>CM063182.1:39675000-40875000 GCA_031835075.1 Saguinus oedipus
TACATTTTACGTCTAGGAATCGATCTTGTGAAATAAAAGTGCTGATACAAAACATACTCATCATAAGGTGGTGTGCTATAAAATTCATGAAACTATTAGAAATAATACCAAATTGCCATAATAGGACATTGGTTAAATAAGTAATGGGCTGTTCATTCAATGGAATAGTTCACAGAATTCACAAATCATATACATATTGATATATGAAGAGCTATAATATTCTCTTAATGGAAAAAAGTGGATTTTAAATGATACATATATAGATATATCACTTTTATATCTGCCTATGCATATCTCTAAAGGAAAGCACATAGAAAATTAGATGTATTTTTGTCGCTAATTTTAATATTATATTTTTTCTTATCCTCTATTTCTCAACAGCTGTGGTAGAAAAAAAATAAGAGTTCAGGCTGTCACTTTGCACTGGAATTGGATCTATCTGAAATATTACTTTGTGCCAATGAATGCTTTTTAACATAATATTTAATGGATATTGTTATCTAATTTGGTACAACTTTCTTTTAACATAGTTGCAATTTTTCTTAAAATGATTTTAACTAAAGACCACTATTTAACTGATACTATTTTACCGCTGTTTATGGAGGCATCATGGTGGTGATCAAATTGCCTTTGTGTAGAGTGAGTCCCACCAGCACGTCTGTGAACACTAAAAGCTCATAGAATAATGGCAAGGGGAAACTATAAGTATTTATCTTTTAATCCATTTGACTCTGTAGTTACTGATAAGGAAAAGTCATCTCTTTAATTAATTCCCTCTCAACTCTGAATTTCTTTTCTTTTCTTTTTTTTTTTTTGAGATGGATTATTGCTCTGTCACCCAGGCTGGAGTGCAGTGATGCGATCTCGGCTCACTACAACCTCTGCCTCTTGGGTTCAACTGATTCTCCTGCCTCAGCCTCCTGAGTAGCTGGGATTACAGGCACGCACCACCATACCCAGCTAATTTTTTGTATTTTTAGTAGAGACAGGCTTTTAGCATGTTAGCCAGGATGGTCTCAATCTCCTGACCTCATGATCCTGCTGTCTTGGCCTCCCAAAGTGCTGGGATTGCATGCATGAGCCACCGCACCTGGCCCTCCAGACTGAATTTCTAACAAACCACACCTTCCTGTCTAAAAGCAACTAACGTACTCCCCATGTGTGCTGTGAGCCTGCTGTGCAGGAATCCCCCTGTCCTTTCCTGCTGGATTCACCTTCCACCAGGACACAGCAGATTCTTGAAAAGCAGTGGATGCTAAGTGGACCCTCTTTCAAAGAAGCGGTGTTTTAGGATGGACATTTCCTCAAGCCTGTGCAATTGCTTTGTTAGATTATCCACCAAGGAAAAAGTGGATTAGAAAGTTGCTGGCAAAACTTAGGACAAGCCTTACCATTTCTAAGAGCGTGTCAGTAACATAGGATACGCTGGTTTGGTTTGTGTGTTAATAAAGAAATCACATATCTCTGCTAGACTGGCTGGAAAGGAGCAGTAACACAACACTGAGAAGTTCTGAGCACTGGAACAAGTGAAAATAGAACATGGTCAGTTCCTGCTTTTATTTAATGTTTCACTCTATGTTGAACCGAAAGTACTCTTGTTTCTGTTTAGCTGTGCTCCGAGCCATTGGACTTTCGTAGAAATTATCTCATTCTATTTTACGTTCTTGTTTATGGCATAACTGGAAATTTTCAGAAAAAAAATATGTTGGAATTATAATTTCTGGATACGATAAATAATCAATTTAAAATATTTATAAACATGGATTGACCTAAAGGAGTATTTCTCCTTAAAGGTGGGATGCTTGGGATTCCCCAGTCATGTTGGAAATGAGCTTCCACAGTTAGGTTGGGATATTCACTGAGTGGGAAGCTGAGTCAACTGCCTGGCTGAATCAGGTTTTCACTTGGCCTTGCTGCAGCTGGTCACTGTATGCCCATCTATGACCGTAGCCTCTCCTCCTGAAGACTCTCTTAATTTCTGGACTTCAGTTCTCCTACCTCACTGCCCACTCCCTATCTGCTATCTTTGAAGAGACACGTTTGGCTTGCCTTTAAATATATGACTGTAATGCAGATGGACTGTAACTGCCTATACTCAGGGCCAAAGATTGATTGATTTCATATAGGATACCTGGTGCATTGCCTGGGGTTTGGAGCAGTAAAGACATTTGAAATATTTAAAAGTCTGAAATTTTCAGAAAAAAAATATGCTGGAACTGTATTTTCTGGATATGATAAGCAATCAATTTAAAATACTTACAAACATGGACCTACGGGCATGTTTCTCCTTAGAGGCTAGATGCTTGGTTTTTCCCAATCATATTGAAGATGAGCTTCCAGTGATACAATATTCTCATCATTAATGGAAACTGAAAAATGTTAACAAGTTGGGAAACTTTTCAACTTTTTAACATGATATGTAAATACATACACATGTATTTGTATATTATTATATACTATACATATTTTATATTATCTATAACCATGTATAATATATATTACATTAATTATATACAGATGCCAGATCTGACCCACTGGGCATTTCCACAGGCAAGGCTCCAGTGCTGGTGGAAGCCACTGTGCATGAGAAGATGAGAGCCGTGTTCTCTGAGTGTTATTGATGTTCTATCATCTTAGGGTTCTCTTCTCTTAACCCTAAGAATATGTATAATATCAGATAATATACAGGTATTACATTGTATACCATGTATCATATACAGTATGTATTGCATGAATATATATGCACGTGGATGTAAGACACAGCTGAGAGATAGATCCATATATACACGTATGTGGATAAGGTCAGCAATCAGATTTGGCTGTTGTGGGACCTGGTGAGGATCAGAGCAAAATCTAAGCCTTAGTTAGGTTGGGGGAAGCAGAAAAGGATGCCTGAGAGGACAGCAGCAGCGTGCAGTCTGCAGTAGCAGATCTCATTATTCACACAATGAACAATTTTGAGGTCTAATAGGGCTGAGTAAAGGCCTGAGGTCACCCAGATGGGAAGGGACATGGTGTGTCTGAAGCCAGGTCAGTATGATTCCACTGTCTCTGTTTGTAATGACTGCGCCATTGCATGCAGGATTGGGAGAAAGGTGGCCAGCTGAGAGAGCCTGAGCTGCTCCTTGGCCTCAGTCCAGAGCCTGTGCATGGAAAGAACTTGCTTGCTATGATGGCAGGGCTGCGTGATCTGAGAGCACATCGCAGACAGACCAGCTGGAGATGTAGCAGCCTCAGCAGAACCCCACGTCTGCTGCACTTGAGTGAGGTTTAAGTGGGTTTCAGGAGCCAGGCAGAGATGCTGAAACGTGGCTGAAGAGCTCCAGAGTTATCAGAGCTCATATGATCTCAGATGTGGCGCTGCTGGTCTTTTCGCCTGGGGACCCATGTGATTGCATTTGACAGGACATACCTGTAACCATGGTGCTCCTTGTCTAACTTACCAACTGATTGAATAAGGTCTGCATCAGTCCATCAAGTGACGTAAGAAATTCATTAGAGAAAAGAAAATGGTAGACTCATTTCAGCCTCTTGGAATGAGCTAGGATAAGACTTGTTCTTGCCTCAAAATTAAGGAGAAAAATGTTTCTTGTTTTCGTTTTTTATGATATCCTAAAGAATATGTATGCTAAAAATAATAAAGAGAAAATGATCAGTGATCCCAAAACAAATTGTTATCATGGTTTTTAAAAACTTTTCTTTATTACCAGTCTTTGAATATTGACTGTATGTGGAATTTGTTACAGAAATCTTTGTGCTTGAAGACACTGCATTTTTTTTTTGATAACCAGAAAATGATGTGGATACTCACCCACGCCTAGTCCCTACTGTCAGCTCTTTCAAATGTCCAAGTATGATGGGAGGCAAAGGACTTGCTTGTTTGTTTCTTCCTGCTGGTAAAGCTCAGAGGCCGGTCTTCACGGAGGGTAGCAACCCAAGTACCAGGGCCGGGGATTAGAAATAGGCGCTGGAGGTTTCGTTTTCCAGGTCACTGACTTGGATCCAGATCAGCTTGTTGCAACCAAGCTTTTCAATACCCGCGCGATCTGCGTCACCCGTGGAGGGGCCTCCAACGTTGAGAGGCCTGCGAGGAGATTGCCGGGTGGGGCGTGACATCCCTCTCGTCCAGCGGAGGGAAGTGCACCACTGGCTGAAGCGGCTTCCTCGACTGGCCTCGTTCCTCTGTCCCTTCTGTGGACAGGAGGCCACGTAAATTTGCCCACAGAGAAATTTCGTCAGAGCCATCGTCTTTTGACCGTCTTACGGAATTACTCGTCTGTCTCAAGCATTTCCCAGGCTTGAGTGCTGAGCAATTCCCTGGCTTAAGTCCTTAAGCTTCAGAAGACGGGCTTTGTCACATCCTCTCCCAAATGATCGTCTCTGCCTGACCTCTGGGTTAATTCCTAATGCCTCTTTTGCTGGCTTCGCGGGCATTTCTGCAGCCTTCTCTCAAGTCTCTCGTGTTCGAGATGGACTCTGGGGCCCTGTCTCTCACAAGTGCCCTCATCCTCCTCTTGCTGCTTCCTCCACCGTGAAGGTGCATCCCCACTGGATTCCTGAGACCTGTCTCCACTCTTCGGACTCTGGAGCTATGCTGGGTCAAACACAAGGAAGACGCCAGACCTGACCCACTGGGCGCCCCCAGCTGCAAGGCTGCAGTGCTGGTGGGAAGCTGCTGTGCGTGGGAAGATGAGAGCCTGTTCTCTTACTGTTCTTACTGCTTTATCATCTTAGGGTTCACGTCTCTTAATAACATACAGTGGGATCGAAAATAAATGTAAATAAACCATTTAGAAATGACTTATTAAGGGCTGGGCCCGGTGGCTCACACCTGTAACCCTACTTTGGGAGGCTGAGGCGGGTGGATCACAAGGTCAGCAGATCGAGACCAGCCTGGCCAACATGATGAAACATCGTCTTTACTAAGAAATACAAAAATTAGCCAGGCATACTGGAATGCATGTGTAGTCCCAGCTACTCGGGAGGCTGAGGCAGGAGAATCACTTGAAACCAGGACGCAAAGGCTGCAGTGAGCTGAGATTGTGCCACTGCACTCCAGCCTGGATGACAAAGCAACACTACATCTCAGAAAAAAAAAAAAAAACTTGTTAAGGCTCTTGAGGAAAATACAGAATACTACAAAGAAGAGGAAAATGGCTAAGGTAGCACCAATGCCATCAGTGGGCTCAGACTACAGAGGTGAGGAAGACCTCCACACGACCACCAATCATGTAAGACATGTTATAGGCCGGGCGCAGTGGCTCACGCCTGTAATCCCAGCACTTTGGGAGACCGAGGCAAGTGGATCACGAGGTCAAGAGATCGAGACCATCCTGGTCAACATGGTGAAACCCCGTCTCTACTAAAAATGCAAAAAATTAGCTGGGCATGGTGGCACATGCCTGTAATCCCAGCTACTCGGCAGGCTAAGGCAGGAGAATTGCCTGAACCCAGGAGGCAGAGGTTGCAGTGAGCCGAGATCGCACCATTGCACTCCAGCCTGGGTAACGAGCAAAACTCCATCTCAAAAAAAAAAAAGACGTTGTAATTTCCAGGGAAATCTATGGAACCAGTGCTGTAAATGTAGGAGTGTTTAAGTCTATTAAGGACAAGGAGGGAAAGGTCTTTGGAAGGGATGTCTTTCGAAACACGTTGGGCATTTGGGAAGGATTTACACAGGCAAAAGTGAGCCCGGGCGGGGCGCAGTGGCGCATGCCTGTAATCTCAGCACTTTGGGAGGCTGAGGTGGGTGGAACACAAGGTCGGGAGATCGAGACCTTCCTGGCTAACCTGGTGAAACCCCGTCTCTACTAAAAATACAAAAATTAGCTGAGTGTGGTGGTGCATGCCTGTAATCCCAGCTACTTGGGAGGCTGAGGCAGGTGAATTACTTGAACAGGGAGTCAGAGGTCGCAGTGAGCCGAGATCGTATCACTGCACTCCAGTCTGGGCAACAGAATAGGACTCCATAAAAAAAGAAGAAGAAGAAGAAAAAGGGGAGCAGTGAGGAGAGGGGAGGGGAGGAAGGAGGGAGGGAGAGAGGGAGGGAGGGAGGGAAGGAAGGAAGGAAGGAAGGAAGGAAGGAAGGAAGGAAGGAAGGAAGGAAGGAAGGAAGGAAGGAAGGAAGGAAGGAAGGAAGAAGAAGAGAAGAGGAAAAGAAAAGAAAAGAAAGGAAAAAAAAAGAAGAGAAAAAAGAAGAGAAGAAAGGGCAGTGCTGTGATTTAGGCTGGGCTTCACCATGAATTTTCTGCTTGGCGATTACTGCTATAAATAATGAACTTCCCAGCTCCTGTCTAGCCAGGCACTCAGCAAGTCACAATGTGTCTATCACATTTCCCGCAGGACTGTCGTTCCAAGAGAAGTTTAAATCTCCTCTTGCGGACACTCGCAGCAACCTGCCCTCCCCACTTGGTGATGCCTTGGGTGGGTCATCAGTCCCCCAGGGCCACTCTGCTCACTCAGAAGTGTGTCTTCAGACCGTAGCAAGGTGTTTTGCACACATGGATCGTTTGTAAATGTTTGATTGTGTTTGTGGTAGTTCACGTCGGAGTTACACTGTGTGATTTAGAGGGGAGAGGGGCAGGGAGCAAAAGTACATTCAGGAGACTTTTCCTGCAGCACGAGCAGAGACACCAGGGTTTGGACTGGAACATGGGCAGTGTGTGGCTGGAAGAGAAGAGAGAAGCATACTTTGCAGGTGACATGCATGTGACTTTGTAACAGAATGCTCATGGTACAAATCTAAATGGAGGAGGGTCCATGGAGTGAGGGTGTGACATCCACTCCCCGAGCCCTGCTTTGGTCCACTGTAGTCATGTCTTTTGGGGTGCAACCAGAAAGATACATCTGACAGCCTGTGGCCTCCAGAAATTCTGAAACGAGGGTGGCCGTGTGCTCAACACCTGCTGAAGAGGTTCATGACAGACAGAGACAGATGTGAGGAGTGGGAATGGAGGCCATTTCTAGAGCAGGTTAGTTAGGGGGTCTTTTGATTCCCATAGGGGTTACTAAGATAAGGAGAGAAGGCATGTCCAGTCAGGGGTGCTGGAGTCTAAGCTTCCAGGGAGTCCATTCCGATCATTCTGTGTGAGTGCTGTCCTCAGAATTATGTGCATGAAGGGAGCTGGGTCCCCTGAGAATAAGGAGCCCTGGTCATTGTCCTGCCACTGTTTACCTCCTTACTTCTCTAGGTTCATGCTGTAAAGGCACAGGGTTTATCCAACTATGACACTATCCAACTATAGCCACACAGGCACTTGTAGCAGTCTGTTTTGTGTTGCTATGTAGGAATACTTGAGACTGGGTAATTTATTTTTTAAAAAAAAGAGAGGTTTATTTGGCTCACAATTCCACAGCTGTACCAAAATGGTGCCAGCACTTGCTTGACTTCTGGGGAGGGCCTCAAGTAGTTTTTATTCACAGCAGAAGGTAGAGGGGGCACAGTATGTCACAGGGTGAGGGGAAGCAAAAGAGAGGAGAGGAGGTGCCAAGCTCTTTTAAACAACCATCTCTGGAGTAAATTAAAATAACTCACTCATTTCTGTGGGGAAGGCACCAGCCATTCATTGATGAGAGATCTGCCCTCATTGCCCAGACGCCTCCCACAGGGCTCCACCTTCAATACTGTCAATCACATATCAACATGAGCTTTGGAGAAGACAATATATCCAAACTATTGGCACCCTCGCTGGCATTGTAACATCCTAGCTGGCATCGTAACATTGAGGGTTTCATGTAGTCATTTCCACTTCATAACGTGGGACTGGCCTTAGGGCTCTGGCAGTGTGGGTGAAGAGACCTCTTAGCTTATCCATCCAATGTGCCTATTTCATCCCCAGCACACTGCTACATGCCAGAGAGACTGGGACAAGCTTCAAGTTTCACAGGAACTATAACATTAAGCAAATAACTAAACAAATCACCGAGTGTCTGGTTCACGGCTACACCAAACATCATGTTGAGAAGGGAGTGGGTGGGTGAGCAGAAACAACACTCGTGTTGGGAACCAGCCCAACCCTCTGTGTGGGTGCCCCATGTCCCAGCAGGGATGAGGGAGTGAGAAAAGAAAGAAAGACAAAGACACAAGAATAGAATTTTACAGCATAGGTCCAGCGCTCCAAGGCACTCTTGCAGGGTGACGTGCGATGGCATTGAGCTCTGGGCTTCCTGAGCTTTTACTGGGTGCATTATCTTGTTAATCTTGCAGGCTGTGGGGAGGGGGTTGAGGAGGAAGAGCATGTGTCTGCAGCATTCAATAGCTAATGTGGTTCTCCGAAGAAATGCTAACTAGGGGGGCTGAGGTTTGACCACCCATTGTCTATCCTGGTGTTTTGGCAAGAGAGGTGCAACATAAGGTCTGGCCACACACAATGCATCAAGGGGCTTTTATCTCCCAAGCATCGTGGATACTGAGCAATTGGAATTGCTCCATATGTTGAGAATGTAGGCAGAGCCTGTAGCATTCCGGTGACTGCCCTGTAAGGCTTTCTGCCTTTACCAGCTCCCATCTGCAAAGACCCTCCCAAATCTTGTGAGCAGAGGTTGCATTACTTCCCAGAGTCTTCTGCATAAGCTTCCTTTACGAGATCCTCACACAAACTCTACGTTGGGAAGAGTTGTGGGACCAAGCAATTTTTTTCTGCTCTGCAGCCACACGGAGTGTTCCCCCGTTGCAGGGCGCTCTCAGATGGTCTTTACCATAGGCCTCCTGTTACCGCTGGATCTCTGCATTTATTTTACTGCACCATAGTTTGGATATGATCCGTGGCACAAATTTCAGTGTATAAAAAGCAAAGCAAGCTTGTGACCATTTAACTATAAGTAACACAGGTCTGTCCCTGGCCATCTCTTCCCACATACTTGGTGAGACATAGGCAGGTGAGATGACTATATTCAGCAGCAGCTCTCATCCACAACTTCCTCACACTGTCCACCCTGTCTCGGCTGCTTAGCCTGGCAGCTCCTACACACAGCTGTGCGGCCTGCTCTCCCTTGCCTTCAGGGTCAGCAACTTAAATCTTTCTCTGTCTGGGCAGGTGCCGAGTCTAGCTGTGTCCTGGCTCCCCTCTGTACATTTTTGCAGATGGACAGCTTTGGTTCTCTCTCTTTCTCTGGGTACCAGCATGCCTGTACAATGTCAGCAGAGCAATTATACCATTTACAGACAATAGTCGGTTAGAGCCAAGCCATGGCATTCCCATGCTATGGCTACATGACTGTGATAACCAGTGGAGTTCTATGCTTGTGCTACAAACTCGCTGAATCACACAGGATGTTAAGTACCCTACCTCAGCCTATCCTAGGTCAAAGCACAGCCATGTTCCTTACACCAAGTCATTACTATATTGAAAATGTCTGCAAAGGATAAGTCTGAGGTGCCAGGAGAGGGGATAGCCAAGAAGAAGTAGTCTGATCTTAGAGGTCAGAGTGGGCTTCCCTGAGAATGCAGCATATGATCTGAAATTTAAAGGAGGACAGGAAGGACCCGGCAGGTGCGGAGCAGGTGGGATTCAGGGCAGATGCTTCTGCTGATCTCCAGGTGAGGGACAGCCCATGGAATGACGTGAGCCAGGAAGACATGAGGGACTTTGCATGGCACCTTGTAAGAAGTCAACTGTCGGCCGGGGGCGGTGGCTCACGCCTGTAATCCCAGCACTTTGGGAGGCCGAGGCGGGTGGATCATGAGGTCAAGAGATTGAGACCATCCTGGTCAACATGGTGAAACCCCATTTCTACTAAAACTACAAAAAATTAGCTGGGCATGGTGGTGTGTGCCTGTAATCCCGGCTACTCAGGAGGCTGAGGCAGGAGAATTGCCTGAACCCAGGAGGCGGAGGTTCCGGTGAGCCGAGATCGCGCCATTGCACTCCAGCCTGGGTAACAAGAGCGAAACTCCGTCTCAAAAAAAAAAAAAAAGAAGTCAACTGTCTCTGAGTGTAGAAAGCAGGGGATGGGGGTGGTGGCACCTGGGGAGGCTGGAAAGCAGAGTGAGCCAAGCTAGAGTAGGTGGGAGGTCTCAGGACACTAGAAAGTATTTTTTCACAAAGATGGACTATAGGAGGGCACATGGACAGAGCTAAAGGTGGTGGCTAGAGTCACGGGCGTGGATGGCGGTAACAAGAGGGTTCGTTATGGCCACTGGTGTGGATTGTGATGGAGCCTCGGAGAGTGTGCCGGGGAAAGAGAGAGCCAGAGGGAGAAAAATCATTGTCAAGGAGAAAGAAGCTTTTTTCCAGAGACAATTATGAATTCCATGCCAAGTAGAAGAAATGTCTCATAGAAAGTAGTAGTTTTGGCTGGGCATGGTGGCTCATGCCTGTAATCTCAGCACTGTAGGAGGCCAAGGCAGGTAGATCGCCTGAGGTCAGAAG
The DNA here is from genome assembly GCA_031835075.1 of Saguinus oedipus. Classification (NCBI taxonomy): domain Eukaryota; kingdom Metazoa; phylum Chordata; class Mammalia; order Primates; family Cebidae; genus Saguinus; species Saguinus oedipus. The sequence goes on from CM063182.1 coordinate 39,685,371, forward strand.
TTCGAGACCAACCTGGACAAATGGTGAAACTTCATCTCTCTAAAAATAGAAAAATTAGCCAGGGTTGTTGATGCGTGCCTATAATGTCAGCTACTCAGCAATCTGAGGCAGGAGAATGGCTTGAACCTGGTGGGGGGAGGTTGCAGTGAGCTGAGATCATGCCACTTCACTCCAGACTGGGTGAAAAGGTGAAACTCCATCTGAGAAAGACAGAAAGTAAAAGGAAAAGAGAGAAAGAGCGACAGGGAGACGAGGAGAGGAGAGGGAAAGAAAGAAAGAGGGAGAGTGTAGAAAGCAGGGGATGGGGGAGGGAAGAAAGGAAGAGGTAGTTTGTTATTAAAGAACCGTTGAATGAAGGGTCTTGTGTGGTACACTTTTAAATATACCACATGGGTGTTTTTATTTTATTTTGTTTCATTGTTGTTGGCTGTCTTTCCCCTGATAGTATATATGTGTGCATAAAACTTTTGGATTAAACTTTTAAAACTATTGATAACTATGTAAATATGTGTACGTGTATGTGTATGTGTATGTGTATGTATATATTTCTGTCTGGGTATAATTGTCTGTATTTGTGTGTACACACACACACTCACATAGAGCCTCTTTTCATCGTTTTCCATGTTCTTGCAAGGTAAGAACTACTTTTTATTTCATTGTCACTTTTCCTAAACCCCAAAATAAGAGTTGGAAGAGTCGTATAAACTCAAAGCATGTTCATGAGAGAGCGGATTTCACTTGCAATGTGAATAGCAGCCAATTCAAAACATAATGTGTCAGGAACTCTCTGTTTGATCAGATTGTTCTACTTAATTTTCACAAACAGAGATAATGAAACACCACAGTACAAATCATTTCTATTGCATGTCCACAAATGTAAAAAAAAAAAAAAAAAAAAAAGCATATCTTTTAGATGACTTTCTCCCCAAATTGACATGCAGCTGGTCTCTTCCAAGTAATAGGTTTATTACATTTCTTAGTCCCCCAGCGAGGGGAGATCATTTAAAGTCTCTCTCAATAGCAGTAATGCTTTCTGGCTTCTGAGTCATCATAGTTAAAGAGATTTAACTACAGAGGAACCCCCAGATATTTCACTGATGACTTTCTAAAGACATAAGAAATCTGGCTTAATGTAAGAGAAGTACTCAAACAAAGCAATATCACAAACCATTAGCATTTCCAAATGCATTTTAGAAAATTATCCCCATAAATTGACTCTACATTTTTCAAGTCACATAAGCAAAATGCATGAGTCACAGATACAGAGTGCGGTAAAATGTTAGAATCATGTGTTATATCCCATCTGAGAAAAGTGAGGCTGAGGGAGCTACATGGAAAAATGAGTAGGAGTATGTTATAAATAGAACCCTGATATGTATGGTACAATTATTTGGAGAAAGTGGAACAGACTGGCCTGTTCTATTTAAGCTCAAAGGAGGTCATCGTAACTGTAAGGATCCCATGAGCCCTCCATTTATTTTTACTCTTAGCAGAAGCAAAACCCAGTTGAATCCTTTGAAAGAAATGAATTTGGCAATGCTTTAAATTGCTTAATTTGGCATTCTTCGGGTAAAAAGTGAGAACAACCAATTCCTTTTGCCATTTCTAAAGGAGCTGTTCAGCATTCACGCTGAATGGCTTTGCGGGTCTCCTGACCTAGATTGAGATGCTCCAGAAACAGAGCATGTAAAAGTTCCCTTCAGAAGACCCTTTCGCAGCCTGTTACTCTGTGTTATTCTTTTTCTCACTGCTCAACCCCCTTCTTTTGTAAGACCCAATATCCCTGACCTGGCAAGCTCCCCTTGGTTCCACCAGGCATGTGCCCTGTTTCTAAGACATCAGGAGAGAAAAGTGTCGTGAACTAATGCACAAAGGCACCGGGTGGTCCTTACCATTATTTCCCCTATTCTTTCTCCCTCCCTCCCTCCCTCCCTCCTTCCCTCCCTCCTTCTCTCTCTCTCTCTCTCTCTCTCTCTCTCTCTCTCTCTCTCTCTCTCTCTCTTGCTCTCTCTCTTTTTCTTAGTGCAATGGTGTGAACTTGGCTCACTGCATCCTCTGCCTCCTGAGTTCAAACAATTCTCTTGCCTCAGCCTCCCAAGGAACTGGCTGGGCTTATAGGTGCCTGCCACCATGCCCAGCTATTTTTTTTTTTTTTTTTTTAGTAGAGCCACGGTATCACCATGTTGGTCAGGCTGATCTCAAACTCCTGACCTCAGGTGAACCACCCGCCTTGGCTTCCCAAAGTGCTGGGATTACAGGAGTGAGCCACTGCATCCAGCCCGCCATTCTCTTATAAAGGTTTCTGCTTTGAATCTTGTGCTCCCTGTTCATGCCAGTTTCCCACCATTGGCCACATAATCTCTCCGTTTCATTTTCCAAACTATCTATTTATTAGAAAAGCAAGTTGAGCAGACTTAAAAGAAGCATGGCTATCAACGGTGGGAACTTCCAGGAAACCTCACTCCAACAGCGGTAGACCTTCCGTCGCTGGTCATTACAGAGGGGGTTTAAACTGCATGGATTCGCTAAGATTATGGATAGATAAGAATGATGTCACATTCTAGCATATTTCTTTTTCTGCCTTTTTCTACAGGATTGTTCTAGAATGAAAAATGGGATATAGGGATTAAAAGGCTGTATCTCTGGTTTGTTTTAAGCCACTTTACGGAGGTATGGTTGACATATAAAAGCTGTACATATTTAATGTTTACATCTCATCAAGAGATTTGCTTTCTATCGTAGCCATAGCAAATTCACACAAACACAATGGATTAAACCAACACACGTTTATTATCCTCCATAAATGGATTAGAAATCTGCCCTCTAAAATCAAGGTATCAGCTGGGCTGCATTCCTTTCTGGGGACTGTGGGAAAAGCCGTTTCTTTGCCATTTCCAGTTCTAAAGACATCAGCTGCTCTCTTGTCATGCAGGAGGGTGGAGCCCTCAATGCATCACTCTGATCTTTGTCCATGGGCTTCTCTTCCTGGGACCCTCTGGTCCCACCTCTCTCTTCCACTTGAAGGATCTTCTTCTTTACATTGGGCCCACTCACTAATACAGTAAAATCTCCCCATCCCAAGTCCAGTATGTGCATTGTTCTGCAAAATACTCACGAGCCAGTTCAGGTGACACATTTACTGTTTCTGGGGAGAAGGACCTCAGGCCTTGGGCATCTGTCTGTAGGGGGTATGATTCTGCCTACCACAAAGCCATTCAGTTGAATTATTTTCCTCTAAATCTTAACTGAAACATCTAATTGTTAAGAAGTTCACACTTTCACCTACTAATTTGTATAGTAATCAATTTTCTTTAAATCGCGTGCTTTGTAATGAAGAAACAATTGTGTTTATAGAATCAACTTTGTGTCAAATGAGAGCTATAAGATTAGCTCCCAGCCACGTAGACAGCACTGGAATAACAACACAGTTCTAAGGCCAGGTTTCATGTAGAACAACCTCCTTTTCCAAATAAATGACAAAAACAAGAAGTGAGCATTTGTCTAACTGGCAAGGCCAAATCAAGAACAACCCCCTTTCCCAAACAAACAACAAAAGGCCATGAACAGGTGTTTAACTCAAAGGTCAGATCAGGAAATTTGTGTACAAAAATCGACTTTGGGGTACAATTCATTTGAATGGCTTCATCCTGGAAAATCAGTTGTATAACTGATAAAAAGCGCTCACCCTTTCTTCTCTATAAAAGGAATCTGTGTAGGATTGGGTGTGATGGCTCATGCCTGTAATCCCAGCACTTTGGGAGGCTGAGGCGGGGGAATAACCTGAGGTCAGGAGTTTGAGACTAGCCTGGCCAACATGGAGAAAACCCATCTCTACTAAATATACAAAAATTAGCCAGTGTGGTGGTGTGCGCATGTAATCCCAGCTACTTGGGAGGCTGAGGCAAGAGAATCACTTGAACCTGGAAGGTGAAGGTTCCCGTGAGCTGAGATTGTGCCACTGCACTCCAGCCTGTGCTACAGACAGAAACTGTGTCTCAAAAAAATTAAATGAATTTCTGTGAAACTTATGCATTTTTCTTGAAACTTTAATTACACTAGGCTGCTATGCATCATCTAATTATCTTCCAGCTCAGTGTTTTTACAAATCGCCTCATATATACTAAGCAAGGGTCAGCAAACTATTACATGCAGACCAAATCTGGCCCATCACTAAGAATGGCTTTGACATTGTTAAGTGAATGAAAAAAACAATCAAAAAGTCAATATTATGTGACACAGGAAGATTATATAAAATTAAAATCTCAGTGTCCATAAAGTGTTATTAGAACACAACGGCCATTCACTTGCCAAATACACCTGCAAAGTCGAACAGTTTCCAGCAAAGACCATGTGATCCATAACGCCTGAAATATGTTCATGTCCCTGGCCCTTTACAGAAATATTCTGTTGACTGACACAAAACTAACATTGCTGTGAGTAGGTATTTGGAAATACAGACGAGGGTAGAGAGGGGATTTGTTTGTGATCATTATTAATGTTGGTATGCAAATAAAATGCAATTCCAGGCTGGCACAGTGGTTCACACCTGTAATCCCAGCACTTTAAGAGGCAAAAGTGAGAAAATTTCTTGAGGCTGTGAGTTCGAGACCAGCCTGCACAATATAGTGAGATCCCCAGTCTCTACAAAAAAAATTAAAAGATTAAAAAATCATCCAGGCATGGTATGCACATATGGCCCCAGCTACTCCAAAATTTGAGGTAAGAGGATGGCTTGAGCCTAGGAGCTGGAGACTGCTGTGAGCTCTGATTGCACCACTGCACTCCAGCCTGGGAGAAAAAGCAAGACACTGTCTTCAGAAAAAAAAAAAAAATCCACCTGGTTTTTGCACTCAGAACCATGAACAAATAATATAATTGAGAAAATATATATATTTAAAGTGACAACCAAACAAGCAATGATTGCAGTTGTGAAAAGTTCAAGTATATGCATCGTCCTATGTTCACTGATCTTTTGTACTCATAGTCTTATGTCACCGTATTAAATAAAAACTAATAGGGCGTTGAATAAATATCGGTGCAGTATTGTGAGTGCTCTGGGTACCACCAACTATGTATATTTTGTACATTAGGATAGTATCTGATGTGGAAAGGGCAGGCTTGCTTCGGTGCTGAATTTCAGCGTATATCTGTGTTTTTGGTTTTTAAATTTTGTGTGTCTGCATCTAACATTGTTTGTATGTGTACATATGTCTGCATTTACACTTTTGTATGTGTGTATATGTGTATATAAAAATAAGTATTATGATTTTTTTAATATACAAAGAAAACAATGATTTTTTAAAAAGTATTTGTAAGCCCAATGAGTATATGTGAGCCTGATAGACTGTGGGGTTTTTGAATCTAGTGTTTTAGACTTTCTCAGTATTAAGCAAATAAGTATGTGGCCTATAGAATTTGTAACATAATCTCACCAGAAAAAAAAAAAAGGTGATTAAATGTGTCTTTGTGTCAGCTGTGTCCAGCTGTCACCAGCTAGTACTACATAAATCCAAGCAAATAGGCAAATCTGAGCAGTGTACTTTTCTTAAAGAAGCTTATTTCAAACAGTGACATAAACACTGTTGCAATTGGTTACAGTCAAGGTTTGGCTTTTAACTTAAAGTGGATACTGTATGTTTTTAAATCTGAGAATTGGAATAGAGCACCCTGACATCAGAAAGCTTGACTATGTATTTCATCTGGTGCTGCTTCCTCCAGGTAATAGAATAAGTAGGGAAATGCTCTCTACACAGGTGACCCTTTGTAGCAAATCCTCTGCATAGAAATGAGATCCCCAGCTTTACCAAGCAGCTGCAGTGCTCACAGGCAGGCCCACACACAGCACCACAGTTCTTCAAGTTCCTGCTAAAAGCAATTTGGTTAAACCCCTACAGATCCTCTATGCTGATAAGCATCATTTTGAAAATAACTTTGGTCACCAAGATGACAAATAATGATTCAGTGCATAACCACTTGTAGAGCCCGTGGAGAATGTGCTTGAGGTGCATCCACATGTGCGTCTATATTATCTTTCAATTCCTGGATGTAGGTATTTTCATGCCCAGTTTATACACTGGGAAACTGAGGTTCATAAACATGAACCCCCTGTGGTGCCTCACCTAACACAGAGTCAAGCCAGCACACAGTCCCATGTCAGAAGCATCCTAATCCAGTGATGCTCATGCCACTGAAAAACTATACGCGTCCCTTGGGCCTCTAGTGGGCAGGAGCTTTAATATCTTAGGATGCTTTTATTCCTTAGTAAGCACACAAGGTTTTCAATAGTAAGAAATAAAACACGTGATTGTTTCTGACAACTAAACTACACAATATAAAGTGAACTGAATACTTTAAACAGCTTAACCAGAAATTGATTGCATCTTATTTGTAAAAGATTAATGGACTACTTTCCTAAAACATAATTTTATTCCATTTCAAATCTCTTGCGCAGTTCTTGTCATCAATCTCATAAATAGTCCTCTTCTTTACTTGGGTAGGAAAGGCCAGTCTCAGTCCTACAGATGAGATGCTGGGAATATAGCATGCTACCAAGCATGAGAAACAGCTTGTTGGAGTCTACTTCAGGTTAAATAGAATTCCTAAGTCTTGTGGCCAGGTGCAGTGGCTCACACTTGTAATCCTAGTTCTTTGCGGGGGCCGAGGTGGGTGGATTACCTGAGCTCAAGAGTTCGAGACCAGCCTAGCCAACATGGCAAAACCCTGTCTCTACTAAAAATACAAAAATTAGCTGGGCATGCTTGTAATCCCAGCTACTCAGGAGGCTGAGGCACGAGAATCACTTGAACCCAGGAGGCGGAAGTTGCAGTGAGCCGAGATTGCACCACTGCACTTCAGCTTGGGAACACAGCAAGGCTCCATCTCAAAAACAACAACAAAAAAAAGAAATTACTAAGTCTTCAAATAAGGAAAGGCAGAATTTTATCATTTGCCTATTTCTTCTTCTTTTATCTGATTCATTGTGATTAACATCCTGATGAAAAGAACCAAGAGATCAGAAGAAGAGCTTCTCCTGCATTCACCATTAATAAAGGAGAATCAAAGTATCAAATATTTTTGAAAACATTCATTCCACAAGGGATTTAGCATTTACATTTGGGCAAAGATAGATTTATCTTGATCATTTTAAAGTTCAAAGCCAATTAATACATGGCCTCTGTTTTAAGCGTCTCCAGATGAAGGGTTTAAGTAACTGGATTTTAGAGTGGGTTTGATATAGGACATTTGCTCTGTTGGTTTACAAGGGAGATTTTTTTCCTCTTCTCTTCTCTAGGCTAACCGGCATGAACCTTCCCTCTCCAGTTATTAGTAGCAAGAATTGGCTACGACTCCACTTCACCTCTGACAGCAACCACCGACGCAAGGGGTTCAACGCTCAGTTCCAAGGTAAGAATGCTCCATCTTATTAGAAAAAAAAAAAAAAAAAAACAAGAGCAAAGTTTATTCTGATCCTTTCTAACCATGACATTCTAGGAGTGAGAGGGATAAATAGCTTGAAAATGGCTCCTAATTCCTTTATTCACAGTGCTGTTTGGAAATCATGTAGTCAACAAGTGGCAACTTGTTAGTAAAGCTCTATCATGTCACAATACACAGGACACGTATAGTTTCTCGTTACACTGGAGCAATTGCTAAGTTTTAGTCATAGCTATTCATTATTATTGATTTTAATTATTATGTACCTAAGCTGTAAATATCCACAGCAGTTCGGCTCCTGTATTTACCTGCATGCTGAGAGTGCTGTAGCACATAGGTTGCATAAAAATGCACAAAAAGCATTGTAATATCACTTTTTAATCCTAAAAGGTCTTCACAACGCAAATGCCCAATTCAATAATTTACACAAAGTGAACCTTGAAGATTTTGCTTTGCTTGCAACTGAGCAAGATGTGGAGCCTAGAATCGTTAGGAGGGAGTTGGTTAGAGAAATGTTATTTTTCCCTCTGGTTTCTAAGGTTTATACCTAGATCATATTGTATTATTTCCTGTATGCTTTTAATAATGAGTAATCCTTATTAATACAGCAAAAAAAAACTATTCAGTTTATTAAACAGTGCACTGAAAACCATTCTACTTGCATTTCCAAATTAAAATAATATGACTGCACTTGCAAATAATAGACCTTCCCGATCAAACTGCCTAAGCTTTCCCCACGTTGTGACCATGAGAATGTTGGCCCCATTAAGGCAGCATTGCCTGAACACCTGCTACGTGCAAGAGAGGACACCAGGCCCTATAGTGCCAGAGAAATTACAGCATCCTCCATGCTCCAGGAACTGGTAGGTCAGAGAGACAGTTTGCAGTTTGTAAATAACTCCCATAAAAGTCAGAATGCAAAAGGAACTCATTATAGCTCCTGCGAGAGATTTTAATAATTTTTCAACAAATAAACTGGTCTAAATATCTCTTATATTACACATTTTAAAATCAATAATGCTTTCGTTGTTTCCTCGTGGATGACCAGTAGAAAAATAAGTGATTTGCAGAGAATGAAATACAGAGGGTGCTGAGCACACATTCAACGAGCAGCTTTCATTTGCCACACAGTCCCTGGAACACATGATGTGAGCAGAATTTGCCTGCTTCAGAATCCAGGGACAAATTTGTTTCACCAAAATATGGGATTTTTTTTTGGTGGGAGTTAGGGGGTGAGGACAGAGTCTTGCTTTGTTGCCCAGGCTGAAGTGCAGTGGCGCGATCTTGGCTCACTGCAACCTCTGCATCCTGGGCTCAAGTGATTCTCCTGTCTTAACCTCCCAAGTAGCTGGGTTACAAGTGCCCACCACCACACGTGGCTAATGTTGTATTATTAGTAGAGACATGGTTTCTCTTGTTGGCCAGGCTGATCTTGATCTGACCTCAGGTGATCTGCCCACCTCAGCCTCCCAAAGTGCTGGGATTACAGGCATGAGCCACCACACCCAGCCCCAAAATACATTTTAGACCTCATCAGAAACACGGTCCATCTCATCATGCCAGAAGGTTCTCAGTTTGATCTCCTCTGGTTGCAAATAAGCTGCCCTGAAATTTGTTTGGAGTGAAAGTAATGCCCTTTCACCTCACCTGGGGCCCAGGCATGACCTACCGTTCTTTTCCTTCCTGCTTGTATCTGCCTTTATCTTGTTACTGCCTTACACTGTGGCTACAGTCAGAACTGACTAAATGTGGGATGGACATATTGGTGGTGGGAGGTGGGGTCACACTAAGACTGGGTTGGTGTGAATGAGGAAGACTCCAGGTGGTCTGCTAGGGAAATTCTATCTGCGTTTTCTCTACACTAATCCATATCTATGGATGTATCGGTCCCGTCCCTGATTTAACGTAAGCATAAGTCAATATTTACAATGCCATTGGACTGACTATATAGTTAGTTAGGTTGATTTATAGATTTGATGCTAAAATGTTAATTGATCTTTTCCTAGAGCTCTCAATAATTGAACAGCATTGAACTAAAGAAAAATTTCTAAGTATTTGTTTCTCAAACCTGATTAGTGAACTTTTATACGTTTAATTGAAAGAAAGGTAAAAAATGGAATATCAAATTTGAAGCTGCTCCAACATGGTAGATATAGGAAACTTACTGGTTGGCAGAAAATAGCCATCACTTAGATGTATCAGGCATTGATTTTAAAAGTTAAAAGATATACAAAATCGCCGGGCGCGGTGGCTCACGCCTATAATCCCAGCACTTTGGGAGGCTGAGGCGGGTGGATCACGAGGTCAAGAGATCGAGACCATCCTGGTCAACAAGGTGAAACCCCGTCTCTACTAAAAATAGAAAAATTAGCTGGGCACGGTGGTGCGTGCCTGTAATCCCAGCTACTCAGGAGGCTGAGGCAGGAGAATTGCTTGAATCCAGAAGGCGGAGGTTGCAGTGAGCCGAGATCGTGCCATTGCACTCCAGTCTGGGTAACAACAGCGAAACTCCGTCTCAAAAAAAAAAAAAAAAAAAAAAAAAGATATACAAAATCAATGATGATAGATTAAAGGGATTATATAAATTATATAATTAAACAATACAATTAAATTATAGAATTAAACTATGTGTAGCTTATAAACACTTCATTCTTTTATATAAATATAAATTATAATTGTATACCTTAGCTATAGTATTGTATATGCTTAACTATATATTTAAGTATACACATTTATACTTAAATTATAAAGTATATATATATATATATAGTTTAATTTATTATAAGATATATTTTTATAACAATACATAAAGAAATATATAGAGAGATATATGTGTGTGTGCATATGTGTGTATATATATATTTTATATATAGACACATATTTTAATTTTATTTATAAGAAGGGAGGAATCAGAAATGTTGGCGTTATGGTAAAATGGTCAAAGGTGTGAAGGTGACCAGGAGAAGTGAGCCTGGCTTCACAGAATGTATTAGGAAACATTTCACGGGAACTGGGGAGGGATAGCCTGGGGAGAAATGCCAAATGTGGGTGAAGGGGAGGAAGGCAGCAAAACACACTGCCATGTGTGTACCTATGCTACTATCTTGCACGTTCTGCACATGTACCCCAAAACCTATAATACAATAAAAATTTAAAAAATTAAAAATAATAATAATAAAATAAAAAAATAAATAAAAATAACAGTAAAAAGAAAAAAAAAGGAAACATTTCAAGGCCAACTTTGAAGTTTAGCTCTAAGACAACATGGTACAATGAAGTTACATTTTTTCCATTAGCACATAGGCCTCATTTAACAGGGGACCTCATGCTTAAGACCACATTTCGGCAGACCGCCTGTGGAAGGTTAGGTTCAGCACTAGACGCCACCCTCTGAAGAAGAAGGATAACCAGAGAACTGCCAGGAAGATGGCAAGACACAGCAGAAGGAGGCTGTGAAGAGACAGAGAGGGCTCGAGGTGCACGTTAGGCAGAAAGGAGCCACGTTTATTTTTCTGGCTCCAGAGAGCAGAACTGTCACAAAGGAATGGGAGCTACAGGGTGGTTTCTGTTGCCGATTCTAGAACAAACCTAAGACAGAGCAAATGCTTACGATGAGATGGCCCCACTCAGCGTCCCTGCCAGCCATCCAATGGCCGTCCTTCCACAAGGGGCTGTCCTGACGTTTTGCAAGTAACATCCTCAAGGCCGTGCCTTCTGAGGGCAAATGGAAGCCCTCCTGTCATGCAGGGAAAATATTTTGTTCAGCTGAGTCTTCCCTCTTGCCTGTGCCGGGACTGAATAAATACCAGGAAGCCCAAACTGTACCATACTTTTGATGTCAAGTAAACACATTGAAGAAGGAAAACCTGATATTATTTGTGCCAACACAATTGCAAAACAAAGCATAGTTGATTGATCTTCAAGAACTGATAACACAACCCTAATAGTAGTGAAAACTTACATAAACATTATTATGTTATTTTCTCATCTTTCCGAATGCTCTGTCAAACACCCTGAATCATATATATGATATATATAAGATGTAAATACATATACACATATATATTATGGAGAAGAAGAACATTTTTAAAAAGAACATACATTTTTATGCTTAGCGTACATTTTATGTCATTTTAACATTATTGTAGTCACCTTTATTATTTAGGGTCATTTCTGAGAATACAAACATTCCATTAGTGTTACTTGGATTGATATGATTGCAAATTATCTGGAATTCCTGGAAAACCCTTTGAGGTTCCTAAGCTATGGTTCAGCCCTCTGGTGATCTCTTTCTCTGAGAAACTGCTTTGTTATCTAGAGTATGATGCTTGGATAGAATTGTGTAACTTCTCAAAAACAAATAATATATTCTTTTTAACTTGGTGCTTTTCTTGGTCAAATAAATGACAGCCAACATAAAATATTCTTTCTACTCTTCCCTTATGTGTTTAACTTTCATCTCCAAATTCTTTATTCTCTGAGTCTTACACTCTCTTCTTTGACTTTCGCCTTTGTAGTCATGTGATCAAGTCGCGCCAGAAGCAGTAGTAGGGTTGATTGACAAGTAAAACTCTTCTATAGCTGCTGCTCTTAAAATCTGTTCACTTTTAAAATAGCATTGTGAACTAAAGAAGTGTAGACCGGGCGCGGTGGTTCAAGCCTGTAATCCCAGCACTTTGGGAGGCCGAGGCGGGTGGATTACTAAGTCAAAAGATCGAGTCTATCCTGGTCAACATGGTGAAACTCCGTCTCTACTAAAGATACAAAAAATTAGCTGGGCCTGGTGGCGCGTGCCTGTAATCCCAGCTACTCAGGAGGCTGAGGCAAGAGAATTGCCTGAACCCAGGAGGCGGAGGTTGCGGTGAGCCGAGATCACGCCATTGCACTCCAGCCTGGGTAACAAGAGCGAAACTCCGTCTCAAAAAAAAAAAAAGAAGTGCAGACAAGTCCAAGATATGTATGCAATATCTTCTGTATCTGTTGGGCTGCGGTTGAATGATAGATTTATGCAGGACACATTATTTCTTTAAATCAGCTGAAAATTGAGCCCATTCTTTATATGTTGCCTCCATCATTAATTATAATTAAATAAGTGCCTTGTTAGCACAATCCATCATCTAGACATTTTCAACGTCTACAAGATACATTTTTTGAAAAATATTAATCTTGAACCATGAGGGCCCCCTTGCTGCTAAATAGCCATCTAAGCATTGGGCTCCAGTTTTACACCATTGACCTATTTACAAAATTACAATTTTCACAAAATGAAATTCCCATTGATTTTTTGTAACTGATAAATCATTTTGAAAGAAAGTGTTTGTAATAAAATTCCAATTTATATAGGGAACACTCATCTCATAAATCAAGGGAAATCCTGACAGTAGCATAAAGCTTGTGTTGACACCAATAATTAGCTTGTTTTTAGGTTATAGTTTCATATAACTATTGATTTTCTCTTTCAATTAAAATGAAGGCCTTTACACAAAACGAAGACTTTCATCTTCTTAGAAAGGCATTTTGAGTTATTAAAAGCCTCTTGTTCCCAGGTTAATTCTAATTTGAATAAAAGGTATGCATTCCCCATTCTCCCATGCTCACATTTTCTGCGATTGGAAAGCAGTTTCCAGAGCTCTGTCTGGGACTCCACCTGGATTCTGGTGGCATGCCTGGCTGCCTCTCCTTTCAGAGCAGTGTTCAAAATAGCAATAACCATGATCTAGAACCCAGAACATGCTCAATTACGATCAGTGGAAGGAATGGGGGAAATCAAGTGCTCCTGTTCCTCCCAAGGCCCCAGGGATCATGGCTCTGCAGTGTCTAGAAGCTTCCACATGGACCTCCTGCCTGTTTTCATGGCAGTGGTCATCCCTTAATCTCTTCTACCTGAGGGAACTATTAGGTAGGTATGGACACATACAGTATTCTTTCAATCAAAATAAATTAGCAAAATGTCTTGTAACCTCTAAATAATTCTGAAAACCACTAAACCTCTACACGAAAAATTGTTTTTAATAAATATAACTTGTTCAAATCAGAAACACATAGCCACTTTTCCTGAGTACCTGCTTTAATTTCTCTCAGAATAAAAGATTCTTGCGAAGTCTCAATGGCAAAGCTGTTAACCCTTTTGAAAAGTGCCCATCTATGTGTTCCAAGCTACTGACTCTTACTCCACACTTTTCATTAGGTACTTATGATTAACCAGTACCCCTTCTGCCTGTGTGTCTTGCTACCTTTCTCTATAAAACAGAAATAGTTGGCCGGCGCAGTGGCTCAAGCCTGTAATCCCAGCACTTTGGGAGGCCGAGGCGGGTGGATCACGAGGTCAAGAGATCGAGACCATCCTGGTCAACATGGTGAAACCCCGTCTCTACTAAAAATACAAAAAAAATTAGCCGGGCACGGTGGCTCGTGACTGTAATCCCAGCTACTCAGGAGACTGAGGCAGGAAAATTGCCTGAACCCAGGAGGCGGAGGTTGCGGTGAACCAAGATCGCTCCATTGCACTCCAGCCTGGGTAACAAGAGCAAAACTCCGTCTCAAAAAAAAAACCAGAAATATTCACGCCCATCTTGCAGAATCATGGTGGATTTCTAATCAAATGGAAGAAATGTGGGGCAAGAGTTTCGTGAGGCCCAGGACATGGGAGGGAGCTGGCCACACTGGGGGCTTCTTCATGCTCCGTGCCTCCCCAGCCCATAGCAACTAAAACAAACAGCTCAAAATTCCAAATTTTAAAACATAAAGAACACAACAATGACTATCATACACTGTTGGTGGAAGTCTTAATTGATACAACCTTTTTAGAAAACTGTTTTACCACGAAGCTGAACATAAGAAATCTCTAGACCCTGCAATTCCATTTCAGGTACGTGCCCAACAGAAATAAATAGCTGTGTACAACAGGTACAGAGAATGTCCATGGGAGACGCATGAGCCATTGTCAACCACTGCGAATTACTCAAATGTCCATTAACCATAGAACTCATAAATAAACAACATATGTGCGTACAATGCAATTCTAAACAAACATGGAAAGAGACGAACTACCTCTGTATGGAACAATGCAGATGACTCTCACAGACAATATTTCATCAAAAGAAAAAAAATCTATAAACCATATGATTCATTTATGTGAAATTCAGGATATTGCAAAGCTGCATATTCACATGGATGACCATTAATAAAAAAGAATACTGTGTCTACATAACACTTCCATAAAAAAGTGTTTTCAAAGGAGGTGAGCAGAACAATCTCTTCCAAAGAAAATGATGAGTTGTTTACAATTTGCTTGCAAATGGGGCCAGACAAAATTACCCAGAGAATCCCTCCTGGATGTCATGGCATTATTGGATGGCAGAACAGAAAGCAGGTGCATCTCACACGTGGGTCAGGGAGAGAGGAAGGGGTGTGGCTGTCATCACAGGGGTGTGGCTGCCATCACACGGCTTGCGCATGGCGGAACCAGGATGTGCGTACAGGCTGCTGTTCCCTGGGCTTCCCATCAGTCTTTTCAACTCTGTTTCTCCACTGACTTGCTGTACTGCTCCCGCTACTTACAATCAGAATGTGTTTTAGTTGGGGGTGGGGGATCGTGATTTGTTTTTGTAAAATAGAAATCTTAATGAAAGGAGCAACATTTTTGGATAGCTCTAGTTTAGTCACAGCTTTATGACTCAGATTGGTCTATTCTAAGCAGAAACCTGACGGGCCACGTCCTGGCCCACTGTACTGGGTCCCCTTGGGCAGGATGTGCAATGACAGTTTCTTATCCCCACCCTATTCACCTTCATAAAAGAAAACAAAACAGGCATGATTATTTTGTTTCTCTCAGTATATTAAAAAGTCATAAAGGTAAAACATCATTCTGGGCCAGGTGCAGTGGCTCAAGCCTATAATCCCAGCACTTTGAGAGACCAAGGCAGGTGGATCAAAAGGTCAAGAGTTCGAGACCAGCCTGACCAACATGGTGAAACCCTGTCTCTACTAAAAAAAAAAAAAAAAAAAAAAAAAATTAGTTGTGCATGGTGGCATGCACTTGTAATCCCAGCTACTCAGGAGGCTGAGGCAGGAGAATCACTTGAACCTGGTAGGCAGAGGTTGCAGTGAGCCAAGATTGCACCACTGCACTCCAGCCTGGGTGACAGAGGGATACTCTATCTAAAAAAAAAAAAAATCATTCGGAACAGCTTTTTGATATCTAGTAAGGATAGGAAAAATACACTTAAATTGTAGTTGTAATTATTTTGAGTAGATATTAGGGGTTATTTCTTACTAACATTGAAACGAAAATACATTTCTTAAGAAAGGTATGAAATATTATTCATAAGAGATGTTAAATTAATGAACAAATGAAATAAATGAACTAATGAAATAAATGAACATTTGAGTTCATGCCAGAATTTTAATTCAATGCACTTTCATGTATTGATTTATTTTAAAGTTGTGCATTTGAAATATTAATGCAGGACAAATGTTTGCCGTTACATATAAAACCTCTCAAGCTAAATCCTTCCCTTCTCTAAACTTCTAACTGTGGTTGACTTTGGAGAATTGGGTGCCAACAGTGTTATCCAGTAAATCACAGCTATTTAAAACAGATTAATATTTGGCAGTGACTGGTAGATGTTAGGTTCTTATGCTTGAAGAATGTAAAAGCTTAGCTAGGTGATTATTCCCTTGGTAAATTGTCTTCCTGCAATTCATATTTTTGTGACGTAGAGGAAGAACTTATTCTGGTTTTCAGCATATCGGCCCTAAACCACTCTTACTCTTCATGTTCTCTGTCTCACGCAGGCAATATAGGTGGCCAAATCTACAATGTTTCATGTTTATTTGCTAAATGTCCATCTGCACTTCTTATGGGTAGGTAGCGGTGTGCTTTGGCATGGCAAACATTACTGAGTATACTGCTCATGTTAGGAAGTTGTCCACCAAAGTCTTCAGCATTTACGTTGACCAACTAGTCATAAAGTGTGGCCTTCCCTCCCCTGGCCTGCTGCCCTGACCAGGTTGGTGAGCTGCTGTAGCTCTTGCTCCCCAGCTAGTTACCTGCAGGACAATGCAGGGAAACCACAGGTCAATCACAGCTGTAGGGCAACCAGTAAACCTTCAAGGGCACAGGTTACATTGCTTGCTCTCTTAATCATCTGAATCAGGCTTCTGAAATTGAACGGTGAAGCTGTTGCTTCATGTAATAAGCGTTCCAGGCCAAGGCAGTGAACTTCTCTGTTTCAGCAGCTGCCTGACTTCACCGGGGATCCATGCCCCTTGTGGAAGGACAGCCCAGATGCCTCAGCGTCTAAGTGGCGCGCTCAGAGTCAGTCCAGAGATGGGTTTCAAAATGGCAGAGGAGGAAGCGTAGCGAAGGAGGCATGTGACAACCATTGACAATTGCAACTGTTAGGTCCTGGGCAAGGTTTCTTTTGCACATGTGCAGAATCTGGTTTCCTCCGACTGCTTCAAATTATGTCAAGTTGGCATTGAGTCACCCGTTTGTAAGGCCTTTCTTTGTCACAGCAGTTTTGAAGTGTCTCCGAGGGTTCCCTCCTGCTGGTCCACTCAGTCTCAGTGGTAGATTTTAAAGGTGCATGAGTTTCCAACCAGGTTCTTACAGAGTTGACTGTCGTGACCTCTACTGTAGTCAGGGTGCCATAGTCCCCTCTTGTAGTTAACTTCTGACCATGGCATAGTCTACAATTTACAGACCCAAAGAATGTAACAGAGAAATGATAGAGTACCAAATGTTTTCATGTAGATATTTTGAAATTTGTGTTGAAAGTAATAAGAGCTTTGCTTTCTCAAGACACATATCCTGGGCTACAATTCAGCTTGTTTGTCCATAGTGGTTGTTAAAATGTTGAATTATTTGTATCAGATGATAAATATTCACTGCCTAGGGAATCCCAAGAGCCTCCCAGCCGCAGCTGCTCTAGGCTTTCTTACAGAAGGCCTCAGCCCTGTCCCCAGTAAAACCCTTAGAGATGTCAGCCTGCTTCAGACACACTCAGCTAAAGTGCTCAGTATGTTTGAACATCATCCGTTACTGTATCTGTGACAAGTGTTTATGAATCATGGTGTTTAGCTCCATAGATATAGGAAACACAACAAATAGAAATGTCATTCTTCCTAGAGAAATATACACCATGTCTCGAGAGTACCTACATTGTCCTAATTTTGTAAGACAGTGACTCTTCATTTCTTAGCCCAGACGGTGTTTCGTGTGTATTTGCTACACGTCTGCAGACCCCTCTTGTAGATAGCATGGGCTTTGAGAACTTCAGGCATCACTACGTACCCTGCACATGTTAGGAGGCTGTCCACCAGGGTCATCCATATTTACATGGGCCAACTAGTCATGGGAGTGTGGCAAGACAATAAAGAATTGAGTCTTTAAAGCTAATTTATTTATTTATTTGGCCTCCAAAAAGTTCAAAAGTCTTTTCCTAGTTAAATCTTTCTGTGGAATAAAACCCCATGTAATTCACTAACCTGGGCCCAAAATCTAGTCATGCTGTGCCCTGTTTAGAAATCACTGGAGGTCCACAGGGTACAGCAGGAGGAAGAGATGCTCTCCACACTGTGTCCCCGTCCTCCTTTTCAAACTCATCTTTTAATCCATATCCCAAGCTTCCCATGCTCCAGCTGCAGACAGAGACTGCGGCTTGGACACTTCATCACCTGTCCTGAACTCTCCCTCCCACCAGACTTTCCATGTCCTTGTCAATCCAGAAAAGTAACAAGTCTCAATCATTTCAGGAGGTTTATTTGCCAAAGTGAAGGATGCATGCTGGGGAGACAGGTCTATGCTCTCCTCCGACGATGATATTAAGGGCTCCATATTTAAAGGGGAAAGAGCAGGATATTGAGATGTACACAATTTTCATGTAACAAGACAGGGGAAAACAATCATTCATGCCTTCATCTGGCTCAGTGATTCTGCAAGTTTTTACATAAGATGACATAGACAAATGGGACAGAGGAAAAATACAGGGAATCTGCATTTTACATACGATAACATAGACAAAATGAGTTGGGGAGTGGCCAGATATGCATTTGTGTCTGGTGGGCAAGGGGGAACTGCACCTGTAAAGGTAAGTTATCAATTTACATTGCCATGGTGAAATTTTAACAGGAACACCTTAGAGTAAAGGTCTTGCTGCTTGCTAGGAATTTCTCTATGGGAATAAATATGGGGAAGTGTGTAGCTTTTCATCTTGTAGTCACCTTATTTAGGAACCAAAAAGGGGCAGGGAGGTTTTCAGGACCGGGTTCCCAGCTTGATTTTTCCCTTTGCCTTAATGAGTTTGTGGTCCTGAGATTGAATTTCCTTTCACACTCTGTGACCATACCTGTTTATTTCCATTCTTCTTTTTGAAGAAACTTTTTCCAGTCTTCCAAGTCAATATCAATTACTTATTCCTAAGTTCCACCATAATACTTACTCTTTTTTTATGGTTTGTATTTTTTTTTTTTTTTTTTTTTTTTTTGAGATGGAGTCATGCTCTGTCACCCAGTCTAGAGCGCAGTGGTGCAATCGCGGCTCACTGCAACTTCGCCTCCCAGGTTCAAACGATTCTCCTGCCTCAGCCTCCTAAGTAGCTGAGACTGCAGGCATCTGCCACCATGCCTGGTTAATTTTTTGTATTTTTAGTAGAGACGAGGTTTTACCATATTAGCCAGGATGGTCTCGATCTCCTGACCTTGTGATCTGCCTGCCTCAGCCTCCCAAAGTGCTGAGATTACAGGCATGAGCCACCGCCCCTGGCCTCTTATTCTTTTCTTACACCATCCTCATATCACTCGATTCCATGAAATGCATTTATATGTGTGGACAGTAAATTTTCTAGTTTTCTGAAGAGCAAAAGCAGCAAGTTATTTGTTACTTCCAGCATCCAACAAAGTCATCTTCAGAGACTCAGCATTCACTTCATATTCATCGAAAGACTCCTGGAATATTTCAATGCCTGAGCAAAATAAAACCACAGAGAAGGAGCTGAACACTCTGCATTCGTTAAAACAGTCACGTAACACAGTAGAGAGATGTAGGCTTTTGGAATCTGAAGACCTTTGTGACACTAAGCAAGTCTCTCAGTTCCTTTAACGGTTTGTTTATCCAGCAGTGAGGTGGAGCTAACCACAGCTGCCATTCAGGAACCATAGGGGTCAAGTGAGACAAGGATGATAGGTGTATGTTCTAAGCGTGGCGTGGATTTTACAGCGTCCACTAGTTATGAGGTCTGTGCCCCGCGGTCTCATCTCAACAAGATGAGTGCGATGTGATGCTGCTCACCGCATTCGCACAGGAAGTCCTCTGTCACCCATTACAATCGTAACACTTTAGAAACGCAGAAGTAACCCTTCACAGGGAAGTAGTTGGGTCTCCTTCTCTCAGGAGTTCTCTAACTTATTTTTCCTCTGTCTCTGATCCTATGCAAGCTTCTCAGGCAATTAAACTGGAGTGCTGACTCTGAGTGTAGGTGTGTAGGAGAGATGCCCTTCAGGACGAGCAGAAGGAAAAGTGGACCTGGGCACATCTTAGGGTGAAGCACCAACGGCCCAGGGGCAGAGGTGATGTGTCACTCTCTTCACCATGTCCACAGACGGGTTTATGTTACTTTCAGTGCAGTGCCAACTAACAATCAGAAATGTTTTTTAAAATATATAAATCATAGACTGTAGGTACGTTGTAAGCATTAGATAGAGGAGCACAATTAAAAATTTACTGACTCTCTCTGCAGGAGTTTAGAATTTTACTTATAGCCCTTGAAAAATATTTGGGTCACATTCCCCACTGAAATGTTAATGTAAGTTATGGACTGTCTCCCTGGATACCGGATTTCACAAACATTTGTACAAACTTTATGTTTACCTGAAATCTTAGGGGTTACAAATACAATGTCAAGGTGAAAATTAGGTCTATCTACAGAAATTCCAGATTGCAATGATCACTGCTCATTAATGGTGGGCTATGAGAGACTCACTTTACAGAAAGGTGATAGATGTGACTAGATGGATAGACAAATAAGTAGACGGGTGGACAGGATTTCTCATAAGCAGATCCAGGTGGGTGCACCAGAATATGAGGAAAGAACATGCTGAGTGAGTGTGGAACTGGGAAGAAAAGGAGAGAATTCCAGCCTCAAAAGGCAATTTGCAAGGTTAAAAAAAAAATCGGGAGTGTTTGGATAAAGTGGAATTAGATTTGACATTTATGGAAAATAATTATAAAATTTAGGTTTGGGCCAGAATGTGATTGACATGGTAAGGAACTTGGACTTCTGCCTTTGGTCCACAAAAGGTTGCTGAAGCCACCTTGGGCAGATTTGAGAGAGAGAGAGGGCAGAGGGGCCACAGTGGCTCAGAGAGAAATGGGCATTTTGCCACAAATAAATTCAACCACCATCGGGTGCCTTTTTCTTTCTCAGTGTGAATGTCCATTCAGCGAATAGAAATTTTGCATAGTGTTTATTTCCCAGTTAGAAGTTTAGAAATCCTTATTACTTTTTATTTTGCTAGGAGTTATCTGTCTGCACTATTTGCACTGAATAATCAGGTTCTAACAAATAATCATGAAGTCAAACAATGCATATCATAAATAGGTAGAAATAACTCAGCCTACTAAAAACTGTGAAACAAGTGGAAATGTGAAGTACATTTTATTTTCTTTCTTTTTTTTTTTTTTTTTTTTTGCCAATCATTGAGAGCTTGTAAGGTTGCTGAGGTTGGTTGGCCTTGAACTCTTGGCCTCGCCTTCGCAAGCGCCACGACATCCGGCTGGAGCCACTTTGGGCCCCCATTTTATTTTCTAAATATGTAAAATTGCTACCCCATCTGTCATGATGTATGTTCAGAAAATGATTAACTTCAGAGGTTGGATGAGGAAGGCTGGCCCTATATGCCAACCTGTGGTACCATTCTCTTTCTCTCTCCCTTCTCACTATCAAATTTCTTGAAAGAGAAGCTTCAAACCTTTTTAAACCACTTAGTCTGTGACCTACTAAACCCTACCTCATGAACCTTCTCTACCTTCCCTCATGAACCTTCTCTACTTTCTTCTTCTTTTTTTTTTTTTTTTTTTTTTTGACAGAGTCTTGCTCTGTCACTCAGCTGGAGTGCAGTGGCACAATCTCAGCTCACTGCAACCTCTACCTCGTGGGTCCAAGTAATTATCCTGCCTCAGCCTCCCAAGTAGCTGAAATCACATGTACCACCATGCCTGGCTAATTTTTCTATTTTTAGTAGAGATGGAATTTCACTATATTAACCAGGCTAGTCTGGAACTCCCAACCTCAGGTGATCAGTCCACTTCGGCCTCCAAAGTGCTGGGATTACAGGCATGAGCCACCACACCTGCTCCCCTCTACATTCTTCTGAGCCCAGTTTCCTCTCACCCCTGTGCGCAGAACCTGAGCAGGGCTCTGCCTCCTCCCCTCTCCTATACTCTCCTCTACGGAGCAGTCTGCTCCCTGGACAGCCTCGCTAAGTTGATGCTCAGTGTAAACATAGTGATTTTTCACTTTGCTTTCTCCCCTGCTTTCCTTTCTGCAACTAGGGACCAAGCCTTTCAGACTCTTCCTTTGCAGTTTCTTTTTCTTTTCTTTCTTTTTTTTTTTTTTTTTTTTTTTTTTTTTGAGACAGAGTTTCTCTCTTCTTACCCAGGCTGGAGTGCAATGGCGCAATCTCGGCTCACCGCAACCTCCGCCTCCTGGGTTCAGGCAATTCTCCTGCCTCAGCCTCCTGAGTAGCTGGGATTACAGGCACGCGCCACCATGCCCAGCTAATTTTTTGTATTTTTAGTAGAGACGGGGTTTCACCATGTTGACCAGGATGGTCTCGATCTCTTGACCTCATGATCCGCCCGCCTCGGCCTCCCAAAGTGCTGGGATCACAGGCTTGAGCCACCGCACCCGGCCCTGCCGTTTCTTTAGTTCGCTTCGACTCCTCTTCCCATCACATCTGGTAAATTCCGTATCCCAGTTCCCTACGCTTGTGTCTTTACCAGCGTCAAACTCCAATACTTAGCCCCTGCTAGTCCTCCTTCCTTCCTGCGCTGTGTGGCTTTTCCCTGTGGCGGAAAGCCTTCCTCCTCCTTTCCATCTGTTTACCATATCGGCTGTGAACTCTTCTCGGAGTATTTTACTGCCAAGGGAGGTCTCCTGCTTCTGAGTTAAGCTGTGAAAGGCTACTTATTTTTCTGTGCCAGGCGTCTGGCTCTTTTTTTTTAATTTTTATTGCATTTTAGGTTTTGGAGTACATGTGCAGAACGTGCAAGATAGTTGCATAGGTACACACATGGCAGTGTGTTTTGCTGCATTCCTCCCCTTGACCCACATTTGTCATTTCTCCCCAGGCTATCCCTCCCCAGTTTCCCCTCCCCACTGTTCCTCCCCTATTCCCCCCAATAGACCCCAGTGTGTAGTACCCCCTTCCCTGTGTCCATGTATTCTCATTTTTCCTCACCCGCCTATGAGTAAGAATATGTGGTATTTCGTTTTCTGTTCTTGTGTCAGTTTGCTGTTGTATGAAAGGAGAGAAGGTTAGCGTCTGGCTCTTGATCGGCATTGCCTTTTATCATCAGTTATTCTTTAAATGTGCACTGCTCAGCATGCATCCGGTGGCCTCCTGTGACCACAGAACCCTTAAGATGCAGCTGGTTCAAAGAGAGACGTGCTGCACGTCGACACATGCCCGACGCTAAAAGTAATATGGAAAAACACTGAAGATATTACACGCTGAAATACTATTTTGGATATATTTGGTTAAATAAAAATATATTATACAAATTAATTCAGGCCGGGCGCGGTCGCTCAAGCCTGTAATCCCAGCACTTTGGGAGGCCAAGGCGGGTGGATCACGAGGTCAAGAGATCAAGACCATCCTGGTCAACATGGTGAAACCCCGTCTCTACTAAGAATACAAAAAATTAGCTGGGCATGGTGGCGCGTGCCTGTAATCCCAGCTACTCGGGAGGCTGAGGCAGGAGAATTGCCTGAACCCAGGAGGTGGAGGTTGCGGTGAGCCGAGATCGCGCCATTGCACCCCAGCCTGGGTAAGAAGAGAGAAACTCCGTCTCAAAAAAAATAAAAAAATAAAAAAATAAAAAAAATTAATTCACCTGTTTTAACTTCTTTAATGTAGCTACAGAAAATTTCCCATTGCATTTGTGGCTTTCTTTTTATTCCCCTTGGACGTCAGTGCTGTAAACCGTCGCAGGTCCACCAGAGATAGTAGTGCCTTTCCGGGAGGACAGGATTGGAGAATTTCTGGAATGTTGGATAAAATCCCACTAAATACTTCAAGCTACCTTCTCTACTCATTGCTAATCTCTGAAGTTCTCCCAGTAAGGGCAAAATATTTTGGTTTATTTAACCTTGTGATTTATAAAGCAAAGTCTCTACAAGAGGCCATAGCATAAACTCTCTATATATACATATATATGTATATGTGTATATATATATTTCAGTGATTGAAAGAGAACAAACTACCATGAAAGAGAAAAGAACGATGAAATGTAGACTAAACTTTCTTTAATTCACAATATTGCTTTGGACCAACTCTTGATATCCTAATAAAAGCCAGAGTGTAAGTTTCTAAGAGGCCAGCATGCTATTCAGTCGATTGGTGAAAACTACAAGTTCTTCAATTTAATATCTTTAATGTCTATTTCAGAGATCAACACAAAATTTGTGAGTGAGCTGAATGTAATCAGTTGGTACTTGCAGACCTAATTCTAAAGCAGGACTTGTTGGTAGCACTGAAATAGTCAATACCCAGGATCATTCAGAATCAGTATTTTAAAACTTTAACTTTTCCGTTATTAAAATAAAATAAAAATAGAATAGTTTCAACGCCACCAACTTGTTCAGCTCCTTCTTGGTGATGAAAGGGAAGGGATCAGCACTACATACAAATGGACCTCCTTCCAGCCGTAAACTCGGGAAAGAATCAAGTCCTATCACACACAGGCAATGTTATGCTTACAATTTTTATAATGGTCGTACATTTACTGTTTTAAATAATTTTATGTGTAAATGTATTTGGGAGAAACCACTGTTGGAATACGGTTTTCTTTTACTTTCTTTTTCTTTTTCTTTTTCTTTTTTTTGAGACAGAGTTTTGCTCTTGTTACCCAGGCTGGAGTGCAATGGCGCCATCTCGGCTCACCACAACCTCCACCTCCTGGGTTCAGGCAATTCTCCTGCCTCAGCCTCCCGAGTAGCTGGTATTACAGGCACATGCCACCATGCCCAGCTAATTTTTTGTATTTTTAGTAGAGACGGGGTCTCACCATGTTGACCAGGATGGTCTTGATCTCTTGACCTAGTGATCCACCCGCCTCAGCCTCCCAAAGTGCTGGGATTACAGGCTTGAGCCACCGTGCCCGGCTTCTTTTACTTTTTAACTTTTTTTTTGTTTGTTTTGAGACAGAGTTTCACTCTTGTCTCCCAGGCTACAGTGCAATGACGAGATCTCAGCCTGCCACGTTCAAGCAATTCTCCTGCCTCAGCCTCCCAAGTAGCTGAAATTATAGACATGTGCCACCACACCTGGCTAATTTTGTATTTTTAGTAGAAACAGGATTCTCCATGTTGGTCAGGCTGGTCTTGAACTCCCAACCTCAGGTGATTCACCCACTTCAGCCTCCCAAAGTGCTGAGATTACAGGCATGAGCCATCACACCTGGCCTGGAATACAGTTTTCTGAATTGACAACAATTCTCATAATCTGGACATGAAGTAAGTACTTTATTGAAATAATTGAAATAATTATTTAAAGCTTTTGAAAAATCAGTTACTATAGAAAACTGAAATAATATAAAATTTAAAATTCGGCCAGGCATGGTGGCTCACACCTGTAATCTCAGCACTTTGGGAGGCCAAGGTGGGTGGATCACATGATGTCAGGAGTTCAAGACCATGCTGGCCAATATGGCGAAACCCTGTCTCTACTAAAAATACAAAAATTAGGTGGGTGTGGTGGCAGACGTATGTAATCCTAGCTCCTTGGGAGGCTGAGGCAGGAGAATTGCTTCAACCTGGGAGGTGGAGGTTGCAGTGAGCTGAAATCACACCATTGCACTCCAGCCTGGGTGACAGAGCAAGACTCTGTCTCCAAAAATAAATAAATAATAAAATTCTGTAAAATGAATTCCTTTGTTGCATCTTTCACTCTATGAAAAGCACCATGTTATAAGTAGCTCTGTTTTTCACAAATTTTTTTGTATTTCATTGACACCCAGAAGAGTCCAAGACAATTTTAATGACAGGTATCCTGAAGTAAACTAGAACTCTGCTATTAATTTCTCTGTAGTTTTTAGAGAAAAATGTCCTCATTGCTAAAAGGCTGCAACTGGCATTGTTTCCTGGAGAGTCTTCAACTTCCTTCTTTTCTGAATTGGCCTGAATTTAAAATGTCTTCATTCTTTGTTACTAAAAAAATTGATTTTTTTTACATTACTTCTATTGATCTCAGCTGGCTATAATGTCTGTTGCTGTTGTGATAAGTGTGGATCAATAGTTTAATACTTATAATACTCATTATGCCATTCAAAGTCATTTCAATATCCCTTATTCAAAACTCTTAGATGATTTGCAGTTTTCGCCAAGGAAGTCCTATTATAACTTTTGAAATGAAATTATAGTGAGGATTCTTTAGGGATTACTGCTTAGGTTTCATTTTATTGGCTAATTTTAATCTGATTAGCTCTGGGAAGGAAGCTTATAGTTTTGCATGTTCATATGAACTTCTCAGCAACAGGTATTTACAGAGTAAATAAAGTCCTTGGTGCTATTTAACTAGTTAGACTTAAATGACAGATATTGAAAATTATTTTTAAAAACCATTGAATGTTCATAAACGTCTCACTTTTCCTAGCTACATGACAGGATTGATGTTGCCTTTCTTATTCCTATAGAAATTGAGTCATGTTTTATAAATGATGAACAGGAACTTTATTTGTGAAGTCATGCTCAAAAAAGATTAGCTTAAAAAATAGCTTTAGGAAAACCTGTCTGTAAGAAATCCCTTTCAAATGACCTCAGTGAACACATTTGCATGCAATAAACGCAAAGCCTTTTTGTCCCGTTCCAGCAGTTGTCGCCTTAACACCTTATTACACTGAATCCAAAATGTGCATGCCTTTACATTTCAATATCTCCAAAAAAAAACAGGGCCATTGATTTGTCCACGTTTTGTCTTTGTCCTCTCTGTGTGGTGCATGAAATAATGCCACAGCTCACAGCCAGCATATCTTAGGTTTGATGCAGTACCGTAAAAATAGTGGTTGAGGTGATTTTGGACATTTCTCATTTCCCAGACAAGCAGACCCTCACCCCATCCTTTCCTGCCTGCTCTCCCATCTCAGAGCCCTGGTGCAGTTCTAGAACCTTCTCCCACCTAAGCCACATGCCTTTCATGAGATCAGGAACAAAGACACTCAGAAGAAAGTGAAGGAGGGGGGCCGGACACAGTGGCTCATGCCTGTAATCATGATTTAGGTTTAATCAACCTAAATCTTAGCTCCCTTAAGACCCCAGTAGTTTCTTCTTGCCCCTCCTTCACTTTCTTTTTTCTTTTTTTTTAAAT
Organism: Saguinus oedipus; assembly: GCA_031835075.1. Taxonomy (NCBI): domain Eukaryota; kingdom Metazoa; phylum Chordata; class Mammalia; order Primates; family Cebidae; genus Saguinus; species Saguinus oedipus. The sequence continues at coordinate 39,712,392 of CM063182.1, forward strand.
AGGGGGTTTCACCATGATGGCCAGGCTGGTCTTGAACTCCTGACCTCAGGTGATCCACTCACCTCGGCCTCCCAAAGTGCTAGGATTACAGGCATGAGCCACTGCACCAAGCCTCCTTCTTTCTTTTTTTCTAGGTACATTGGGAGGCCTAGGCAGGTGGATCACGAGGTCAGGAAATCAAGACCATCCTGGCTAACATGGTGAAACCTGTCTCTACTAAAAATACAAAAATTAACTTTGCATGGTAGCGTGCACCTGCAGTCCCAGCTACTCAGTAGACTGAGACAGGAGAATCACTTGAATCTGGGAGGCAGAGGTTGCAGTGAGCTGAGATCGTGCCACTGCACTTCAGCCTGGGCAACATAGAGACCCTGTATCAAAAAAAAAAAGAAAGAAAGAGGCTTGGTGCGGTGGCTCATGCCTGTAATCCTAGCACTTTGGGAGGCCGAGGTGAGTGGATCACCTGAGGTCAGGAGTTCAAGACCAGCCTGGCCATCATGGTGAAACCCCCTATTTTAAAAAAAGAAAAAAGAAAGTGAAGGAGGGGCAAGAAGAAACTACTGGGGTCTTAAGGGAGCTAAGATTTAGGTTGATAAAACTTATAAAATAATATAAATAAGACAGCCTAAAAGTAATAGCTCAGCATGTGGTACAATCTTACAACACAAGAATTTAAACATTAACAGATTTCCCTATGAACTGTAAATGTTCAGCACAGGGAACTCTTTTGAAAGACTTAACATGTTAGTTTTCAAAAAGTGAAGCATTCCCAGATTTAATCAGCATTCCTTTTATTCCGTTGACATGTAATAATTATACATATTTATGGGATACAGAGAGATATTTTGAAACATAATATGTGTCGTGATCAAACCAGAGTAATTAGCAGGCTCGTGACTTCAAACATTTATTATTTCTCTGTGTTGGGAACATTCAAAATCCTCTCTTCTCACTACTCGAAAACATGTAATAAGTGGTTAACTGCAGTCACACTGGTGCCACAAAACACTAGGACAGATTCATCCTCTCTGGCTGTAATTTTGTATTCATTCTAAAGACAATCTGCAGCTTAGGAGGAGACCAGAATGGCTGGGAAAAATGCTTGAGGACGGGTGCGGAGACTGCATTACTTACAGATTTCAGAGTGTATCAGACACTTCAACTGCCAACTTTGTTTAAACTTACAGTTAACTTTTATCTAAATAAAAACATAAACTTATAAACCCCCACTATTCTGAAATTAAACATATGTCAGGGGAAATGTAAAAACATAACAAAACAAAATGAGAAAATGGAAAACAAAAAAGACATACTTAAACAATATAACAAAGTATATCTATGAAGAGATCATGTCTTAAGTTTGAACACGCCTTTTTGTGCATGGAAATATGTCCATTAGGAAGGACAGAGGGAAGACCGTGGAAGACTTACAGACTTTGAGACTATGAAATATGAACGTGGTAATAAGTAGCATTTGTTGACACCTATTTTAAATGAAGAGAAACATGGTGTCGTGTGTATAACCCTATCTACATAGTGCACCCAGCTGACGTAGGTTGTTTTACGTTACTATGAATTCGTCTTTGGAATTAGGGTTGGAGACCACAGCACGGAAACTTCCATGTGATCAGGTGTATTCAGTAGAAAGACCTCACTGTTATCTAAGCCCTGTCTAAGGCTTGTCTTCTCTTGGACCCCTCAGTGGTGACTGCTGCCACCTGAGGGTGTTTGTCATCCAGTGACGGGATCTCAGAGCCCCCAGAAGGGGAGGACTTTCGTCTTTGGCAGCAAGACCAGTGTTTGCATTTCTGATCACTAGGATGAAACCTCTAACTTAAATTACGTATTCACTGCACATACAGGCCTCAAGTAATTTTCCCCAAAAATCGAAATAAACAAAGGAGTGATAACCACCATGCACATTTTATGAGCAGAATGTACAATCACAGTTACTTTTTCAGGCCCTAATGCATGTATGCCTTGTAGGATGTGTTGAAATATGCAAAGTGCATACAAACACCTAAGACTTCCCTTCTTGCCAGTGCGGTATTCATTATTTTCTCTTTTAAGTAGCATAACATGACAACTTCGTGTAATTTACTTCTGTGTTTATAAAATATATAGAACAAAGGGCGTATGTTTTATTACACGTATCTACTAAATGTATTTAGTGAATAGAAGTGGATGTGACAGTCCACACAATGCTAATGGAAAGAGACTATACCAATCATTTACTTGAATGTTTGAAACTTAGAGATACCAGAAAGGGCGACATGGCTCCTTTGCACTTCATTAGTTTGTCACTGCCTTCTTCTGCAATTTATTACAAGTAATTTAGTTGTTTCCTTTAAAAGTTTCCCTTGACAATCATCTACCTTTAGTACAAAAGCAAGCCAGAGTTTAAGGGAATTCTCACTTTGCAAAGACTAACTAAAGGCTGACTTCACATTAAGTGGATTATGTCTTGGTAGTTTTAAATACAACCATCCTGGCTGTTTTTGTTTTTCTCCTTTGGCTTCAGATGATTTCATGCAAGCATAGGAGCTTAAATAAAAGTGATCTGAGAATCTTTAATTAAATATCACTGCCTCAGTTTGGAAGTCGGAGACCTGAAGACAGGAAATTGTAATCGATTTTCCTGGTCAGTGTGGATGGTTGGGGCATCCAAAGTAGCTTAAACAAAGCTTAGTAACTGAGAGGGTGGTTTCTCTTGACAGTGTTTTAAATGCCATAAGAGGAAATATACTACTCTGTGCAAGGAGACTGATAAAAAGAAACCAGTAACCATGTACGTAAAAAAGTTTCAACAGAGGAATTTTGCATCGGAGAGCAAAATGATGGCATTTAACAATTAATTTTTCTGGTAACTTTAATTCTAAAATAATGTCCATTTCTTTGTCCCTAGAAGAATTATGGAAATGAAAGAAAGATTGCATAATGAAGAACATGATTGAGAAAGGAAGGTCACATTAAGAATGTTAGGGTTGTGGTCTGCTATCTTTTTCTCCTGAAGGAAGTCACATCAATTTACTTTAGCAAGATAAACTTATAGGTCCTTACTGCTAATTGGCTTATCTCTAGAGAGCAAGAAATCAATGATGATTTCTTTGGATAGTCATTGTTTGTGATAAGGGTGGGAAATGGAATTTTTATTAAAGTGATAGTCCCCGTTCCCATCTAATTTAAGATTAAAATATAATATGGGACTCACTGTCATTACACGACTATTATTTAAACAAACCCTGACTTTCAAATCCTCTTAAATCACTTTATAATTGCACCTAATCATTTAACTACAGTCACGTGTTGAATGTCAGCTGTGTATCAGATCCTGGGAAGAAATGACAGGAGGTAGGGGAGAAGGGTCAGGGAGACACCCTCCACAGAGTGCTTCACACAGAACGCTACCGTTAAGACGTACACAGCACCTTCTACATGCCCAGCATGGCTTTCACGCATTTATATGTCGACATACGTAACATCCCAATGGCCTCACAGAACAGGGCCTGTTAATGTGGCGTTCACTTTGCAGATGAGGAACCGAGGCAAAGCCACACAGCTGATCAGTGGTAAAGGTGAATGGGAAGCCATGTGATGTGAAGCTGGTGTGTCCTTATCCACAGCTCCATTCTGCAGAAGCTGAGCGAGGCCAGGTCACAAGTGCTGCAAGATCAGGGGCATAAGAAAGATTCCCCCTGCCATTGCCTTGTGTTGCAGGAGCCAGGGCCTGGGAGCCACGGTTAGGTAGGAGGTAGACACATTGGAAATAATATTCTACTCATCTAGTCCACAGCTATGACTCAGCAATTTGGGAAGCTAAGGTAGGAGGATCACTTGAGCCCATGATTTCAAGACGGCCTGGACCACATGGTGAGAGACCACATTGCCACGTTTTCTTTTTAGTTAGTCATCCTTGGTGGTGGTTTGCACCTGTGCCCCAGCTTCTTGGGAGGCTGAGTTAGGAGAATCACTTGAGCCCAGGAGGTGGAGGCTGCAGTGAGCCATGATCACTCCACTGCACTCTAGCCTGTGTTGCCAGAGTGAGACCCTGTCTCCAAAAAAAGACACAAAAAAATGCTGAGTGAAAATCAAATTGTGTTAATCACATAGAATATGAATAGACGCAGATGTAATGTGATTACAGTGTTTTATAAGTACTGAAAAGATTAAATGTATGTAAAATGCATTCAACAGTGTTGGAAACATGTAATTTATATTATTAATCTGCCCCACACATGCTTTAGAATAGTTCTTTATATTTCTCTTTCCTCCATTATTCCTCCTGGATCTACCTGGAGGGAAGAGTGGAGGTAGATTCCAAGTGGTGACAGGACATTGACCCAGGGGCTTAAGCCACTGCCTCTCCCTTTGGCCTCACAAAGGCGCCTCCCCCAGCAGGTGGCATCAGGCCCTTTTTGCTGCCCTGCCCCAAGTTAGGGGCCAGTGCTGTCCCCATGCTTAACATACCCGCCTAGCTGCTGTCACATTTTTTCTTGTTTTGTCCTTTTATTTTTTTTTTCTAATAACCTAAAAACTGGCAAAATAGTTCTGCAGGTTGAAGCCATGTCTGCATGAAAGTCCTCAGTAAGTGTTAGAGGAAACAGGGCGGGGAGATCCTTATGCTGCCCCCACTGGAGGATGTGGGCAGTTAGGGCCCTGGAGGTGGCGTGGCAGGAAGAGGAGTGGCTGGTGACCGGGTCAGGCACACGAGGGGCTCTTAGAGCGGTGACTGGTTGGTTGTTTTGCCATTTTGTGTGTATGCTGCTTTTCTTTTCTAACCAAGAGGCTGGTTTTGGCATCTCTGTCCATTCCCTGGGTCTGGTGGTCAGCCCTAGGATACAAAAGCAGGACTAGAGAACAGGAAAGGCCCCAGGAGATGGAATTCCTTCAGGCCGGCGCCCTCATGTCCAGGGTAGCCTCATGCAGTTAGTGGGAAAGCAGGTCTGGAAATGTAAAAATAAAAGGCATGAGACTAAGGTCATCTGCTTCCCTTAATGCCCTGACTGGAGAGGGGAGGGAGGAGAGGCCAGGCCCACAGAGGGCATCCCAGCTAGGCCTTGGGATGGCTGCAGTGAGGAGAAATCCCGGGAACTGTATTGACACAAAGATTCTTATTGCACTTGTATTTTCTTGTATCAAAGTTTGCATGGTTTCTAATAAAGAATTAAAACATAAAAAAATAAAAAATAAATAAAAAGTACTTTGGTTTAAACAAAGTACTTATTCCCACTGAAAACCATGTATTTTACCCATTCACATGTCAATTGTTTTCTTTCCCTGGAAGGAAAACTCTAGGAGGGCATCATGTTTTGTCTGTTTTATTTACAACTATATGTCATATATTTAGAAAAATGCGAGGCATAAATTAGGAAATCAATACATATTTTCAAAGTCAATACTGATGGAACGTGTAATTGGTAGATTAGCAAGGAGCAGACATATCTGTAGTAATATTGTAAAGGCTAAAGGTGTGAGAGCCCTGGCTCCCAACGAGTTTCTGTTGTCCACGAATCTGATCCTGATAGCAAGCCTCTTCAGGAGGCAGCCCATCTCTCAGCCACGTGAACCAGGGCGCCGAGAGATTAAAACTTACCTGTGGAGGCCGGGCGCGGTGGCTCACGCCTGTAATCCCAGCACTTTGGGAGGCCGAGGCAGGTGGATCACGAGGTCAAGAGATCAAGACCATCCTGGTCAACATAGTGAAACCCTGTCTCTACTAAAAATGCAAAAAATTAGCTGGGCATAGTGGCACAGCCTGTAATCTCAGCTACTCAGGAGGCTGAGGCAGGAGAATTGCCCGAACCCAGGAGGCGGAGGTTGTGGTGAGTCGAGATCGCGCCATTGCACTCCAGCCTGGGTAACAAGAGCGAAACTCCATTAAAAAAAAAACAAAAAAAACTTTGTGTCAAAAAAAAAACTTACCCGTGGAGAGAGGTAAGTGAGTAGCGAAGTAAGAAACTGAAGCAAGTCATGCCGACTCATATTTTTTTAAAGGCAGGATTTGCGTTTTACTGTATGACTGGACAGAATCAGTAGCTATTCCACACAGTAACATGACTACAGAGACTTTTAAAACATTTTGCTTAAGATCTGCATTTTTCTAGATGCATTCTGGAATCACCCAAGGACTTTGTAAATTATACAGTTGCTCAAATCCTGAGATTAAAGTCTTGAATCAATATTTACAGAATCTGTTTTTTTTTGTGAGTGTGTTTTTTTGTTGTTTGTTTTCTATCTTGCCATATATGATGTATAAGCCACGTTCGGGATCTGTGTTAGGTAATACCACTAAATATCCAAATCAGACAGAAAGCCTTTAAGAAGCCAGGGGCAACATGCCAGTTACCATGTGCCTGATGAGGGAAATATAACTTGGGAATGTATCAGCTGAAGGAAATGCTGCTGATTGAAGAGTTATTTTGCAAATGTACCTAGTTTCACATGGCAGTGCTGGCTAGCTTATTTCCTCTCATGTCCACATTCATATCACCTCTTCTATTTTACAAAAATGGAATTCCCTCCTCACTCCCCTCTTTACACGCCGCAGGGAAGCTTTTCTTCTCCAAACAAGAACGAAGGCTGCTCTGGAGGGTTCCTGTGAAGGAAAGGAAGAGTTACGTCTCTAACCGGAAAGGTGAAAGTGCTTCAGTGTGGCCCATTGTAGCGGAAAGGTGAAAGTGCTTCAGTGTGGCCCATTGTAGCGGAAAGGTGAAAGTGCTTCAGTGTGGCCCATTGTAGCATCAGCTGCATTAGATAGTTTCACAGAAGCAACCAAAAGGATGCTATCCTCACCACCAGGCCTCAGCACCCAATTGCAGAGAGCTGATTACAGAAGCAGCAGCCACATTAGGAGCATTTCTGAATGTTGATGTGATGATGTGATGTGATGTGATGTGATGATGTGATGTGATGTGATGTGATGTGATGTGATGTGATGTTTTATGTTATGTTATGTTATGTTATGTTTTATGTTTTTTTTTGAGACAGAATCTCACTCTGTCACCCAGGCTGGAGAGCAGTGGCATGATTTTGGCTCACTGCAACCTCTGCCTCCCGGATTCAAACAATTCTGCCTCAGGCTCCTGAGTAACTAGGATTGCAGGCACCTACCACCAGACCCAGTTTGTATTTTTAGTAGAGATGGGGTTTCACCATGTTGGTTAGGCTGGTTTCGAATTCCTGACCTCGAGGGATCTGCCCACCTCAGCCTCCCAAAGTGCTGGGATTACATGGGTGAGCCACCATGCACACTTAAGTTTCTGTATTTTAAATTGAGCAGTATTCCCTATACTTCCAGTTAGTGGCAAATTCATTCTTCTATGATGCTGTGGGACAGCCCTCACCCATCTGTTGGCTATCAGTAATGAATAAGATGCAGCAGCCCCGTGTGGAAGTGCTACGGAGACACTGGGAGATGAAGCATGGAACTGTGTGCTGGACAGGGGGCCGAAGGCGCCACGCTCATCATGAAACACAGGCTTCCAATTCCGTGCATCATCTCAATGTTTTAACAAGTATATTAGTAATGGTAGTATCCTTAAATAATTAAATACCTTTATTAAGAATTAATTTAGCACATTGGAACTCAAGGATAAAAAATTCACTTTAAAAATTATTTGTATTTTTAAACAGCTGGCATTTCTTTCTGAGTCTACTCACTGTCATATACATGCTCACACCCTTACACCTGTACAGGCATCCCCCCCTTATCCTTAAAGGAACAGTTTCAGGACCCCAGTGGACGACTGAAACTGTGGCTAATACCAAACCCTATATAAACTCTGTACTTCACACCCATGATAAAGTTTAATTTATAAATGGGACACATTCAAGATAAACAACTAATAATAAAGAAAAGCAATTATAACAATATTCAAGTATCCACAAACTTGCCATTATTTTAGTAAAAGTAAATTAAGGGTTACTTGAACACAGGCACTGGGACCCCACGGCCATCCACCCAGTCCCTGAGATGGCCACTGAGTGACTCGGGCAGGCGGTGCAGACAGCAGGGACCTTCTGGACATAGGGACGATTCAGCACCGAGGCAGAATGCAGCAGGGCGATGCAGGATTTTATCACACTCTAAGAATGGCGCGCCACTTACAACATGAGTTGTTTTTATCTGGAAATTTTCATTGAATATTTTCAGACCACAGTTGACCATGGGTAACTGAAAGCACTGAAAGCAAAACATTGAATAAGGGAAGACTACTGCATACATACCCCAAATTGAAAATATATTCTTAAAGTTTCCTATCATCTAATCCAGATTATGTATAATCATAATATATAATGTGTAATATGTATGTCTGTATATATACTAATATGGAGAATATATGTATGTATATCCATATGTGAGTGTGTGTGTGTGTGTGTGTGTGTGTGTGTGTGTGTATGTGTATGTCCTCCAGGTACGGAGTCTAATTCCTAACTTCTTTCAGTGTATCTTTTCCACCTTAGCCTCTGTTGCTAAAGTTCATATCGCTTTCAGCTTTCATAAAATCAATCAGCAGCATTTCCTTCGGCTGACTTAGTCCCAAGTCATATTTCCCTTGATCAGGGCACACAATCTATACATAGGTAGGTAGGTAGGTAGACAGATAGATAGGTGGATGGGTAGATAGATGATGAATAGATGACAGACAGATGATGGATACATATATAGCTAGATGAATAGGTGATAGATCTGTTTTAAAACAAAATTTCAAAATAATCTTGTATCACTTGATATATATATAAGATGTATATAAATATATAAGATGAGGCCAGGTGGAATTGAATCACTTACTGGAACCGACTTTTCAGCATAATAGTTCAGCATTCAGTTTATCAGGTGTTTACTCTTGAAGGTTCAGTTCATCTGGGACATTTTTTTCTTTTCTTTTATTCTGCCTTTAAAAAATCAATTTAGGATTGAACTCTGTTCAAACAAACAAACAAACAAAAAAGGTCTTGAAGGCAAGGTCTTGAAACGCCACTTTCGTGGTGCGTTGCCAGGACGTGAAGTCAGGTTTTTTAGTCAAATGTGCTGAGAAATTATACAGAGTCTCAGCAAATATTTCCCTCTTATCACTATTGAGCTTATGGTTCTCTTTGTTTTTGTAGTTAAATTGCTATTCCTAAGAGATGAGTCCTTCCAGTATGACTCGTTTCATTATTAATTTCACTGAAAGGTACAGCTAGCAAAAGTCCTTGGAAATAAATTCACTGGTTCACTGTGGTGAGACTGCGATGCACAGAGGTTAAATGATTTGCTCAAGATTATTTTTAGCGGAGAGATTTTAAGCCTTTCTAAAGACTGCAGCTTCCTATCAAGTATTTGCCCTGCAGGGTGGCCTCGGGCGAAATTTCTAAATTGATAGAGTTAGTTCTTTTGGGGAGACTTTGTTCCCTAGGCAACTACCACAGGTGACCTGAACTCATGGCTCGCCTGCAGCTTCCGCTAGAAGCCCTCTCCTCCAAAGCCCACCTTTCCCTGGTGGCATCCATTTTCTTCTGCTCTTTGGTGGTAGGAATGCAGCGTTTGTTTGCCTAAACAACTTGGGGACCCTGTGTTCTGCCCTCCTCATGATGTTGCTGCTCTTTAAATATCTGCTGAATTCAGTAAGAGGCCAGGGGTTGGAGTCCGTCGCGTGGTTTCAAACCTCAGGTCCAAAACCACTAAGGTCAGTTATTCAACTGCTCTAAGCTTTAGTTTCCTCTTTTATTAAGCAGTAATAATGATGGAAACTCATTCGCGTGGTGAAGAGTGAATGAAACATCACATGTCCAAACATAAGCACTTCATGCTTGCTATTATTATTAATATTGCTATTACCCATCATCTTAGTCTCTCTACGTGTGAATTCTGTGCTCTAAACCTTCAACCCATTCATACTTTGTTTCATCAGTTGTAGCTGGCTGAGTCTAATTTCAGTCTTCTTCCACTTGAGCCCTGATTGCTAAGTTCATATCAGTTTCATAAACCTATTTTAGATTCTTAAGAGCTGGAATCAAATCAGCCCAGCCTTATTGCCTGCACTGGGTGAAGCACTTGTACATGAATTGTCCAACAGGGGCGGGGCAAGTTTCAGATTCCTTTAAAGGGACTAACACTGGTAGTCATTATGATGAATACCTGATAGAGAATTCCAAACTCTTACCAACACAAGCAACATTTCTTCCTAAATTTGCCTGAACTTCTACTGAAATTGACTATTTTTCCGTTTCTTTCTTTTGAGAGAGGCATTCAGAGACAATCTGTTTGTGGAGATACATTCGTATCTCCATAAATGCCGGTGAAGGTGAATGCATGTAGACAGTTGCCGGGGCAAGAAGGACAGTGGGAATGTGGAGAAACGGCTTAATGGGTTAGGGGTTTGACTTTGGAATGATGGAAGCATTTAGAGACATACTGAAGTATTTATGGTTTTATAGATCTATGGTCTGGCGTGTGCTCAAAAAAAAACTTGCTTGGGAAGACAATGTATAAGGATATAGGTTACAAAATAGCTGTGCTAATTATTACAGCTGAGTGATGGGTATGTGTTGGCTCAGTACACTTTTATCTGTAATTTTGTATATGTTTGAAATAAATTTTCAACAGTAACAGGATTTTTACAAAAGCAAAGTTTGGCCAAAAATGACCCTTTGAAGCAGTAAATCATTCTACCTATTATAATGCCTGAAAGCCCTCTTATCTCCTCTAGCATACTTTCCTAGGATCTGGCATAACATGAATGGCATTGTTCTTGAACCTGTCAAAATGTTAGCTTAAGAGTGTCACCTCTGAGTGACACTTAACTCTGCTTCTATCTGCATAGAACTATGAATGAGTTTCTAGTCTGTTTAATGGAATAAATAAGATGCCTTTTGGCGAGGTTAATAAATGCTGGTGAAGGTCCATCTCTTAGAAGAAACCCAAGCTTTATAGAGGAGGACGTAACTGAGAGGCGCGCGTGTAGGTACTGAAACCACACAGTGAGCAAGGCTGTTCATTGGCGGTAGTGTGTCCTCGGTCACGTCAGGGTCACCACTTGAGACGTGCATTACCACTGCGGAAGTCTGACCTGCAGACCCTGACTCAGCGACATGAATGAATGCCCTCTCACACCATTACAGTGTTTCAAGTGGGCTAGGGATGGCCATTGGCTGCTGTCAGGGGGCGAAAGGCAGCCAATCTGTCTGTCCACACATTTATTCCCTTAAGGTTTTACAACAGAAGTTCTAAGTTAATACACTTGTGGGTAATTAACATGGTTAAGAGAATGGTTTTATGACCAGTAAAAGTTTTAGGTTCCAGGGCCCAGAATAAATGCTATTAACAGGTAATTCCCATATCATTCTTCCAGGCAGCACAAACGTGAATCAACAGTTAGAGTAGAGACAAATGGGTGTGGGGTAAGACCTTTCATCATCCCTATCCCTCTCTAACTTAACGGACCAGCCTGCCGCCTTCAGCCTGCCCAATAAAACCTTTCAGACTTCCAAAAGGTTTGAGACTAGTCTATAAGGTTTGCTAAAAGTTAATATCTTTGATATTTTGCTGCCACTCCAAGTGAATCTCAACATGGTAGTGTGCCCGTAGCTGGGATCCCTACCACTAACATAGGGCCAGATCAGCATCAGTCAGTTGGGTGATAATGGAACTCTTGAGAGCCTCTTAGATGGCATTCTCTGCTCTGAAAACCTGGAGGTTTGCTCTGTCCCTGCTCAGTGGTGGTCAGACATGGGCAAAACAAATCTCATTCCTTAAATTTTTGGGGGGCGTGAGAAGAATGTATCAGTACGTTCATTTATCTGCATAGATGAATGGCTGAGTCAAGGGACTCCATGTGCTCAAGGCATCTTCTCATCTGTAATTTAACCATCTGGGAAGTCAAACTGGAAGCCTCGTTCTCTACATGATGGAGCCTTGATTTCTGGGAATGGAAGGACTTGAAGCCCTCAGGGTGATCACATTGTCTCCCTGTAAGTGGTTAGATTTGCAAGTAGGAAAGTTGGGCTTTGGTGGAAAGTTCCTTTTTTAATTTATTTTATTTTATTTTATGTTTTATTGCATTTTAAATTTTGGGGTACATGTGGAAAGTTCTTTTGGGGGAGGGGAGAATCGCAGCCTGAAGGTGGAGGACAGCTGATGTTTCAGGGCCTTGGGCTGGAAACACAGCCCCTTGACCAAAGTTTTTATTTCCTCTGAACTTTTTGAAACATGATTACAGGTCCATTCTTCTGTTTTCACTTTATGTTTTGTTTTGTTTTACTTTGAATTAGAAAATAATAATTCTGTAGATTTGGGGAGTACGGTGTGATGTTTTGATACATGTTTCAATACATGTATACATTGTAGAATGATCAAATCATGGTAATTAGGATATCTATCACCTGAAATAATTATTTCTTTGTGGTGAGAACTTTTAAAATCCTCTGAGCTTTGATGAAAGTGATACAGATCTAGAGAAGACGCATGGTCATCTTTAAACACGTCCCTGGTAGGCCCCACCACTTCCTCTAAGTTGAGTTCACCGTCTTTCCACACTAAGATGTGCTAATGACTTCCAGCAGGTTGTCATGAAGTCTTACTGTCCTGGTACCTTCTGGACACTGTCAGGGTCCCCTTCGATTCCTCCTGAGCAGGTTCCACAGTCTGTCTTGCTGAGGACACGTATTGCCTCTACATTCCCGTACTTGCAAGGCATTTCCTCTAGCGGCGAATTTTATATTCCTCTTTTAGCACACAGAGAGCTGGGCTTAAGAACTGACTGAGGACCATGGAACCCCAGGTGAGTGAGTGGTGGCTGAGCTAGATTTGCAAGGTCTCACTCCGAAGCCCACCATCAGACAGCATCCGCCTTGCACCATCCATGTGCCAGGAGGTGAAGACCTTCCGAGAGCAAGCCCTCAGTCATTATGAAAAAGGCAGGGAAGCATGTGCCTTCATAAGCTGAGGCCTTTTTAAAGACAGCAGTTGCTTATGGCTTGGCAGTAAATCTTTTCATGAGCGAGTTAGTCAAATATTCCACGCCTGAATTTTCCGAAAAGTCATCCACTTTAGCTCTAAACCTTCATTTCCCTGGCTGATGTGTTCAGATAACATGGAGAATCATGGCCAGATCTTAGATTAGAGGTTTTGCTGGTTGGTTTAGAGGGGCTCACCCCAGAAGACAGTGATAGGTATCACACCCCACCACGTTAGCTGAACCGGTATTTGAACAGCATTCATTTTTGCTTAAGTTTGTGATTACCGATTTAAAATGCAGTAGGTGATGGGTTGAAAAGCACGTGGATGCAACTATCCCTGCCTTAGTCCATGAATCTGCTTCAGTAAAATAACTATTGTTAGAAATATTAAGGGGATCTTATCAGACAGCATGCCGAATAAACACCGTGTCTGACAGTGGAGATGTTTTAATGGTTCCACTGTCTAACTAAAGGCGGCTCATGCACATCATTTTAACTTGCACCATTTGCAAGAATACAAGAGCACTGTTTCTACCTTATCCTTCTGCTTCAGCTCCGTTCCCTGCACCACTGCTTCTGACTGGTGGTCTCTACCACAGATGACCTTTTTCTGTGGTTAATATACAAGTCAGTCACACCACTGAAAGACTCTTGGAACACAGGCAAACCTGTGTTTTTTTTTATTTTGAAAGAAAAGTGCTAAGTTTCATTACTTATGAAATGAAACTTCATAAGTTTACTCTGGTATGATAAACCTAACATGGAATTTACCATTTTAACAATATTTAGATGTTGTATTCGTCTGTTTTCATGCTGCTGATAAAGACATACCCATGACGGGGTAATTTATAAAGGAAAGAGGTTTAATGGACTCATGGTTCCACATGGCTGGGAGGCCTCACAATCATGTTGGAAGACCAAGGAAGAACAAAGGGATGTCTTACATGGTGGCAGGCAAAGAGAGAATGAGAACCAAGCAAAAGGGGTTTCCTCTTGTAAAACCATCAGATCTCGTAAGACTTATTCACAGTACGGGGACAACGGCCCCATGATTCAGTTATCTCCCACTGGGACCCTCCCCTAACACATGGAAATTATGGGAGCTGCAATTAGAGATGAGATTTGGGTGGGGACACAGCCAAATCGTATCAGATGTACAATTCAGGGGCACTAAATAGTCAGGTCACATTGTGTGGCCACCACCACCATCCATGTCCAGAGCTCTTTTCATCCTGCAAAACTGACAGTCTGCACCCATGAAACTCTCATTACCCATAGCCCCTCCTCCAAGCCTCTCTGTGAATTTGACTACTCTGAGTATCTCTTATCAGTGAAATCATACAATATTTGTCCTTTTGTGACAGGTGTATTTCACCTGGCATAATGCCCTAAGGTTCACCCATGCTGTGCCATGTATCTGGGTCTCCTTCCTTTTTAAGACTAAATTATAACCTATTGCGTGGTCAGATCACCTGATCTGTATTTGTTCATGTGTTTATGGACACTCTTTCTGCCCCTCCTTGGTTACTGTAAATAATGCTGTTCTAAACTTGAGTGTCAAGGTATCTATTTGGATCCCAGCTTTCCATTATTTTAAATGTGTACCCAAAAGTGGAAGTGTGGAATTTTATGGTCATTTTATTGTTTATTTATTTATTTATTTATTTTTGAGACGGAGTCTTGCTCTGTCACCAGGCTGGAGTGCAGTGGCGCAATCTCAGCTCACTGTAACCTCTGCCTCCTGGGTTCAAGCTATTCTTCTGCCTCAGCCTCCCAGGTAGCTAGGACCACAGGTGTGTGCCACCACGCCCGGCTATGTTTTTTTGTATTTTTAGTAGAGATGGGGTTCCACTGTGTTGGCCAGGATAGTCTCCATCTCTTGACCCATTTTATTATTTTTTTGAGCAACTTCCATACTGTTTTTCACCTCATTTTACATTCACACCAACAGTGCATGAGAGCTCTAGTTTCTTACTCTTTATTAATTTCTAATGTACACATTGACATCACCCTCACGTGAAGATGTCAGACAGAAAAAGCCCATCAGAGCTGAGGTATCCACGTGGTACATGGGCAGAGCTGCCAGCTCGCTGGCACCCCCTGTGGGTGTATCTCTGGGAACTGCAGTACTGCCATTCAGGCGGGAGGGTCTGCAGATGAGCTGACTGCCCCAGAGGTATATTTATGTAGACTTACTTTGCAGAGGTTAGCTTTCCACTTGTGATAATTGTCAAAAGCAACTGTGAAAATAAACACAATTTAAAAGTAAACATTCACATCGCTCTAAGTATGGTTTAAAAAAAAAAACACTTTTTAACCATGCTTAACATCATAAATAATAATGGGTGTTATAGGATAATAATAAGTTGGGTGACATTAAATGCCATTATCTTTATATGAAGATAAAAAAGGATAGTCACCATTAGTAACTAAGAGAAAATAAATGCAAATATTGAGGGTTCATGTTCACAGTGTTTACTGATGCTGTGTGCGCTTATAAATGTAATACTTTAGAATTTAGTCATCAATTGTTAGATTATCTGTATATGCTGCTAAACAGAGATTTTCTAAGGATTTTTAACAGGACAGGAAATCTGTCTTTTGGCAGGGAGACATTGCTTGACAGTGACTCAAATTTATTATTAAAACATTAGATATTTGCACAACTGATTTACATCAGAGGGCACACTAAGGAAGAAGCCTCAGGAAGGAGAAACAGATGGGCAAGTTCCCTCTGGTATTCAAGAACCTGAAGGTAAATATATACCTTGTACCAGTCACAAACCAGAACTACAGACTAATGTCACCCTTATGATGGAACATAAGAAAAGACTGATTTGCCTATACTCCTAACACAGGGAACCTCACATGAATATCAAGCTTTCCTACTTCTCCTGAAAATGTGAAGATTCAGAAACACTGGATCCAAATTATGCAAGAAAATAAGGTGTTCAAAGTTGGCCGGTCATCTCTAGTTTAAAGCATCCCATCGGGCTCTACACATTCAATGCCTGATGGCTCTGTCCTTGTCACCAATCTCATTCCATCCTTTCTAAACACAGAGACCTACATTACAGCCTGGAATATGATGGTATATTAGTTCTCTTGCTACAAATAAATTACCCTAACTATTATTGGCCTCATCAACAAAGGTGTCTGATCACACTCTTTTTTTTTTTTTTTGAGACAGAGTCTCACTCTGGCTGGAGTCCAATGGCATGATCTCGGCTCACTGCGACCCCTGCCTCCCAGGTTCAAATGATTCTCCTGCCTCAGCCTCCCAAGTAGCTGGGGTCACAGGCACCCACCACCATGTTGGGCTAATTTTTTATATTTTTGGTAGAGATGGAGTTTCAGCCATGTTGATCAGGCTGGTCTCAAACTCCTGACCTCATGATCCACCCACCTCAGCCTCCCAGAGTGCTGGGATGAGAGATGTGAGCCACTGCACCCAGCTGATTGCACATATTTTTTAAGGGATACCAAGGGCAGCCTAGCTGGGCTGTTCTTTCCCAGTCTCTCATGGGTTCACAGTCAAGGCTGGCTGGGGCTACAAGCAACTGAGGCTGAGTTCCAAGAGCTCATTCATGTGAAGATTGGCAGGAAGCCTCTGAGCCTGCATCGCTGTTGGCAGGGGACCTGAGGTCCTTACGAGGTAGCCTTCCCAGTGGCTGCTTGAGTATTCTTATGGCATGGCTTTTGACTTTCTGAGAGATGACAATTCTTCAAGAGAGAAGGAGCCAGCAGGAGTTTGCAATGCCTTTATGGACCTGGTCTCCACAGTCATACACAATTACACCTTTTTTCTATTCATCGCTCAAGAGACACTAAATCTGGCCCCCTATCAAAGTGAGGATTAGGCTCCATCTTTTCAAGGGTGTGTTTAATAATGATAGGTGTATTTTTATCCACGGTAAGTTGAATACCTGGGTTGAGATACTGAGTCAAAGTCCTTGAAAGACTCCTAGATCAGTGGTTTAAGTGTTCTCAAGTCCTCCCACTCTGCCCTCACTAACAACACAGCGGTGGGTGTGTTGCACCCTGCCTGCTCTCTCATTGCGGTGGTGACTGCCTCTGCCCCATCTGAGGCTGGGTCCTGCGCTGGTCACTCCACCCTGTCTCTTGGACATCACTCATTCCCTGAAATCTTCTGTCTCCTAAGCCCTCAGCCTTCCCCTCTCCTTGATCATTTCTACTTAATACAAGCAACTCCTGGGAGGGAAGCTAACACACATACACACACTTTCATATTGCCTACAAAATCAGCACCAACATCACTCCCTTAGCCCCACAATTCTCCTTCAGCTACTGTCCCAAATGTATGCTTCCTTATAAAAAAAAAATTCAGGAGATGTCCATCCCAGTCATCCAGGCTCTTTATCATTGTCTCCCGGTCCATTCAGGGGTATCTTTGTTCCCACCCTGTGACCAAAATAGCACCTGTCCAGGTCACATGGCCCTGGCCCTGCCAAAGTCATTGGTCACCTTTCAACCCACACCTTGAGGGCTTTCCCAGCAACACTAATCTCTTCTCACTTGCATTTCCTTGAAAGGACCTCCTTGCCTTCAGGACACAACTCCCTCCTTAGTCCCTTCTCTAGCTGCCGTCTCTGCCTCCTTTGCTGGAAACTCACCTTCCTAACTTTCATCCCGAGGGCCCTTCACCTCCTGCCTCACTCCTCCGCTAGTCTGGAGAGGTCAATGGGCCTCTTCCCAGAGTAACATTTGTAACTGTACAAAATACCAGGATACCAATCAAAACTAGTTGCATTGAAATAGTCATCAACATATTTTACAGAGAATTTATACATAGTGGTGTGTATGCGTCTTTACCACGGTGGGCCATTAGCGACAATCGTCTGAATTGTTAAATTAAAGCTTCTGGTATCTGCCATCACTGTTAATGTGATAAGACATATCTGCAGTTTCTGCTGATGGCAAAGTAGTGCTAATACTGTTATGTCTTTTGGCTTACACTCATAACAGAAGAAAATACGAATTTCACTTACAAGGCAGTGAAAATAAAAATGCATTTCTTTTCCTATTTAATTGAATAAACCGCCTGAATTCTCATGATTGAGCATAGGGTAACTGTCCTTCCTGCATACAGGGAGTGACCCAGAGGCCGATTCTCCTTCCCCACCCTCATTCCTCTCCCAGCCCAGGGGAGGGGCACGCCGACCATTCAGTCCTAGGACTCTTTTTCAAACTGTTGAAAATCCCAAACTTCTTCATTTCTTAAAGATGATATAGATACCACACTTAATATATTCAGAATCAGACTGAGAGAAGAGTTGAAATGTTTATCACTTCTTTTAAAATGACAATACTCCTTTAAAAATTAACATAAATTATATATTCTATGAAAATAACTATATTTGACCAAACAAAAAGCAAAATAAAAGTAGTGTAAGAGGCAGCATTGTTTTATATTTTTGCACAACTTTGTAACATCTGGCGAGAGAGGCCAGTTTCTCACACTTGCTTTCATATTTAATGTGCTGTGCTCCGTTATTCTGGCTGAAGTCGATGAACAAAACCTGAGTTTACACAGGGAGGTAGAGGAAAAAGAGAGACGTATGTTAATATCCCCCTTAGATAATAGTGGCTATTTTTCTTTCACACAACATTAAACTTAACAAATGGCTATTTCTAAAAAGTTAGCTGCAAAGTGGAATCTGGATCCATATAAGTAACCTTTTTGTACTTTTATTATAGTAAAATATGTTGGCCTATTTTGCATTTTGAATTAAATGTTTAATTTGGTAGCATTATGTGTGGGTCATTTTGAAATTATGGGTTCACTTTATGCAGCTCTTTCGAATGTTAGAGTCAGTATCTAAAAATAAGTTAGATACTGTGCAATAACTAAAAAAAAATCACGTGTTGATACCAACCTTCTCTTACCAAAAAAAAAGTCTTTAAGTATTGAGAAGTTGCAGAGACAGATACTACTTGTCTAAAATTCTGATATTTTCTTGAAAACCCAAATTTCATCATTTCCAAAAGTACTATCTAATTTTCAAGGAAATATGACTAAATACCCAGCTACGCATTTCTGAATATCTGAAGAGGGTAAGATAAGCAGGCTCCTGCGGTGGTTTTCAGTGATTTGTGCTCTCGTATAATGCACCCCCGTGAGTGAATATGATGTATTCTCCCTCCGACGATGAGCCTATGGCTCAATTGACTATAAGAAAGGGAGATGGTTCTCAGCTGCCCTGACCTAATCCAATGAGCCCTTAAAAGGGGCTTTTCCTGAGAAGAGGTTTTGAGCGTGAGAGCGATTGGAACTGGGAGAGGCGCCGTTGCATTTTGATGCAGGGTCACGTGGCAGGTAAGGGTGCATGGCCGCAAGCTTCCCCGAGCACCCGGAGTGGCCCCTTCATTAGCCAGCAAGAAGATGGGAACCTCAGTCCTAGAACCATGGGGTTGGATTTCACCAATAACCTGATGGAACGTCAAAAAGGATTCTTCCCTAGGACTCTAAGAGAAGAAGGCAGCTCCACTAGTTCGGTAAGTGTTAGACCCCAGAGGGCTCAGTGAACTTCTGCAAAATTGGGAAATGATAAAATGCTGCTTTAAGGTCTTAAGTTGGGAGTAATTTATGTGGCAATAAAAAGTGGCACACACACAATAGTTTGTTAGACTCTCAAGTAAAAATGGTGTTCCGTGAAAAAGCAGCTAGTTCATCGCCGAAATCAGGGAATCTCACATATATTCATTCCAGCTGCACCCCTTGTTACACAGCAGAAGTGCATTCTGCTAATGCTTAGCATTGATGCTAACGTTAGAAAACCTAACTACAAGAGTTTTCACTTGCAATCTAGAATCCAGAAAAAGTATTCCTAGGGCGATTTACCAAACGCTGAGCTGTAACATACACTTCATGCCTGGACTGGACCGTTTTACTAATGAGGACTTTTCCCACTAGGGTCCTCTTTAAGGTGAGTTATTAATGGCAATATTTTAGAGATATAGACAAGAGGTAAGAATGGCTGTAGATCAGAGAAAAGCTCAAATGTAAGAGAATGCTGCTCGTCAGGAGAGAATGACTTCAGATCTGTCTGAGGTTGGGGAAAGTACTTTTTAATACTTAATCAAGATTAGAAGTTTAATCAATGCGTTGCTGTAGTTTCAAATTCCTAAAGTCACCCTCAATTTCATCTCAGATTTTATGAAAGCTCAAGGCTATTACATCTATTTATGCTTCAAACGTTTGGTTCCCAAAATTGAAGGTACTATTTTCTCTTCCTTTACAACTGTTTCCTTAAGTTTTGTTTTTTGTTTTTTGCCAGAGTGCTACTCTGTTGCCCAGGCTGGAGTACAATGACCCTATCTTGGCTCACTGCAACCTCTGCCTCCCAGGTTCAAGCAATTCCCCTGCCTCAGCCTCCTGAGTACCTAGGATTACAGGCATACACTACCATGCACAGCTAATTTTTTTTGTTTTCTTTTCTTTTCTTTTTGAAACAAAGTCTCGCTCTTGTCCCCTAGGCTAGAGTGCAATGGTGTGATCTTGGCTCCCTGCAACTTCTTACTCCTGGGTTCAAGTGCTTCTCCTGCCTCAGCCTGCCGAGTAGCTGGGAATGCAGGTGCCTGCCATCTCACTAATGAGATGGCACCATCTCATTAGTGCCATCTCACTAATTTTTTTGTATTCTTAGTAGAAATGGGGTTTCACCATGTTGGCCAGGCTGGTCTCAGACTCCTGACCTCAAGGGATCTGCCCACATCAGTCTCCCAAAGTGTTGGTATTCCAGGTGTGAGCCACAGCGCCTGGCTGATTTTTGTATTTTTAGTAGAGAGGAGGTTTCACCATGTTGGCCAGGCTGGTTTCAAATTCCTGACCTCAAGTGATCCACCTGCCTTTGCCTCCGGAGTGCTGGGATTACAGGTGTGAGTCACTGTACTCGGCCCTTTCCGTATGCCTCCGGCATATCTCTGCTTGTACAACCTATGCCAACTCTACCCTTTGTGTGCTGGCTTGTGGGGGGCTAGCGGACAGCAGGAGGCGAGGGAGGAGGACAGTGCTGGGTGCACCTGTGGCACGTGGACGCATCAGTACTTCTGATGGTGGACAGTCAGCTAGTAGACAGGGCTCTTTATCCTCCGCTGTTTGCTTTATCCAGCACCTCTCAGAAAACTCCCTGTAATTAATTTCTCAAAATACGGCTTATGATGATGGTTGCTCATTCCGAGAGAAATTTTATTATCCCCATGTTAAGAATTTACAATTCTGTTTCTTTGTCACCCCATTAGCTTTGATTTAACATGTCATTTAATGAAATTAATGAAGCTTTTCCAAAAGCATGAAGAAGAAAACAGCAAAATAAAGGTATTTGCAAAATAAGAATAATTAAGAGTGAGACAGGAGAAGACAAGTGTGAACCTGAAAAACCATTAGAATTTAAATATTTAAAAATTATAAGGAAGGATATGTTTGCCTTCCTTATAATTTTAGTGCCGTGCACTAAAATACTGTAAGTCACCTTGTTAGTGACCGATGTTAAATGAATGGATTCAGTTGGTGTTTTGTGGTGTATTCCAGAGAAATCATCTCATAGGATTGATCCTAAAAGGCTGGGCCAGAGATTGTTGAATCAGTTTTCATCTGCCCTCCCTACTAAAAATCCACTTACACACCACAGGTGTGTGGCCAGTCATCTCAGATTCTTGAGAGGCATTGCTGCTTATAAAAGAAAAAAAAAAAACACTGATTGGATTTAGAAGTTTCACAAATAAAATTGCATTCATTTGAAAATCATGCAGAGGCTAGAGAAAAAAAAAGCAAAAAAAAAAAAAAAAAACTGGTGTTTCAGGACAGTCTGATCCTCCCGTTATTCAAAAGTCACAACTGTTAGATGTGCACATTGCCTGAAGCTGTTTTGAATCATTTCAGCATCTGAAGGCTCTACAACTTTGCTCCATGAAATCAACCTTCCAGGGATTGGTTTACACACCTGCTGCTACGTGTCATTCAGGCTTCCTGTGTGTCATGGAGGAGAAATGTGCTGGGGTGTGTGTGTGTGTGTGTGTGTGTGTGTGCACGCATGTGCATGTGCATGTGTGTATGAAAGAATAAAGACTTCGGCCACCAATGCTATGAGGATTCTCCTACTGTGAAAGTCACCCCTGTTTGAGAGGGTTAGCCCCCAGTGTTAGAGGAACAAAAGGTCTATACTAGCTGAAAGGAAATAGTTGCTGAGCGTCTTCTTCACAGATCTGAAAGGACACATGTATTCTACTGAAGAACTTAAAGGAAATCGTTTACAGGAGGTTGTTGTGCTTGGACAGCTTCTGTCATTCCCACAGATAGAACAGGCAGAAGCTGTGCCAGGAGGTACCAAAGTCATTCCAGTAGCTTCTCCTCTCTCTCTCCCCCTTCTTTTCTCTTTTACAAGCTTTATTGATTGATTAAATGGTAAGATGTACCAGTTTCTCCATTGGAAGTGAAGATGACATGGCATGGTTCCAATTCCTTGGACATCTTACTTGGGTAGTTGACAGGTTAATTCCCAGCTTCCTGTGTATGGTGAAGTTTAAGGGGAAAAGCTGAATAAAGAGGTGCACTAACATTCCATGTTGAATGTAACAAGGACTTGGAAAGGTCTTCCTTTTCTGAAAAGTACTTTCCATGCACTTTGTGGGACTGCGTGGGCTAGGCATTAGGTGCTTCTATTTGCCATCTCATGTGACTTCACAACAGCTCTGAGGGGCCGATGATGATCATCTTCATTAAGCACATGAGGAATCTGGGATTTAAAGGCATTTTTAACCTGCCAAGGTGACATCTCTAATGAGTTCTAGAATAATGATTAAGCCTTTCTTACAACTAACTTCAAAATCCCCACTGTGTGTGAGACTTTTCCTATTAAAGATCCAAAAGCTAGACACACACAGAACTGGAAATGCCTTCCACACCTGAGAAATGGAAAAGCAGTCAGTGTATATTTGTACATAGTGAGTGCCTGACACGGGGGCTGCAGTGTGTTCTATGTGAAGGATACCCCTGGAGTCGCCCCAACTCATCTGACCGCCCTGCCCAGCAGCACACTTCCCTCTGTGCATAGAGCTTCTCTGTTCATCAAAACACTCTTGTATGAGATGTATCATTTCCCTTACATTTCAGGAGTCACTGAAGTTAATTTTCTCAGAGTCTGCATTGTAATGAATGGTCCAGGGAAAATGGAAAACTCTGAATTAAATACCAACCACTTTTCTGGAGATGCTGCATTATCTGCCTGGAAAAAGAATGAAAAACTAGACCTTTAGGGTCATTCAAATAATTCGAGCCCTCCCTTTCACAGACGAAAAGATCCAAGGCTGTTGGTTCAGGATTTCAGAACATCTCAGAGGTGAGATTGGAGCTCAGCTGTCTGGACGTCTAGGGCAGTGGCTTTTCTGCTGAAACTGGGATTTTTGTAAAGATGTTGTTCACCTTGCTAGGTGAAATGGCTTTTAGTAATCCCAATAGGAAAATTTGGGGAATTACAGTGCCAAAGCTTTTAATGCAATGAAGTATAGAAAATAATAATGAGTTAAGAGAAAAAGACACGAAATCTTTCGCGGAATTTGTGAGTTGTCCAAAATACCTCTATTTGCCACCTCAGGATTATTTTTTCCATCTTACTGGTAGAGTTCAGGAAGGACACTGTTGTTGAGCTCATCATCCCACCCCTTGTTCTTCCTCCCTCTTGGCCCTCTCTTACCTTCTGACACCTTCCATTCTCCCTCTCTTTGTAGTGGGGGCGGGGTGGAGCAGGGGAAGGCTTAAAATGACTCTGATGGTATAAGCCAATAGATCACTTCAAGACTAAGTAAAATAATCTTTAAATCCCAGCTGGTTCCAAGTTAAATCCTGAATATGCTTATGTCTGAAAATTTAAATCACAGGGAAATACATGATTTAAATGGGGTTCCTCATTTGGTAGGGAAACGTGAGATGAATAGTTAATTGCCTTTCTTCCAATAAAGCATCTTAAGCTAATTACCGTTTATATTAGTAGAAGTCCGGTCGTCAAGGTTTTGTGGGCATTCTCACGCTAATCCTCCACACTACCTTGACATATGTAATAATATAACTTCGTATAGGAGAAATTTATCTTTTAATTTAGTGGTGCTATTAAGCGATATTAAACTAAAAGATTCTGGTAACCAATCAGGAGTATCAACAATAAAGATGGTTCACCTTGTGAAGTACAGTAAGTGCCTGTGTCTTTTCTAGTGCAAAGATGACTTACAACACTGGGCTTAAAGAGGATGGTTTCCCAGGAAAAAACACTGACTGATTTAAGGGTAGAAATAAAATCTGATAATCTAGTTCCTAAAACTTGGTTGTCAGTTTTTCTCAAAGGTCCCTATTCAAGGACATCAAAAATCGAATAAAAAAAAAGCAGGAATGCCTGAATCTCTGTAAGCTGGTAATGGCAGAGGCAGTCAAAATAACCTTGTGAAGACAACAGTTATTTCCAGACTTTTAAAAAACAGAGGGTTGTTGTACTTGCAACTAGCTTCTCATAAAATAATGCACAGGCCCTGAGGCAATAATAGATTTATCTCAGAGAATGATCCAATACAGCATTATTTTAAAGGCAAATAAAAATAACATAGCATTTTTCAACTACCAGTTTACTAAGTATTTGCAGGTACTAAAACTCAACATAGGAAAAGAGGCTTTAGTTAAGATATTCTTGTTTATACCAGATGAAATAAACTGGTACTATAGTTCTAGAAATCAGTTTAGCCTAGCAGATTAACAGCCTTGACTAAGAAATCCTAATTCTAGCAAATTATTCTTGGAAACTGACCAGAATTTGATAGATGATTAGTGTAAGGTGCAATTGCAATAAGTGAGAAAAACTAATTTCTAATAATAAAGGAATTAAGTACATTATGAATAATCTATTAAAAATATCTTAGTAAAGAATGTTCAAAGAGACAGAATGATCATATATTAACAACTTTCTTTTTATTCTGTAAGTATTTTGTGAGTGTTTTCACCTATCAACTTACATATATAATGCACATAGCATTCATAATATAAACATCCTACCAGTGGTTGTCTGTGGTGATGAGCTATACAGTTACTTTTTTCTTCTTATCACTTAAAAATTTTCCCAAATATTCTGCAATAACCTATGAGCCTAATCTTTCATGGTTGTGTGACAGGAACCCTGTGTTCAGCTGAGCTAAGGAGAAAGTCCTTAGCTTTCAGATACAACAGTATCTTCATGAATATTTCACTGTAATGATAAATGATAAAAGCATTCCATGGAAAAGAAAAACAAAATTAATACTGTGTGACTCCGTGTATATCTTTTCTTATAATGGAACTGATATTAATAGATGTTTAATTGTGTTTAAACAACTAACATACAAGTTTATTAAAATGGTTCTGAAATGTTTAAAGAATTGATTAATCAAAAGCTGAATTAAAAAAACTTAGCATAATAGGAAGGTATGTTCACTAATGATTAAGTATTCTATTTTAAAATGTAAGAATTATTGATGAAAAGAAAGATTTTAAGTGTAAGATGTAGTTAAAGTAAGGGGTATACTTTCTGAAGCAGACTGTCGACTCACGGTAAAATCAGCAGGTTCTAGTATCAGACTCCACCAAAGCAAACAGTGCTTCTGCCACTTCCACCTGTGTGACCTCTGTTGAATTATTTAACTTCTTTGTAACTCATTTTTTAAACAATTGGGTTAATCATGCAGAAAAGAAAAAAATGATCATGCAGAATAGGAAAAAAATGGCGGAACCACGTTTTCAAGGTAATGAGCTTTAGGGCAGACACGGAGGCTTAGGTTTTAGACCGGAAGATGGTTCCCTCCCTTCAGGAAAACAGCCACAGCAGGGACATAGCTTCTACTGATGTTTACAGTGTGTCAGCATAAGTCACACATTAACAATAATTAGCTGAGAATAGGAAACTGGATCAGTGCCTACTTAGAAATTTAATGAGTCTTAGACTATCTAACTACAGAGGTATTTTGATGAGTAATTTTCAAAAAAAGAAATTAAATGTGTGTTTAAAATATAAAGTGATCTGAATTTTGACGACTCTTCTTCAGTGTAAAACACAATAAAATCTAATGAAGAAATGTTAAAATTTGGAGGGGAAGGGCATTATGTAATTGTATCAATTAATGAATAAATTAAACATTTTGAAAGCAATTCTAAATTCTAATATTTGAAAATAATTTATTAGAGTGTAAATGATCCAAGAAAAAAAGAGTTCTAGAGTAAGGAAACAATGTAAAGGACTGAAATTTCTCCAGGTGTGTTGTCTTCAGAACATGTTAAATTTATCCAGGTGTGTTGTGTTCAGAACGTGTTTCACTTAAAAATAAAAATCGATAAAGCTCTGAGATAATTCAAGAAAAGTTAACTTTTATTTTGCAGTAATAAAGTAGACAAAAAATGTTCCAAACAACCAATGAGCCATTATTATTTTTTTAAAATAGAGTCTCACTCTGTCTCACCCAGGCTGCAGTGCAGTGGCGTATTTGGCTCACTGCAGCCTCTGCCTGCTGGGTTCAAGCAATTGTTGTTCCTCAGCCTCCCAAGTAGCTGGGACTACAGGCACATGCCAGAGTGCATGGATGGCTATTTTTTTTTTTTTTTTTTTTTTTTGGTAGGGTTTTGCCATGTTGGTCAGGCTGCTCTTGAACTCTTGACTTCAGGTGATCCCCTGCCTCAGCCTCCCAAAGTGCTGGGATTACAGGCATGAGCCACCGTACCTGACCAAAAAATTCTAAATATACTGTTTGTCCACATATAAGTTAATACATACAATGAAACTGGAAATTCCATTTTCTGTAATACTATAAAAAGAAAAGGTAAATGTAAAAGATTAGTGACTTAGAGAATGTGATTGCTTACTTCTCAAATTTAACAGAGATCTATTGATTAAGTAATTGACAAATTACTTAACGTAATTTGTCAGAACAATGGTGTTTCTGACAGTATTGAAGCTCAATAGATTATAATGTTTTATGTGGAGCTTATTGTGTATGCATATAATATGTAATATGTTATTAATATGTTATTAACTTTATAAATATGTGTAAACTTTTATAGACTTATATTTTATACATTTTCATCTATCAAATATATGTATACGTGTATGTGTCTATCTATCCATCTCTACCTCTCTGTCCATTTGCATAGTGGGCACTTGCAATTCTAAGAATTTACAAGGATTTCACGGTTATTACCACCAATAGCAGTAAATATTCTTTTAGTGCTCTACTTAAATAAAACTTTTTGCCTAGAAGAGGGATTGATAAAATTAAAATAAACCTGTGAGTTAATGAAAAGTCCAATACACAAGATGTATATTTTCACCCATTTCTTTCAAACCCTGAATTCTTCAAATTTGCCTATAGTTGGTCTATATACACAAAACAATTTCCTCTGTGATTTGTGAGGATTTGAAGTAGTATCTCTCCTTATATTCAGTAAGTTATATTTGTTTGAAAGAATTTTGCATTTCATTTATTTATTTGGGTTTATCTGAGCTTGCCTTTATACGTAAAGCTTTTTTTTTTTTTTTAATGACTGTTGAGGTTCTTGCTTTTAAATTCTTGTATGTATATACCCAGAAGAGGAATTGCTGAACCACATGGTAATCCAATATTTTGGGTTTGTTTTAATACTTTAAGATCTGGGGTACATGTGCAGATCTTGCAGGGTTGTTACATAGGTATACACATGCCATGGTGGTTTGCTGCCTCCATCCCCCCATCACCTACATTAGGCATTTCTCCTAATGTTATCCCTCCTCAATCTTCCCACCCCCTGCTACCCCTCCCCTATTCCCCCACCCCCAACAGACCCCGGTGTGTGATATTTCCCTCTCTATGTCTGTGTGTTCTCATTGTTCAGCAGCCACTTATGAGTGAGAACATGAGGTGTTTGGTTTTCTGTTCTTGTGTCAGTTTGCTGAGAATGATGGTTTCCAGATTCATCCATGTCCCTGCAAAGTACATGAACTCATCCTTTTTTATGGCTGCATAGTATTCCATAGTGGATATGTGTCACATTTTCTTTATCCAGTCTACCATTGATGGGCATTTGGGTTGGTTCCAAGTCTTTGCTATTGTAAATGGTGCTGCCTTTTAGACACTGAATCATATTCTCTAATGCAGGAAAGTATGAGTGTATAAAAAGCAGACGATAGGACTTGGCTTCCTTAGAGAGGTCTTGGAAGCTCAGTGGATCCTGAGGAATGTGGGCATCTGGCTGTGGGGGACCAGTACATGGATGACAGCAGGGATCAGGGAGCAGGCTGAGCTTTACCAGCAGAGGAAGAGGGCAGAACACTCTGGCTAGAGAGGGCAGAGAAAGTAGTGGCAACAAGTAGAAATAATTATATTCACTTCTTACATTATTGTCACTTTAAAAAATATAATAACCCATTGTCGGCTGGGCACTGTGGCTCACACCTGTAATCCCAGCACTTTTGGAGGCTGAAGTGGGTGGATCACCTGAGGTCAGGAGTTCAAGACCAGCCTGGCCAACGTGGCATAACACCGTCTCTACTAAAAGTACACAAATTAGCAGGGCATAGTGGTGGGCGCCTGTAATCCCACCTACTCGGGAACCTGAGGCAGGAGAATATCTTGAGCCCGGGAAGTGGAGGTTGTAGTTAGCTGAGATTGCGTCACTGCATTCTAGCCTGGGCGACAAGAGTGAGACTTGTCTTAAAAAAAAATAAAAGAATTCATTCCAGCATAGTAACAGTTTCCTCAAATTTTCAAACAACCTATAAAAAGTGTGTTTTAACCTAACCCTTGAGAGATTATAACGAAGGCAGCTGCTGTAGAAGAAAAAAGAAAAAACAAACTAAATTAAATAAAACAGCAAACGAAATTAATGTATCCCTTAGGTATATTTATTGTTGTGTTTTTCGATCTTTTCAGCCTTTAAAATAAAAGTATTTCCCCCAGAATTTACCTTCCTAAATGCTGTTATGAGAAAAGAGATTGATCATAACTATTTCAGGTTTTTGTTTGTTGGTTTTGGGGAATTTTTTTTTAATCTCACATGCTTCTTTGCAATGAGAAAACTTAACATCAGCTCTCAGCAACTTTGAAGCACATGGTACGTTTTTATTTACTGTAGTCACTATGAGGTACCAGGGATCTCTTGAACTTACTCTTTCTGTCAAACCAAAATTGTCAATCTTTTGACCAGCATCTCCCCAGTTCCCCCAGCCCTGGCCCCTGGAGAGCACAATCTATTTGAAATTGTTGAATCTGAATTACTGAGGAATCATCTTAGCCAAGAGAGAACAGGGAACATGAGACTAACTTTAGTGTATATTGAAGTTACCTTCCACAAAATAAAACCAAAAAAAACCTCTTACAAAAACTGGTCCGTACTGACAAAATACAGCTAAAAGGACCAAGCTCAGCTCTAAAGGTTGTGATTTAGTAGGTCTGATATTAGACACAAAAATTATCTTTTTTATCAATCACAAGAGATTTTTGTCATTCATTCCAAGATGTGAGAATGAACGACTAAATAGATTAATTCAGGGGAAAGTATAGGCTATTGCAGGGATTTGCCATAGGTGACTTATGAAAACCAGCAGCTCTGGTTTTCTCCTCTCTCTCTCTCTCTCTGTGTGTGTGTGTGTGTGTGTCTTTCTCTCTCTCTGTCTCCGTGTCTCTCTCTCTCTGTCTCTCTGTCTCTCTCTCCTATTACTTTGCAAATGAAAATCTCTCTCTGCTCAGCTCTGAGGCAAGTTGGAAGGAGGAAGAGGAAGGGTGTGGAAGGAAGAAAAGAGGAGGACCCAAAGGAAATGTGGGGAGAAGTGTCAAGACACCTGGTGGACCCAGGATGCACAGGTCACCTTCCGTTTTTGTACAACGTCTCCAAGATTAGACGAGCTGTCCAATAAGAGAATTACAGCTCAGGGAGCAAACCTTCTACGGCAGCCTAACAGCATATTATTGAAAAATAATAAATAAATACATATATTCCCTGGTGGAAATTTAGCTTTAGCTTTACAGAGCATCAAACACTCATTTGCAAGAGTATGAAATTTATTAGCCAACCAGCTCTCTGATAGGTCCTGTGTATTCCTGTACTGTGATCGTCCCCCAGAGATTACTGGAGTTTCTGTTTCCATTCTGAGCGAATGGAGTTCTGTGCATCTTATCTGTTTAGAGTGGGTGACATATGCTTGGAGTTTATGCTCTTTATTATTTCCCATTGATTTTCTTGTTCGTTATTTATTGTGCATTCATCTCCTCTCTCTTGAGTAACTTCAAGATAAAGTTATTTCAGCACAAGAAAGTAGGGATGACGCATTTGCCATTTTGGATGAAAACATTGTCCTGGGGAGAATCTTGCAGAAGGCAGCTGGGTGTGCAGCCAGCAGAACTGCAGTAGCGAAGCAGATTCCCCATCTCGTGTTCCCTTTCCTGTGGAATCGGTCACCACAACACGGAGATGAGGTTGAGAAAAAACACAAATGAAGAGGCAGAAGAGAAGGGGAGGAAGACATCAGGTGCTGTGGCTGCACCACTGCGAGTGACTCTGAGAGTTCCTTAGTGCAGGATACTTGTGACTCGGTGCCTTTTGGATGGGGTTGGCCCTGGACCTGGGAGGGGTGACTGTCTGTCTCTGGCCCTTCTCTGAAAGGGGCTGAGGATGGACAGCGACCCTCTGGCCAGCCCTTCCTTGGAGAGGGATCTAGATGGCCCATCTCCTTGTCTTCCGTTTGTGAGCACAGTCAACACCAAGATCCCTGTGGTTCAGTCATGGCTCTGATTACAACAATTTGTTTGAGCCATGTAACCACGCTGGGCTTATTTCCTCATTCCTAAGCCACACTGTGGGGAAGAGCTCCTCAGAGTTCATGTATTCCTTCCAGTCTCTCGCTTCTCCTTCTCACCCTTGTAAAATACCCAGGAAAAGTGCTTGCCTTAGTCTTTTTGGGCTGCTATAGGAAAATACCTAAATAGCCTAAAAATATTGAAAAAGAAATCTGAAAAACGTGTGTCATGAATGTGTAAAGCATATGTAGATACAAATCTATGTGGTAAGCAACTGTTTATGTTATCAGTAAGGCATCTGGTCAACAGTAGGCTATTTTCAGTTAGCTTTTTGGGGAAGCAAAAAGATAGATGCAGGTTTTCGGCTGTGTGTGGTGGGAGAGTAGTCAATGCCTCAATCCTTGCATGCTGCAGGGGTCCCCTGTATGTACTTCATGTCTATATAAATCTCCTTACATGCATGTATACACACACACACACACACACACACACACACACACACACTTTTACTATAAGGATTTACATGATTATGGAGGCTGACAAGACCAAAGACCTCCCAAGTGGTGAGTCAGAAAAAAAAAAATGCGCTTTCAATTTAAAGCCCATCAGACAGTAAAGTCTTTCCTCCTCCAGGGAAAGCCAGCCTTTTGTTCTATTTGGGCCTTCAGCTGATTGGAGCAGGCCCACCACACTGGGGAGAGCTGTCTGCAATTCTGTCTGCTGATTCAAATGTTGATATCATCCGCAACATCCTCACAGGCACACCCAGAATGTTGTGTGGTTCAGTGCCTGAGCACCTCGTGGAGCAGTCAGGTTCACACACAAAGCTAACCCTGGCACCTATTTGCACAGTCAGTCTCAGACGGAACTAACTTACCCGGGTCATGGGGCCACCGCATCATAAGCAAAGATTTGCAACCGATCTGCCTGCTGTCAGCTGCTGTAGGTCCAGTCTCATAGGGGGACCCCAGAAATGTTTCCATTGGCCTCTTAGTAAAGCCAAGTGTGGCGTTGCCTAGAAGATCATAACATTTTATAACCACAAGATGCATCCTCTGTGGTTTTTCATAAATGGGGGGGGAAAAAAAGAAACTTCCTAAAATGTTTAATGCAGGACCTAGTAACTCAAGAAACGTCTTTAAGTCTTAGAATTATGACGCTAGAAACCAGGATCCTATGTGCCTTTTGCACTGCCTGGAAAGTGTCTGGAGGGACTGGCAGCATTGCATTTTGTGGACAGCACTCAGAGCATGCCTTTCCTCTACTTGCTCCCCATCCTTACAGATTCGCTAAACTTTGTGGGGGCTGCACAGCAACATATTCAAGCTTTTGTACATGGCATTTGAGGCTGGGGTATGGAAAATGACTGGGGCACTGCATATGTTATTTGTGCCTGGGAATGAAGCTCCTTGACCCTGAAACAGGACAGGGAGTGGAGTGTGTGGGGTGATAAGGAATGCTGAACACAGCCTCCCGAGAGTGCAGTTTGAGTGTGTACAAGGTCACAGGTGCCTCAGCAGCCCACCTCGAATGACCATCTACTAGGCGTTTGTAGTTAATACAAGTTCTTTTCATAAATACTTGGTGGACGGATGCTGGGACAGACTCTCTCAGAAGAGCCACCCCCTATCTCTGCTCAGCTGGAACTGTCTGAGTGCGTCATTCTTGGCGTTCACTTCAAGCTATAAGCTCTGCAAACTTTAAATGACTAAGTGAATGTATGAATGAGCAACTGGCATTTTTATCTAAACTTTTTCATGAGTATAGCAAATTTAGACAACTCTGTAGTCAGGACACATGCATCGAGGGAGTGATCTGTCTGAACACTTTGGGGAAACGACCATGATTTGTGGAACTGCCACGCCCACCGTGAATAGAATTGGATGAATCAGTCAACGGCAGCACGTGTTACTTTTAGCTTCTGACACTGTTTTCGTGAGATGTGACCGTGCTGCTTGGGAGCGTCGCATTAATTGTTTACAAGCTCTTTGACGTCACTCGCTTGGTGTCATTCCCCTCTTAGAATATTTTCCATTTTCAGGGGTTGATAGAACGCAGGTCCGACGTGGAATGCTGTGAGGATAAAACATCGTTTTATGATCTCCAAGTCGTACATACTAATGGCCTTGTTTTGTTTCTTCCAGTGAAAAAGGCGATTGAGTTGAAGTCGAGAGGAGTCAAGATGCTGCCGGGCAAGGACGGAAGCCACAAAAACTCAGTCTGTGAGTCCCTTTCCTTTCTATAGAGGACTGACACGCACCTAAGGGGGAGCAGGGGAGTGAGTAGGGCAGTGAAGGAAAGGCAGTCTCACCCACTGCCTTCCCCACTTTGTCTCTTCCTTCTTTTCTACATCCGAAAGTATCTTCTGGGAGAAAGAACATGCCCTGACTCCACATTGCTAAGGAGGAAGGTTCTGGTGGTTCACATCTGCCCTGATCACTGGATGAGACTGGATCCTCCAGATGTGTCTCCTACGTAAACGTGACACGGTCTGGCATTTTCATACCAGTCTCTATCCGTCCTAACACACTCCACAAAACAGCAGACTGATCCCTGGAAAGGAGAAGTCTGTTCAAGTCTTTTGTCTATGAAAATGTGATTGATCATTCACTGCCTGGAGAGCAAAATAGCTTTGGGGAAAGGGCTACATCCTTCCAAAGAGAAAACAAGATCTCAGACGTGTGTGTCTTGCTAGTGACTGTTGCATGTGCCCAGGACACCTGATCAGTAGCTGTGAGAGGGATGAAGGTGTCTGCCTTACCTGCCATTCTGGTGCCTTTTCCTCGATGCCCCTCACCATCTCTCAGCCACAGGAACTCCTGGCATGCCTACACTGCGTCATGGTGGCTTCTCTGCCAGAAGGGCCCCGTGTCACTTAGCTGAAAGCCGACAGGCCGGATGCTCCTTGGAGACTCGCTGTGCAGCCTCTTCTTTCTCTGCAGGTGCAGTCAGTTCTCCCCAGTTTTTTCTCTCCGCCAACCCCACGGCCTTGCTCATGTTGTAACAGTTACTGGATACCAGTTTCACTGTGGGTTTGCTTTTCTTACAAACAGGAGATGAGTATCCCCTACTGAGATACCAAGTGGGTTGGCCTCCAGTAGGGATCGTTTTCTGCTCAGGCTCCTTCGAGAACTTTCCACCCATTGGGTTGTGTTCTCTTCGTTGGGTTGCTTCCCTAGCAGTCTTTTCGTGTGATGTTTCCAGGCTTACTCTGTGGGTGTGCCTGTCCCTGGTGTTTTGCCTCTGTGCGTGGCGTTTCTCCATTGCCTAGGAGTTAGCGGAAGGGCCGGGATGGACATCTGAATCCCCTTGCGTCAACCAACTCTATCTACATCTGCATGCTAGAGCAGGCTTCTGCCTGAGGTTTTATATGCAGCAAATATTCTGCTAAAAATTACATAAAAACAAATAATCAAGAACTTTTGAAAACGATGCGGTAGATAGACCTATATCTTCAACACTTTAGGGTTTTCTGACAATGGCTTGTGTGACAGTAATTCATAGTCTGTGCTCAGTCCTGTGTAGTTTGGGAGGACAGAGAGATAAACCTGTCCCCTGGGCCTCAAAGGCAGGCAGGATCCACCACATTCTGACTAACACTCTGGTCCTTACATGTCTCCCCCTTCCAAGAAAACAAAATCAATCCCTATAAATGTTTGTATAGCACTTTCTATTGAATAGACACAGCCAGTCACCCTGTAATGAAATTAGACTGAAAAAGGATGGGAAAACTCAACGAGGAAAAACAGAAACAGCCAAAAAAATAAAGGCTTTGGGTTTTCTTAAAACCCTAAATTTTAATATTTTGATATTGTTAACTTTTAGTGTAGAATGTTCTGTAGAGGAAGATACAGTATTACAATATTTTGAAAATGATTTTTATGATAAAACCCTGAAGAAATGATCTAAAGTTCAATGTAGAACCACATAGCCGGCAAAACTCTTACATAAATCAATATCATGTCTGATATTCGATCAATTGGGCATCAGATTTTTCTGCTATTGTAACATTTAGGCAGAGCTTTTTTTTTTTAATAAGGAGAATATCTCTTCTATCCTCATCTGAACACAAATTGACATGCATAATGACTCATTTGGTATTGGAAAGCATTCTGTCCTTTCTTTTAACGTTTTAAACTCCTTTTTTTTGTCAGACATGGGAATTAATCATTAGTGAAAATGAGGAATGGAAACTGTGAGCCTTCTAAGGCGAGGAAGGTAATCAATGGTGATGTGTTATTTCAGAGAAAGGTATTACAGAGAAAATGAAATTGGTTCACCGAGGAGAGGATGTAGGGTTTGAAGTGAGAGCGGCAAGCATTCCACAGCTGTGCACGTGCGTGCCTTATTCAAGTTCAAATGGCATCACTTACAAAATTATTCATAAAATAGTAATCCTTTCCACAGGGTTACCACGCAGATCAATCAAGAAATGTGTAAACGGCCCGTTCCAGCGTGTGGCATGCCGTGGGTGTTCTGTACATCTTAGGAGCCTTCATAGGAAAATGGAGGGAAGTGAAGCATGCGGCACGGGGGGCAGGGGAGGTGTGCCCAGGCCAGGTCACGTTCTCAGCTGCCTGAGCCGGTCAGCCCCAGCCCTGTTTTCTCTGTCAGCTCCTCATGAATCCCTTGCTGTCTGCAAGAGATTGCATGTGAAGGTGCCTTACATTCTTGATCCCACGGTGATACTGGCTGCATAGATGCCTGTTGCTGACATGAGGATTTCGTCTTCTGTCTATAGGGAGGGAAGTGCTGTGGTCTTCAGTGGAGGCCTCATTCCTTTTCAAGCCTTTCCACTAACTTGAGTCTCTCCACTTCTGCTTCACCCCAAGATCTAGGTTCCTCTGGGAGACCACAGCTCTTGATATTCTAGAGATTATGTCCAAGCACACAAGCCTCTGTTGCAGAAGTGATGTAATTTCCCCAACTAAGGGTTTTGTTGTGGATATGGCAAAATTGTTTATGGAAAATGTCTAGCTCAGGGTCTGTTAGCTGTTGGTCCACAGCCCTCTCTGTTTACTTCCATCTTAGTATGTTTTATTCTGTAAGCTGGATGTTTTTGTTTGTTTAGGATCTTTCTTCCTTATGAGACTCCTCTTGGAGTAAAGTAACAGCAGCAGTCAGGGAATTATCTGTTCACTGTAGAGTGGAGGCTGTCCTGTTAGGAAGTTTTCCTCCAGTGCTGCCTTCACTAAAGCCAGGGGTGAACCCTGCTAGAAGCTCCTGTATTCTGCCCATGGGAAGCACCGGGGCATGCATGGGAGGCTGAGCTGCCTCCTGTGGTCCCCTTAAGCTGGCTCTGCTCCAAGGCACAAAAACCAAAGGTCACAGCTCTTTGCAAAGGGAGACCTTATGCATTCCTCTCCCTCTGGATTTCAGCACCAAGTTTTGCCCCTTGTTGCCTCCAGCCTAGAAAGCAGTCATAGCTCAGTGATGATTCCTACCCACCCCACTGCCCTGTCCCTGGTAGGGTCCCCAGATTCACTCGTTTCAAAGCAGAGCCTTTGAAAGTAGCCCTGCCTTACTGGGTTCTTCTCCAAACAACATCTGTTTCCTGTTAGGACCCTGTCATGGTGATAGAAAATGTTCAAGGTTTTGGTGAACCAAAGACGGCAAGTTCCACCCAAATATCCAGATGTTAAAAAATAAAAACAAACACTGGGCAAAGCAAGAAATCCACGCCCTCTGACTGTATCAGATTCACCCAAAGTCCTGTTCACTACAGCCCTCACCCCTGCTCACTGTCAGGGCATCAACTATGCGTACAGGAAGTGCAGGAAGAGAGAGACCCTGGCAGAGAATGGGAGAATTTCTCTGACACCCTCAGAAAACTTGCAATTGGGTGATGAAACAGGTCAGGGTCACTGCTTCAGTCATCTAAGTTGTTATCCAAGCTTGTTGTCTCACAACCAAGAGAATTAAGGAGCATGGCCACAAAAGGTGAGGTTGGAGTGAAAGTTTAATAAGCAAGAGGATCAAGCTTTCCACAGCAGAGAGGGGCGCCTGAATGAGTTGCTGCTTTTACAGTTTAATTCAAAAGCTTTCATGAGCAACTCCTATTATCTCTGTAGCTGTTTGAATAACTTTTCTAATCTGTAAAGCAGTCTGAATAACTACCCCTTATTTATGTAGTTGTGGGTATGTCCCTAGGCAAATACAAAGCACTACTTCTCTTGTTTGTATAACTGTGGGTTTGTTTAGGGAAGCCCCCCCCCTCCTCCCTGTGTGAATTCCCAAGGAGCCCACCATGTATATGCCTGAAAGAGGGAGGAAGCTTTTTCCTGGGATCTTGCTAATCACATAAAGAACAAAAGCCTTCTGTGCTGGAACCTGCCTGCTCATCTGTGCAGGTGCAGCCTGAGTTTCCCCAGGCTGCTCTATTTTTGCCTGTAGCTGTGATTTTTCAGGCCAGCTGCTTCTCCAAGGACCAGCCTTCACTGTCTACCTAGGTGATTTTTCCTTTTTTTTCTGCCACAGTGCTGGAGGCCTCCTCTAATTATAAGACTTAAGAGAGTTGAGTTTTTTTGTTTTTGTTTTTTGAGATGGCGTTTTGCTGTGTTACCCAGGTTGGTGTGATCTCAGCTCACTGCAACCTCCACCTCCTCTGTTCGAGTGATTCTCCTGCCTCAGCAACCCAAGTAGCTGGGGGTATAGGTGTGCACCATCATGCCTGGATAATTTTTTTGTATTTTTAGTAGAGACAAACTTTCACCATGTTGGCTAGGCTGGTCTCGAACTCCTTACCTCAGGTGATCTGCCTGCCTTGGCCTCCCAAAGTGCTGGGATTACAGGTGTGAGCCACCACGCCCAGCCCACACTCTGTATTCCTTCTTCTCTTCTGAGCATTCTGCTTGGCAGAAACCAGTTTTAGCAGCCCTCAATGTGAGGATTACTAAGGTAGATAATCTGTAGGTACCCTTTGAACTCCAATATATATATATTTCTGTAGGAAGAAGGATAAACAAAATATTGGTTGTTATTTTTGAACTAGAGATTCTTTCCCTGTGTAATGTTAAAGACAAATGACTTACCAATTTGATATTGATTTGTTATAGCTCACTCAGATGAGCTGATGGCACATTCTCTCAATGGAGGAGCATTTGTAATTACAGCAGTTTGTAACCATGCGGGATGGGACAGTTAACTCAGAACCATTATTTAATAAAAAGCTGATTTTTTTAAAATGTGGAAAAATTGAGCAATATAATGCATTGCCTTTATGCCCCTGGGAAAAATAACAACAGAAATTTATAAAATAAATTCCCCTGGAATTCTCTGATATTCAACCATAAACCATTCATTTCCTTGCCCTTTGTTTCTATTGGGCAATCAATGTTTTCTTACCTTGAAAAAAAAAAAGACCTGAAGGAAAACAGTATGATATTCATCCCAAGTTTCCAAAAAGACAGTCCAGTTAATGAAAAGCAATTGATCAAATCTTGTCCTTCATAATGACATACGGTGGTTCCATTCATTCCGCTCTGGCTTTTCTTGTGGCTCAGACATAATGTGGAAGGGCAGATTTTGAAACTTGTAGCTCTGTTTTTAGAATGCTACATAAAGTGATTTCTCAACTACTGTATACACTGAATGATGTAATCCTAATGGGAGAATAGTTGGATTGTCTTTTTTAAATGGCCTCACTGGTTAAACCATTTTCCAAAACATACTTTAGAAACAATTTTTCATTTGTAAATTTATCCTCTTATAATTGCAGTATTTGTACTTTTAGTTATCTTAAGTTTTGAATAATTTATGAACAAATAAAATATACTAGTGGGTAATCTTCTCTTCATTGTTAAACTCCAATATGCTGGAAAAGAAATAAGGTTTAATCCTACATCCTGAAGAGTCTCTGGCACTCATGTCAACCTCTGACTTTAGCATCATAACCGACAGCAATGGAGTTCAGTAGAGCCCACGGAGAGATGTCAGCAGCAGTCCCCTCTCTGGGATCTGTGGAAGCTGAGAGAAAGGAAAAGAGACGCTGTGCATTCTCATGGATAGTGCTACAATGAGAAATTTTAAAAAGGAGAAAACCATCTCACTAGTGTTCGTCTTTGGAAGGTTGTCCCTAGATGATCCACTTCCAGAATGTGCTGAGGCAGATTACATGGACTCAGGTGCATTCTCTTCAGAAGCCCAGAACTCTCTCTCCAAGGCTTACTTGGGAGTCACGGTGGTATCTAACAGGTGCCTGTCTTATTCTTACTTGTCACAGAAGAAGCCTGTGACTTCCACCATTCAGTCCCTAGACCTTCACGCCACCCCTCTCTCTGGCCCATTGGTGAGCCCTGGCCACCCTCAAACATATCCCAAGCCTTTCTTGTCACCCCCAAAGCACCATTACCCCTCACCTGTCTCGTGGCATCAACCTCAGTCTCTCCCTGCCCTGCAGACAGAGGGATCTGGTAGAACCACATCTTTTTTCCATTCCAGGTGCTCAAAGGTTTCCCATCACAGGCAGAATGAATCCAAATTCCTTATGACAACCCAAAGACCCCCTTCCTCCCACCCTGGCATCCTGGTCCTCTTGGCTTCTGGGCTGTTTCTTTTCTTTATGATACTTTCAGTTCTAAAATACATATGCAGAATGTACAGGCTTGTTACATGTGTACACACGTGCCATGGTGGTTCGCTGCATCCATCACCCCATCATCTGCATTTGGTAATTCTCCTAACGCTGTCCTTCCCCAACACTCCCACCTCCTGCTATCCCTCCCCTAGCCCCCGACCCCCTGACAGGTCTCGGTGTGTGATGTTCCCCTCCCTGTGTACATGTGTTCTCATTGTTCAACACCCACTTATGAGTGAGAACATGCAGTGTTTGGTTTTCAGTTCTTGTGTTAGTTTGCTGAGAATGATGGTTTCCAACTCCATTCATGTCCCTGTAAAGGACATGAACTCATTCTTTTTTATGGCTGCATAGTATTTCATGGTGTATATGTGCCACATTTTCTTTATCCAGTCTATCATTGATGGGCATTTGTGTTGGTTCCAAGTCTTTGCTATTGTGAACAGTGCACCAATAAACATACATGTGCATGTTTGTTTATAATGGAATGATTTATAATCCTTTGGGTCTATACCCAGTATTGGGATTGCTGGGTCAAATGGTAGGTTTTGGGGCTGTTTCTTGAGGACATCGGACACACACCACTCCAGGGACTTGGCTCTCCTCTCTCCTCAGCCTGAAACAATGTCCCAAGGAAGCCATATCCTCCCTTACTCACATCATTTCTTAAAATTAGCTTTCTCTGGCCACTATTGCTGATCAACCGACCTAAATAGCATGGGTCTTTAGCATCTACAACTTCTGTTCAAGTGCTGACCAGGCCCAACCCTGCTCAGGTTCTGAGATCC
This sequence comes from Saguinus oedipus, assembly GCA_031835075.1. NCBI lineage: Eukaryota > Metazoa > Chordata > Mammalia > Primates > Cebidae > Saguinus > Saguinus oedipus. The sequence goes on from CM063182.1 coordinate 39,752,487, forward strand.
AGCACAGGCAGGGTGGTGTGGCTGTTGACTTGAGCATCTACAGCTTCTGTCTTCTCCTGACACTTGCTCTGTTTTTGTGTTTTTAACATCATATCACATATATCATACACATACGTGTGTGTTTACTTGTATGTGTATCATAAACACATAAAGTAACCCTGTTCACTTCATGTCTCCCATGTCCCTAGTAGAATATAAACTAAACTCCGCAAGGGGAGGCATATTTTCTTTTTTTAATCATTTTTTAATACTTTCCATAAGTTATTGGGGTGCAGGTGGGACTTCGTTGCCTGAGTAAGTTCTTTGGTGGTGATTCATGAGCTTGGCGCATCCATCACCCGAGTAGTGCACATGGCACCGCGCCTGCTGTCTTTCATCCCTCGCCTCCTCCCACGCTTCCCCACGAGTCCCCAGAGTCCACTGCATCATTCTTAGGAGGGCAGGTATATTTTCTGCTTTGTTCTCAGATCTCTATTAAGAATTTATAAGAGTTCCAGGAACACAACAGATGCATAGTGAGTGTTGGTGAATTGAATAACGCAGGGATGTAGTTATGGGATGGCATGTCGTGTGGGAAGAGGATGCTTATGTTTTTCTTCAATTAGGTTTTGATATTTCACATCTTCACTCACACATTCAACAGTCCCTTGTTGAGGAGCATGCAGAAGCTGTCATAAGGATGATCAGCATGTGTTCCTTCCCCAGGGGAAATTACAGTCTTGTGGTGTTTCAGATCACTAGCAAATATTTGTCACACAAAGTGCTGACATAAAGGCAGCAACATTTACTGATGATTGGGTAAAAATGGAAGTTCACTGTCTTTCAAAATATTAGTGGGTCAACCCATAAAATATAGAAATCCATAGAAGTAAAGGACAGAAAGCCATAGGAAAGCAGGGGCCATGCAAGGCGTCACCAAGTCCTCTTTAAGGAACCTACTCCGTGGCTGAAATGTCTTATTTATAGACGTTTACTAGATACTGGCTAAAAGAAAACTGTGCCATTATCAAAATGATATGTATTATATGGAAAAAAGCACAAACAATTAAATAATTCATCAATGTCAATAAAGCACAGTACTTTCAGAATCATTATACCCACTGCCTGGAAGGAAACTATAAAATTATGAGAAATTATTCAAGTTTCTGTCACAAGGTGATAGCAGCTGGTAATAAAAACTAATTGTCAGTCTAAATTGTGTGCTCTACTCAGTCAGAAAACGCGCTATAATATAGTCATTTTCCTCCATCCCACTGCTGAAGGAGTTCATTTGTTACTGAGTCAATGCGTGAGACATGCTTCCTCTTAGGAAGGTCATTTGAAGAATTTCAGTGAACTGCATCCTGGCTTTCTGCGGAGTGCTTCCCTCAGTCCAGAGCTTGAAGTGGGATATGGGGGCAAGTAGGGTGGGATGGAGGGAAAGGAGAATGGAGTGAGGGCCTCCATCAGTCTGTATACCTGACTTAGTACCCAGGACACCAGGGAACAGAAGCTGTAACCTATCCCCTAATCCTATCAATTGCAAATGACGCTCATGTAGTTTCAAGCTTAGAAACTTTATTTCAGAAATCATTTCCAACAGACATTTTCACCGGGCCATAATTTTCCAGAGAGCCAGGTATATTTTCGCTCTATTAGTGTGCACGGGGGTAATCTTTGGTGAAGAATACGATTCACTTCACTCATCTATGAGAAACACATTTTGTTTCACAATAATATTGTTAAGGATACCAGGCGTGTGGCTAGATTGCCAGGAATGTCTCTCATCATCAGGTCTTGCTTTTAGGGACATGAGCTCTGTGTTAGGAATGTGTGATTTATCTGAATGGCAGTCGACCAGAGTGATTTGTAATACTGCTTCAGAAAGAGGCATGCCTCCTAATCTGCATGCCAGATTTCTAGCACTAAGTGCTGTAGATCCTGCTTTAAAGCAGATTTTGACGGTGAGAAAAATAATAGCCCCATTAACCTCTAACAGTAGTATAAAGGCTTAATAAAACAAGAAGGATAATTGCTCTAATCTACTTTGCTGCATCATAAAATGTAATAATTTGGAGTTTTGCAATTGTTAAAGACCCTTGTTTTCTTAGCAAAGATCTATCTCCATATAACATGAATATACTAGGTGGTATAAACTGCTTCATCAATCAGGTAAGTAAATTATGCTTGCAGTTTCTAAACCAGGCCTTCGTCACTGCAGGAGCTAAAATATCTTTTAAAATGCTGTGGAAAATATTGCTGTGAAAGGGATTGCTGTCTAGATACATTTGAGAGGAACCATATCACTGGTAACTAGAAGGAAAACAAGATGGTTCATCAATTATTTATCATACCATGTACATGATATAATTTTTTAAATAACCAGAAAAATAAGGATCTATTAAAATGCATGAAACAATATATAGCCTAATTGGATTATAGGTGGTTAAATTGAGTTACAGCCAGCCATAGAAGTAAAAGGCTTGTCACATGGTTTCAGCATACAATTAACGAATATAATTGATTCACTAAAGGCAAAAACTCACTTTGCAAAATGACCAGAGAGAGCCTTCTTTCACTCTACATGGTGAATGGGAAACAACCTGAAATTGATGGCTGACCTAAAGGAAGAATACATTTTAGCATTTTCACCACTAGAAGGGCAATGTAACACATGAGTTTTCATCAAATGTTAGAAAAGGAAGTAACTAAATCACTTTCTGTTCCCGTGTAATTGGATGAGAAAAAGTCTGAAACTCTAGAGGATCCTGAATTATTCATGTCTGGTGTCCTCACAGTCTCGGTTCCAGCCGCAGTCACGAGAGGAAACCGCTATTTTGCTGTCATGAAATCATCTCACTTGATCAAGTCTTTGTTCCTGAGTAACCAGTCAGAAACTTTAGAAACTAAACCGGTTCATCATTGAGGCTTCTTTATCAATTAAAGCATTCAGTTTCATACACGAGGAAACTAAGTGAGCAAGACAATTAATTAGCGAAGACACCGAGAGTTAAATATCAACAAGAACTCAGATGAGCAAGGGAATTCAGACAAAGCACACACCTCTTAAGCCTCGTTTTATTTAAAGCACATTTTAAAGGTGTAAGGAGAAAATCAAAAATATTTTTTAATTAATCCTTTCATTAGAGTGCTTATAGAATTACAGAATCATGAAATTGAAATTGACTTCCATTTTCCAGAGAGAAATCAGTTTGCCCAGACTTGAGAATTCAGCCTCACTGAATGAAAAGTTTCGAAAAAAAAAAAAAAATGAGCCAACTTAGACTAAATGATGATGATGCTGGTTATTGATGAGCTAGCAATTATTCACGGCATCAGGAGAAGCTACTACCTTGCTTCTTCCCTCAGTAGAAGAGGAACATGAGCCCGTTCACCAGAACCCGTGACCTGTTGGATCCTGGGCCCCTTACTGTCTACAGTCCCAAATTCTGTGGTCCACGTGGCCCACATACAGAAGGCAAAGCAACTGATAAAGTGCTCTCTTTCATAAATCCATCTTCATGGGAGTTCAAATGAGCCGCACTAATATAGAAATAAGGGAATTTAAAAGATGGAAATGAATTTTAATTCAAATGAAAAAGAGTAGAAGAAATATATTTTACAAGCTCCTATTGACTTTTTTCAGTATTCTTGACCTCTGCTTTCTAACTTGATCCTACACTTTTAGGATTAAAATGAACAATTGGGTTTCCCTTACTGACTGTCATCTTATCTGCAAAATGGAAGAGCTTTAATATAAATCAGGTTTGTGTGATAATGACAGTTTAATCTTCAAAAGTTCTCGCTTTTTTTTCTGATTGGTCCAAATTAATTACCGCACTAATTGGATTAAATTAGGTAATTCAATTACAGTGGATGATGATATTTATTTGGTTTAGCCCTTGTTTGGTCATATTCCTTGGATTCAATACATTTACATTATATTCATAGAGAACAGATGCCAAGAAGCACTCCGTAGTGGTTTGTGTCGAGAAGAAAAATAAGTCATGTTTTAAGATATATGAAAGTATACAGCAAGTCAAGGAGATACTGGGTAATTACGAAGGGTACAGGGTAATCAGAAAGAGTACTGGGAAAGCACAGAGTACTGAGTAGTTAGTGAAGTGCTTTGGACATGGAAAGCACTGTATTTTGCAAGCACTTCGTGTTACTGTTATTATTAGAATACTTGCAGGAAGTGCAATTTGCCTGCCTAAATTGCCTATTTTATGGTTTGAACTGCCAGTTTGAAAGGCATATGGAATAACATCAACCATGTGACGTCCAAAGAAGATACTTCCATTATGTATCTGGAAAAATCATGGCTTCAAGTGAAAATTTGAGATAGCTGGTATGTAGGAAATGTGTCATCCCCTGTCCCCCATGAGAAACTCTTAGCAGCTTTTTTTATGTACAAATATTAAAATGGAAGGTCTTGTGCAAGTCGCTACATTTCTGATAATGGAAAAAACTATCTCATTTCTTCAGGTGTAGTTTTTGGAAGGACTGATTTGCCTTGCTTTTACAAAGATAGAAAATAATTAGAAGAATATCAACTGTGTTCAATGAATGCATCTTGTAAAAAATATAGCAGTAATTTCTGTGAGATGAAAAAAATGCTATTTTAAATTGGAAAAGTGTTTGCTTGTTGATTTATAATCTAAATTCGGTCCATCATGTATTGAATATCCTCAGACTAGAGTTTAGCTATCATCCTTCCTTTCAACCAAACTGCCATTTGACTAAGTGTTAAACACAATATGCTAGAATCTTTTTAACAATTATTTATAACATATTTTGACCTAAATTTCCTCATTGGATGTTTTTGTAAAACTTATGAACATTTTCCTCTAGTACTATCATTCTTGAAGATAATATTATTCTTTTATTTGCTGAAAAGCAATGAGCAAGTATTATACAATTGTTCTCTTTTGTATCTGCGATAAACTCTAATTATCATAAGATAAAGCCAGACTTGTGTTTCTCATGATTTTATATTAATATAGAGAATTAATTGGAGCATGCATAATAAAAGTCAGGTTAGCATACAGGACATGTTAACTAATTCTTTTTTTGTGTTGTTACTTGGCATTTCTTATGGGAAATTAAGTGTTTTTTTGGAAAAGGGCATTAGCTTGCAAATTCTGCATCACAGCACTGTAACTTTAGTAGGATTAGTATCCTTGCCCATGTTCCAAAGTCTTCCAGCATTTATTGCATCTATAAGATAAACATGACTTTCAGACAGTGTCTTAAAGTTCCTTGGAAACACATTCCTCTGTGCTCCTGTAATATCCTTGCACTACGTTTCTTCAATAACCACACAAACATGCACAAAACACACAACACACATACCTATACCCAACACACACACAACACAATACCCCAAAACACACACAGCACTTGCACTTATACCCCACACATAAAACACGTAATACCCCAATACAGACAACAAACACACACTAATAAACACAACACACATACCCAACACATGCACACACCTATACCCTACACACACAATACACACACAGTAACAACACACATGCACCTAACATACACAACACCCATCTATACTCAACACATACGACACACACACAGAGCACATAATACACCCCAGCACACATGTAACACACACTATAACAAAACACACACACCATAACAAAACACATACCCAACACATACTCACATTTTCTAATTCCCTTTTCGTTTTTCTCTTTATATCTTTTCATTATCTAATAACTGCATCTATGTATACATTTATTTTGTCTATTGTGTCTCTCACAGAATAAGGGTGGGGATTTTGGTGTTCCACTCACTGTAGAACTGTGTTTGAAACATTATTAGGCTCAGACATATTATATCATACAATATGTAGAATGAATGAATGAATCTCCAGGCAGCTTCCTCCTCCCATAATTTGACCAGCAATTTCAGTAACAAGTCCCAGTATCAACACCCAGCTAAGTCAGCCCACACACAATCATCAGCCTACCCAACAGTACTGATTCACTGACTCCTGACCAGTTTTACTCACTATAGCAAATTACCTGACACAGAGTGGGTGACTGTATCCATTAGTGTCTGTTTATCTCTATCTATGTATTGATCTGTATTCTACATATAGAATAAATGTACCCCTGATTATTACTAAAAAGAACTTTAATATTATAAACCTTTAGAGTTCACCAATAGAATGTTAATGTTACTTTCAACAATAAAGTAGTCATATCCAAGTTAATCACACAAAAAACAGGCCAGGTGCAGTGGCTCATGCCTATAATCCTAGCTTTGGGAGGCCAAGGCAGGGGGATCACTTGAGGTCAGGTGTTCAAGACCCGCCTGACCAACATGTAGAAACCCCATCTCTACTAAAAATGCAAAATTAGCCAGGCATGGTGGCTCATGCCTGTAATCCCAGCTACTTGGGAGACTGAGGCAGGAGACTCACTTGAACCTGGGAGGCGAAGGTTGCAGTGAGCCAACACTGTGCTATTGCACTCCAGCCTGGGCAACAGGAGTGATACTCCATCTCAAAGCAAAACAAACAAACAAAAACCAGGATCACTTCTTTTACCCCTCTCTTTTGAAAATTGAATGGCATTTTTTTTAGGATATAAAGATCAAACTACCATTAGAATATTAACATTTGTCCAAAGAAACAATACTAATGCCTGATAATATTGTGTCACACATATTAGAGTTCAGACATCTCAGAATTGCCTACAGTGAAAGGCACATGCGCATAAGACTGCATGTTTCCCTGAGAAAACTTCATTCTCAGAAATTGTTGTGGCCAGGTGTGGTGGCTCACACCTGTAATCCCAGCACTTTGGGAGGCAAGGCAGGCAGATCATTTGAGGTCAAGAGTTCAAGACCAGCCTGGCCAACATGGTGAGATCCCATCTCTACTAAAACTACAAAAATTAGCCAGGTGTGGTGACACACCTGTGATCCCTGGTACTCAGGAGGCTGAGGGAAGAGAGAACATGGGAGGTGAAGGTCGCAGTGAGCCAAGATCGCACCATTGGGCTCTAGCCTGAGCAACAGAGCAAGACACTGTCTCAAAAAGCAAAAAAAAAAAAAAAAAAAAAAAAAAGGAAGAAACTGTTGTTAAAGTATAAATGATGTCTGGTGGACGGGGTCAAGTGAGGCACGCTAGAGGTGACGAACGCTAAAGAGAGCATTGAGTCTCTTTCCTGAGTCTCTTTCCCTGAGTCTCTTTCCTGAGTCGTGTCTCTTTCCAGTCTCTCTTCTTGTGGTTGTAACTTTGAGTTAAGTGAGGTGTATATGAATTGTGGTGGTGTTGGCCAAATCTCAGGATAGTAACTAGGGGGGCTGTGAAGGATTTTGCCCAGGGCGCTGAGGTGTCTAGGGCACAGCAATGTAAAGTCAGGAGAGACAATCGCATAGGGTCACGGTCATTAGTACCTACAGCAGGAGACAGGGGTGCAGCAGCTTCCCCAGGCCTCTCCGGATGAGTCGGAGGATGAGTGTGAAGCTGACTGAGACCTGACTCGGAGCAGGGAAATCGCTGAGTTACAGCTCTGCTGATGATGAGACCAGACCCCAGGCGTCCTGTCTCAGGAGCTGCACAAAGACCATCATTCAGGGGAGAGAAATGAGAGCGGTTGATTAAAATAATGTTAGAGTGTGTTTTCACAGTGAAACATGCTTAATCTTGAAGTCATGTAAGTAAGAGATTCAAATTCTGTCTGTAAATATTAAAGCTACAGACTTTCTTTCATTCTATTTTTAGATCACTGCCACTGCCTCCTTCTTTTGTTTTGTTTTGTTTTGTTTTTTGGGTCAAATGGAATTTCTATTTCTAGGTCCTCGAGGAATCGCCACTTTTTTTTAAACCAAGGAGAGGTATTTAGAAAATGGTGTTGAGCCTCATTTCCTCAAATTCTAAAATAGGGATAATATTTGCCTTATAGGGTTTTCTTTATTTATTACATTACTATAAAAACAGCCTACTGGCTGCCAAAAAACGGCACTTAGGAACGATATCAGTCAGTCTATATTTTTGTTAGGATAGAAGCCAAAGGCTGAACGTGTAAATACAATGATTCATTCAGGTAGGTCCTGAGCTTCCTCTTAGGCTCTGTCAAGTTTTTAAATGCTTCACATTGAAATAGAAATTACAGACTGCGTTGTGTGCAGGAAGTGTTAATCTTCTCTTCATTGATACAGTTTTGGTTTGGTTTGTTGTTTTTTGTGTGTGTTTTTAGACAGAGTCTCGTTCCGTCACCCAGGCTGGAGTGCAGTGGCATGACCCTGGCTCACTGCAAGCTCCGCCTCCAGGGTTCAAGGATTCTCCTACCTCAGCCTCCCAAGGTAGCTGGGATTACAGGTGCCTGTCACCACACCCCACTGAATTTTTGGATTTTTCATAGAGATGTGGTTTCACCATGTTGCTCAGCCTGGTCTCAAACCCCTGACTGCAAGTGATCCACCCTCCTCAGTCTCCCAAAGTGCTGTGATACAGGTGTAAGCCACCAAGCCTGGCCCGCTGATAAAGTTTTTCTAGAGGACATCCCCATCTGTGTTACAGAGTAAAAGGTACTTTAGTACCAGGGTAATGATGAAACCCCTCACTGTTCCCTGCCCCCCATACAAGCATACATTAACCAGTCAAATAATGGGGCTAACTTCTATCTTATTTGAATTAATTCATTTACTTTATTAAATTTATGTATTATTATTATTATTATTTAATTTATTCATTAAGTCATTAGACCACCTATTCAAAGAATCTCAAATTTTGCTAGTTTGGAAAATTAAAATATGTCTATTCTACTTTTTTTTTTGATAAACTTTATCTCGTAACATTAAGTAAACATTTAAGAGTATCTCAGTACAGACTGTGGCAAAGACGTATCAGCTATGGGTTATATGTAATTCTCAGCCTTCCTACAACTCCACTCACCCCCTAGGGACACACAAGCTAATGAAAGAATATTTTGAGAGTGGAGGTTATGAGATCATCACAGTACCACTGAATCATATCTCATTAATGGAGAAACACGTGCAAGGGTTGGCTACTTGAAAAGTAGATGAAGAAAATAGAAAAATAGACTAAGAGTCTATTTGGAGGTGTCCCCCAATGAGTAGAGACACTGCATTTTCTCACAGGTTGAGAAGCCTTGAACACAACTGCGATAGAAATTGCTTTAAATATGTTATTAAAGCCTAGCAAATTTTAGATTCAGGGAATTTTTGTTTTGTTTTGTTTTGAGACAGAGCCTCGTTCTGTCTCCCAGGCTGAAGTGCAGTGGTACGATCTGGGCTCACTGCCACCTCCTGGGCTCAAGAGATCTTTCTGACTCAGCCTCCTCCCAGGTAACTGGAATTACAAGTGTGTGCCACCATGCCCAGCTAATTTTTGTATTTTTTGTAAAGACAGGGCCTTGCCGTGTTGCCCAGGCTGTCTCAAACTCCTGGGCTCAAGTGATCCTCCTGCCTCAGCCTCCTAAAGTTCTGGGGTTATTAGATGTCAGCCACTATGCCCAGCTTAGATGATTGTTTAAATTATATTTATTATTCTTTTATGTTTGCTAAAGCAAGAACTCCATTTAGACACCACCCTTACCTTGTTAAAATATTAAGCATAGGTCAGTACTTACTGGTGGCATTGTAATGCACGTTTACTACTTGATTAATGAACATGATTATTTGCAGCTTTATTTAATTTGAATCAATATCCCTATGAAATGCTGGAGGATATACCTGATTTAGAGCTCATGTTCCTTCTGAACTCAGTAGTTTGGAATCATGGTGTCTCCAGTGAATAGACTGTAACTTTGTCAAAGTCTATAGCTCTGGGTCTTTGTTTTACTTATTGATCATTTTTCTATCTCTCTTTTTTATTTATTTATGTTTTTGAGATGGAGTTTCGCTCTTGTTACCCAGGCTGGAGTGCAATGGCATGATCTTGGCTCACCGCAACCTCCGCCTCCTGGGTTCAGGCAATTCTCCTGCCTCAGCCTCCTGAGTAGCTGAGATTACAGGCGCACGCCACCATGCCCAGCTAATGTTTTGTATTTTTAGTTGAGACGGGGTTTCACCATGTTGACCTGGATGGTCTCCATCTCTTGACCTCATGATCCACCTGCCTCAGCCTCCCAAAGTACTGGGATTACAGGCGTGAGCCACTGCACCCGGCCTATATTTATCTCTCTAGAGGGGTTAAATATAGCATTTCATTCACAGGGTTGGTGTGAGAATTCAAGGACATGACTCGTGTAAGGCATTCAGAACCAGGAGTGCCACATAGTGAGCACGCTCTAAATATTTCTGTTCAGTGGACTTAGAGTGAATTGCACGGTCCTTAGATGAATGTTGAAGATACAGTCAATGGAAATAGTTCCTCCAGGAACAGAAGAAAATGGAAAGGGTGTGAGCAGAGGAGAGAAAACAAAAACCACTTTCCTGTCTTCAGAAATCTTTCTACATCTGTCTGTAGTTATTTACCTGTCCTGACATTCCCTTTATTCCTGAAACATTTTATAAGCAAAGGAGACTGGCATTTCAGATGGCATAAACAAGAATAGTATGTGGGAAGGACATTACAGGAGGTGGCTTCGTCCGTTGTTAGTCACAGGCCGCCGGAGGTGACTTCGGCGCTAGTCGCAGGGCACCGGAGGTGGCTTCGTCCAGTGTTAGTCACAGGCCGCCGGAGGTGGCTTTGTCCGGTGTTAGTCACAGGCCACTGGCATGATCGACTTCGTGGTAACTGTGGATGAGTTAGAAGGTGGGGACGTGTAGGAAACTTGCCTGCATCTCCCGAGAGTCACGACATGTTCCCAGCCTTAGAGCACATGGTCTCACAACGTGAACCAAAGCATGCAGTTGTGTGGTTGCTGTGATTTTCTCATTTTATGATGGGTTGGGAATAAGTGTATCTATCACATTTTTACTAAGATGACCCTTAGAATACTGCTTATAAAATCAGAATATTGTGCATAATTCTATGCAGAGCCTCCAAAGTGAAGAAACCCTTTTTAGTTTTGTAATATTTCATTTATCTAATTTATTTAATTTTAACTTTTTTACAACTTAACTTTGCTCCTTTGTCAGAGATCTGTGTGGGTCTATTTCTGACCTCTCTATTCCTTTTAATTGATCTATGTTAATTAATTAACCAATGTTACACTGTTTTATTTACTACAGCATTACAGTATACTCTGGCATGTCAGAATCTGTACAATGCTACAGTTTCACCTAGAAACCTTTAAACGTAAATACATTTTAACTGAGGAGAAAGAGAAATTCAGAGTGCCCTAGAGAAATACCTCAGAAGTGCCACTAGATTTCATTTCACTGAAAAATCTAGAATTTGAACCTTGGCCAAGTGGCATTTCCCCCAATGTTTTATTGTATAAATAATCACTATGAATATTGCTAATATTTATTAAGAGCATGCACTGTAGCAAAGTTTTGCACATGTGATAGAGAGTAAATTTTCATTATTACTGTGTTTCCTCATTTTACATTAGGGAACAGAGACACACAGGATGAGTCATTTGCCTTAAATCACATAGCAGTTTCAGAGTCTAAAATCTAAATGCAAAGCACCTCTGTCTAGTTCTTAATTCCTCTCTCATAAATATCACTGGTTAATTAAACTTTCTACCGGCATTCATAAAGCTTAGCACATTTAAAATTGGTGCTTTACACCTCTATTATATTCCATTTCAGAATACAGGAGACAATCTTTGTAATTTTGAACTAAATTATACTATCATCTTTGCCCACTTACTCATGCAACAAGTATTTATTGTGTCCAATTCATGCCTAGCTCTCTTATGTATTTTTATTGTGTCTAAATACAAGGCATTACAATTACTTTGAAACAGATAAGCGCACTAAGCGTTCAGTGGTCCCAGCCTGCTGAACTTCCTTAAAAACAAGAAGTAGCAGATTCAGTGGGCAAAGCAATCCATTTTGGTTACGCTAAAAATTTTCAAATTTAAAAGAGAGAAGCCTTGAAATTCAGATAAGGAAATATCATGATGGAAAAGCAAACACAGGGATTCGTAGGAGGGTGCAGAAGAGCATCTCCTCAGAGCCCTCAGCTGCTCTGTCCCAGATCATCAAAATGGGCTCTGGTCCTCACTGAGTGCAGAGCAAGAGTGGACTGAGAGGGTGGAACTGGCTTTCTTTCTCGAGAGACTTAAGTGGAGCAAAGATCAAGTGCTTTTACAGGCTGGACTTGAGCATTACTCAAGGGCCTGCTTCAAGACAGCAGCATGCTTCCGAAGGCCACCAGCCATCAGTTAGCAGGGCGGGGCCCAGGGAGCTTCGCTTGGCCCCAGCATGCACCTCTCAGGACGAATGAGCAAGAACACGATGCTCGGCGCACACTGAAATCTTCAAAGAGGTACCTATAAGAGCAGTTTATTGAAACTGGAAAAAAATATATAGCATTTACACAGAGAATATCTGGAAAAAAAAGTAGAGAAAATTAACATTGAGTTGGTTGCTTTTTGTAAATAGATCTTACTGTTTTATTGCTTTCTTTCTCAATAATAACTCTGCTTCCATCATTTATTTGAAAGGCTAGTTTTCCAGCCTAAAATTAGAAATGCAGAGTTCAATATCCCCGTTCACCATGGATATTCGTAGAAAGGGGACAGAGTCAGCCTTCAGCAGTCTTACCGGGGACAGATCATCTTTTCATCCATCATACATGGGGTAACCACAGACATTTTTGGTCCTGAAATGCGAAGCTAGACTTAAAACTAACAGAGTGAAGGCGGACCTGCCATGGGCAAACCAGGACGGAAGGTTACCTTCCTGTAAGCTGCATAGAGGTACATTCAGAGCAGGAAGCGTGCTTACATCACACTTGTATTTGTGGTTTTAAATTAGTATCGGATCCTGCGTTTTATTAGACATACGTTTGATAGTTCATCCAATACTGTCATATCCTCGTAATTCTTCTATATCCACTGTCTACCCCCCACCACCTCACGAATCACATCTCTCTTGAATGCCGTGATACATTCGAACAAAAGACACCCCCCAGTGTAAGGGAAACAAAACTCTTCCTCTGTCCTCTTAGGGTTCAAGAATTAAATTGACATAAGAAAGTTTAACAGGAGAAAAGCATGCGGATTTATTTCATGCAAATCTTCTGTGGCCTGGGAGCCTTCTGATGGTTACCAGAGGCTGATGAGGATAGTGAGGGTTGGGGACAAAGAGGGTTGGTTAATGGGTACAAAATATAGAAAGAAAGAATAAGATCTTCTGTTTGATAGCAAAATGGGTGACTATAGTCAATAATAATTACACATTTTAAAATAACTAAAAGAGCATATGGGATTGTTTAACACAAACAATAAATGCTCAATGAAATGGATACCCCATTCTCCATGATGTGATTATTTTACACTGGATGCCTGTGTCAAAACATGTACCTTATAAATGTATATACCTACGATGCACTCACAGAAATTAAAAATAAAACAATAAAACATTTAAAAAATAATAAAAGAAATGGACTGTTCTGATCCTAGGACTTGAAACTTGCTTTGGTTTTATCTGAAAAACAAAGGACTTCAGGCCTCTAAAAAGACTCTTAAAGAACTGGAACTCACCACATCACACATCCAGGCAATGAGACGCCAGACGCTTCTCTCCTGTTTTGTTAACTACTGTTACGTTTTTTCCATGCTGTATAAACCCCTAATTTTAGTTGACCAGGGAGGCCTCGGCCACAGCACCTGACTAAAGCCCTCTTCCTTGGCCGTAATCATGACCTCCGTCATTGGCTTTCTGTGCAGTGAGCAGCAGGACCCACACAGGACCCCTGGAGTTAGGTGACAATTTGATGATGTGTAATGAAGATTCGAAGAATTTCTACAGGGGGAAAGACAATTAGACTGGCTTGTCATGAAACGCAACGTAGTGGTTACAATTAGCCCCAAGACAACTTTGTTTTATAGCCACTATTTTTGGTATGAAACAAGGACAATGGCTTCAGTTTTGCAACTTTGGATTTGATTTTATCCATCAATAAATGTCACTGAAATAGCATCAACATACTCCAAAGATCCAACTATGCATTTTTCTGTAATGAATCCAGCACATTTTTTTACAGTGAAGACATGTCTTATTTCTACTTCAAAAACTGGGTTTGGATGATGCTGATCCTTCTAAGCGGAGCTCACTGAAGTCCGAAATGATGGATTCCTGTATTTGCTTTCCTACCAGACCTTATTCCAAAGGGAGTTTGTCCACTTTGGCCACGTGCTTCCCGGCATCAGTACAAATTTCAGAAGAGAAGTTAGAACTGCAATAAAACATGTAGGAATTGTGAGTGTAATAAGTGTCCTATGGAAACACTAGCTTGGAAGTTGATCTGTAGCAGGGAAGGTGAGGGTGACTAAAACTGGGGCTGCCGGCAAGCTCGGACTCTATTTTAAAGCCACGTCAGCATCTGGAACTGGGTTCAACAGTGACGGAATAGGGAAGACAGCAGCATGTGTTTCAAGATGGCCAGGAGAGAAAATAAAACTCACGTCATAATTTGGCAAGCAAGGAAAAGTCCCAACATCTATAATATATCATTATATAGTATATTTTATGTAATTATATATTGTATTTTATGTAATATAGTATATAAATTATACATTACATTTTTATAATATATAACATAAGTATTACATATATAAATTATGTTATATAATATTTAGTATCTATGCATTTAAAGTTACTTTTCTCATGTTTATAAAAACTGAGACTTTGTCCTTTTGCTGTTAGTCTATTAATTTGAATGTGTTCTCATGAGTTATATCATGCTTTTCCTTCACATGAAGCAAATAGTGTATGTTTTCCCAAATTTGCTAAAACTTAGTGTTCCAATAACGATTGTTTTAAATTAATAAACATCAAATAAAAATAAGCAAACTGCTAACTTAACATTCATGAATATTCATTACATCTTAAAATGATTGGTCAAGCAGATGTGGTTTAACTGGAAGCACAAAATTTTAAGTCTGGAGACCTGGGTTTGAGTTGAACCTACTAGTTACAGGAGCTTCAGCCTCTTTTTGTCTTGTGTGGAAAAGAGATGACCACCCCATGGGATAATTACAGGTATTAACTTAGGAGAGGATGCACATGTTTTCAGCAGAAGACCTGGCAGAAGAATGATATTCAAAGCAGTGCTGTGAACATATTTCATTTTTCTTTTGACTTCCAATGATTTCTCCGCAGGGTGCAGAAATGTCCCCAGGGAGAGGAGTGTTGACAGGCACCTGTGAGGAGGATTCTAATTCCGAATTCCCTTTAGGTAAATAGTTTCAAGCCATTGCCTGTAATTGCTTTAGTGATAAGGATGCAGTGCCCAGAATAAACAGCTCACTTGTGGTTGTGTAAAAGAATAAATAACAGAACACAATGAAAGGACTTTGCCTTGACGGATCCATCCCTCTGCTGGATCCACAGGCTATTCCCAGGCGTCCCTGTCATTAAATGTTGACAGAAGCTTTGAAGCTGGGCAGACATCCCGGGTGGAGGCCGCGGGTCCCTGCACCCAGTCAGCAGCTCTGCTCCTCAAGGGCACTCCTGTTTCCTTTTGTCTAATACAAAGAGCTGTCTGAGGGGGGGTCCTTGATGATGGAGAAAAACGGACAAAATGGCTACAGCAAGGGGATTTAAAGTTAGAGAATTTTACTGAAATAAGACGTTTTATATCATCTACTAGTTTTAAAAAAAATGCACTTATATTCTGGATAGAAGTTCGAATTTCAGTTTTAAAAGTTTTGGGCTTTTTTCATAAAGCCAGATTTCCAGAACAAAACAGGGGAATTTTCCCAGCTCTGGCCCAAAAAGCCCTAAAGGATAGAAATATTTTCATGTCAGTAGCTGGAGGTTTTGCTTAAAAGAGAGGTTCTAGGCCGGGCACAGTGGCTCACGCCTATAATCCCAGCACTTTGGGAGGCCAAGGCAGGTGGATCACTAGGTCATGAGTTCAAGAGCAGCCTGGCCAAGATGGTGAAACTCGGTCTCTACTAGTAATACCAAAAATAGCTGGGTGTGGAATCCCAGCTACTCGGGAGGCTGAGGCAGAGAATTGCCCAAACCCTAGAGGTGGAGGTTGCAGTAAGCCAAGATCTCGCCACTGCTCTCCAGCCTTGGTAACAGAGTAAGACTCTGTCTCAGAAAAACAGAAAAAAATAAAAGAGAGAGACTCTAAACTAAGAGGGCCGATCTTAGGCTTTTATGAAGATAAGACATCTCCAAACCCTTCCAGGTGCTGCTGGCTGAGCCTGGCCATGCTGGGGACACCTGGGCATTGCCTGTGTCCCCTGATGTCTTCTGTGGTGTTCATATCTGTGCCCTCACCCAGGACTTTCCTGACAACCTGTGCTATGGAATTAGGGTTGTTTCCTATGCATTAGCCTTTAACTGGGTATATTTTCTTGTGTGGGAAGCAAATAATCGCTTATTTATTCAGGAGTTGCTTTTAAATAGCTGAAGATGGTCATTAAGTCATTTTGTTCCATGAATCATTAGTTTGAACTATAACTTTCCTAGGAGAGAAATATTCAATGCGTGCTATTAATCTTGTACTTTTAAGGGGTGTTTTTATTGTGTGTATTTCTATGAGTCTTATAAACACATTGGTTTTTATTTTACTTTAAATTCTGGGATACACGTGCAGAATGTGCAGGTTTGTTACATAGGTATACATGTGCCATGGTGATTTGCTGCACCTATCAACCCATCATCTAGGCTTAAAGCCCCACATGCATTAGGTATTTTTGTACTAATGCTCTCCTTCCCCTTGCCTCCCACCTGCCAACAGGCCTTGGTGTGTGCTGTTCCCCTCCCTGTATCCATGTGTTCTCAGTTTCCAGCTCCCACTTATGAGTTAGAACATGTGACATTTGGTTTTCTGTTCCTGTGTTAGTTTGCTGAGGATAATGGTTTCCAGCTTCATCCATGTTCTTGCAAAGGGCCTGAACTCACTCTGTTTTATGTCTCATAGTATTGCATGGTGTATATGTGCCACATTTTCTTTATCTAGTCTATCATTGATGGGCATTTGAGTTGGCTCCAAATCTTTGCTATGTTTATCATATACCTATTTCAATGATCACACTCAGTTTGATAGAAATGGACACTCATCTTTAAGATATGGAACTTGATTCATATACTCTACCCAGTGTGTGTGTATGGTCCCATAATACACAAGCTCTGGGCAACCTTCTTAGGAAAAAGTTTTCCTATATCTGTACACATGATTTTAACATAAGGGAGAACAGGTATACCATTAGGATGTATTTAAGATCGATATGCAAGGCCGAGGCGGGTGGATCACGAGGTTGAGAGATCGAGACCATCCTGGTCAACATGGTGAAACCCGTCTCTTCTAAAAATACAAAAAAAATTAGCTGGGCACGGTGGCGCGTGCCTGTAATCCCAGCTACTCAGGAGGCTGAGGCAGGAGAATTGCCTGAACCCAGGAGGCGGAGGTTGCAGTGAGCCGAGATCGCGCCATTGCACTCCAGCCTGGGTAACAAGAGCGAAACTCCATCTCAAAAAAAAAAAGATCTATATGCTTCTGAGATCTAAAAGTTTTCTGGTGATTGATAAAATTAAATAGAATGTAACTTATAATAATTTCTATATAGCCGTTAGCATTTATCGGGTACCTGTGATGTGTCCAGCATGGTGCTTGGTATATAGGTTTTTGTCTATTTTTGACACCAATCCTGCCTGATGGGCAGCCACTCACCTCCACCTGCTCTTCAGAAAAGACCGCAGCTTAGGGACTTTCCCCAGGGCCACAGAGCTGGAAGTATTTGGGGCCAGGGATGAAAACTGTACCTCCCTGACTGCAAGGTTAACATTTACTTTAACACATAATGCAGTATGGACAAGAGAGGAGGAGACTGTAGCATTGAGCAGAAGAAAATAAAAGTTTACCTACTCTAGGTGTAATAGTATCTGACAACAAGCATTTATAGACAAACGTATGTGTATTTAATTAAGAGATATAGGTGCTAATCAAATGATTACCTCTTATGCCTAGATTTGTCAAAAATAACAAGACACTAAGGCCAAACTAGTAAAGCATGACAGTGTCTCTGACAGGGAAGAGGGGAGCCCTGGGCTGGGAAAGTAATGCAGCCTCATTTGGAATTGGTTTCACCTCTTTGAAAATTTTAGTTATCATTTTCTTGAGTGAAATTGGAATGAAGGGCCCGGACTTGGAGTCAGCAAGACCAGGGTTCTCATCCCAGTCTCTGCCTCTGCTGATTATATGGCTGGAAAAACCAAGTCTTTTTGGACTCAGTTTTATTATCTGTAAAATTAATATCTTGTATCTGAAGTTATATTTGGCAATTGCTTAATATCATGCATGATACATAGTAAGCATTTAATTAGTAATAATGTTAAATTTTCTAATGAATCATGGTATACCATCCAATACTTTTAAGGGTAATAATCATTTTTTGTTTATAATAATGATAATAATAATGTGATGGTACTTTCTATTTAAATATTCTTGATTTAAATGAGACCTGCTTAGAAAATTATGGCTTCTACTCAGCTGGTGATGAGAATCTGTTAGTCTCCTGAAAATTACAGGATATTTTACATGATAGGTTCAAAGAATCTGGTATTTTGGGTGATTTATCAATTTGAAATGAATTAACATGGATTACACTCAACTAACAAAACAAAGCCAACCGTAATACCATCTGCTTTTGATAATTATGAGGACAACTCAGGATCTTGTATTTTCTCAAAGTCTTCATCATAAACATTGATCAACATTGATAAATGGACAGTTTCTAGAGAGTTTTTGTTTGTTTGTTTGTTTGTTTAGATACAGTCTTACTCTGTTGCTCAATCTGGAGTACAATGACAGTATCTTGGCTCATTGCAAACTCTGCCTCCCAGGCTCAAGTGATTCTCTCATTTTAGCCTCCCATGTAGCTGGGACCACAGGCATAGACCACCATGCCTGGCTAATTTTTGTATTTTTGGTAAAGACAGAATTTTGCCATGTTTCCCAGGCTGGTCTGGAGTTGCTAAGCTCTACCAATCCACCTGCCTTGGCCTCCCAAAGTGCTGGAATTATAGGCATGAGCCACCATGCCTGGCATTCTAGAGAGTTCCTAATGATGGCATGTCACACTTCAATGCCCACTATGTAGGTTTGCACCTTCACGCTTGAGGAAATAGCTCCAATAGTTTTGTGGACTAAAATCCAGTGCTCATATTATGCAGCAAGCCAGCTGATTGGGTGTAGGTTAAAAATAGTTCACACAGTAAACGCTTTATATGTAAGTTGCTAGCACCCCTTAGGCCAAACAAGCTGAGTTATTCAAGCTAAAATTAGCTCTGAATCAAGTATGTGCACACTGAGAGGGCAGGCTCTTAGTGAAATATTGAAGATGCAAACTGTTTCTCCTGTGAAATGTGTATGAACGTCACTTGAGTAGTCCATTAAACATTCTTGCTTGTCGTAAGTCAAGGCCACATTGTACCCAGACACTAAGGGAAGATGATGCTATTTCTTCAACTATTTTCATCCCCATATTCTTGCTAATTGTCCAATACCAAATCA
Organism: Saguinus oedipus; assembly: GCA_031835075.1. Lineage (NCBI taxonomy): Eukaryota > Metazoa > Chordata > Mammalia > Primates > Cebidae > Saguinus > Saguinus oedipus. The sequence goes on from CM063182.1 coordinate 39,772,057, forward strand.
TGAAATTGCGAGTCTTTTGTTCAGTACCTGAGAATTTTCAATTCACCCATTAAGCTGGTTTATGGCAGATAATGGAATTGAGAAAAAGAGGGCAAAGGGCATGTGTTCGATAGAAATGCATGTGGAGATGTTTATTCTGGTTCACGCACAGGGACATACGTGGTTGAATAATTAGGAGGCTGAGTCCCATTAATGAAATAGCCCCAGAGTTTCCTTTAATATCTGCCTACTCTCTATTAATTGATTCATTTATTATTAACTCAATAAATGTTTATTGAACACGTGCAGTATATCATAATGCTAAATGCTCACTTTCTAGGGGGAAAGATGAACCTTCAGGAAAGCATGATATGTGTTACAAGTACTTACAAGAAGGCGTAGGAATAAGGAGATAAGCAAGTCATGGATTCTCTTTGGGGTAAAGAGCTTGAAAAAGGCTTTTTAAGATTGGAAACCATAGATTTGGGTCCTGAGGCCCTAAAGGAGGAGTAGAAGCTGCCTCTCAAAGTATATGCCTGTGGTGATGTGCTGCTGGAAAATGTTTAGCAATGGGTTCTCCCAAGAGAAGAGTCTGACATGTAGCCTTCTCCCATGTGCATGGTTTAAATACGTCCACCATGGCCAGCTTCAAATCACCACCATACCCATCACTGGAGACAGGCTTGGGAGGAGATGTCCAGTGACACTGCATCATGTCATACTTCCACAGACACAGAAGTAAATACCCTCAAGAGTGCAGACAATGGCCACATGTAGAAATGTGACTAGAAATTGATGAGCTTTGAGCCATTATTACTGTTTTTAATAGAATTCATTTCTTTTTAAGTTTATATAATCTAAATATTTAAAGCTGACATAGCAGCAGACCTATACACACATTTTGAACATTTGACAGTGAGCTCTCGCACTCTGGTACCCGCTCACCCTGAACTTCTCATGCTTTCTGAGCTGTGGTTGCTAGAATGCAAGAGTGGGCTCTAAATGCTGACATACACTGCACCTGAAAGAGAGGAAGGAGAGAAGCCATTAGGAGACCCTTAGGATTCTCAGGCTCTTTTTTGAGTTATGGCTAAGAATCTTCGCTTTCATATAATGTGTAGGTGTTTAAAAAAGCTTATGAGCAAATAACGAATCAGGCTGTCCTCTGTCAGTTTCATCAAACTTATAAGATCCCTGCCTTTAAAGAGGCTTCGCTCTAGATAACAAGATTCCAAGAGGAAGTAGACACTAGCTAAACCTTGAACTGTAGCAACCTTTTAGAATAATTCACTTTGGAAGTAAGATGAGATGTTTACTTTATTTCTTCTTCAATTTAATGAAACCTATTGCCTTTTGTGTTTCTGATTTTTTTAAGTATTTTAACATATTGAAACTAAAAATGTATGGTCAAAAATTTTCTGTTATGGCTGGCACCATGGAGAACAAGAAGAAAATGAAGTCCTTTCTTTAAATAGTTATTTAAGGAAATAAATTTACATAAATTAGAAATTTGGTTGAGTATACATAAGAGAAAATTTATAAAACAAATAAAACTTCAGAAAAGCATAGTCAGAGTGCTTTATAGACTATAGCCATCCCAGTACAGACTGGCCCTGTGTCATACACCCCCTCTGAGAACATAAGCTATAACTTCTGAGCCGTGGGAACTGTAGTATAAAATACAGTTCCAATTTTTTTTTAGCCAAAGTTGTGCATTCAGAGAGATTTGCAAAAGGGGGCACTGGGGCCGTGAGTATCCACTGCACATTCTGTTTAAACCATGACTTCAAATCCAGTCCTCTGTAAATCAGTTCCTCCTCCTTCATTCCATCTTTCACCATGAGATAAAAAAGAAACTAACACTGGTAACACATCACGTTAACCTGAATTCACTTATCAGCAAGTTCTTTTCTCTGAAAAGACGGGCTATAGCTTTCAAAAACAAAGAATGACAACAGCAATGAAAAACAAAACATGAGAATAAATGAAAATGAGAGAGCCCAGAGATGGTGGGCTGTGTGGCTGGAGCTATTTTCACTGTCATCGGCATTCTGCCTCGCCCTGGCTTGATGAAATCTCATTTCTTCTCAGTGAAGCACTGATACCATGTTAGTAAAGCGTGAGAGTGCATCAGTCTTTGCTAAACACACACACACACACACACACACACACACACACACACACATACACACACACACACACACATACACACACATACACACACACACACATACACATACACACACACACACACACACATACACACACATACACACACACACATACACACACATACACACACACACACACATACACACACATACACACACACACACATACACACACACACACACACATACACACACATACACACACACACACATACACACACACACACATACACACACACACATACACACACACACACACACATACACACACACACACACACATACACATACACACACACACACACACACACACAGAAAAAAAGCCTTACTATGTTTGTTTTCAATTTAAAACAATGCATATAAACTAGAATTTTAGGCCAGGCGCAGGTTCACACCTGTAATGCCAGCATTTTGGGAGGCCAAGGTGAGCAGATCATGAGACATTCTTGCCAACATGGTGAAACCTGGTCTCTACTAAAAATACAAAACTTAGCTGGACATGGTGGCATGTTTGTGTAATCCTAGGTACTCAGGAAGCTGAGGCAGGAGAATTGCTTGAAGTGGAAGTTGCAGTGAGCTATGACTGCAGTACTACACTCCAGCCTGGGCAACAGAGCGAGACTCGGTGTCAAAAAAAAAAAAAAAAGAAACCTAGAATTTTAAAGAAATTTAATTTTTTTTTTCCATCTAATGAAATAAAAAACCTGAGAGTTTTAAAAACTGATTATTACTGCTAATTATAATACCAATTATCTTTTTAAAACAATTATTTAAATTTATACCTTGAACTTTACAAAGCACTCTCTTGCCTCAAATTCCTGGGTACCACAAAGGGTCTGCCCAGTAGGCTGGCAGGGCACTGTTGCTATTTGCACTTTATGGAGAGGATGCTGGGGTTCAGAGATTTCAGATATGTGAACATTGATTTATTCAGTCAACAAGTATTAATTAGATGCTGTCTATATTTTGGTTGCAGTTTTGATATTTATGGATATAACCCCTGATCTTGCAGAGGTTATATTCTGGAGGGATGAGAGGACCAATTAACAAGTAGGCAATTTGCCAGAAAATAGAGGAGAGTATAAGAAGAGAGGCTAGAAAATGATCAATGTTTTTAGTGCCTTTATGTGGCTCAATGAAGGCCTCTCTAGGAAAGTACCCTGTGAGCAGAGACTGCAGACAGTGAAGAAGCCAGCAGAGAGGGCATTTCAAGTGGACACACACTTGCCTGCCTGGCCCCAGTGGCTGCTGGGAGCTAGAGTGGCAAGAACACAGTGATAGGGGGAAGAGTGGCAGGGATGGGACAGGAAACGCTTAGGGGATGGGGAGCAGATTCACACAGGGCCATCTGCCTTGGATTTCACTCTGTGTGATGGTTGTGGAGGTATTTTCATCGGGGACTGGCCTGCTCTGGCTTAGGTTTTAGAAACATCACAGACACTGCTGCACAGAAGACAGACTCCTCAGGGCTGCAGCAGGGAACCCCAGCTAATGACACCGGATGGAGATGAGGGTGGGTGCCCCTGTGAGGGTAGCAGAGGGAGCGACAGGTGAGTCAGCCCGCTTTTAAGTCATAGGTCAAGAATTGAAGTCCTCAGCTGCCAGTCCAGGGCTGCCTTCTCCAGTTTAACAGCATCCACGTTAGGAGCCCGTTCTGTTTCCCAGGTGGCCTGTCAGCACTGATCATACAGATAAGAATAAGATGAAGAAACTTCCGAGGAGTTCACAGCACCTCAAAGCAGGGCAGAGGTCCGTGAAGCCTAAATAGATGGTGCATTAGTCAGTGTATTATATGCTTTATATATATATATATATCTCCATATATTTTATATATACATATACAAAGTGGAGTTTATTAGGTATTAACTCACATGATCACAGGATTCCACAATAGGCCGTCTGAGAGTGGAGGAGCAAGGAGATACAGCCCGAGTCCCAAAACTGAAGAATTTGGAGTCTGATGTTTGAGAGCAGGAAGCATCCAGCACGGGAGAAGGATATAGGCTGGGAGGAGAGGCCCATCTGGCCTTTTCATGTTTTTCTGCCTGCTTCATATTCGCTAGCAGCTGATTAGATGGTGCCCACCCAGATTGAGGGTGGGACTGCCTTCCCAGCCCACTGACTCAAACATGAATCTCCTTTGGCAACACCCTCACAGACACACCCAGGATCAATGCTCCATCATTCAATCAAGTTGACAGAGTATTAACTATCACAGACAGTGAGACACTGGGAACATTTCACTGCCTTTGGCATAACTTACTTAGAAAAGTATGCAATTGCGTCTGAAAGCTTAAAAGAAGGTGTATCCTTGGGTATGTTGTTTAAAGTCTCAAACATATATGTTTCCTCAAATGTTAAGAAAGAAGAAGGAAAGAGGTGCTGAGTCATCCCCCGACCCCTCCCGTCATGGCTGTTGCCAGCTGCTGTGTTCTGTTCCGTGAATTAGCCATTAGTGCTGAGTCATCCCCTGACCCTCCAGTCATCCCTGTTGCCAGCTGCTATGTTCTGTTCTGTGAATTGGCCATTAGTGCTGAGTCATCCCCTGGCCCCTACCGTCATCGCTGTTGCCAGCTGCTGTGTCCTGTTCCGTGAATTGGCCATTAGTGCTGAGTCATCCCCTGACCCTCCCGTCATCCCTGTTGCCAGCTGCTGTGTTCTGTTCCGTGAATTGACCATTAGTGCTGAGTCATCCCCGGGACCCCTCCCGTCATCGCTGTTGCCAGCTGCTGTGTCCTGTTCCGTGAATTGGCCATTAGTGCTGAGTCATCCACTGGCCCCTCCCGTCATCGCTGTTGCCAGCTGCTGTGTCCTGTTCCGTGAATTGGCCATTAGTGCTGAGTCATCCCATGGCCCCTCCCGTCATCGCTGTTGCCAGCTGCTGTGTCCTGTGAATTGGCCATTAGTGCTGAGTCATCCCCTGGCTTCTCCCGTCATCCCTGTTGTCAGCTGCTGTGTCCTGTTCCGTGAATTGGCCATTAGTGCTGAGTCATCCCCTGGCCCCTCCCGTCATCACTGTTGCCAGCTGCTGTGTCCTGTTCCGTGAATTGGCCATTAGTGCTGAGTCATCCCGACCCCTCCCGTCATCCCTGTTGCCAGCTGCTGTGTTCTGTTCTGTGAATTGGCCATTAGTGCTGAGTCATCCCCTGGCCCCTCCCGTCATGCTGTTGCCAGCTGCTGTGTTCTGTTCCGTGAATTGGCCATTAGTGCTGAGTCATCCCCTGGCCCCTCCCGTCATCCCTGTTGCCAGCTGCTGTGTTCTGTTCTGTGAATTGGCCATTAGGACTGCACCTGGATCCTGAGGTTTCTGAGGGGCGTGTGTAGTCTCAGACTTAGCCAGTTCCAGGCCCCTGTCCCCATGGCCTTCCTCTTTATACACAGTTCCTAGCGTCGCGCCTCACACAGAGCAGGTGCTAGGCTAATGTCTGTTGAATTAATAAGTGATGTGACCAGTGGGCGAGTGAATGAATACCCAGCTTGTCTTCCATGTAATAGTTTTCGTGTCCAGAAGGGTCTCAATTCAGGCTACCTTCCCCTCCTCCTTCTGAAAACCTGAAGTTCTCCATTCAAGATTCATCACTTGGGACTTGTGTTGTCAATATTTAGTAGAATATAACTGATTATCCTCCGGTGTTGAATGAATGAGTAGATAGATGCAGCAGTGAAGTCCCTCACTATGGCATAACCAGGAACCCCCAGCCTGGCCAGCCCAAGAAGCTCAAGGCCTTGGACCCTCCCACCCAAGGCAGGCTCTGAAGCGTGGGCCCAAGAAAGAAATAATTGCTCACAGGAATACACGACTCGATGGCAAAGTGACAGATGAGAAAATGCAGATGACACATGTTAACTCAAATTTGTGCTGCCTTATTTAGTGTCTTTGAATTTATGTTTCCAGCCTTTCAATTAAAACATAATTTTATGCTCATTTTTGCTTTCCTTTTTTCTCAGCATTCTGCCCTTGAGGGCTGATTAACTAATTTTTCTGTACATAATGGCTTCTACAAACATGTTTCTGGTGGGGCCATTCCTTAATCTTTGAAGACAGGTTAAGGTAAACTCTAAAGATATAAAGTCTGTTCAATGAAACATTTCCAGTGAAAGTACAGACTAACCGGGTGGCTAAACGATTTCTCCCCATCTTTACCTGCTCTGTCACGCCTCTCAAGCAGCTGTGGCCGAGAGGAGATGTAGGCGTTACTTTGCCACCAGGATTAAGGCTCATAGCCATCAAAGCAATATAATTCTATAATTGTGTTCCTCCCTTAACTTTACTTAACAGCACAAAGTTTAAGGCAACAAAATGGGCAAAAACTAGAGTAGACACAGGATGTTCAGCGTCTTCCCTAGCAGTGGCTCCTCCTGAGCTCCAAGCTCATCCATTCTTCTGTTGGCAGACACCTCGGAGGAAACTTCTATATCCCACACTCTGTTCTGGATCCTCCCTTTTCCCTGCTGTTTGGTCCCCTTTGTACACTGTATGTGCAAGATGTACCAAGATGTTCAATGCCCAGTCAGACAAACTCTCCCCCTTCTCCTCTGTAATATCCCCCAACCTCTACCGTCTCTCCACCTGAATAAACACTTCTCATCTCTTCAGCTTACACTGTAGCTGCCTGAGTCATCTTAAATATAAATATATATAACAGAAATTGGGTCTGGGGACTCCATCTGGCATACACAGCCCAGGGCCTGTGGGACATAGCTTTCCTTCCTAGTCCTCTCACTCCACATCTTCCTTGACACAGGGCCATCTTCCCAGGTTGGACTCACCCCCCAGAATAAGATCGAGCAGTGGTGGAGGAATGTCACCCGTACTATGTTTCTTTATTAGCAGGGAAACAGATCTCAGAGGTCAGCCCCTCTGTACACCCCTGGAGATTACTTATCCTCCTGAACTGCGTTCAGTGCTCCAGCCCCATTGCCCTCTAGCTCAGAGGTGGAATGACTGTACGTGATGGAGACTGACCAAGACTCACCCTTGGGATGGGGACTTGGGGCGAAGCCAGCTTGCCCTGAAGTGCACAGACACTCATATTGATCGGAATTGGGGCTCTGTTAGGAAGACACAGGGAAGAAATGGGTGGGTGAGTTGTCACCAGTGATGTCTCTGTGGCATACAGAGTCTGATCATCTGGCCTTGGCCATTTCCACTCACTGCAATTTCACGATTGAACGTTCAGACACTCTGGGATGTGCTGTTCATGAATTTGCCCCGGGTCTTCTGTTTTTATGACTTTCCCCAAGACACAAGCTTCCTAAAGGATGCTTTTCAGAACTCTTCCTTACCTTTTCTAATGAGTAAATACTAATCCTCTGAAGCTCGGTTCAGACGTCACCGTGCCTGGACAGCTGCTCTTCACCCCAAAGCTTGGGTCTGCAGAGCAACCCAAACAGTGAGGAGGACTCCCCGGTCACTCACAAAATCATCTCAGGTGTTGATGTTGTCTCCGAGGCTTTCCTCAGCACAGTCCTCATGTCCTCCCTGACCTCATCCCCAACACCTCCCATCCCCATTGGCTCCAGCCACACTGGCCCTGCATCATTTTCTAGGACTCTCCAGCCTCAAGGCCTTATCGATGGCTGCTGTCCAAAACTCTCTTCCCCAAGATCTCCACACACCTCAATTTTCACTCCTCCAGGACGCTTCTCAAATGTCACTCCAGTGACATCTTACACAAGGGGACACCAGCCACCCCTCCACTTTCTTTCTACCCTTCCTTATTTTTCTCATAATACTTATCTGACAAATCACAGAACATATTAATTATATTGATATAATGTAGGGACTATAATATATAATGTGTAAATGTATATAAATACTTGCACGTTTGTCTCATCAGTAGAATGTGAGCTCCAAAGAACAACCCTCCTTTTACTCACTCCCAAACTGCATATCACTAATACCTGCAAGATTTCCTAGCTTGTAACAAGAACTCAGTAATTATTTAGAGAATGAAGGAATGAAAGGACTTGAGCATACTTCCAGGTTGGCACCTTTGGGCTCGTATGATATTTATCTTTCTGTTAAAATCTAAGCTCTTATAATTACACTGCAACCTTTTATTTCTCAAACTCTTACACCTGGTAATGCATATGGAACGTAGCAGGTGTATTAGTTTGTTTTCATGCTGCTGATAAAGACTTACCCCAGACTGGGTAATTTGTAGAGAAAAAGAGTTTTAATGGACTCACAGTTGCTTGTGGTTGGGGAGGCCTCACAATCATGGTGTAAGATGAAAGGCACATCTTACATGGCAGTGGGCAAGAGAGAATGAGAACCAAGTGAAAGGGGTTTCCCTTATAAAACCATCAGATCTCGTGAGACTTACTACCACGAGAGCAGTATGGGGGAAACTGCCCCCATGTTCCAATTATCTCTCACCAGTTCCCTCCCACATCACATTGGAAATATGGGAGCTATAATTCAAGATGAGATTTGGGTGGGGACACAGCCAAACCATATCAGGGAGCATTTAGAAAAGGCTTGCTGAAGGAAGAGATGATATGTGGATCCTGGCCTGTGCATGTAACAGCAAAGACCAATCCTGATTCAGTATTTCTATCCAATTATTTTAGCAATTATACACTAAAATCAGATATTTTCAAACTTATAATCAGTTATTTGAACTCTACTGAATATGTCCTTTTAAATGGGCAGGTGTTTATATCATTTGAGTTGTTTTTAAAGCATATTCTTCACATCAGTTCTCACGGTCTAGAGACTAAACAAAAAGATGAGACAAAAGACCTGTGAGGATTAGAAAGGGAAGGTCTCCCCAGTGTGGTGGGGAAAACAAGGACAACAGCAAAGCATCAGGCCGGGCATGGCAGCTCACACCTGTAATCCCAGCACTTTGGGAGGCCAAGGCAGTTGGATCACCTGAGGCTAGAAGTTAGAGACCAGCCTGGCCAACATGATAAAACTGCAATTCTACTAAAAATGCAAAAACTAGTGTGGCATCGTGGCGGGCACCTGTAGTCTCAGCTACTTGGCAGGGGGAGGCTAAAGCAGGAAAATCGCTTGAAAGTGCTCCACTGCACGCCAGCCTGGGTGACAGAGGGAGACTCTGTCTCAAAAACACAAAAAGCAAACCACTGAGGTCATAAATGCAGGAGCCTAAGCTCTGGGTTGATTATTCAAAAGATTTCTAGGGGTACTCTGAGAAATAGCTCCAGCTTCAAGCTACTGCCTCATATAAACACCTTCTTATATTTTCATGACTTTAATTCATTTAAGATAAGATCTGTAGCCTTAGTTTCACATTTCCTGAGATTTATCTTTGTGTTTGTCCCATTAAGTGGAATTTTTCAATATTTCTCCCAGGGATTATTTAGAACCCTGTTGAGTCAATTACTTGTTTAATATTAAGTGGGATAATAAGGAACCAAGATACTATTTAGTTTCCTGACAAATTTTATATATATACATATATATGTATATGTAGATACGTAGATATATATACATATATATGTATATGTAGATATGTAGATATATATACATATATATGTATCTAAATATGTATATATATATGTATATTTAGAGATGTCTCTATATGCATAGAGAGAGAGACAGAGTCTCGCTCTGTCACCTAGGCTAGAATACAGAGATGTGATCTCAGCTCATTGCAACCTCCATCTCCCAGGTTCAAGCAATTTTCATGCCTCGGCTTCCCAAGTAGCTGGGATTACAGGTGTTTGCCACCACACCTGGCTAATGTTTGTATTTTTAGTAAAGACGGAGTTTTGCCATATTGGCCAGGCTGCTCTCGAACTCCTGACGTCAGTCCATCCACCTGAGTTCGCCTCACAAAGTCCTGGGATTACAAACATGAGCCACTGCACCCAGCCGACAAATTTTTTTTTTACATCAGTAAAATATATGGAAATACCTAATATTGTAGCAGTAATTTTATCTCATTGACCAATGCCCAGGATATAAATTTCCTAATCACCTAAAACATTCTTTTTATAAGCACTGTTATCATCTTAGATTATGTACGTTTCTAGAATGTCATGGAAACATCAGATAAATTGGTAGATTAAATATATGTATATTTAAATATATTAATATGTATTTTAAAAATTAAACATATTTAATATTTAAATATATATTTAAACTAAACAAATTGGTAGTTTATATATATTTAAACTAAACTAATTATATATAAAACATGTGATTATATTAATTATTTTACATTAATAATATATATCAAATATAAAATAGGAAAGTAACTTTTAAAGAATATATTGAAGTCTTTGATGCACAGAGACACAATGAAACCCTGAGAAAATGGGACGTGTTTTTTAGAATTTCAGATATTGAAATTCTGTCTGAACTGTTTATGATGTCTGGCTTCACCGTTAAACTCTTGGACATTTCAAAGCTGACTCTCTTGATAAGCTTTGTGAGCAGTTTTAGCAGTGTTGGTATATGCTCTTTACTTTAAATGTTAACCTGGACCCTGGACATCTTAATTAGATATTTTTATTCAACATCCTGATGAGATGAAGGGCCAGCTCTTTACTGCTTCTTGATGCAAAAGCGATAAGAAAAGATGCTGCTGATCTTTGTGGAGTCTTTGGAATAGTGTGGAGACAGGCAGGGTGATACAGGCAGATGAAAATTTCTCACTCTATTTGCCTTTCTTATATGAGGAAAATCTGATACTCTTGACTCAACATCAACATCCAGTCCCGTAGGATATTTTACGTATTCTATACATGGTTAATATTGAACTGTCTTTGCTTTCTGACCAAATTCCACTTTGCCCAGAATAACATGGTTTTGGAATAGAATTGATTCAGGTGATTGAAGTAAACCAGAAGCAGAAAATACTTCCTTGTATGAAGTCCAATATTTTACTTTTAAGATTAAAAACCTTAACTCAAGCCATCTGATGGTTGAAGATTTACAATGAGATTTACTAACATTTGAACAAAGCCTTGGTTGTGTGAAGCCCAAATATCTGAGACAGGTCTCAGTTAATTTAGAAAGTTTATTTTTCAAAGGTTGAGGGTGTGCACCCTTGACACAACCTCAGAGGGTCCTGATAACATGTGCCCCAGGCGGTCAGAGCATAGTTTGGTTTTATACATTTAGGGAGACAGGAGACATCAATCAACATATGTGAGTTGAATATTGGCTCCCAGAAAGGCAGGACAACTGGAAGCAAAGGTGGTGGAACAAAGGAAGCAGGGAGGGGACAGATAAGAGACACAGGTAGATAAGGGACAAGCAGTTGCATTCTTTTGAGTTTCTGATTAGCCTTCTCAAAGGAAGCAATCAGACATGCCTTTATCTCAGTGAGCAGAGGTGTGACTTTGAATAGAATGGGAGGCAGGTTGGCCCTAAGCAGTTTCCAGCTTGACTTCTGCCTCTAGCTTAGTGATTTTGAGGCCCCAAAATTTATTTTCCTTTCACAGTCCCCATGGCTATCAAATCAATGTCTGAGTCTCTCAGTTCTCTTGAGTCCTTCCTATCTGCGTGTCTTACGAGCACTCACGGAAATTTACTTAAGTGTCCCTGTATAAAGTCAAACTTGCCCTGTGCCAAACAGAACTCACCATCCCTACATCGGGCAAACGTGTTCTGCTGCACAAACTCCACCCCTTGTCTGTCAGGAGTGTCAGCCCTCTCTCACTTTCATGGAGAATGGCCTCTTCAACTCCTTGTTTAAAAGCATCTTTGTTATTCATCCTTTCTCTGTGCTGGGGTTGAAAATGGGCCAGCCTTCCTTCCTAACTGTTTCTTCCTCCTTCTCGCCTGAGGCCCCCACTGCTTCAGGTCCTCGCTGCAGGCAGTTCGATGGTGCTCTCACCTTACTCACTTCTGTATTTTCCTTTATTTCCACTGACAGACAAATGGCATGGAGTCTTTCTTTCTTTTTTTTTTTTTTTTAATTTTACTTTAAGTTCTGGGATACATGTGCAGAACGTGCAGGTTTGTTACATAGCTACACATGTGCCATGGTGGTTTGCTGTACCCATCAAATCACCTAGATTTTAAGCCCCACATGCATTAGGTATTTGTCCTAATGCTCTTCCCCCCTCCTCCACCAACAGGGCCTGGGGTGTGATGTTCCCCTCCCTGTGTCCCTGAGTTCTCATTGTTCAACTCCCACTTGTGAGTGAGAACATGCAGTGTTTGGTTTTCTGTTCCTGTGTTAGTTTGCTGAGAATGATGGCTTCCAGCTTCATCCATGTCCCTGCAAAGGACATGAACTCATCCTATTTTATGGCTGCTCAGTAAACCATGATATACTCAACCATTGTGGAAGACAACTGTGGTGATTCCTCAAGGATCTAGAACCAGAAATACCATTTGACCCAGCAATCCCATTACTGGGTATATACCCGAAGGATTATAAATCATTCTATTATAAAGGCACATGCGCACGTATGTTTATTGCAGCACTGTTTGCAATAACCAAGACTGGGAACCAACCCAAATGCCCCATAGACTGGATAAAGAAAACGTGGCATGGAGTCTTGACATTCATATATTTAAGTTAGGGAGAGATGGAAAGCAGAGGAAGAGCAGGGAGAGAGCGATTTCAAGTAGCCACTGAACTGTTTAAAATGTTTTACAGGTCGTTTTACTCCCTAGTGACAATGAGGAAGAAAACAGAAACGCCCCCAGCTGGGGTCAGCATAGTTGTTCATATTGTGTTTCACTGAACCCACTGTGGATTCAAGGGCAATTTTGTCTGTTTACAACTTGTCCTTGATGAGCTATCTCTATAACCTAACTCTGATAAGATAAAGCATCCTGGGGTTCCACAAAGGTCTGAGCAGGTTCCTTCTGTGTTTCCCCACAACTACTGAGCTGTTGTCTTTTAATGTTTTCTACAACTCTAAGTAAAACCTTCTGCTTGCTCTGTCAAGGTCTGGACAGCTCCTCCTGCTCCATTCTCATTTCCTCTGGTCTCTCGATCTTACTCCTCTTTGCTATAAATGTGCTATCTTCTTCCATCTTCCTGTATACATCCTATGCATCCTTCAAGACTTATCTAAAGGGTGGCTTGTTTGGTGTGATTAAAAGCAAACAAAATTGGGAGGCCAAGGCGGGTGGATCACAAGGCCAAGAGATCGAGACCATCCTGGTCAACATGGTGAAACCCCGTCTCTACTAAAAATACAAAAAAATTAGCTGGGCGTGGTGGTGCATGCCTGTAGTCCCAGCTACTCGGGAGGCTGAGACAGGAGAATTGCCTGAACCCAGGAGGCAGAGGTTGCAGTGAGCCGAGATCAAGCCATTGCACTCCAGCCTGGGTAACAAGAGCGAAACTCCGTCTCAAAAATAAATAAATAAATAAAAATAAAATAAAAGCAAACAAAAAAAGAACTTCATCTGAATTACTTTTAAAGAAGCTTGCCAGTTGTGGCTCATGCCTGTAATTCCAGCACTTTAGGAGGCCAAGGCAAATGGAACACTTGAGGTCAGGAGTTCGAGACCAGCCTGACCAACATGGTGAAACCCTGTTGGGGTGAAACCCTGAAAATAAAAAAATGAGCCGGGTGTGGTGGTGGCCACATGTAATCCCAGCTACTTGGGAGGCTGAGGCAGGAGAATCACTGGAACCCAGGACAGGAGGTGGATGTTGTAGTGAGCTGACATTGTGCCACTGCACTCTAGCCTGGGCAATTAAGTAAGACTCAGTCTCAAAAAATAATAATAAATTAAAGGAGTTTAATTGAGCATTGAACAATTTGCAAATCAGGGGCAGCCCCCAGAATCACAGCAGATTCAGAGAGACTCCAGCACAGCCATGTGGTGGAAGATTTATAGACAAAAAAAAAAAGGCAAGTGACGTATAGAGATCAGCAGTGAGACAGAGAAATAGCTGGATCGGTTACAAACTGGCATCTGCCTTATTCGAACACAGTTTGAACCCTCAGCAGTGGATGAGTGGTTGAAGTATGGCTGCTGGGATTGGCCAAGACTCAGCAACTGCTACGGGTGCATGTTCCTGAGTTAGGTTCTCAGTCTTGTCTACCTGTTTAGCTAGGCTACAGTTCATCCCCAAGGACTCATATATAAAAGTCTAGAGTCCTCCTCGGGCCATATTCAGTGTGCTTTAACAGGTGTAACCTGGCTCTATTCTAGCATTCATTTTCTCCTCTGAGCATCTCAAGGCTTAGTGGTGGCAGGAAGCATCATCATGCTGAATAGCTGGTGATGCTGGGTGCTGGCGCTCACCTCTGCCCACCGCTCACCTCTGCCTTATACCTGTCCGTCTTGTGTGTGCATGACTTCAAGAAACTCCTGTGAATCAGGAGCAGCCACGTATACAAAAGATCTGTACTAGAGTCTGAACAAATGAATTCCAAATCTGATCTAATCCTCGTGAATTAAGAAAAGTCAGCCAGGTGCGGTGGCTCATGCCTGTGATCCCAGAACTTTGGGAGGCCGAGGTGGGTGGATCATTTCAGGTCGGGAGCTTGACACAACCCCGTCTCTACTAAACATACAAAAATTAGCCAGGTATAGTGGCACATCCCTATAATCTGTTACTCAGGAGGCTGAGGCAGGAGAATCACTTGAACCCGGGAGGTGGTGGTTGCAGTGAGCCAAGATTGTGTCACTGCACTCCAGCCTGGGTGACAGAGCACGATTCTGTCTCAAACAAAACAAAACAATCAAATAAAATGTCACTTGATCTGAGCCTCTGTTAACATATACATTCTTACTCCTGTGTTTGCTTGGATGATCAAACAATAATAGCCAACATACATGGATTACTTTTTCTGTGCTGACCCCTGGGCAGACCACTGATATTTTTAGTCCCGTCAGTAATCCTGTGAAGTGGACATAGTTACCATCCCACTTCACAGATGAGGTCATGGAAAAACAGAGGCAAAGAAGCTACTATACAAGATCCCACAGATAGTTAATAGCAGAGGCTTCAAATGTAGGTAAGCTGACTCCCAAACCCACAGTCTAAACCACTACAGTACCACAGCCTCTCATTACAAATGCAACAATGCAGTTGAAGGTATTTTGCAAACTATGAAATGTCAGGCACGTACATCATGATGGTACCTTGTTTCTATTTTATACCTCACAGCACGTTGCTGAAGACAGGGACAGCACCGAATGAACCTTGGCAATTAGCTACGTATTGTTCAGAATGAGCAATGTGTGAGTTGGCTTTCTTCTCAAAAGTTTGAAATTATTGCAATTCTTTTAGATTACACAATCAAACAATGCTCTTTCTTGGAAATTTCATCTTCATATTTTAGATTTATATGGCATTATTTCTCTAAAGAAGTTAAAATTTTATAGTCTATTTGGGAATGTCGTTTTATGCCATGTGATTTCACTTCCCAGTTCTATTGCACATTGGGAATTCAAGATGTTTGCTAATATTTTTCATAGGGGTGTTGGGGGAATTGATATTATGGAGTCTAGAATTGAGTTGAGCTTGTTCGTAAAGCCCATGTTGTTAACAGAAACAGCAATATTTTCTTGGTATCTGCTTTGACACATCACTACTCCCTTTCTCCTGTAGTGGGAAATCCCAAAGGGACCAATTCACAGTTTAATCATTTTTGCTAATACAATAACCCCCACCACCACCACCAAAAAAGAACTAGGATCATCCCAAGATGGTTGGTAAAGAGAATAACTGTTTGACTTTGGCTAAGTGAAAGGCATCTGCTTCTGTATTTCAGAGATTTGAAAACTAGATCACATCTCAAATCATTATACAGATTCTAAATAGTGAGATAGGTTACCTGTGTCCAAGTGAAAAATTGGATAAGAGCAATGAGTAGTAAACCAGATTGGCAAGCCCAAAATACAAATTTGTTTCTTTGTAACAATAACTACACAATTTATCAATAAGGAGATCATCTCTGCAATTTACTAGCCTTTATTATCAGGTTCTTATAGGAATAAACATACATAATTTCACTTCCCTGGGCTTCCCTTGGCTTGCCACACAATACAATTTTGCTTTGTAGAAATTATTCCCTGAATCTGCAACAAGTTACATTTTATTTTAAGGATTTATGTGCCATCTATGTAAATTGTTCTGAAATAATTAGATTAGCATTTTGGAAATTAGGACTAATTTCAAGTAGACAGATGGTGCCACGTTAATTAAATGGCAATGCTCTAAAGACCTAGAAATATTTTAGAAGAAAATACTATAAATATTAGGTCATTCCTAGCAGATAAAAGTTATAGTTTATGAATTATTTTGTAGGTCAAGAATGGAAATATTAATTGAAATAGCAAAACAGGAGGCATTTGAAACAATCCCCTGGAATTAGGAGGAAATTTTCAATGTTATCAAGAATAATTCAAACAAAATTATTGCAAAGCTTTATTTTTTTTTTTAATTTTTATTTTTTGAGGTGGATTCTCACTCTGTTGCCCAGTCTGGAGTGCTGTGGCATAATCTCGGTTCACTGCAATCTCAGCTTCCTGGACTCAAACGATTCTCCTGCCTTCACCTCCTAAGTAGCCAGGATTGCAGGCACATGCCTGGATAATGTTTATATTTTAATAGAGATGGGGTTTTATGTTGGCTAAACTGGTCTCGTACTCCTGAACTCAAGTGGTCCACCTGCCTTGGCCTCCCAAAGTGCTGGAATTACAGGCGTGAGACACCACGCCCAGTCAATGAAAGCTTTAAATAAAAAAAAGTCGGGACTATAATGAGTGCATGCTCATTAAAACATCGCTAAAATTTACTTTTAAGATTGGGATGATGTACAAATAAAAAGAGTAATTCTATTAAAGAGATGTATTTAAAGTTGAGTAGTGATTTAGGTAGATCTACGTGCAAAATCCATTGTTTATACCAAAATACAATCATTGATTAAAAAATACATTTCACTCCAATGTCTATTCCTTGTATTTTTATCTTTTATTTTCCATTAAATGAGTGTCATGTTTGAATAAAGTTTACATAGAAAACTTTATCTTCTGGTGTTACTTTTTTTTTTTTTTTTTTGAGACGGAGTTTTGCTCTTGTTACCCAGGCTGGAGTGCAATGGTGCAATCTCGGCTCACTGCAAACTCCACCTTCTGGGTTCAGGCAATTCTCCTGCCTCAGCCCCCTGAGTAGCTGGGATTACAGGCATGCGCCACCATGCCCAGCTAATTTTTTGTATTTTTAGTAGAGACGGGGTTTCACCATGTTGACCAGGATGGTCTTGATCTCTTGACCTTGTGATCCACCGCCTCAGCCTCCCAAAGTGCTGGGATTACAGTGTTACATTTTAAGAGAGATAACCTGCTGACGTTTTCGAGTTCCCTTTGTATTCGATAATAATAATATTGCCAGCATTGTGTTAGTCTTGAATGCCTCTGTGCTGATGCTGTGTTATGCTCTGAGTATTTCAAGATGAGAATCCAGTTTTCCTTCTGCAAATGCCAAACTTCTCTTTATAGAACATATTTGATGTGTTTACCATTCAACAAAAATGATGTATGGTCTTTCCCCCTCAATAAAAAGGAAACAGAAAAATTTGCAAAGAATGTTCAGTATAAGGTTCAAGAGAATTTTTTTTTATAATTTCATTTTTGTTTTGATGTCTCTCTAAATTCTAGCCAATCAATTTCCCACATTTCGGCATCCCTACCTATCTTACCTATCTTATTAATGTTTGAAAAATAGTATCATTCTTGTCTCATGGAGAGAATTGGTTACAATTCCCCAAACACAGCAAAGCAGAGATTTCTTTAAAAGTTTTGAAAACTGTCTGGCTTGTGTTGCTTCAGGGGCTTAGGACAGGCCCCCTCTGGCCTGGCTGGGTCCCCGTCTCCCACCAGGCCTGTTCACCCAGGCAGCTCTCTCCTAGCCCAGGGCTCCATGCCCAGTGTTCCTAACGACCCCTTGTTGCCCACCTCTGAGCCTGCCTCTGGAACCTGGCAAAGTCCCGGGTACCTGTCCAAATCCCCTCTCCATTTTAACCGCATCATTAGCATTGTGCTGACATAAGGTAAGACCTGCACTTTTGTTAGTAAACAAATGACAGGCTGCGGTGATGATGGTGGGTCACCTACTGAAAGAGCTGCTGGAAGAAGGGTCTTCATCCAGACCAACAGAGCGTTCTTGGATCTTATTACACAGGGAGGAATTCAAGGCAAGTCACAGAGTATGGTGAGCAGAGATGGTTTATTGAAAGCTGCTCAGTTACCGAGGAGATTGTCGTCAGAAAGCAGGAGGAGGAACACACCCTCTTTGAGGTTTTCTCATATAGAGGTCTTGTCTATGGAAGAGCTAAGCTGTGTCTATGAGCTCGTGGGCTGACAGCATGAGAAAATTTATTATCCTGTTGATTTAAGGAAAACTAACCTTGACGTTTTAGTACACAAGTACATCAAAGTGAGCTGGACAAGTTCCCTGGACCCCTTCTTCATGTCCAGGGTGGCTTTGGCTATTCTGGGTCTTCTGTGGTTCCATATACATTTTAGAAATTTTTTTTCTATTTTTGTGAAGAATGTCATTGGTATTCATGTGGATGGCACTGAATCTGTAGAGTGCTTTGGGGAGTAGGGACATTTTAACAATTTTGATTCATCCAGTCCATGGACATGGAATACCCTTTCATTCATTGTACATCTTCTTCAATTTCTTCCATCAATGTTTTACAGTTTTCATCGTAGAGGTCTTTTACTTCTTGGTGAGGTGTATTCTGAGATATTTTATTTGTACCTATTATAAGTGGGATTGCTTTCCTTTTCTCAGATTGTCCACTGCTGGCGTAGAGAAATGCTGCTGCTTTTGGATGTTAATTTTGTGTCCTGCAACTTTACTAATTTTTTTTTTATTGGTCAGTTCTGGTAGTTTTCTGGTGGAGTCTGCGTTCTTTTCCAAACTGAAGTTATATCATCTGCAAATGAGGATAATTTGACTTCTTCCTTTACAATTTGGATGCCTTTTTTTTGCTCCTGTCTGATTGCTCTAGGTAGGACTTCTTGAGTTATACTGAATAATAGTTGTGAAAGTAGGCACCCTTGTCTTGTTCCAGATCTTAGAGAGGCTTTTCATTTTTCTTCATTCAGTATGATACTGGCTGTGGATTTGTCATATATGGCTTTTATTGTGTAAGGTATGTTTCTTCTCCACCCAGTTTTTTGAGGTATTTTTGTTGTTGTTGTTGTTGTTTTAAAACACAACCTCCATTGAGTCATCTTGAAAGCTCAGCTGACTTGCCCTCCTGCCTGAGGCACCTGGTGGGATGGGCGCTCACCACTGGGGGTTCTCTCCTGGTTCCTTGCACAGTTAGGTTTCCCAGCAGGTGCCCTGTGCACTCGTCCTGAGCTGGCTGTGTTTATGCCAAACCTATCTATGATACTGTTGTTCACCATTATAATTACGTAGTGTAATGAAATATTCTATAAACGAATGGAATGTTGTTTTAAAAGAGGGAGTTGGTGTGACTACAGAATAATAGTGAAAAATGAAAATCACCGCCAGGTTAGCGGTAGGCAAGACAGTAAACAATGTAGGAATTTTCTTTTTCAACGAGTAGAAGGATCATGCACAAAGATAGCCTTCATGTTCATGGGTCTTAAATTCTTGCCTATTTTTATAGTAACCAAAACCTTGAAGTTTTAGATTATCATTAAAAGTTGGGTTTTGGCAAAAAAAAAAAAAAAAAAAAAAAAAAAAACCTGAGTTGCCTGTGGAACAAACTCAAAAGCAAGAGATTTAGGTCTATAGCTAAAGCTTAGAAAATTAATGTATATTTTCATATCTTGAATTAAAATAAACTGGTTTAAAAGGTTCTTTTAAGGTTCTGACCCTCTTTGACTGATATATTTTAATTAAATTTAAAAAGTTGAGAGTTATTGCTGTATCCCTTTCTTCACATCTGGCATTTTCATTTTGAGATGCATCAAGCTCTATAAATCAGCAAACGCCAGATGAGATGCTCCCTGACTCAACTGTGTGGAGACCAGCTCCTGTCTCCTGGTGTGTTGCAGAGTCAGCAGGTCTCGGTGTGGGTGGGAGAAGGTGATGTATTCTGTGGATCCTGGACACCATGCTAGCCCTGAGGCAGCTGGTAGACCCAGCGGGAACACCCAGTCCTACTGCGTTCCCTTCATGCCTTGGAGAACTTCATCACCTGCAGAGATGCCCAATGTGTCCCTGCGCTGGCTCTGACCTGAAACTCAGCCAGTCTTACTTAGGATTTCACAAATCGACCTCCCACACCCTGCAATCAAAGGCTTACCTGCTCTAAAAGAGATATGGGAGGTCTTTGAGTTTGTAAACAATTTTTTCTTCTCCTAAATGCTCCATATAATCATGACAATCTCCTATTTGTGAGTTCTCCTAACAGTGTGGATTTCGTTATGTTTCCTCTTGATTTTTAGAAGCTCCTGTGCATCCTGTTTCTATACCATCTTTCCCTATGTGTGCAGGCATATGGACTCTGTCAACATGTACTTGAAACCTCTGCTGTTTATTCCCAGTCTAAAACTGACTTCAACCTGAAATTATACTTTCCTAACTCTACTATGAATTACTATATAATTTTAAAAATCTTGGTATTTCTATTATACTTAAATTTTGGCTAAGAATGTCATTTTAAATAATTCCTGCACGCCAAGATTTACATGCAATTCGGTCAAACTGAAGGTAAATATTAACATACTGCTGAGAATGATGTGTTCAGTGATGTGTGTGTGGCGCAGGCCGTCCTGTGAAGATGAGGGGTGGTAGCACTGTTTCCTGACAACACCCACTACTCTAACAGAAAAGAAACATGATTACAGTGATTTCTGCCTAACTGGGTGTTACATACGTGGCCCCTCCCAGTGGTGACATTTGCTTTTCACTTCAATGATCCAAGTTCAAATCACATTTTCTATGTGACAACGTGGGCTGTTATGGGTGAAATGAAACTTGTCAGTTTCAGACACAAGAGCAAGTACTGATTTTTAACACTGATGCTGTCAGGATGGAGACTGCCATTTCTGGGAGTGAGAATGAAGATAGATATATAATTAAATCTATCAAGTATGTGTTGGTCATTAAACTTGTGTCACGAGTCAGGGATACATCATTTTGGGGACCCTAGTGTGTAACAGCAATGCGATGTGGCCTGTCCTTCATTGGAGTCCTCATTCCTCAAAGGAGGTTTCTACAACTGCTGTGAAAAGCTGGTCCTGACCAAGCTTTGTGGCCTAAAGGAAGAATGACGTAGAATCCCCACAATGGGCTGGGTGCTGTAGCTCATGACATAATCCCAGCACTTTGGGAGGCTGAGGTGAATGGATCACTTGAGGTCAGGAGTTCAAGGCAAGCTTGGCCAACATGGCAAAACCCCATCTCTACTAAAAGTATAAAAAAATAGCCAGGTGTGGTAATGGGCACCTGTAATCCCAGCTACTGGGGAGGCTGAGACAGGGGAACATTTGAACCGAGGAGGCAGAGGTTGCTGTGAGCCAAGATCACACCAGTGCACTCCAGCCTCGGTGGCAGAAAGTGAATCTGGAAAAAAAAAAAAAAAAGGGAATCCCCATAACTTTATTTTTCTTCATTTTTTCAAGTCATCCCTAACTTATCTACTTGGTATTTACACGAGACAACATAAAAACTATAAAAATAGACTATAAATTATAGAAATAACTATAATTTTAAATATATTTGTATATTTAACTTAAATATTTAAAAATATATGCAACTTTGAAGAATATGAATTTACAGAATTTTCAGTTAATAAAGTCCATGCATGGAGGCTGGAGGCATAACATTGATGAATGAGTCTTTACCGAGTGCTGTTTTCTAATAGAAAACATTTGAGTCTTTTATTGGGTTCTAATATAATTTGAGTGTCATTAATAGTGCTAAGAATGCTAATTATACTTTCAAGCAGTCACAAAAGAATAGAGGGCCTTTGGTCTTCAGTGGTGTTCATTTATTCATTCATTTGTTCATTCATTAAACATAGACTAAGTATTGACTGTGTGTACCCTCTGTTCTAGGTTCTGGGAATACAGTAATGAGCTAAAGCAAGTCTTATCCCAGGAACTTTACATTCCAGGCTTATGTTTGGGCTGTGTCCCACCCAAATCTCACCTTGAAATGTAATAATCCCCACATGTCAAGGCTGGAGTCAGGTGGAGATAATTGAATCTTGTGGGCAGTTTTCCCTAGACTGATCTCCAGGTAGTGAATAAGTCTCACAATGTGTAATGGTTGCGTAAATCGGAGTTCCCCTGCACAAGGTCTTTTTTCCTGACAAGATAATGACAGATGGTGATAA
This sequence comes from Saguinus oedipus, assembly GCA_031835075.1. NCBI lineage: Eukaryota > Metazoa > Chordata > Mammalia > Primates > Cebidae > Saguinus > Saguinus oedipus. The sequence continues at coordinate 39,794,439 of CM063182.1, forward strand.
ATGGCCATTGTATGCACGTATCTTGAATATGGAACTCATGGGATATTCTTGTGGGTAAGTTGTAGGATGAAACGAATCAAGGCTGACTTCAAGATTTTTGGCCTAAGAAAGAAAAAGATAAAGCTTTTTACTGGAGGGAAATACAGTGGGTGAAGCAGGCTTGTGAGATCAGAGTGAGGGAAGCCAGAAGTGTGAGAAGACCTTCAATATTCAGGAAGAGATGTGACGGAGTCAGTGGGATATAAGTTTCACATACAGGGGAGACGTCAGGATTGGAGGTGGTATAAGCCATGTTTGAAACTGTGACAAAGGAAGAAAGGGGAGGAAACTCTTTAGAAAAAAATCAAATTGATGCATTAGAAATGATGCAGTAGTCGGCCGGGCGCGGTGGCTCAAGCCTGTAATCCCAGCACTTTGGGAGGCCGAGGCAGGTGGATCACAAGGTGAAGAGATCGAGACCATGCTGGTCAACATGGTGAAACCCCGTCTCTACTTAAAAATACAAAAAATTAGCTGGGCATGGTGGCGCGTGCCTGTAGTCCCAGCTACTCGGGAGGCTGAGGCAGGAGAATTGCCTGAACCCAGGAGGCGGAGACTGCGGTGAGCCGAGATCGCGCCATTGCACTCCAGCCTGGGTAACGAGAGTGAAACTCCGTCTCAAAAAAAAAAAAAAAAGAAAAGAAATGATGCAGTAGTCATCAAATTAAGTCTTTGATGCCCTTTCTATGCAAAGCCAACGTTGATAATTTACCACTTTGAACATTTCTCATAGAGTGATGATAGTGTTCTCTTCAACATCCACAGACAAGAACTCAATACATTCATGGCAAGCATCACATGTACTTAGAATAACTAGCAGTATACAATCTGTAATGGCGGGATAGTCAAGGAGAGGAGCCTGAGAATGAAGGCTCATTAGCCCCCAACCAGCTAAGCTTAATTTAGTCATAGAGTATAGCAAGTTCTTCCACGAATTTTTCTATTCATACTTTTCATTTGTGCTTTTTGCCATGTCATCAATTGCCTTAATTAAAGCATGGTAACACTTGTAAATAAATGTGTGCTTGTCTTCCTGATTCAACTTGAAACTCATTTATCCTTTTTTTTTTTTTTTTTTTTGAGATGGAGTCTTGCACTGTCGCCCAGTCTGGAGTGCAGTGGCACAATCTCGGCTCACTGTAACATCCACCTTCTTAGTTCAAGCTATTCCTCTTCCTCAGCCTCCCCAGGAGCTGGGTACAGGCACTCACCACCATGCCTGGCTAAATTTTATATTTTTAGTACAGTCGGGGTTTCACCATGTTGGCCAGGCTATTCTCGAACTCTTGACCTCAGGTGATCTGCCCACCTCAGCCTCCCAACATGCTGGGATTACAGGCATGAGCCACCGTGCCCGGCCTCATTAATCCTTTTGTAACCTCTCCTAGCATTTAAGATTATTTCCTAAAAATAGGAATATGTAATATTAAGCCACATATGCCATGCACAAAGCTCCGGGTTACACAGTATTCAAAGAAATGTGTACATAAGTTAAAAATTGAGAAAACATGTAGCAAGGTGTCCCAAAATCTGACAACTTATATAGTGTGTAGTAAGACCATAATTTCGTATTAGTGATTTTAATATTATGGATGATATTATGGTTAGGCTTTGTGCCCCCCACTCAAATCTTGAATTATAATCCCTATAATCTCCCTATAATCCCCATAACCCTCACGTGCCAATGGAGAGGCCAAGTGGAGGTGATGGAATCATGGGGGTGGCTTCCCCACGCTGTTCTCCTGATAGTGAGTGAGTGCTCCTGATAGTGAGTGAGTGCTCCTGATAGTGAGTGAGTGCTCCTGATAGTGAGGCTCTCCCCACTTCCAGCAGAGCTTTCCTTCCCACTGTCCTGTGAAGAAGGTGCCTTGCTTCCCCTTTGCCTTCCACCATGATTGAAGTTTCCTGAGGCCTCCCCAGCCATGATGAACTGTGAGTCAATTCCACCTCTTTCTAAATTACCGAGTCTCAGGCTGTTCTTTATAGCAGCATGAAAATGAACTAACAAAGGTGGATTTTAGTATCAATGTAACAAGCAGACATTTCGATTTCTTCTAAAGGTAATGTAAATGCAGGTGGATTTGTCAGAGTTTTGTGTTTTTTCTTGGTACCCCAACATTAATATTAAGTTCCAGGTTGGTTTTAGGTTACGGCAGAATACATTAAGCAAGGAAAGTATTGAAAGACTTATGGTATTAATGCAAACATGCTATTGTGGAAAGGTGTTTGCACAGCCTAAAGGCTGCATTGTAAACTGGATGGTACCATATTGCCGTTGAGTCACAGAGGAAGACAGGGTGCCAGAGGGAACCAGAAAAAACCCCGGGCTTTAAATGTTCTTCCACTAACAAACTCTATGACCTTGGACAGCACATACCTTAAATGCTGGACACAAAGAGAATCTCAAACACCATGCACAGGGCTGGGTACATAATGGGTTCTGTTAAAAAAAATAGCTGTCATTATACGTGGTCATTTAAATTGAAAACACCAGGTACCAGAAACTGCTGAATTGAGTCACGCATGATAACAACATAAGACAATGAAGAGAAATATCATGTTCTGAGAGGAATGCCACATAAAAACCGATTTTAAATACAAGGCACACTGCTCATGTTATGTCTCGGGGGCACAGACATGGACCATGTAACTGCTACAAATGACCAAGCACTTTCCAGACCATTTTTATAGCATTTGTTATAGCCATATGTTTCTAAGTAAGGCCCGTTTGTCCGGTTTTCATCTAGAGGAACTTGTTCTAGGGAAAGTCATTAGAGCTTTTCTTAAATCAAAACAAACTCCCAAAGTAATTTTCCATGCTCTGAAAGCAGAGCGAGTAAATCATGAACAACATCTCAACGGTCGCTGCCCTGTGTTAGAGCCATCCCGTCCCTCAAAACCTAAGCACTCTGGTATCAAAATCTATATTGGAGTTGCCTCATTAGTGCAACTCATAAAGTCTTAATCTGAAAATTCCTCTGTCATAACCACAATATTGTTTAATGTGGCAGCAACTATTATGTCAGAAAGGCAATTTGTAGGACAGATTTGGAAAAGAGGAAAATAATTTGGGGAATGGCAAAGTAAAAGTAAAATCATGTCTCTCATATATGGTGAGAAGAGGCGTATACACATATGCACGTTTCTGAGTTATGGTAGAGTCAGATGGCAGGTTCTGCTCTGAGGAAACACCTCCTCCCTGAAGCTACAACACACCCGTCCATCTGTCCTCCATCTGCAGCCATGCAAGTAGGTCTGGTTTATTGATTGGCTACACAAGAAAGAAGACTCTGATCTGCCTCCTTACAAGTCCTGCCGTTTATAGCAAGTGTCACTGCTTTATGAAGTGGTACAGGCCTGTTACAAACAAAATCAACAGAGTGATTTGTTTTGAAGTAATCTCAGACTTTCACAGAACGCTCACAGGAACAGTTGCAAAAAGTACAAAGTGCCCTTCTCAGCTTCACCATTATACATTTCACCATATTTACTTTTCAATGTCTCTCTCACTCTTCCTCTGTCTCACTCTCTGCGTCTCTCTCAAACTAATACTTTAATGTTTGTTTTCTCAGAAGAAAATCAATCTCTTACAATAACTGTATTAAAACTTTCAACTTCACAAAATCGATTGGATGTTTTAATCACATGGCATTTGAAATGTGGCATTTGATACCACATTTCAAATAATGCCAGTGGTTCCAACATGCTGTATTTTTCTTTATGTTGTATTTCTCTTTATGCTGTATTTCTCTCTATGGTATATTTCTCTTTATGCTGTATTTTTCTCTATGCTGTTTTTCTCTATATACTATATTTCTCTTTATGCTGTATTTCTCTCTATGGTATATTTCTCTTTATGCTGTATTTTTCTCTATGCTGTTTTTCTCTATATACTATGTTTCTCTTTATGTTGTATTTCTCTCTGTGCTCTATTTCTCTTTATATTTTTCTCTATGCTGTATTTCACTTAATGTGTTATTTCTCTCTCTGCCATATTTATCTCTCTCCTAGCCAAGCATTCAGCCCAGGCTCACACATGGCATTGGGTGTTTCTGCCACCCTGGTCTCCTGTGATCTGGGATGTCACTCATCCCTTCTCTAAATTTCACGGCATGAATATTTTTGAAGCGTGCAGGCTTTCACATGAGCCTCTTGAACTTAAGTTGCACTGCAGGACAATGCGGCCCCATAACCTTAAATTTTTATGATTTATTCCTTTCTGGGATTTTCATTGCCATGACAAGGGCTGGACTCTCCACTTTCACTTCACAAAAGAAAACCTGAGTTGACACCAAGAAGTACCAGAAGTGACAAGAAAGAGCTCCTAAGATGTTTCAAACATGTGTGTCTCGCCCTTGAATTTGGGAATAGTTGTAGAGAGGATGATGTATAATCGTTGAGGTTTTAAATTTTTTTGTATCTGCTTTACCTAAGCCTACTCATCAAAGCCAAGGGCACAGGCACACCTGATCCAAATTCGGTCAGAGAGGAATGCTGCCAGCCCATGGGAGGAGGCAGGGGAAGGAGGGCAGCGCTGAAGCAGTAAGGGAAGATCGATGCTTCTGGTGGTTATCCATGAAAACATCCTCTCCAGCCTCAGAGGGAGCACCGGGGCCAGGTCGAAAGTGCTGTTCCGAAGGAGGGCTAATGACATGTGAAACAATGCAAGCCTTGGCCTTCTGAGGCAGCCTTTGGCAGGAACCGAGAAAGTTACTCATTTTTAGTGGTTCCCTCGCTGCTACTTCGGGAGGTCCTACTGCAGATGCGGGGAAACAGGCTCGTGCATTATGAAACGGTCCTTTCCCTTGGAATGCCAAGGACGACGACACCCGATCTTTATTTACATTTCGGAAGGAAATGATCATTGTCATAATAGGTGCAATTTTCCCTGGTTTTCAAACAAGGTTCTTAATTCTGTGTTAAAATAGCATTTATGGTCATTTCTTATTACTCAGCAATGCATGCATAGAAAAAATGTTGAAAAATACAAATGAAAATATTCAATATATTTGAATATCTTCTGCATTTTAATATATTTAGTATACTCTATACTTTTACAACAGAAAAAATTACAGTTAACATCTCGGCATATCACCCTGCCTTTTCTGTATACATGTGCTGTAATTTTTATTCAAATATGACAAAATACTATATCATTGGTTTTGTTCTCTTTTTTCATTTTAGATATTGTGAACATTTTTCTATGTTAATAAGTATTCTTCACAAGGTTTTCTGTGGCTGAAGAGTTTTCTGTTTTGTAACCCTGCCACAATTGTTCTTTTTTTGGGTGGGAATTTAGGATATTTCTCGTTTTTGTTAATGCTTATTATAACAGAAATTGCAATAAATACAACTGTAGCTTTTTTTCTTAAATTTCTTTATTTTTATGATACTTTGGATAATAAAATTTATAAGTCAAGAGTTAAAGGGGAAACATTTAGAAGATGATAATATGCTTATATAACTTGCCCTATGTAAATAAAAACATTGTTTGCACAATGCAGTTATGCTTGTAGGCCAACATCATTTGAACAGGCATTGTTCTTTCGGTATGTTTTCTATTTTTCTTAACCTACAAAAAAAACCCACTAACTTTTGCCTCCAGATGCCAGCAGCTTCCATGTTCCTTGCAGAGCCAAATTAGGTTCTTCCAAAGGCAATGCCCTAGTCTGTGCTGCTGTCTCCATGGTTCCCTGTGATTTCTACAAAGGCAGAAGGCTGACTCTTCCTTCCCGTGCTACCTTCCGCAGCTCCACCTCTGACCACACAGCCTCCCCTTCCTCCCCCTTCCCCGTGTCTTCCACTTCACCATTTCAGTAAGTAAATATCTGCTTTGTAGTTTGCTGTCTTTCCCCTTCCTCTGAGACCTCTGGAAGCTCAGCTCCACCCCTAATCTGGGTCATCACAGCGTTTTCCTCAATGAGGACAGGTCTTTGCTCAGAATGTTTTCATTGCAGCTGCTGAGGGAACATGTCTGTGTTCACTGTGTCATGGGTTCCTGAGACAAAGGTGTGAATACTTACCACATTGTTGGTCTGGATTGGACTGTGCATTGATTTTCTGCCAGCCCAGGACACAGTGAAGTAAGGGAGTTAGCTGGGGATTGGATCTGATGTTAACCATAGTGATTTGGGTTTGAACATAGCCTTAGCAGGTTTCAGGACAGAAGCTGTGCAGTTCAAGATGGTAAGCAGGCTGTTGGAGCTTTGTGAGGCAGTGAGGAGCAGTGGGCAGAACGGAAGAAAAAGGAGCACGAAGAAACAATTGACTTTTTATTCCTTTAAGGCCTGAGTGATCAGGAAACCTGGAATTCCTAGGGAAAATGTGTGCAATTCTACCAATGTTTTGCTCTAATCACTGAATGGCAGATGCACCCAACAGCAATCACTTAGGAAATCAGGGTGGCCACCTCGGGGTTCCTAGATCTCCCTCTGGTGATAAGTGGAAACACTATATAAACTGCATGCTTTTTTTTTTTTTTTTTTTTTTTTTAGACAGAATTTCACTCTTGTTATCCAGGCTGGAGTGCAATGGCACGATCTCGGCTCACCGCAACCTCCGCCTCCTGGGTTCAGGCAATTCTCCTGCCTCAGCCTCCTGAGTCGCTGGGATTACAGGCACGTGCCACCATGCCCAGCTAATTTTTTGTATTTTTAGTAGAGATGGGGTTTCACCATGTTGACCAGGATGGTCTCGATCTCTTGACCTCGTGATCCACCCGCCTCGGCCTCCCAAAGTGCTGGGATTACAGGCTTGAGCCACCACGCCCGGGCCTAAACTGCATGCTTTCTAAAAGCGGTTCTGGTTCTCCAGTTCAGCCTGCTGCCGCTGGACTTCCCAGGCAGGCCCCCAGAGGAACCCTGTAACGTGTTCTCTGGTTCCAGGCTGTTTCTTCTTTAGCCGCTTGAACCTGGTGCCACCTCTACTGAAGGTGTTAGGAGTCTGGCACAACCGTCTCTTACCCCGTTCGTTCCTTTCACAGCTCTGCAGTCATCCAGATTCAACCCTACCGTTCTGGGTTTAGCTTTCTCACCCTCCCTTCATTGTCTCCCCATCTTCTTTCTGCTAATCAGAGCAAAAGCCTCGAAGTGCAGGGAGCACACATAGTTTATCTCTGTTCTTTCTACGGGGCCTGTTTTACAGTGAGGGACCTACAGGCGAGGCTTCCAGGGCTTCTCCAGGCTCACTCACACCTGCAGAGTTTAGAGCCAGACGTGACACGAGGCCACCTGTCTCTAAGACCTGGGCTTTCAGCAAAGTTGATCACAGCCGGTGGTGTTTACATCCCCTTAGAGCAATGCTTCTCAAATGTTAGTGTCACCTCAACAACGTGGGGAGTTTATTGAAACAGATTTCTGGGTCCCACCCCTAGAGTTTCTTTCTGATTCAGTAAGTCTGCAATGGGGACCTAAAATTTTGGAAAATTTGATTGATAACAAGTTCCCAGGTGATGGTGACATTTCTGGTGTAGAAGAGCTGCCCTGGAGCACTTTTCATTTCTTTTCTTTTCTTTTTTTTTTTTTTTTTTTGAGATGAAGTGTTGCTCTGTCACCCAAGCTGGAGTGCAGTGTGGTGCAATCTCGGCTCACTGCAACCTCCACCTCCTGGGTTCGAGTGATTCTCCTGCCTCCGCCTCCTGAGTAGCTGGGATTACAGGTGCATGCCACCACACCCGGCTAATTTTTTTGTTTGTTTGTTTGTTTGTTTTAGTAGAGATGGGGTTTCACCATGTTGTTCAGGCTGGTCTGGAACTCCTGGCCATGTAATCCACCCACCTTGGCCTCCCAAAAGTGCTGGGGTTACAGGTGTGAGCCACCGCACCTGGCCGGAGCACTTTCTTAAAGATAAAATTTGGAAGCTTTGATTCTATGTGTTTCAAATGTTTGTTTCCAATTGTTTTTGAAACAACGATTAACTCCCCCTCTTCTCCTGTGTCGGAAATGCCTTATCTGCCACATTTCATCCAACTAAATACACACAAACCCCTTTAGGTCCTACTGATCTCTTGCCCAGATAGCAAATCAAATCAAGCGTATTAACTGATTCATTAACCTAATTAACATCATAAGTAGTTTGATTAACTGAAGAACGCTGTGGTTGGATTCTTCCCTTTCTCTGTATTTCTGTTGGTTGAGCAATGACTCTAGGAGATGTTAAATAACTGGAAAAAGCAATGGAGGTGTTTCTGCTAAAGGTGCAGTCAGGGACTCTACAGGTCTGTCATCAGCTGTAAACCCCATTTCTCCAGTGGTTCTGCTCTTTCTCTCATTGTTTTACCCTATCTTCACCCCTCCCTCCTTTCTGTCCACTTCTCTTAGGCTGCTTCTAGAATCTTCCTTTTGTTTTTGTTCTGCTGTTTCACCACAATACGGGAGCGATTTTAATTATCCCGAATGGTTTTCCCTGAGCTCCGTGGAGGTGGCTCTCACTCAGAATGTCTTTACACATTGCTTTTTCCTGATTTTTAAATTGTCTTCTGAAATACTGATAAGCTGAATGCCTGGGTCTGTCTCTCTCCCATGCCCTTGACTCTCACATTTACAGTCTTCTTTTTTTTTCCGCCTCTGTGCTACAATTTGCAAAATTTCTTACATCTGTTTATTTAGTTTATTAATTCTGTGTTCTGAATTTCCTGATTCATATTTTTTTATTTCAACGATTAGAGGTTTTATCTCTAGAAGCTTACAGTTTAAATATATATGTATTATATATATACATATATACACAGGTGTATAATTTCATCTTTGGGATCTCTACTGGATTCATTTACGATTATGCATGAGATTTATTTATTGCTTCCTTGTTCTATATTCGTGTTTTCTCATCTTTCTTTTATTAATAGATAGATATTAAACATACTTTTTCTGTATTCTCTTTCTGACTAGCTCAGTTCTGAAATCTCTTCGATCCACCACCCACTGACCTGCTACTTTCACTCATGATGCCAAGTTGTCGTGTTTGGTTTTGTGAGTTGCCTTTCTTTTCTTTTCTTTCCTTTTCTCTTCTTTTCTGTCTTTCTTTCTTCCTTTCTTCCTCTGTCTCTCTTTCGTTTTTGAGATGGAGTCTCACTCTGTCTCCCAGGCTGCAGTACAATGGCATGATCCTGGCTCACTGCAACCCCCACCTCCCAGATTCAAGTGATTCTCCTGCCTCAGCCTCCTGATAGTTGGAATTACAGGCACGTGCCACCACGCCTAGAGAGATCAGATTTCACCATGTTGGTGAGGCTGGTCTCGAACTCCTGACTTTGTGATCCGCCCGCCTCAGCTTCCCAAAGTGCTGGGATTACAGGTGTGAGCTACTGTGCCCGACCACTTTTCTTTCTCCATGCGAATTTCCATTCCTTGGAACTTTATGTTTCGAGACACTTGGAGGCCTGGATGAAGGCAGTTTTCCTCCAGAGAGGGTTTGTGTTTGCTGGGGTCACTACTTATACAAGTCTATCTCTTGACTTCTAGAGATCTTTTGAGCTGAGATCTCTAGAGCTGTATAGGTATCATAAGTTAAGATTATGAACTCATGGGAAAGTGGACTTAAGGTTCTAAATTCTTGGCAGTGATTTCTTCTTTTTCCCCATAGCACCAAAGTGGAAAAGAGCAAGATCTTTTCTCTCTTTCTGATCTCTTTTTCACAGAGAATTTATTTCTCCTCAACTCCTTTAGAGTGCATGTGACTTCTTTGGGGTTTCATCATTTAACTTATACTTTCATGTACATCATCTTCTACATATTACGTATTGTGTCTAATATATGTGTGTGTTTATTTTTCTGTAAGTTTCCACTTTCCATTTTGGGTGTCTGTAGGCTATATCTGCGGTGTCCTCTGCCCCCATTGTGTCCATCAAAACAGAAGCTCCAGGTGATGAAGGTTTACAGATGCCACGAGGGAGAAACCTGGCTTCCGGGGCTGCTAAGCTCTCAGAATTGCTGCTCTGGCCTCATCCCTGTCCGGGATTCACTCAGTGCTTGTGCTTCTTGCTAACCTTAATAAGAATTAGTTTCCTTACATCGCCTGTGTCCTGAAACCTGACTGAAGTTAGCGGGACCAAGAGTAGGAAATGATGGTAAGTTTGAGGGAAGAGATCAGCAAAGGTCACAACAGATGGGCTTTTGAGGACCAGGAGGTAGTGAGTGGTTGGGGCCCTGAGTGGTGGCAGGGAGAATCCTGATTCCAACCTTGCCATTTTGCCGACAGCGTGTTCAGAGCTCCTGGCCCCCTCTGTTCAAGTAAAAGCTGTATTTGAAATTCTTACATGACTATAAATACTGGTATTCTCTCTGAAATCTTGTGCCGACTTCTTGAGAGATTAGAGGCATAAGTCATGACTTTTAAAAGGATGTTCTGAGTTGCTGTGCGCTGAAATAACTAAGTTTACCCAAGGGACCAAGTTATACTTTAAAGTGTTTACATATTCTTTTAGATAAAAAACACTTACTAATAAAGTAGGAGTGATGTGGGTTTTAAGAAGAACCAGATTTTTATTTCTGCTTCTAAGAGCTCCTCAGTCTGAAGTTGTTAGAGGAGATGGGGAATGAAAGTCCTCACTTGGTGATTCTTGGTTCCATTGCTAGTGACTCACTCTTTTTCCACCTGCACAAGGAGCTGGGAATCGCTGCTACTGACTCCCCCGGATTTACACAGGGATTCATGCGTCACACAGAAGCAGCCACGTTGAAGTCTGGAGGAGGCAATGTACCCAGTAAAGTAATTGTCCACTGTGTGTTATCCGTGCATTTTCAGAGAACTGGTCTGTCTGAACACTTCCTGCAATAACTTCCATCTAACACGTTTAGGCTTTCTCAGAATGCTGATTCATTACAACTTTTGAGACATTATTCACAGAAAAAAGGGAGGGATTTAAAAAGATGATATACATTTTCTAAAGCTTATTTAACATATGATTTTTGTCAACCTTCTTTTCCCTTCACAAATAAGGACAAAGCTGGCAAACCATGATTAATGCCACATATTGGATACTGACATCATTAACAGACAAACGAACAAACAAAAAAATATCGAGGTAAGACTTCCATGGACTAAGCCCCTGCTCTGGCCTTCCCGTCCTGTGAGGCCCTGTCTTCCCCACACAGGGGCTGTGAATGCCTCGCTTCCTGTACAATGAATATTTTTCAGGGACAGCACAGTTTCTACAAAACTGGTTTATAGGCAGTCCCTCCCCTTTCTCTTATCAAACATTATGGCCACAATCAAATGAATATCTAATTCATGTAGCAGAATGATTGAGCTCTCACAGACCACCTTCAGTTTTGTAGTGGTTCATGGAAAATATGTTTTCTGTTGTCCAATCCAGTGGGAAAACATGAGTTTATTCACCTGCAGTCTTCTGAGATAGCCTACACAATTTTCCAGTAATTGCTTAAACAAAACTGAGCAACTGTTTCTGGAGTTGAGGAAGGAGTCAGAGGATATAAGAAAGGTGGTCGATGGTCTTTACAATGCAACAAAGTTTTGAGAAGATATAACTGAATATTTGACAATGCCTTAAATAAATTACAGATGGATATTTAATTATCTCATATAATCTTGGTTGTGAACACAAAACCTAGAGACTAAATGTTCCAAAACAGGCTTAATTCCTCAATTAATTTGTTTGATCTTTTTAAATTTATTTAATCAATTCTCAACATACTCATGCCTCCCATATGACTGCAATAGCCCTGTACCAGCTTCGAGCATTGAGCTTTCTCAGAGCTAAGTCTTATGTATGAATTGAGACAGGCAGAAAAAAGGAGCTCTACATGGGAGAATCCGGAATTTTTAAAATAAGTTGCTTCTTATTAGTTATGCAGTTATACTCATGCATGCATTAATTCATCTCTCCAACAAATATTTATTGAGCACCTACTACATCCCAGCCACTATTAGATGCTAGCTATAAAATTGTGAACAAAATAAATATTTCCTGTTCTTATCTAGCTTTTAACTAGGTTTAGCAGAACACAAGTAAGATAACAAATATTCTCTGAAGATATCAAATATTTTTGCAGCTGATAAAATAAATAATATGATTAGATTTTTGTTTTAGGCCCATTACCCTGAACCAAAATAGAATGAGTGGTTAGAAGATTCTAAAAAATAGTAAGATGTATTAATGAATAAATGCAAAAGAAGAATCATGGAGAAATCAAAGATGTTGATGTTTATCTAATGCCTTAGGGTGTACACACCTCATTCCATTTATGTTTTAATGCAGTGTTCACATGAGGAAATCAGGATTTAGAATGATTAATTGGTTTTAAGATTTAAAGTAGGTAATATATCTTCTGGATGGTGTGGTTGGAGCAGGAAGTCAGGTCTTCTGATCAATCCTATTGTTTTTTCATTTTTTTGAGATGGAGTCTCACTCTGTCACCCAGGCTGGAGTGCAGTGAGGTGGTCTTGGCTCACTGCTTCGTCCACCTCCCAGGTTCAAGTGAGTCTGCTGCCTCAGTCTCCTGAAGAGCTGGGATTACAGGTGCCTGCCACCACACTCAGCTAATTTTTTATATTTTTGGTACACATGGGGTTTCACCATGTTGGCCCGCCTGGTCTCGAACTCCTAACCTTGTGATCCCCCCACCTTGACCTCCCAAGGGCTGGGTTTACAGGCGTGAGCCACCGCACCCGGCCCATCCTATTATGCTATCTGTGTCTTGTACTGTCATTTATTGCCCTGTCTTATTTACATGCTCAGTTAGATAATTCAGGTCATGGACTGATTTATCAAGGATGCTTTTTGTAGCCTAAGTTGGTGAAATGGTTTCTGTACATTTCGTGAAAAAAATGGCCTCTTCTCTCACTCATTCACTTTCATTCTCTCTTTTCCACTTAAACCCTGAGCTTTCCTGATTCCCTTAATGAAACAATACCCCAAGCAAAAATAGTAATAATAAAGCATTGTATTCAAATATCAACCTATTTCATAGAACATTTTGTTGGCAACAGATTAGTCCAACTGAGGGACCTCAAGGCCCATGTCTTTTCCTTCTGTCTTACTCTGTCCTCTTGAATTGAGCAGCCTTTATTACATGGCTCAAAGTAGGGCTGTGAAAATCTTTCGCTAGAATGAACTCCTTTGCATTTTTCCAATTCATGGAAGTTGAGAGTGGGCTGAAGGTATCGCTAAGTGGGAACTGAAAAAGGATATTGGGGGAAAATGTTTGCTCACAGCTTCGGGGGTTAAGAATGCAGCACTGCCTTTTTCTTATCGGAATAACTTCTGAATTTCCATGCTGCTGAGAGACAGAAAATACATAGCAGGCTATTCGGAGTCCCTTCTTCGCTTTTCCCTAGCCGATTTTTCTTGTAGTTTTATCTGTAAATTCCAGGGAGTCTTCCTCAGGTCAAGGCCTGGGGAAGGAGAGAGGGGGGAGCCTCGGAGGCAGCTATGCCTGCTGGTATCCATCTCGGTACGTTTGGTCTGTGAGTTCATTGAGTTCCTGGCTGCATGCTGTGTTCTGACCACAGGCCTTTTCCCCGTGTGCTGACTGTCTATTCCACAGAAACGTTCTTTCTAGGCACATGTTGCACCTGTTCACCGGCCCCTCCACGTGACTGGGTAGGAGAAAGGCAGCAGATTCAGACCCTTTCCAGACTGTCCTTTGCAGGCGGGGACAAGCAACCGCCCTGTAATCTCCTCTACTCCTGAGTTAGCAAAGAGAAGTAGGAGTCTCATCATCATTATCGACATGTCTCCAGATCTCAGAATTTCAAAAAGAGTGTATTTTTGTTGTTGTTGTTTCTGTTGTTGTTGTTTGGAGTGGTTGTTGCAGGGGGCAAAGCTAGGAGCTTTCTCTCCACATAAAACCAGTATCTGATTCCTGGCTACACCTTCTCCGGGACACACTGAAGCTAACATTGGGTTTTAGATAATTTGGAAAAACTGGCTGTAAATGCATAACATATTTTTCCATGTAAATTATTTATGGTGAACATGTTATTTATTTATTTATTTATTTATCTATCTATCTATCTATAGAATTTATTCTACCAATGTTTTAAAGCCCAGTTGTAAACCCCCAGGCTTGCTGAAGTGGGTTTGAAGTGAAATATGGGAAGGAAACCTCAGAGAGGAGCAGGAGATTTTATGTTTAAGACCCCCCCTGCTTGGGTTTAAATCTGAGCTCCTTGATTTGATAGCTGTGTGTGGTTAGAAAAATTATCTTCGTGCCAGAGATAATTTAGTTGTCATCCTGCTTTATACTATTGCTAGGGGGAATTAGATCATAGACTTTAAAAGTGCTAACAGTAGTACACAGTTTATGACAGGCAACAAAATATCAGTCAAGGACATACCCAAGACTGGGTAATGCATAAAGAAAAACCGGTTTAATGGACTCACAGTTCCACAGAGCTGAGGAGGCCTCACAATCATGGCAGAAGGTGGAGGAGAACTAAAGTCACATCTTACATGGTGGCAGGCAAGAGATCATGGGCAGGGGAACTGCTCTTTATAAAAGCATCAGATCTCGTGAGACTTATTCACTATCATAAGAATAACACAAGAAAGAGCAGCCCCGATGATTCAATTCCCTCCCACTGTGTCCCTTCCAAGATGTGTGGCAATTATGGAAGCTACAATTCAAGATAAGATTTGGGTGGGGACACAGCCAAACCATATCCCTACTTACCAGTCCATGCCAGAGACAATTCAGTTGTCATCCTGTTTCATACAATTGTTGGGGGGATTCAATCATAGACTTTAAAACTGTTAACAATAATACCCCGTCCATAACAGGCAACCAAATATTACTCAATATTTTACTAAAGTAAAATTTTAAATATTTCCATTAAAAAATAGAAAAAAGCAAATTGTTTTTTGTATACTTCTTGTCAGGCAGTTTCATATATTTTATTATAGTCAAAGAAGAATAATTCTGAAGTAGGTAATATTACTTTATCAAATGTTAGAAAATAGATTCAAAGAGATTATTTTATTTGTTTAAGTTAATAAGGTGGTCAGACATTTGAATTCAGGTCTGAATGAGTTTGATGCCCAAACTCATGACAATCCACATTCTACAGACAAAGGATCTTAGACACAAATTGTTTATGAAAATCCTCTAAGCGTACACGGTTAGCAAGTGGGACAACCTATTTTTAGTGGGGATTATTCTGATTGCAAATTACATAGTAAAAATTAAACTATGTTACAGAGCTTAAAAACTGTCTTAAACAATTGTCCTAGTTAATTTTGTGTTGCTATCACAGAGTAGCACAAACTGGATAGTTCATAAAGAAAGGAAATTTATTTCCTATAGTTTTGGAGACTGGGAAGTCCAAGCATGAGAATCCTGATTCTGGCGAGGCTTTCTTTCTGCTTGATTCTATCATGGAAGGCAGATGGGAAACACACACACACACACACACAGAGAGAGAGAGAGAGAGAGAGAGAGAGAAATTAGCATTTATAACAATCCATCATCTCAATAATGACATTAATTTATTCATGAGGGCAGAGACCTCAGCCCTATTTACCTCACAATGGCAACCAAATCCATAAATCTCGACATGAGTCTTGGAAGGGACATTTAAACCCATATAGCAAAAATAAAGAAAATATATGATCATATGAAACTAGAAGTCTGCAAGTGGCAAATTTTAGTTACTTGGGGACCCAGCACCTTGTCAGAGTCTCTACTTTGCTTTCTGTGATCTTCACCGAGTCAGCTGCTCCGAGAGTGGTAACACAAGGGTAGCTCAGGCTTCCCCTCTACACAGGATCAAGACTAGGAAGACGGATATCTCTGCATCATGATGTTTTCTGTAGGGGGTTGGGGGTGTGTGGGAACATTTCCCTAAAAGATGTTTCTCACATTCTGTTTCATGACCAGTATTAAGTTCCATGCACATTCCCCACAAGCAGATGGTAGGGTAAGTAAAATGGATATGACTGGCTTAGATAGATTCCTAAAGATTTTACCTCCAGGGCTGGGAGAGGTAATTATCTCAGCTCACGCCTGTAATTCCAGCACTTTGGAAGGCTGAGGCGGGTGAGTCACCTGAGATCAGGAGTTTGAGAGCAGCCTGGCAACATGGTGAAACCCGTCTCTACTGAAAATACAAAAATTAGCCGGGCATGGTGGTGCGCGCCCGTAATCCCAGCCTGTGTAACGGACTCAGGCAGGGCTTTCAGGAGGGATTCCAGAAGAGGGCATTGTTGTCCTAGAAAAGGACAGCTTCATGCTTGTTACTGCTCCTGAAGCCCTTCCAGTGGGACCAGATACAGAGGTGGAAGAAGTGGTGTTGATTACTCTGACCCTTTAGGTCTAGGCTAATGTGTACGTGCCTTAGTTCTTAACATGAAACTTTAAAAAGTGAAACAAAAATAACAGAACATGTTAAAATAGGAAAAGCTCGTAGAGTGAGGATCTAAGACTGAAAACATTTTTGTGCAGCTGTTCAATGTGTGTGTGTTTCAAGCTATGTGTTATTACAAAAAAGCCAAAAAACTAAATAAAATAAAACAGTGTATAAAACCATAAAGTAAACTAAGCTTACAGAAAGTTAAAGCTAATTCATTATTAAAGATTTTTTTTTTTAACAAATGTAGAGTAGACTAAGTGTGCAGTGTTTCTACAGCAGGTGCACAGTCACGTCCTCGGCCTTTGCATGCACTCACTATTCATTCCCGGACTCACCCCGAGTACTTCCAGGCCCACAAGCCCCATCATTTATGCTAAGCATCTTATATAGGTGTCCCATTTTTAAATCATCAACCAATGTTTTTTTGTTGCTGTTTTCTTTTTTGTTGTTGTTTTGTTTTTTTTGAGATGGAGCCTTGCTCTACTGCCCAGGCTGGAGCACAGTGGCATGATTTTGCCTCACTGCAACCTCCACATCCCGGGTTTAAGCAATTCTCCTGTCTCAGTCTTCCAAGTAGCTGGGACTACAGGTGCTCACCATTACACAGGGCTAATTTTTGTATTTTTAGTGGAGATGGGGTTTCACCATACTGGTCAGGCTGGTCTCAAACTCCTGACCTCAAGTGACCTGCCCACCTTGGCCTCCCAAAGTCCTGGGATTACAGGTCCTAAATGTGAGCCACCACATCCAGCCTAAACAGTGTTCTTACCATACCTTTTCTATGTTTAGGTAGGTTTAGATACACGAATGCTTATCATTGCATTAGACTTGCTTGCCTGCAGTATTCAGTACAGTCACATGCTGTATGAGTTTGTAGCCTGGGAGCAAGAGGCTGTTCCATATAACCCAGCTGTGCAGTTGGCTCTACCATCTAGGTTTGCACAAGTATACTCTGTGATGTTTGCAAAATGTCAAGAATCGCCTAAGGACGCATTTCTTAGAACACATGATGCATGGCTGTGTTCACTAATGGGTAAGCAATCACACTGTGTGCCTTAATCACAACTCCATCCAGAAAGACTGAGTAGGCAGCAGAGTTATAATCACACCTTTCATTTCATCTGTTGGATATGCGGTTTGAGGTGTCCCCAGTACCGCTCTCGGATTGAGTAATTCACTAGAAGCCTGCACAGAGTGCAGGAAGACAGTTATGTGCATGCATGGCTATGGCTTGTTACACTGAAAGGACACAGATTAAAGTCATAAAAGGGCAGAGGCTTGTGGCCGAGTCCAGGAGACATCAGATTCAGAGTTCTGGTTGTCCACTCCCAGCAGAGTTGTGGTGACAGCATTAATTCTCCCAGGAGTGATGTGTGGCCACACGCACGGAGGATTACTGACCACAGAAGCTCACCTGAGCCTCAGCGTCTAGAAGTTTAATTGGATTTTGTCACATAGTGTCACATAAGCATGGCTGTCCACCCACATTGCTGAACTTCATCTTTATTTCTACCAGAGGGGTGCCCCAATACCATGTGGCTGCACCATGTGGCCAAAGGCCTCCACCCTTAATCACATGAACACAGACTGTCTGCCGTGGCCTAAGTCCCCAGGTAAACAAAGATATTCTCACAAGGAAGGACATTCCAAGGGCTTGGAGGCTACTTCCCAGCATCAGGTCAAGAACGAAACTTCTCATGAGCAAGGCACAGACCCCCCCAGATGTGCTGAGTCAGCCCTTTATTTCACTGACAATAATGCCAGATAAAGCATTTATAGACATTTTATGGAAGGGACATGCATATTCATCTTCATGTTTCATACTGAATCCACTTGAAATGAAATGATGTCTTTTATACCTTATGTATTTTAAGTAGTTTTGACTACATTCATCACATTTCCTTTTTTTCTGTGATAGTCACAGCATGATATTTAAAACTTCGTAGCTGGTTGCAAGCTATGCATCAAGTGGATACTTGAGAAATAATATCTGATTATAAAGCAATGCATATGGGATTGCTGGAAAGAAAATAGGTGTTTTGCATGACATTTTCATTTTTAATTGAAGGGTAATTGAATGTTCTCAGATTTATATACAATATTTTCATGTCTTAAGATTGAAACATATGTGTCATTAACATTTTTAAAATTAGGAAGTATTAGTTTATCCTTTCAAATTAAGCTGACTATTTAAGTGGCTAAAAATGAATTGAACTTGCATGTACCACTCACACAATTGTCTGCTGTATCCTGATGCCACTGCATTTGTATTTGACTTCTAACTTGGGAACAGACTTGCATTTGCATATGTCAGATATCATTTGCCTCATCTTAGGGGGAGCAGCATTCATTCACTGTCAAGTCTCACCTACTCTGCAAGCTTGTCAATCTCAAGAAAATATGGCAGGACCAGTGACACCTTTGATACAATGCACTCCTGAGTCTTCCCACTGGACCTATGGACTGTGTGTTATTAACATACTTTTAGGTGGTTTCTCACTGTCAGAGTAATTAATGTTATACCCAATGTAGACATTTTAAGTTATCTTTTATTTGAGTTCAAAGAGAAAAGGCGTGTTCATCATATATAACATTTAATGATTTACTGACTATAATTTTTTTGTGACATAAAGTTAGAGAAAAAATGTAGAAATGATGATGTCAGCAACTTTTTAATAAATTAGTGATGGGAGGAAACAGGGCAGTTATATAAAAGGGCAGATTTAAATAACAGGGCAGAGTCTAACACTAAAAGGACCAATTAATAGAACACTCACTGAGGAAATATATCACTCAGGTTTGAGAGCACTCACTTTTCAGTGTTTTTTTTTTTTTTTTTAAAGTGGAATTTATACTTCTAAAATGATCATTATAATTTTTGAAGTCTCTTGCTTCGTTTGTTGTCTGTAATTCCCAGAGAAACGTCCTTCTAAAAATAGGATCACTAACCAGGAGTGTAATCTCCAACGGAGAGACATTAGACAGCCGTCTTTGCACCTGACACAGGAAGGCAACTGGAGACGGCCAAAAACGAAACAAAACAAGGGCAGCAAGATGTGGCGGGGGCGTTGGTGCGGTCATCTTTTTAACAAAGTCATTCCCATGCCTAAAAAGTATTGATGGATGAATCATCAGGGTCACTGTTATTTAATTTTTTTTAATGTAAAGGAATTCTTTCAGGCGAATTATTATTATATTTAGGTAGTATATCCAGAATCATCATCTTTATGGACTTTTTTTTTTTTTAAAAAAAAAGAAGCCAGATATCCAACTTTTTCTAACCAAGACTCATCTTCAACACCCATCACAATCTAAGGATTTTATCATGATGTGTCAATGAGATATATCTAGGAGCTTTTGGTGTTTTTTGCTTATTTTATTTTATTTTATTTTGAGACGGAGTCTTAGTCTGTTGCCCAGGCTAGAATGCAGTGGCATGGCTCATTGCAATCTCCCACCTCCCATGTTCAAGCAATTCTCCTGCGTCAGCCTCCAGAGTAGCTGGTGTTACAGGCATGCACCACCACAGCCAGCTAATTTTTGCACTTTTTTTTTTTTTTTTAGTAAAGATGGGGTTTCACCATGTTGCTCTGGTTGGTCTCGAATTCCTTACCTTGTGATCCACCCACCTTGGCCTCCCAAATTGCTGGGATTACAGATGTGAGCCATCGCCCCTGGTTGCTTGTGGTGTTTTTCTCATTAAAATAATCTCCTATAAGATGGAATTATCCCAGGGGTAGTCTTTAGTTTTGGTTCAATAACTAAAGGGTAAGTGGGGATGGGGGGGTCAGGGGTGAAGGTCTCAGAAGGAGAATGGGGCTTGACTCAAGAGATGCAAGAATCCCTCCAACCAGCACTCCTGACCTAAGACGCAAAATCAAATGGTTAAATACCGGCACTTGAAATGATTGCATTTTCTAAAATTATTGCCAAAGTAGTTCTGCCTTTGCAAGAGCTCTTTGCATTTTTAAAAATAGATTCTTTTTCTCTGGCAGGAATGTTAAAGAAAATTCTTGCTCAATTTTATTCTGGTAATAATAAAAGCAACAATAACAAAATGTGAAGAGAAAAAAACAAATTACTTTCTTATGTAAATAATGCTGATTGAATAGTGAGTTCACCTACGGTTGGAGAATCAGCATTTTCTTTCCTTCTTTTTTTTTTTTTTTGATTGGGTAGTACTTTCTTTTTATTATTATTATATTTTTTATTGCATATTAGGTTCTGGGGTACATGTGCAGAACATGCAGGATTGTTGCATAGGTACATATATGGCAATGTGGTTTGCTGCCTCCATCCCCATCACCTCTATCTGGCATTTCTCCCCATGTTATCCCTCCCTAACTCCCTACCCCCCACTGTCCCTCCCCTAGTCCCCCACAACAGACCTCAGTGTGTGATGCTCCCCTCCCTGTGTCCATGTGTTCTCATTGTTCCACACCCACCTATGAGTGAGAACATGCAGTGCTTGGAGAATCAACATTTTCTAAGTGTGTGACGTGTAAACAATCAGCATAGGAAGAGGCAGGTCTCTGGGAAGTTTTTCTTGGTCAGTCTACGGTGCATAAAGTCAGGTTATCTTTGGACCAGGGGAGAATCCAAGCTTTAAAGATAGATTAAGAATTTCAGGTCACTTGTTTACCTGTTAGCGCCTAAGGCAGAGAAAACCCAGTTTACTTCAAGATAAATCCTTTGAGAGCACCTTATTTAATCAAGTGCTATTCCCAGAGAGTTTTCCGCAAACAGTAAAATGTCTTCCCTCCAGCTGATGACTGAAATCTTTCATTATTCCACCTGAACTGGACTTCCTAAAATCACCAATGATTCTTAGTGTTGCCAAACCAGTGGATCCTTCCCTGTCTTCTACTGGCTTGGTTTCTTGGCATCATTTCAAACTGCTTTGCAAACGTTTGAATTTTGGGAAATTTTCTTATCTGGGATCCCCCAAACTATTCATGGATGATCTGCCTGCTCCTCAGCTTCTGTGTTGTTTTATCTACCTATTCTCGACCTCAGAATATTCACTACGTTCCAGGATCGGCCATGGGCTGGCTTCTTTGCTAATTTAATCAGTCCCCACCTCACATGTTGTTTTCTTACCATGTGACAGTCTCTGTGCAGACTCAGAATAAGAAGGATACACAAGACAGAAAAACCTCTGCAACCATGGGCTTACATGATAGTTGGAAGGGTGCCGAGTCCACGAAGGATATAATTTCTGATAGTGTTAAGTGCTGTCCACATAGTAACATAGGCAGGTGGATAGAGAAGGGGAGGGAGGGCTGCCGGTTTCACCAGGGCGCAGAGGGACGGCCACTCTGCAGGTGACATCTGAGCTGAGACCTGTGTGCTGAGCAGGCTGTGACAGGAAGACCTGGCTGAATGAAGAGTATTTTGGGTGGAAGGAGTTGTACAAGCAAAGAAGCACAACTGGATTTTCAAGGATTCAACACAGCGTTCGAGTCCCATTCTAGGTCACATCAATGATTCCCGTGCTTTTAAATCTCATCTCATGGATGACAGTAAATACCATGTTTCTGTAAGAGCTCTCAGCTCTGTAGTCCAGACACACATGTACATAACCAACAGACTAATTGAGGTTTTCCCTTGGTTGTCCGTGGGGATCTGAGATTTAACAGATCAGAACTGGAACCCTTCACCTTCCAATCTTAATGTCTTCTGCTGCTGCTTCTGCCACCACGGTGAATGCTATCTCCCTTGGCTCAGTGGCTTCAGAGAGGTAACTCCATTTCCCTAATTTTCATGACCAAACCACACCCACATTTCTTTCACATTTTGTCTCGAACACAACAAAATCCGTCAGCTGTTCTCCATCCCTCACTCAGCCTGCCAGCCTTCTGTCTGAATGACTTCAACATCCTCCTTTCCTCCTTCTTCTCATTGGCCTTGCTTGGGTCTGCAGGAGAAGGAAAAATAAACTGCTTAACATGCAAACTGGACCTTCTCATCTAAGCATCTTTCATGCTTTCTCCTTTTATTCTTGCTTTCTCTCAAGCTTCAGTGGTTTGGGCCATTTCATCGTTTTTTGGTTCTTTGAATACTCCAGTCTTGTTCCTTCCTGAGGGCCTCGATTTTGCTGTTTAATTGGCAAGAGTGTTATTAAGTTCACTATTACCTTAGGTGATCCCTGCTCATCTTTTTCATTTTAGCTTAAATGTCATTTTTGCATCAGAGTCCACCTGTGACCCCATTCAAAATCTGATGCTCCTCCAATCTAGTTATTTATTTCTTGAACACTATTCTTTTCTTTGTAGCCTTTATCCTGATAGGAGCCATGAATTTTTATTTGAGATTTTATTCGTTAACATTTTCTCTATGAGGTCTTCTTGTTAAACACCGGGAAGACTGACACCTCCTGGGAGCTGACGCGGAGCCTGTCTGTAATGGGCATTCAGTCAATATTTTGCTGAGTGGATGTTGAATAACTAAATGAAATTGGCTACAATTAACTTTCTATTTCTGTTTCAAAGTGTTATTTCCATGGTGATTTTGATTGCTCTGATGTAGAAAAATAATCATTTGAAATGTTTTCTTTTTACAAATAAAAATGTGGGGTCTGTCCAAAAAATATGTTAACATCTTTAGCCAGCTTTTAAATATAATTCAGTAAGACTATAGGCAACGAACACAAATACTGTAAAAAGAAAAGTTTAGATCTACTTACTTCTAAGTGAAAAGGCAGGATTTCCTATATGACTAGTTTTATTTGTTGAGACACTAACCCCTGTGTTTCTGACTGACCAAAGTCATATCTTTTAGCTGTTGCTTATACTATACAAGTAACCCGTCTTTTAAAAATGAAAAGTGGCCGGGCGCAGTGGCTCACGCCTGTAATCCCAGCACTTTGGAAGGCCGAGGCGGGTGGATCACGAGGTCAAGAGATCGAGACCATCCTGGTCAACGTGGTGAAACCCCATCTCTACTAAAAATACAAAAAATTAGCTGGGCATGGTGGTGTTCACCTGTAATCCCAGCTACTCAGGAGGCTGAGGCAGGAGAATTGCCTGAACCCAGGAGGCGGAGGTTGCGGTGAGCCGAGATCACGCCATTGCACTCCAGCCTGGGTAACAAGAGTGAAACTCCGTCTCAAAAAATATAAATAAATAAAATTTAAAAACTAAAATTAAAAAATAAAAATGAAACGTGCATGTTTCTTTCAGCGTAATATTGTTTTACCTGATTCTTCCTGTGTCCATCACATGGTCTTTTCTATATCCGTAATCTCTTATAGAGTAAACTTGTGTTAAAACATCCCTTGATAAAATAACCCTGAGTGTAGGAACCATGGGGACAGATTCATGGTATATTCGAGTTGAAAGAAACACTGAAATAATTTAGTCTAAACTGTTTACAGGAGAAAAAGGTGAGAAGCTAATATTTGCTGTAACAATCTCTTTATTGAGCAATGCTAGGTGTATTGTGTATTCCATGTCATTAAATTTTCTCAATCATATTGCATGGTTGATATTTTAAGGGAGAAAGACCTCATAGGTAAAATTTTCGACAATAACTACATATAACTAGAGGCACATATAGATAATGGAGGAGAATATAGCTGCATGTCAGCTGAATGCATCAGTGAAAGAAAATATAATACTAGTAAATAAGATTATCTGCTTCCATTAAGCCTCTCATTCAGAAAGGGTCTTCATGTCCTGACCTTTGTCTCAGTAACTGACCTGGGTTCTTGTGTTTCTCAGTTGAAGCTGTTCCCCTTTGCATGCAATTTCCCTGCATCCTGCGAACGACCCGAGTTCTTTCTGCCTTTGCCTACGTCACGCCCTCCCTGCAAACGACCCGAGTTCTTTCTGCCTTTGCTTACGTCCCGCTCTCCTCTGCACACCCTTCTTCCCCCAACTTCTCGCTCCACTCCTGTCTATCCCCCAAGGGTTGGAATTTTGTGAAGCAAAGGCTATGATTCTATTTTATCTTTTTCTTTCCTTTTTATCTCTCCTCCTCCTTCCCTTCTTTATCTTTTCTTCTTCTTTTGTTTGTTATTTCTACTCCCTTTATTCCTTTTCTTCTCTTACTTTCTCTGGTCATTGTTTTGAATATTTTTTTTTTTTTTTAAAAAAACAAGATTATTTGGGTTACTAGAACCACTTAAGAAGAGAAACAAGAATTCTTGGCTTGGACACGTGTACCAGAGCTAGGAAGCCATACATGAGTTGGCGCTAGGCACTGGTCACTTTCTGTGTGGCTCTCATGAGCTGTGGTGTAATCTGCAGGGTGCCTACGCTTCTTCCTGCGGGGCTGCACATTCTCGGGGCACCTATGAGGATGCCCATGCCCTCCCCTCTGCAGAAGCTGCCTCCCTGTGAGAGGCTCTCTATGCCTCCCCCTGCACTTGCCTGAGGCCCCATGGCTGCCGTTGGCCCAGTGGCATTGCCCAGCTGTGACTTTCATCACTAGGCCTTCATATTATTGCCTGCGTCATAGCTAAAGTTCTCCAAGAAGCAATCCTTAAGGACCCAGATAATTTTTTGATAATTCAAATTCATGAATTATGGTTAATGAAAGCCTTGTCTGATTTGGGCCATGTCCCCATGACTGGCCTGTGAGGTGGTGAACAAGGAAGGGGTGTGAGGCCATTCTTGGCAGGTGTGGGCCGGGCAGGGAGGGTTCCAGAGATGGTACTTGGGCTGGGACCTTTGCTGGGCTTTTAGGATTGTTTTTCTCTTTATAGAAAGAACCTGTCCTCATTATGATATTATAATACATTATCATAACACAAATTAAAACAATTAAAAATACAGCCAGGTTGTTACCATGGTAGATTCAATAGCCATGGGGGTTTACTCGCCAACAAAGGTAAATACAGAGTATCTGGCAAGACTGCCTGTCTTTTCCTATGTTTACTTAATTTAAAAATGTTGAATTACAGCACATTTTGTTTTTTATTCTGCCTTTTATTACATCGCCCTTTTGACTGTTTTACATTCGAATTCATGCTACATTAGCTTCACACATTAGGGAAGTGGGAAGTGCTTTTCATCTTTTTTCAACATGCAGTCCCTAAATGAGTATTATCTCCTTAAAGGTCAAAAGTGAAAACAATAAATTAATGTTCAAAGAACAGGGCAGGCTTTGAAATCAGACACCTTAATATATTTATCAGCTAAATAAACAGGATGTGCTGACTCAGATTCCAGCCTTCACTTTTCTCATTTCTAAGCAAAGTAATAATTCCCTCGTAAAGATTTTGTGAGACTTAAATTATGTAATACACAAGTGTGTGCTTACTGTAAAATGTTGCATATTTGATCACCCTCCCTGTGTTCACTATTAATATCTCATAGTTCCTTATACACATTAAAGTTTACACATTTTTGTGGGAACATATAGAATATATTAGAATGTTGCCTCTTCCACATTTACAGATACCTGTACATAATTTACGTGATCAGGAATGTACTAAAAGCAATCTAATATATTCAGGTGAGGTTATGTAAATAAAAATAGTAGCACCACTTCCAGTAGCCTACATAGTCTTTTCAGTGGATGTTAACGTTTATGATTTCAGGACTAGAGATGATATGCCATTATTTCTTTAAGGATAAAACTTAATAATTGTGACTTGCGAAATTGAAATCTTATGCACATATGATAGCCTTGTGTGGAAATTTTTACTTCTCCCAAGTGTCTTGCAGCTAGGTATTTTCAAAATGCCCATCAACAGCTGCACAGAAGGGTTTTATCATCATCTCAAACTCACTTCTCTTTTACAATTTCACATCTGCAAAATTCCTGAATATTTTATATAGAATGAAATTGCATGGGAAATATTCTAAGATAATAAAATTTTTGAGTGAATACATCAAATGGAGTTATTGATATGTTAATTACAATGTTAAACTATGTGTATCACAGAAATTCTCAACCAGATAATTTAATATTTCTGCTCTTTAAAAATGCATAAACTCATAATGAAATACTTGAAATTATTTCCTCATATATTGTACTATGGTAAACAAATACTAAACACTCTATATCTGTATTTAAACCTGTATAAGGTACTAATATTTGATACATAAAGCCATAATATTAAATAGTATTGATTTATTAATACTTATATTTATATAAATATACTTATTTTATATTTTTACTTTGATATTTAAATTATATTTCATGTGCATACTATTAAACTTTTAATGATATTATTCTCTTATTCTAAATACATTGGTAATATATGTAAAAGTAATAAAACACATCCATAAATTAAATAATACATACTTATATCATTTATATTTACTGTATTGGAATGCACTTAAGAGATTCTGAAATCACTTGTGTACTATTATCAAAAAGACATTTTCTGTGAGGACTCATTCAGATAATATCTTATGGTTTTTTAAATCTAGGAATTGGCAAATAGAGACTTTATTATATTTTACATAGATATTTAAATGTATTTAACTATAACTATATGTTTATAAAATAAATTGTATAATGACTTTAATATTTTTTCTCATTTTTTTCCCATTTTTAAGTTGCTAACCTGAATTTTAGATTCTATGCAAAGTAATATAATCTGGCCTAGTCAAATGCTATTTTCATTGTTAAAAGACCACGAATAATTGGGCATCTGGTAAGATGCCATTGAGTGAGCCCCAAAACTATTTCTGAGTCTTAAGTTAGAGTTCTTAACTGTGCAGAAAGAGACTGGAGCAGAGATGACAGGCCCTAAGTCCTGCAGCTGAGCCGGTGCTCTTCACTCTGCGTCTGTGGGAGCCATCGGAGGGCATAGAGGTGTCTTTGGTGCTGCCAACATACATCCCAGGGAACATCTCAGAGAATCATGTGCAATCGGACAGATAGTGATGGGGACAATTCTCCAGGCTCTTGTAAAATGTTCAGTCCCACTAATTTTGTTAAGGTCATTTGCCCTGATTTTATAGTAGAATATCCTTATTTGTTATTTTATTCATATAGTAAATAAACATCTTGGTTTACTTTGAAGCTTTAAAAAGAAAATATTTTCTCTTTGAACATTTGCTGCTACTGTGATGTATCAGTTGGTAGGGTAATTGTTAATATCTGAGCCCTTATGAAAAATCTACTTGTTTTTTCCTCTGATAGAAAAATAATCTGGGGGAGGCAATGTTAAAAATAAATAAAGATGGTGTAAGAATCTGCAGTGTTCAAAACTACTTAGAGCATAGGATCTCTGCAGGGTGTAATTAGAATAATGTTGGAATGACTGAAGGTTCTGAATGCCAAATCGTTTAATTTTCATGTACAATAGAATCATTAATATATTTTTTAGTTTCTCAGATATGTATCTTAGGACATAGCATTAGAAGCTGAAATGTGTTTTTAAGATAAATTACTATAAACTAAAATAGAGCTTGACTTAAGACCATGGCAGTTGAATTAGAGACCAGAGAACATGGGTAAAAATTGGACATATGAGTTACGATAATAGGTGATCAACCACTTGTGTTTTAAAAGTCAGAACATTAAGGTGTGTAGCGGGAGAGGAAAGAGGACCCAGAAAAAAAAGGCTGGCAGTGTCATAAATGAAGCACTTGGAAAATACAGCCCTCGACTCCCACTCAGGGTTGGAATCTCTTCATGTCCAGTTGAAGATCCATTAATATGAGATCTAAAACGATACATATAAGTTGTGCTGAGCAACTTACTTCTATGTGAACTATTCATTTAAAACCTCTAACGTTGCTCTGATAATAAGACTTTGTCATCCAAGTGTCAATTCTTCTGTTGTCTATTTATATAGAATGCATCAACATTTGTTTACTACCATGAGAGAAAAACAACTGCTAGAGAAGGTACCAATGTTCTGTAAACACAGCGAAAAATAACAAAACATTCTGTTACTCATGTAGAAAGTTCTCATATGATGCTGTAAATCAAAACTATCCTCTTGCAGCTATGAGAAAGAAAGGATTACAATGGCAAAATGTTTTTATTGTTGAAATTATCATCTCATCAAGTTACTCGTTTCTGAAGAAGGGCGTACCATGACACAGCCTCATTCTTGCTGAGATGTAAACCTCTTTCAAATCAAAGAGGAGAAATGTATTAAAATGTAGCTATTACTTTTTATTTCAGTGAGATCATACTGGGTCTATTAAATGCTGAAGGAAAAAAAATGTCAGTGTTGACATACTTCAAACCGAGTATAGCAGAAAGGTCTGAAGTCTGTAGTATCCCCCTAACGGATATCTTAGAGTGGGCTGTCGCTCATCCAAAGCTCATCAATAGAGTAGGGAGACTGCTACTAAAAATTTCAATGAGAATATGTTCTATATAAACACATTTCTGATGGTTATGCAGCTAAAAACATATGTCACCTCTCTGAAGGCTTAAATGGTTAGAGTTTGTCTCAAAATTGATCCAACTGAAATACGTCTGCACATCTCAGAAGAAGCAAGTGCCAAGAATGACAATATACAATAAGAATGAATCACAAGTATCTTCATGCTAAAACTTGTGAATTGATTTAAATGGCTCTTATTTTGGTTATTTATTCCAAATATAAACCAACATTGAACTCAAAATGACACCTTACACAGAGATTTAACATTCAAGCTAATTTATGGCTCTAGTTCTCTAAAGGTAGATTATATTCTCCATGGAAAGCCTTTTTTTTTTTTTTCTTTTAGCTGAAGGAAAATCACTACCAGATGGTTTGAACTAAAGCCTCATGGTTCAAACCATATGGCTTCCCATGTGTATGTTTGGTTGGGAATATAAGTGAAAACACCTTTTCACGTCTCTTTTTGATGCTCAGATTATTTTTATTATTAACTACATTTTAGGAAATGAATGCAACTTTTTTTTTGAGAGAAGGAAAGAAAAAAAAGGAGAGAAGGAGAGGAAGAAAGAGGAAGAAAAAGAGGGAGAGAGAACAGAAATGTTGCTTTATTCTAAAAGAAATGGGTATTAATAATGGCCAATCAATATTTCATTTAAACCTATGAGTAGGTGTGATGTGGTATTGACAAGAATGTTTTGTGTATTTAAAGTGGAGAGCTCTATAAATATTTATTAAGTTTACTTGTTCTGGTTCTGAGTTCAAGTTCTTAATATCCTCATTAATTTTCTGTCTCATTGAGTCTAAGTCTCTATGTATCTGGGTGTTAGGATCGTTAGCTCTTATTGTTGCATTGATCCTTTTACCACTATATCTTTGTTGCTTTAAAATCTATTTTATCAACTTTTTAGAAATAAAGTTTTTATTAACCAAAAGTGTCTCTTTAGTTTACAAAGCCCTTCATTTCATAATGTCTCATAAGGTAATTATGGCAGATGTATGGAAAGGAACCTGGATTTGGAGTCAACTCATTCTTAACTCTGGCCTCAGTTTTCTTTCCTGTAAAATAGGTTTAATACTAACCATTCATAGACTGATTATACATCTTAAATTAAAAAATGTATGTAAATGATACTAAAGCTTCTAGCAAACATTAGAACTTCAATTATGTATCATCATCGTTATTCTGAGCACTTCATTTGTAATTATTTCTGATTATTCACTCATATAAACCTTATCACCACTAGTTTATTTGTTTCTAATCTTTGTCACAGAAGTAGTTGCTTGTATTTCTTTTCAGACACTTGCTTTCTTCATGTTGGCACTTGGTCTACCTGTATAGTTTGCTACAAAGAAACTCATGTTGAATTTTAATTAATACTTATATGGCATGTCCTCAAAGAGCAGGGAAATTTAATGAAGAAGAATTTTTGTTAGTGCCCTACAGAGTCACAAAGTTTTGTGCAGGTCTAATGAGGTATTGTAAATCAACATGCTTTGAAAAAATCATTTAAAATATATATAATTTATACTTTTAAAATCAAATTCATTTAAACTCTTTCACAAACTAATTTTTTTCTGATTATCCACTTGCATAACTTTATATATTTCTTTAGTATTAATGGTGTGTAATGAACCCATCTATTGAATATTTTCAGTTTTGATTTTTAACTACAAGGATTTGACTTAAATTTACCATGTTTTACTTGTCATGTGTTCTATGAGATGTGAAAAGATATAATTCAACAAAATTAAAGTGATATTAAGCCCAGTAATTCTTCTCTTTGAACATATTTCTAAATACTGAGGATTCCACTTGAAGTGAATTCATCTTCACAACTTTCCAACTTTGAAGCTTTCATTTCTAGATAAACCGATTACTCATGGTGCAGATGGAATGGGTGGCTGGGATTTATCGGAGCTATCCTTTGCGTGCACATACCATTTGTCACCATACTTTTTCTGACTCTTTATCACACGAAACAACTACCTCTGTTTCAGAAAATCACCCATATTTTACAATTAATCTCTAATCACTTTTTGTTATCTTCTACCTGCAATGCATTCACGCTTGTCTAATTCATCTTGTGCTTTTGTAGAATTCCAGTTAAGTAAACTTTCTTTAGTAAGTGACTTTGGCATTATCTTTAAAAAGATTCAGAATGTTTTTGACCAACTTGGGCAGGTAGCTCTAATTTCTCTCGTTTCTTTTAACTATTATTTCATGTGAGAAAAATAGAAAAGGAAAAATACAAGTGGACCTTTGTAAGCCTTGGTGTATTTTCAGTCAATTTGGGTATTGTGGAAACGTGCAGTTACCAAGCTAGAGTCTCTTATTTCTGACAAACATCAATGATAGCCATTCACCTGGATGAAGCTGTTTTAATTTGTCACAGCAATAATGATTTTGCCTGAGGGAGTAGAGAAGACATCTAGCCAGTGATGGCAGAAAGAATAAACATGGCAGAAGAAACATTCTGCATGAGGATTGCAAATTAGTAAAACTAAATACCTATAGGAGACAAATTTCAGAGAATTAGTAGTAGACCACTGACTACTGAATGGGAACTGTAGCCCAGTACATAGCACGGACTGTGGAAACATGGAGTTGAAGAAAAAAGTAATAGAGGATCAAAATGATAGAAATACACACACATACTCACACACACACATGCAAAGAGAGAGAGTGATATAAGATAGACATAACATGGGCCGGGCGCGGTGGCTCACGCCTGTAATCCCAGTACTTTGGGAGGCCGAGGCGGGTGGATCAAGAGGTCAAGAGATCAACACCATCTGGTCAACATGGTGAAACCCCGTCTCTACTAAAAATACAAAAAATTAGTTGGGCATGGTGGCGCGTGCCTGTAATCCCAGCTACTCAGGAGGCTGAGGCAGGAGAATTTCCTGAACCTAGGAGGCGGAGGTTGCGGTGAGCCGAGATCACGCCATTGCACTCAAGCCTGGGTGACAAGAGCGAAACTCCGTCTTAAAAAAAAAAAAAAAAAAAAAAAAAGATTGACATAACATTACACTTACTGGTTTTAACGCTAAGCATAAACTTCTGGTTGGGCTTGGTAACTCACTGTAATCCCAGCACTTCGGGAGGCTGAGGTGGGAGTATTATTTGAGCCCAGGAGTTTGAGACCAGCCTGAGCAATGTGTCAAAACACTGTTTCTACAAAATAATAATAATAATAATAATAATAATAATAATAATAAAACACTAGCTGGGAGTGGTGGCATGCACTTGTAGTTGCAGCTACCTGGGAGGCTGAGGTGGGAGGATCTCTGGAGCACAGAAGATCAAGGCTGCAGTGAACCGTGTTTGTGCCACTGCACTCCAGCCAGGGCAACAGAATAAGATTCTGTCTCAAAAGAGAAAAAAAAAGTTAAAAAAGAAGAGAAAAACCATGCAGTTCTGTGGCTTTAAATATACTGATGCTGTTGTACATCCATCACCGCTGTTCATGTCCCCAAATTTTCATCGTACTCCACTGAAACACTTCACATAATAACACTTCATATCCTTCTTCTGCTTCCCCTTGCCCCAGCCCCTGGCAACCACCATTTTACTTTCTGGCTCTGTGACTTTGATTACTCTTTGTTTTTAACCTCTGTGTGTCCTTATGCCTAAAGTGACTCTCTTGTGGGCAACATATAGTTGGATCCTGTTACTTATTCATTTATTTTTCAACCCATTCTGCCAACCTGTGTCTTTGGTTTGGGAGTGATTCATTTTCCAGGGCTGCTGTAAAAAAGCACTACGCTACACACCGAGTGGCTTAAACAACAGAAATTCTCTTTACCGCAATTCTAGAGGGTAGAAGTCTGAGGTCAAGGTTTGGGCAGGGCTGGTTTCTTCTAAGGCTTCTCTCCTTGACTTGTGGATGGCTGTCTTCTTCCTGTGTCTTCACACGGACTTTCCTTTACGTCTTCATGTCCTAACTTCCCCTTCTTTTTTTTTTTTTTCAAGAATTTTTACACGAAATAAATAGCAGATACTATTATTAAATATATGTACTCTGATGGTAATCTCAGCAGATAACTTTACACATTAAAAGAGACAGGAAGGGTAGCAGATACTTTACAAATATTATCTCATTTAATCTCACCCACAAGCAATATCCCTGTGATACAGGTGTTATTATCTCAGTTATACATCAGAAGACTGAATCATAGAAAGAAAACTTCCCCTTCTTACAGGTCACCAGTCGTATTGGATCAGGGCTCATCTTAAGGGCAACATTTTAAGTTAAGTACCTCTTCAAAGTCTCCATCTCCAAATACAGTCCCTTGTGAGGTACTGGTGGTTAGAACTTCAATGTATAACTTTTTGTGGGGAAGAGGAACGTAATTCAGCCTAAAAGAGGGAGTTAAATCCATTTATATATATATATATTTTTTTGGATTTGTAATTATAATAATTTTTTTTTTTTTTCACTTTTTTTTTAAAATTTTTATTGCATTATAGGTTTGGGGGTACATGTGCAGAACGTGCAAGATAGTTGCATAGGTACACACATGGCAGTGTGCTTTGCTGCTTTCCTCCCCTTCACCCACACTTGGTATTCATCCCCAGGCTATCCCCCCCAGCCCCCCCCCACTGTCCCTCCCCCATTCCCCCCAACAGTCCCCAGTATATAGTAGACTGCCTCTCTGTGTCCATGTGTTCTCATTTTTCTCACCCACCTATGAGTGAGTATATGCGGTATTTCTTTTTCTGTTCTTGTGTCAGTTTGCTGAGAATGATGTTCTCCAGATTCATCCATGTCCTTACAAAGGACACAAACTCATCATTTTTGATTGCTGCATAATATTCCATGGTGTATATGTGCCACATTTTCCCAGTCCAGTCTATCATTGATGGGCATTTGGGTTGGTTCCAGGTCTTTGCTATTGTAAACAGTGCTGCAATGAACATTCGTGTGCATGTGTCCTTATAGTAGAACGATTTATAGTCCTTTGGATAGATACCCAGTAATGGGATTGCTGGGTCAAATGGAATTTCTATTTCTAGGTCCCTGAGGAATCGCCACAATGGTTGAACTAATTTACACTCCCACCAACAGTGTAAGAGTGTTCCTATTTCTCCACATCCTCTCCAGCATCTGCTGTCTCCAGATTTTTTAATGATCGCCATTCTAACTGGTGTGAGATGGTATCTCAAGGTGGTTTTGATTTGCATCTCTCTAATGACCAATGATGATGAGCACTTTTTCATATGTTTGTTGGCCTCATGTATGTCTTCTTTTGTAAAGTTTCTGTTCATATCCTTTGCCCATTTTTGAATGGGCTTGTTGGTTTTTTTCCTGTAAATCTGTTTGAGTTCTTTGTAAATTCTCGATATCAGCCCTTTGTCAGATGTGTAAACTGCAAAGATTTTTTCCCATTCTGATGGTTGCCGATTCACTCTAGTGACTGTTTCTTTTGCCATGCAGAAGCTGTGGAGTTTGATTAGGTCCCATTTGTCTATTTTGGCTTTTGTTGCCAATGCTTTTGGTGTTTTGTTCATGAAGTCCTTGCCTACTCCTATGTCCTGAATGGTTTTGCCTAGATTTTCTTCTAGGGTTTTTATGGTGTCAGGTCTTAAGTTTAAGTCTTTAATCCATCTGGAGTTAATTTTAGTGTAAGGTGTCAGGAAGGGGTCCAGTTTCTGCTTTCTGCACATGGCTAGCCAGTTTTCCCAACACCATTTATTAAATAGGGAATCCTTTCCCCATTGCCTGTTTTTGTCTGGTTTGTCAAAGATAATATGGTTGTAGATATGTTGTGTTGCCTCCGATGCCTCTGTTCTGTTCCATTGGTCTATATCTCTGTTTTGGTACCAGTACCATGCTGTTTTGATTACTGTAGCCTTGTAGTATAGTTTGAAGTCTGGTAGCGTGATGCCTCCCGCTGTGTTCTTTTTGCTTAGAATTGACTTGGCTATGCGGGCTCTTTTTTGGTTCCATATGAAATTCATGGTGGTTTTTTCCAGTTCTGTGAAGAAATTCAATGGTAGTTTGATGGGGATAGCATTGATTGTGTAAATTACTTTGGTCAGTATAGCCATTTTCACGATATTGATTCTTCCTAACCACGAACATGGAATGTTTCTCCATCTGTTTGTGTCCTCTCTTATTTCGTTGAGCAGTTGTTTGTAGTTTTCCTTAAAGAGGTCCCTTACATTCCTAGTGAGTTGTATTCCTAGGTATTTTATTTTCTTTGTAGCAATTGTGAATGGCAGTTCGTTCTTGATTTGGTTCTCTTTAAGTCTGTTATTGGTGTATAGGAATGCTTGTGATTTTTGAACATTGATTTTATATCCTGAGACTTTGCTGAAGTTGCTTATCAGTTGCAGGAGCTTTTGGGCTGAGGTGATGGGGTCTTCTAGGTATACTATCATGTCGTCTGCAAATAGAGACAATTTGGCTTCCACCTTTCCTATTTGAATACCCTTTATTTCTTTTTCTTGCCTGATTGCTCTGGCTAGAACTTCCAGTACTATGTTGAATAGAAGTGGTGAGAGAGGGCATCCTTGTCTAGTGCCGGATTTCAAAGGGAATGCTTCCAGTTTTTGCCCATTAAGTATGATATTGGCTGTTGGTTTGTCGTAAATAGCTTTTATTACTTTGAGATATGTTCCATCAATACCAAGTTTATTGAGGGTTTTTAGCATAAAGGGCTGTTGAATTTTGTCAAATGCCTTCTCTGCAGCAATTGAGATAATCATGTGGTTTTTGTTTTTGCTTAAAAATATGGAACGCTTCACGAATTTGCGTGTCATCCTCGCGCAGGGGCCATGCTAATCTTCTCTGTATCATTCCAATTTTAGTATATGTGCTGCCGAAGCGAGCACTCCATTTATATTTTAAATAATTGTTTGAAGGGTAGCTCATACTTTTACCATTTTGAATTCAATTTCCTATATCTTTCTGCATTTTTGTCCCTTGGTTGACCCACTACTATTATCTTCTATGTTTAGTTGACGCTTTTATAATGTCACATTGTGATTCTCTTCTCATTTCTTTTTTACATGTTCTATAAATATTTTCTTTGTGGTTTCCATGGAGATTACATATAACAGCTATAGATTTTTTTGTGGTTTCCATGGAGATATCCGACAATGATGCATTATCTTAAATTGACACCAATTTAACTTCAATCATATAAAGAAACTTTCAAGTCTGCTCCCTTACTTTATGCTACTGCTGTCATAAATTACGTCTTTATATATAATGTAACTATTAGCATATATTTATCATTATTTTATGTGTTTATCTTTAAATAGTGTAGAAAATAAAAACTGAGGTTTTAAGTCAAAATTACTATAATAATGTTTTTAAATGTATTTTCATGTATTTACCTATACTAGAGACCCTTTTACTTTTCAGGAGTGACTGTGTAGTGTCCTTTCATTTCATCTTGAAGGACTTTCTTTAGCGTTTCTTCTAGGGAATATATATTGATAACAACCTCACTCGTATTTGGCTTGTCTGGGAATGTCTTAATTTCCCTTTCATTTTTGAAGGACAGTTTTTCTGGATGTAGAATTCTCAGTTGACATTTTTTCAGCACTTAAATATATTTTCCCTCCTCTCCTCTCCTTTCTCCTTTCCTTTTTCCCTTTCCTTTCCTTTCTTTTCAGATGAAGTCTTGCTCTGTCAGCCAGGCTGGAGTGCAGTGGCACAATCTTTGCTCAGTGTAACCTCTGCCTCCCAGGTTCAAGCTATTCTCCTGTCTCAACCTCCCAAGTAAATAGGATTACAGATGCCCACCACCATGCTTGGCTATTTTTTGTGTTTTTAGTAGAGATGGGATTTCACTATGTTAACCAGGCTGGTCTCAAATTCCTGACCTCAAGTGATCCACCCACCTCGGCTTCCCAATGTGCTGGGATTATAGGCGTGAGCCAGTGCAAGCAGCCTATCCATTGCTTTCTAACCTGTGAAGTGTCTGTGGAGAAATCTGTCAATAGTCTTATTATGAATCCCTTGTTTATAGGACTTGCTTTTTTCTTTCTGCTTTTAAGATTCTTTTTCTTTGGCTCCTAACAGTTTTATATTTATGTTTCTGGCTGGGTCTCTTTCTTATGTTTATCCTACTTGGAGTTCATTAAGCTCCTTAAATTTGTATACCTATGACTTTCTCAAATTTGGAAAGTTTATATTCATTTATTTAAATTCATATTTATGATCACTGTTTTAAATTCATTGTCTATTAACTCTTCATATGTTTCTTCAGTGACCGTATCTAGAGATTTATTATGACCCTTTGAATGGGCCATGTTTCCCTGTTTCTCTGTATGCCTTGTGATTTTTGATAAAAAAATAAACATTTGAAAAGAATCAACTACCTGTCTCAATCTTTGGAGAATGTATTAGATGTTCACCTCTTTGCAGGCCTCTGAGACTTGAGATCAAACTGGAGTGAAGACATTAGGTGTTCTCAGGTTTTTGGTGGGTACGTGTCCTGTCTGGATTTGTCCATATCTTTTGTTGTGTTTTTATTTTTCTCTTCATTTTTTTCATTTTTTCTCCCAGCTTCTTTTAAACATCTTAATATTCCAAAGAATCTCATCATCTAATTGGGGCTATATATATATATATATATATATGTATATGTATATGTATATGTATATGTATATATGTATATCTCCTAAATTCCTCTTCTTATAAGGTCAATAATATATATATTGTTATATTCCTCTACCTGGAATCCCTTACCCCAAGGTACCCATGATTTTACAAACTTGCTGCAGCTTTCTGTACAGCAGTGTTTGTCACAGCCTCTCATGGCTTCTAGCCAGAGATCCAAATGATGCCGCCCTTTCTCCACTGAGCTCCAAGTCAGGAAAAGGCAGAACTCAGTCTGTCACACAACCCCCAGAGTGACCGTAGTGCTGCCAAGCACTTTCTCTCTGCTTCTCCATTTCTAGAACGGAAACTGGAAATCGGGCCACTTCCTCTCAGCTGCACTGTGCCATGCCAGGCGTGGCATGAAACAACCAAGAGTAAAACATGAAATATAGAACTGTGTTGAATATATTTGTTCTTGACTGGGCATTTGCCTGGTCAATATAGATTTTTAACTGTCATTTAGAGCTCCTGTAAAATTATTTTAATCTTTCGGTGGTTACTTGGTGTTTCCATGGGGAAATAAGGGTCTGAAGCTTTCTGTCTTACTACCTACTGATGCCATCACCCAACCTGATGAATTATTTTGAAATAATATTGAGAACATTAAATATTTAGAAAATAAAATTTTGGAATTCAATATAATTCTCACATCATGCAGCAAAATAATGTTTAGATGTTATTTTTAAAAATCTTATTAAAAACATAAAAATACCTAAAAATATCTTGACCAATTTGGAATAGTGAAGTACTTATGAAGAATGAAATCATATAATGTATTCAATAGAATTTGTATTTAAATGAAGGATCATATTGTTACCCAAATTTATTCTAATTTAGCAAGAAAAGCTAAATTTTTGCTGGATGTGGCTGCACATGTCTGAAATCCCAACAGCTTAGGAGGCCAGGGTGAGAGTGTCATTTGAGCCAGGAGTTTGAGAGCAATCTGGGCAACATAGAGAGACTGCATCTCTACAAAAGATTTTTTTTAATTAGCTAGGCAGGGTGGCACACACCTGTGCTCCCAGATAGTAGGGAGGCTGAGGTGGGAGTATTGCTTGATCCTGGGAGTTTAAGGCTGCAGTGATCCACGATTGTGCCACTGCACTCCCACCTGGGCAACAGAGCAAAACCCTGTCTCAAAACAAACTAACGAAACTTGTTATACTTACTGTTGTTTTTATGCATAGTTTTAATCAAATGATTCATGAGTTCCACATATACCTAAATATATTGTTTTCTTTTATTGTATACATATATACATATATATGTATATGTATACTATATATATATAGTATATATATACTATATATATAGTACATATATATACTATATATATAGTACTATATATATTGTATGTATATATATAGTATACTATATATATGTACTATATACATATAGTACATATATATTGTACTATACAATATATAGTACAATATATATAGTAAATATATATATGTATACTATATATATATGTATATATACATACATATATTTTAATTGCACTTTAGGTTCTGGGGTACATGTACAGATCATGCAGGATTGTTGCACAGGTACATACATGGCAATGTGGTTTGCTGCCTCCTTCCTCCCATCACCTATATCTGGCATTTCTCCCCATGTTATCCCTCCCCAACCTCCCTATCCCCTGCTGTCCCTCCCCTAGTCCCCACCAATAGACCCCAGTGTGTGATGCTCCCCTCCCTGTGTCCATATGTTCTTGTTGTTCAACACCCACTTATGACTGAGAACTTGCAGTGTTTTATTTTCTGTTCTTGTGTCAGTTTCCTGAGAATTATGGTTTCCAAATTTATCCATGTCCCTACAAAGGACACGAACTCATTGTTTTTTATGGCTGCATAGTATTTCATGGTGTATATGTGCCACATTTTGCTAGTCTAGTCTATCGTCGATGGACGTTTGGGTTGGTTCCAGGTCTTTGCTATTGTAAACAGTGCCACAATGAACATTCGTGTGCATGTGTCTTTATAATAGAATGATTTATAGTCCTTTGGCTATATACCCAGTAATGGGATTGCTGGGTCAAACGGAATTTCTATTTCTAGGTCCTTGAGGAATCGCCACACTGTCTTCCACAATGGTTGAACTAATTTGCACTCCCACCAACAGTGTAAAAGTGTTATATTGTTTTCTTCTTATGGAATCATTTAAAATATATGTGAGAAAATGTATATTTATATGTACACTTTTCAGCTGCAAATAATAGAATCTCCAATTCAGTTGATTTAAACTGTAGTAAACAAACTATAATAAATACAACAGAATGTTCAGAATTGGGGTATTCCTCCTAAATTGGTTGATTTTCTGCCCCTAAAATAAGGTAGCAGGTCCAGGTACTTGCCACGTCTATTCTGTTCCATACATGCTGTTGTCTCCATCCTTGGATTATAACATTTGAAATCTGGACACATAAGTTTTCAGAGTAAAATAGATATGTTATTTATTAGCATACTGTAATGTTTCCCAGAAGCACTCCTGTGGACTTTGTCACATCTCATTACACTGAATTGGGTCCCAAGCCCTCTGTTAAGCAACTTCCTGGGAAGAGAAAAAAAGAAATGCATTCATTTGATTAGACAAATTGTACAGGGTGAAATGAATGCTGAAGTGACAGTCACTCTGTCCAGTGAGCAACTGAGTTTTGGAGAAACTATTCTGTGATGGTGCAAGTTCCAATGGGAGAAAAATGTCTTCATGAAATTCAAGAAATAAATGAATGCACTGAACAAAGAAACCACTGTGGTTTTCGGTTCATTGATAATTACTTCATTGTTTAAATTTAAGTAATTTAAAAAAGTATCTTATGTATAGATCTTAGTAAATATTATCTCTCTTGTTATCTATGGGAATGAGCGAAGGCTTTCTTCTCTCTAAATGTATGTATTTTTTCTCATCATGCTGTTAGTTGTGACCTGGCATAGAAGTAGTAATAAGGAACAAGTGAGATTTTTTATTAAATTTTGGCCTCTTAGCAAAACACACTGCCATGTGTGTACCTATGCAACTATCTTGCACGTTCTGCACATGTACCCCAAAACCTATAATGCAATAAAAATTAAAAAAAAAATTTGGCCTCTTAACAGTGAGAGAGATAAAACCAAAGATGATCATCCTTACACTGGAAAAGACATCTTTGATTCTTACCAATGAGAATGTACATTTATTTGAATGTATTTAAGGTGTCTTAATTCCTTTGGAGTTCACATCTTTAGTCACGATCATTGAATAACTAAAAATACCTGCAATACATTTTTTATCTGTGTATTTCCTTAGTAACTACACAATATTTTAACAATATTTTTCTCTGTTACAGTGAGCCAAGGAGGTGTTGCACTGGTCTCTGACATGTGTCCAGATCCTGGGATTCCAGAAAATGGTAGAAGAGCAGGTTCTGACTTCAGGTAAGAAACACAATACTGGTGGAAAACCCATGTTATTTTTAAGACATATAATTTCAGTTTTCAGTTTAGTTTAACTCTTTTGTTCTTTTGATGTAAAGACAAAACTTCTCAATCATTATGAAACTGTATTATTTGAAGAATTGTAAACACATCGTTATGAAAAATTTCAGGTACTCTGTAGTTGATATCTTACACTCTAGGAACCAATAATAAAAATTTAACTCTAAATGTGTATAATCAAAATTTTGTCCTCAGAGTCTTTGTTTTTTGTTTATGATCTGTTAAAATTTTTGTATTAGTTCCTTCTCACACTACTAATAAAGACATACCTGAGACTGGGTAATTTATAAAGGAAGGAGGTTTAATTGACTCATAGTTCAGCAGGGCTGGAGAGGTCTCAGGAAACTTAAAATCATGGCAGAAGGGGAAGCAGACACATCCTTCTTCACATGGCGACAGGAAGGAGAAGGATAAGCAAAGTGCAGGAAAAGCGCCTTATAAAACCATCAGGTCTCATGAGAACTAACTCACTATCATAAGAACAGCATGAGGGTAACTGCCCCCATGGTTCAATTACCTCTCAACAGTCCCTCCCATGACATGTGGGAATTATGGGAACTACAATTCAAGATGAGATTTGGGTGGGGACACAGCCAAACCATATCAATGTCATATTCCAATTCTTTTAATGTTTAAAAATAGAGAGGGAAATATTTAATACTTATCTTATAGTTATTTCACTAAAAACTTCAGGGATGATTAATGATAGTAGCAGCCAATAAAGTTTATTTGGAAAATGTGAATTATTTTACTAGGATTATGATGAACTAAATACTGATTTTCTCTTGCTACATTATGAATGCAGTAGTGATTATAATATTTCTATTACTTTAGATTTACATTTATTTCAGTTAGTTCAAGAAATGTAACATTTTCCATCTTACATGATGGATACTATTATTAGAAGCAGCTGCAAAAATAAAAGAGTAAAGAGAAACAAGATATGTGCTTTTCCTTCTTACAATGTCACAATTTTTGAAAAAAAAATTCGAAAAATGTTCAAAGAGCTAAGGCTACTGACGAAGTAGCCTAGAAATGGAAGAAAGGCACTGATACTATTAGAGAGAACAAAAGAATGTTATTTAGTAAAATTGGAGTAACAATGGTAGTTTTTAAAAGAAATAGAAAATAAGAAAATTGTAGTGTGTCTATGGTGAAGTTGGTAAAATGACATATTATTTTACAATAGAAGTATACAAAG
Source organism: Saguinus oedipus (assembly GCA_031835075.1). Classification (NCBI taxonomy): domain Eukaryota; kingdom Metazoa; phylum Chordata; class Mammalia; order Primates; family Cebidae; genus Saguinus; species Saguinus oedipus. The sequence goes on from CM063182.1 coordinate 39,836,382, forward strand.
TATAGATGTGAAGGAATTGAGTGTTGAAATGGATATAGGTTAACTATTACACATCCTGACTAATATATTATTTTTTTGGTTTCACTGAAGTGCCTTTGAGGCAAAGCTTGGGATGAAAATTCTTACTGAAGTGATTTATTGGATAAGTACTCTTTGGAGGAGGGGAGTAGAGGAAGTGGAATAGAATTGGAGTAAAAATTCTAAGCAGAAAGATGCTTTTAACTGGGGACACTTCAGTCTGTTCCCATGGGGAGTACTGGGGCACAAATTGTACTGACAAGAAGGTCCCACCTTTTATACCCACTTTCCTGCCTTTGTTTCAATGGCTTCCTTCCTTGGCTCAAGGGAGTTCTCCAGAGGAAAAGTTGGTTGTGAAGAGTTACTAGCAATCCAGTGAGTGTGGTCCGTGGATGCACCAGCTGGTAGCAGGTGTCTAGGGGACACTTGCCAGCATCTGCCCTGGCCAGGACTTAATCAGTAAGAGCAGCTAACAGAAGGACACTTGCTTCCAGTATCATGTTATAAAATAGCGTTCATTTGAAGTCATTCAGGAATTTTATCCCTTTTGAAAACAAAGCAACTGCATAAAATTGCACATCCTTCCAAGGGGTTTTCCCTTTTCTGTGTATTCCTTCCTTGTGTCAATAGTCACCTCTCTCATGTCCCTCTTATTGAGGATAAATCTTCTTCCTGCTTCCCTTCCCTTTCCTTTTGTGCCCCTTTCATGAGAGTTGACAACAATTCATCATCAAGATGTGCTCACACATCTGTTTTCTCACCTGTCTTAAGGGGCTCCAGAATAGAGAATGTCTTATCTTTGCATCCTCAGTGACTAAAACTGTGCATGGCACAAAGAAACTTCATCTATTTATCAAATACACTTTCTACATGAAGCTAACTTTAGATCTTATATTCTGTCATCCCAGAAATCTAGAAACTCCTTTAGTCTATTTTGCAGAGCTCTATTTTAAAAACAAAGCAAATTAACTCATGTAGGAAAATACCAAATTCTTCTATTTTAAAAACAAAGCAATTAACTAATATCTGAAAATACCAAATTCTTCAAATTGCATTCCATATTTTTTTAAAATGCCAAAGAAAATGCTTAAGCTTTAAAAGTTGACATGGAAGTTGTGAATATTTAGGCCAATATCTATTCAGCACAAGGGCAATAATGAAAATTTGAACCATATCTTAGGTGAGTGTGCCAATCTTCACTCCACTTCATTCTCATATCAGACTTATTTCTGATGAAGAGGTTTAAATTCAAGATAGACATTTACTCTGAGGGCTGTGTTGATCTGGCTGGGGTATGGTAAGGGGAATCTAGATGGTGCAGACTTATGGCCCATTAGGAATGGAATGTAGATAAGGTTTCTATAGAATCTTATCTCAGAAGAGAATTTCAATCTGTCACTTTCCTAGTTTCTTGGGAAATCACTGTGTTGTTTATATGTCTCTAAGTTTGTAGCAATAGCAATCAAATACTATAACACCTGGGAAAATGATTTGAAAGATTAAATTTTCTCTTAAATACAAATGTGAAATATTATTTGTATTATCTATAGTGTGTGTATGTGTATACAAATATACACCTAACTCTGGGGTAAACTAAATCTAGTAGCTTTTTTGATAGATTTCTTTAAACTTCTCCCTACATGATTTGGTTATTTACAAATAAAGACTTAATTTTTGCTTTCCAGTCTGAATGTCTTTTATCCTTTTTCTTGTTTAAATGCACTTGTTAGGAACTATTTTACAAGGTTGAATAGAAATGGTGAGATATCTCTCCCTTTTTTCTTGAGCTTAGGTGGAAAGTGTTCTGGCTTTCATTATGACTATGATATTCCTTGTTGGTTTTTTAGGGGTGCTCTTTATCAGGTTAAGGAAATATCCTTCTATTTGTAATTTTTTGATATGTGTGTGTGTGTTTTTAATTATACATAAATTTGGAATTTTTCAAAAGCATTTTCTACATCTTTTGGGATGATCTTTTTTTGCTTGTATGATTTTTTATATGAGGAATTAATGTGACAATTTAAAAAATGTATTCTGATATAATATTAATTTGTAATGTATTTTTCTTTTTATATATTGTCCAATTTGACTTGTTACAATGTTTAGTTATTGCAGGTATGTTCATGAGTGATCATAGACTGTAGTCTTTTCTTGTTAAGAATTTGTTGTTCCTGTCAGAGTAATAATGGTCTCAAAATTAATTGGAAAAAGTTCTCTCCTCTGGAATATCCTAGAAGAGTTTGTGTATAATTGTTAATGCTTCCTTGCTAAATGTTTGGAAGAATTCACTAGGGAAGCTACCTGGAATTAGTATTTTCTTATTAGCAGGTTTTTAATTACAGATACAACTTATTTTATACTTACAGGCTTATGTAGATTATCTACTTCTACTTCAGTGAGCTTTGATAGTGTGTGTCTTTAAAGGAATTTTACAATTTAATCTAAGTTGTCAAATTTGTTGGCTTAAAATTATTCTCAATTTCTTTTATTATTTTTTAAATGAGGAGTAATGTCATAGCTCAAATTCTTGATATTCATATTATTTAAAAAATATTACTGGATCCATGTGGCTATTAACATGTCAACATTATTGATTTTCTCAAAAATACAATTTACTTTCATTTATCTTTCTATATTGTTTGATTTGCCTTCAATGTCATTGATTTCTGCTCTGATCTTTTGTTAATTTATTTCCTCTGTTTACTATTGTCTCCACTGGTTCTTCTTTTTCTAGTCTCTTAAGTTTGAAGCTGAGATCAGTAATTTAAGACTGTTATTCTTTCTGAATGTGGGTGTTCAGTGCTATCAGTTTTCCTTTAAATAATACTTTGGCTGCATCTCTTCAATTTTGATATACTGCGTTTTCATTTTCATGCAGCTTGAAATACATTCTATTTCCCCTTGTGATTGCTTTTTATGTTCCATGATTTATTTAGAAGTTTTCTATTTTGTTTCCCAATACCTGGATATTTTTCCAGGATCTGATCGGTTAGAGACTATATATGACTTGAACTTTTGAAAACGTATTTATAATTGTTTTATGGCCAAGAATATGCTCTATCTTAATAAATGTTCCAAGACCACTTGAACACATATTTTAGTGCTTTTGAGTGAAGTATTTCATAAATGTCAGTTAGGGCAAGTTGATTGACTGTGTTGAGATCCTTACTGATTTTTCTCATCACTTCTCAAATCTGTTCTTTAGAGAGATGTAGCTAAATCATCTATTAAAATTGTGAATTTGTCTATTTCTTATTGCAGTTTTATCAGTTTTTGCTTCATGTATTCTGAAGCTCTGTTTTTAGGTACATAAATGTTTAAAATTGCCATGTATTTTTGTTGCATTAATACCTTTTATGTAATGAATTACTTTCTTTATCCTGAGTAATTTTTTTTTTTACTCTGAAATCAAGTTTGTCTTACATTTGCATAGCCATTTTCGCTTTATTTGAATTATTATTAGTTTATAATATTTTATATGGATTGTTATGTATGCTTCTGTATATAATTTGTTGCACAGTATTGTTTTAATTAAATATTTTTTAAAGTCCAGTTTTATATCTAGCTGAAAAAGAAATTAGTATTTTAATATTCATTTCAAATAACTGAATATATTCTTTGAGACTATAACAAAAATTGGTAAATAATATAACCTTAAATTTTAGAATGCAATTTAGATATGGGGGTATGAAAATAAACATTTTGTATTTTCTCACGTCAAAATCTATTGGTTGAGCTTCTGTCTTAAATTAATATTTTTGTGTATGCATGACTTTTGTACCTCATACATTGGTCATTTGAAAAATAATGATTCATTGAGCTAAGAGTTCTTTCAAATATTTATACATTGTACCATACATTATTTTTAAAAAATATATTTGCTGATATAAACACGTACTTCATTAGAAAGATCTTTAAGCATTGAAAAACAATCTCATGATGATAGATACAAGGTTTTGAAAATTTTCTAATTTTCATTAGAAAACTTTAACTTTGTCATGAGCTCAAATTTTGTCAGTCATTTTCCCTGAAGTAAAAGAATCAATTTTTAAAATTGACAAATACTCAAATCTTAGCAGTGATAGTTTGTCTATTATTCTTTAAATAAAGAGGTGTTCAATGGAAAACCAAGCAGCCAGCTCAGCTCAAAACACAATTACATAGATGTTTGTTCCTCTAGAACTCCCTCAGGCTTCACTATGCCCTACGATGCATTACATATTCAGGTGTTATCATTTATTAAAACAATCATTTTCCCTGCAGGTCCCTGTTAAGTAACACTGGACCTTTTCTCTGTTACTACATGGTACTGTTGCTTGATCGGTGTAAAATCGTCATCAGTTTTTCCCATCATTGTTTTTGCGCTGTCTGTGGAAATGCTACACAGTGAAACAGACACTTAACAACTCCGTAGTATTAGAAAATAAGTTTGACCTTACAGACCTTCTGAAATCGCACCTCTCCAGGGATCTGTGGGGCACACCTTAAAATGAGATGCATTACATGTGTAACCCGATTCTACTGAGCGTAAAAATTGTTGTAGTTGAAAGAACATATGAAGAAAGAAACATTATATTAATTTATTTGGTACATTGCAACAAAAGTTACATTGAATTGAATTGAATTGATGTCATCTATACTGGTAATTTAGGACTGTGTAGTGATCACGGGCATCTGATGTACATGACCTATATTTATTTATATACCTGCATGATCTATATTTTATTTATTTATTTATTTATTTATTTATTTTTATTTTTATTATTAGTTTTTTTTGTTTTTGAGACAGAGTCTAGCTCTGTCGCCTAGGCTGGAGTGTAGTGGCATAATCTCGGCTCACTGCAACCTCCATCTCCTGGGTTCAAGCAATTCTCCTGCCTCAGCTTCTCTAGTAGCTGGATTTACAGGCGCTCACCACCATGCCCAGCTACTTTTTGTATTTTTAGTAGAGATGGGGTTTCACTGTGTTGGCTAGGCTATTCTTGAACTCCTGACCTTGTGATCCTCACATCTTGGCCTCCCAATATTTTATTTTTTTAGAGAGACAGTTTGTCATTGATCAGTCAGTCTGGAGTACAGTAGTATGATCATAGCTCACTGTAACCTTGAACTCCAGGGCTCAAATAATCCTCACACTTTGGTTTCCTGTGTAGCCGGGAGTACAAGCATGTGCCACTGACCCAAGTAATTTGTTAAAAAATTTTTGTAGAGACAGGGTCTCGCTATGTTGCCTAGGCTGATTTCGAACTCCTGGCCTCAATCAGTTCTCCCTCCTTGGCATTCCAAATTACTGGAATTACTGACACTGTGCCCAGCCCATATATTGATTTATTGATTATATCTACTATTTATGTTTTATGGGACAGTATAACCCATGTGTATTCATATGGAAACTGCTGGACTACAGCCAAATAAGGATGCCTTATGACACTTGGATGTAATGACACTTGGAATGTAGAATCAGTTCCTTATAAAAGTTGATGTTTTAAGAGGAGAGAAGATACTTTTTAATAGTCTATTGAAACTCACTTTAATGTAAGGTAATTCTGTTTTTTCCTAAATTCTTATAATCAAAACTAAGATGAATATATAATCAAAACTAACAACTGGCATGACCAAGATGGGCAAATGAGTTTACTTGCAGTGCAGATCTTGTAAATATGTAACTTGGGGCTGTTTTTGTTTAAAAGAGTTCACAATCTAATAGATTGGTAAAATATTTATCATCTGTTTTTGTTTATGGAATTATTCTGGTTTCTTGAGAAATCCCTTGTCCATAGGGACAATCTAAATATTAATTCCATCATTATCTACAAAATACCCAAAGAAAATAAAGCATAAAATACAAAGCTTGCTTATTTAAATTCAAGTCAGTCTGGTGACAGTTTGCTGACAGTATTCTTCAACATGGACCACCATCTAAAAGACAAAGTGTATTCATTACAACTGAATCTTTATGCATAAATTGATGGACGTATTCAAACACCAGTATCTGAGGGAGAGAGCTTACATATGGATTGAGAATTTATGGGTGGGTACTGGCATCTATTAGTTCATCTGTTTTTCTTTGCTAACAGGATGTGTAACTTATGTCCAGGCAGATGTAATTCTCCTCATTTTGATGAATAGAAGCATTGAAATTCAGAATGCTAACTTGGCAAAGTGCTGTATCTAGTCAGAGTCGGAGCTGGGAATTTAAGCTGGATCCTGCTGACCTCAGAGCTCCTGTTGACCTTGATAGTTTGTAACACAGAAAATTATAATATGCAGACTTCACAAAGTAGCCATTGAGAAGTCAAGATATAGTTGAAATCTATCCTTGAACTCAGCCTTCCAAGCCATGCACCATAGCCTGAGTTGTGTATGCTGAGCAAAAGGACAGTCTTGCTTTAATTGATCTCTGCAAGGGGTGTGTCATGTTCTAATTGTCACCACAGATCTACTTAGACTGGCATCAGCCATGATGCACACTGCCAGACACTATACATTTTATATCTATGAGTATATACATACACACACACACACACACACACACACACACACACACACACACACACACACACACACATAAAATTTCAAATCCTGACTTCCACCCTTTTAAGAACATTTCAAAGATGCTGAAACTGAACTTAGGGAGTTCCCTGAATTCTCTGAAACTTGAGCTTCTCAACTGCTTTCCTATCCCTTTTATCTTTTCCTTCACAAAGTGACCCACTCCATGACTGTCCATAAAGAGCTCCACGTGGCCACAGCCCTGGTTCTGCATGAGCTGCAATTCCTGTCCTGACATTCCCTCCTGTGCAGGTGGCCACTGCCCACTTCAGTGTCCTCTCCTTCCTTTACTTCTTCTTCTTTTTTTTTTTAATTTATTTTTTGAGACGGAGTCTCACTCTGTCCCAGGCTGGAGTGCAGTGGCACCGTCTTGGCTCACTGCAACCTCCACTACCTGGGTTCAAGTGATTCTCCTGCCTCAGCCTCCTCTGTAGCTAGGATTACAGGCACACACCACTACACATGGCTAATTTTTAAAATTAATTATTTTTTATTGTACTTTAAGTGCTGGGGTACATGTGCAGAACATGCAGGTTTATTACATAGGTATACATGTGCCATGGTGTTGGCTGCATCCGTCAGTCTGTCATCTACATTAGGTATTTCTCCTAATGCTATCTCTCCCTTAACCCCCCACCCTCCAACAGTCCCTGGTGTATGATGTTCCCCTCCCTGTGTTCATGTGTTCTTATTGTTCAACTACCACTTATGAGTGAGAACATGCAGTGTTTGGTTTTTTTGTTCTTGCATTAGTTTGCTGAGAATGATTGATTTCCAGTTTCATCCATGTTCCTGCAAAGGACATGAACTCATCCTTTTTTATGACTGCATAGTATTCCATGGTGTATATTTTTAGTAGAGACAGAGTTTCACCACATTGGCCAGGCTGGTCTCAAACTTCTGATCTCAGGTGATCCACCTGCCTTGACTTTCCAAAGTGCTGGGATTACAGGTGTGAGCCAAGTACCCAGCCACTTCCTTTACTTCTTAGTCATGTTCTTCCTCAAGTATGGTCTCTTTTTTGCCACACCAACTATACCCATGCTCTCTTAGTTGAGAGTCCTCCCACAAACCAGGATTGACGGATAACAGAGAAACAAAGGAAGGGCTTAAATAGGCAAAACTGACAAATACGGAATGGTTCTCCCTATAATTTTTTGTTCTTTTCGAAAATAGAATATTTATTTACGAAATGCACTTCCTAACAGTGGACTCCATGTATGATGGTTTTCCCATAAGATTATAATGGAACTGAGAAATGTTCATTGCCTAGTGAGCTCCTAGCCCTGCTCACTCCCAGCAAAGAGCACTACTCACATGTGTGTGGCAATCCTATTTTAAGACAGATTTACTGTACTGCCGGTCACATAAAAGGCTGGCACATACTTGATAATGAGAATTAATGACTGTCTTACTAGTTCATCCATATACAATGGGATACTTGCTACTGTTATTTTAGAGTGTACTCCGTCTACTTATAAAACACAAAAGTTAACTGTGAACAGCCCCAGGCAGGTCCTTCAGGTGCTATCCAGAAGAAGGCACTGTGATCATTGGACATGACAGTTTCATTCATGCATATTGCTGACCCTGAAGACCTTCCAGTGAGACAAGATGTGGAGGTAGAAGACAGTGATGTTGATGGTCCCGAACCTGTGCAGACCTAGGCTAGTGTGTGTGTGTTCATGTCTTACTTTATAATAAAAAAGATTTAAAAAGTAAAAAGAAAAATAGAGCAAAGAAACACAAGACAGAAAAAAAAAAAATAGAAAAAAAATCTTATAGAATAAAAATATAAAGAAAAAATACTTTGTACAGCTGTACAATGTGTTTGAGTCTTTATTATTACAAAAGAGTCAGAAGACAAAAAGTGAAACAAAGTAAAAATGTTACAGTATTTAAGGTGAATTTATTATTGAAGAAAAAAAAACATTAATAAATGTATTGTGGCCCAAGGATACAGTGTTACTAAGGTCTTCAGGAGTGGACAGTCATGTCTTAGGACTTCGCATCCACTCAGCACGTACTCACTGACTCACACAGAGCAACTTCCAGACCTGCCAGCTCCATGTACAGGGAGTACCCGACATGAAGGAGCCATCTTTTATCTTTCATACCGTATTTTTTCTGCTCCTTTTCTGTTTAGATATACTTAGACACACAAACACTTAATTGCCCCCAGTACTCAGTACAGTAACACGCTATATGGGTTCACAGTCTTGGAGCACTGGAAGAGATGGGGTTTCACCACGTTGGCCAGGCTGGTCTACAATGAAAAATAAACATGGAATCCTGGAGATAAAAATATGCTAAGACAAAGAATAGGTGTTATTAGCATGAATGGTATCATGCACATACCAAAGACATGAATTAACTATTTAGTTTTTAAGTCATAAATATCACTCTTCCAACCCCAAAATTCCCTTTAGAGCATAGGTCATGACTTTATACACCATGAAACCCAGGTGTGCAGCAGGCTGCACTGTCTAGGTGTGTGTAAGGGCACTCTATGATATTCACAACATTGTGTAATGATGCATCTCTCAGATTGCATCCTGTCGTTAAAAGACAAGTGCCTTCCCCCTGCCCTGTCTTCGTCCTTCCCCATTCACACAGTTGGCTTTTCTCTGTAGAACAAGGAGCTCTTGTCATTTCATAATTTCAACATTTCCTGGCATGTGTGTTTATGTTACTATCATCTCGTTGCACTCATGTGGTCTTGAAGGAAAGGGGAGAGGCCTTATTGATTTTATTTGTTATGACTGGACCCAACACAAGGCAGAAGCCTCCTCTGTTAAGTAGGTTAAATTGAGACCAGTCCCTGGGGATATATGGACATAAGCCCATTAATACTCTGCTAAACCAATTAAGATAACCACTGCTTGTCAGAGAATAGTTTAACAATTAAAAAGAAAGTCATGACCTATGCTCTAAAGAGAATTTGGGGGTGGGAAGAGTGATATTTTGACTTAAAAACTAAATAGTTAAATTATGTCTTTGGTTTGTGCATGTTACTACTCACGCTAATAACATCTGTTCTTTGTCTTAGCAAATTTGTATCTCCAGGACCCCATGTTTATTTTTCATTTATTTTGAAATATATTTTATGAATTGTGTGTCATCAAATGGAAGGAGAAACTAAATACATTAAGGAAAAAAATTACATAATCAATGAGAAGCAGAAACAAATCCATAGCCCATGTTTTGATAAAAACTGCTCATTTCTAATTAACACATTTAGTTATCTTCATTTCCTGTAGCACGTTGATAGTTTTATTTAGTTATTACAGTATTGCTGCAATGGTTTTATTATGTCTCCACTGTAGGTCAGCTGCAGTGAGAGCAGCAGCACCTGTCCCTTGTTACATGAAAATGTAAATAATTGAACTTATAGATCATGGAGAAGCCAGGGAATAAATCTGCTGTTCTTTTTTTTTATTTTTGTATTTGCGCTCTGGGGTACATGTGCACATCCTGCATCCTGCAGGATTGTATAGGTGCATACATGCCATGGTGGTTTGCTGTTATCCTCCCTGCACCCACCCCCACTGTCCTTCCTCTCCTCCCCTCCATCGCCCCACCTAGCCCTGTGAGTGTTGTTTCCCTCCCTGTGCCCAAATGTTCTCATTGTTCATCATCGGCCTGTGAGTGAAAACGTGGTGTTTGGTTTTCTGTTCTTGTGTCAGTTTGCTGAGAATTATGGTTTCTAGGGTCATCCAGGTCTCTACAAAGGACACAAACTCATCGTTCTTCATGGCTGGATAGTATTCCATGGTAAATATGTGCCACATTTTCCCATTCCAGTCTATTATTGATGGGCATTTGGGTTGGTTCCAGGTCTTTGCTATTGTAAACAGTGCCACAACGAACATATGTGTGCATGTGTCTTTATGATAGAATGATTTATAATCTTTTGGGTATATACCAAATAATGGGATTGCTGGATCAAATAGAATTTGTATTTCTTAATCCTTGAGGAAGCGTCACACTGTCTCCCACAATGGTTGAACTAATTTACACTCCCCAACAGTGTAAAAGTGTTCCTATTTCTCCACATCCTCTCCAACATCTGTTGTCTCCAGATTTTTTAATGATCAACATTCTAACTGGCATGAGATGGTGTCTCAATGTGGTTTTGATTTGCATTTCTCTAATGACCGGTGATGATAAGCATTTTTTCATGTTTTTTGGCCTCATATATGTCTTCTTTTGAAAAGAATCTGTTCATGTCCTTCACCCACTTTTGAATGGGTTGTTTGTTTCCTGTAAATCTGTTTTAGTTCTTTGTAGATTCTGGATATTGGCCCTTTGTCAGATGGGTAGATTGCAAACATTTTTTGCCCATTCTGTTGGTTGCTGGTTCACTCTAATGATTGTTTCTTTTGCTGTGCAGAAGCTCTGGAGTTTAATTAGATCCCATTTGTCTATTTTGGCTTTTGTTGCCAATGCTTTAGGTGTTTTACTCATGAAGTCCTTGCCTATGCCTATGTCCTGAATGGTTTTGCCTAGGTTTTCTTCTAGGGTTTCTATGGTGTTAGGTCTTATGTTTAAGGCATGAGGATTTTTACAGAAAATGTTTAATTGTGGTAAAATGCGCATAACATAAAACTTAGCATCCTGGCCATTTGGCATTAACACATTCACGTGGTTGTACAACCATCACCATTATCCATCTCCAGAATTCTTTTCATCTTGCAAAACTGAAACTCCATACCCATAAAGCTGTAAGTTCCCATTCTTCTCTACCCACATCTCCTGGCAACTACCAGGGTACTTCCCGTCCCTGTCAACATGATCACTGTAAAGAGAATATCGTAGATCACTCTCTCTAGGGCAGATACATGAACACTAACTGTCTCCTTTCTTTCAACACATTTCTGGTGAAGATGTAGGGGAAACAAAATGAATCACCTGATACTCTGAAGAGTTTTTAAAAGAATTGGAAAAATTAGTGAACAGGGAGAATGGCCCCCAAATAAATGCACTGGTTGGTTATTGAATGTGCACTGGTTTGATATTATTCCTATAGTTGGTAACTCTTTTGCATATTACCGATGATCTCACAGGCTTCCTTTAGCCTTAAAGGTTGTTAATGCTCCTGAACGGAGCCATGAATTTTTTTGCAGGATCTTATTCTAAAGTAGATTACGGTGACTAGTGTAGGTAACTTAGCATTAGGACTTTTATAAGTGCCTCCTGTGATTCTGATCTACAAGCAACATTGGTAACCATTGGCCTACCTGGTTTATGTCATCCATGATACAGGATTAGAGATAAGTGACTAAACACAGATGGGCTTGCCTTTGAAACAGCTGTTTGATATCACAAACATTGTCTGATAAGGTGTATGGAAACCTCATTGGAAAACATTTTCAGTATCTGCTGTCTTCCACAGCTCCTGTATGATTGCAGAAGCTGGAAGAATCAGGGCAGCTGATTTGTTGCCCCACTGCAAAAATGCTACCAAACCTTGGCCTCCATCAAATAATGTTCTGGGAAAAATAATAAAGGTACAAGGCCAATGAGCTGTTCCTATAAACAGGAATCCCACAGACACTATGAGGCAATGCTCATGGAACTCAGAAACCAGAGGCAAACCTGTATCAAGCAGCGATATACAGGAGTATGGAGCTTTCTAGCATGTATAGCCCGGTATCAAGCCTGCTTCCATGAGATCATGGGGAAGAAATGAAGACTGTCCAATCATAGTTCATTTGTGCACATAGAGATCGGTACAGAAACCCCTTGGAATAGTTGTTACATTTCTTGACACTGTAATCAATTCCTTCTTCTCTATCCACATTTTCAATCAGAAAACAAAACCATTCTTTTTACTGTATTGAAATCATTTATTTAATGAATAAAATATTATTTTTGAAATATTGCAAAACATGCATACAAATGTTGCAAAGCATTCATGGAAGAACAATGACTGCTATTTATGATTGAGTCCTCTGATAGAGTTGGGATAGACGCGGGTGCTATGGATCCCTCAGTAAAATTACTGCCCCTGCAGACTTTTGCTTTACACCAGAGAAGTGTCTCTTGTCATCTCAGCTCACCAGTGGCTTTCCACTGCCATCGGCAATAATACTTGATTGCCATCGTAGAGAATACAGTGGGAAGCTGGGTGAGTAAATGAGAGCACCTTATCCACAGGATAACATTTCATAGTCTTTGGGTGGTAGACAATTGAAGGGATCCCTTTTCCAGTCAACTCTGGGTGATTCTCACACTTGACTCTTGCTGAGAACTGCTGGTTTTGAGACTTCTTAAGTTTCCGTGTTCATATTCTAGGGGAAATAGAAAGAGTAGCTAGTGAGAGGTTTTTCAATTTAACTAGGATCTAATGGAAATAAATCCACCTACTCCACCCTTCAACAGCATTAAATGCCCTTTGACACCAAATTCTAAATTTTATGAGAAATTTTACCTAAGCTTCCTATTTATGCTAGTGGGAAAGAGAAGAAAAAAAAAAAACAGAAAGGCAGATACCTGGGATGATTTGCAAAGCAGTGATTTGTCAGTTTACAGCTGGCTGATGCCGCCTGCAGTTATGTGTGTGTGTCTTAAATTAATTTGTCAGTCTGTTTACATGCTAGACTTTTGTTAAGTGTTCAGCAAGCATTCAGAACCAACTCTACCCATAGTGATAAGCAGAGGAGGTACCCCACATGGTGGTCCATCTTCCCTGCCCTCACAATGATGCTGCCAGGAGCTTGCCATGAACAAACTGTAGAGACCAACTCTCTTGCTTTGAGACATCCAGCTGTGCTGAAATACAGCTACCTCTGGAAGGGGAAGGTGGTCAACCATCTTACTGCATTACACCTTCTAGTGTATGGAAGGGTTCATCAGGTCTGTTGCTCCCAGCAGATTTTGATGAAAGACAGGAGAAAAGAAGTGGGAGTTGCCTGCACCAAGCAGGGTGGACCACCTGGTGAAAGAAAAGAGGAGCACAAGGTAGAGGCTGGTGTTGGTCAATCTGGGCATGCAACAGATGCTCACAGGAAAATGGAGATATGGTGAAAGGCGTAAAGCTGCAGTGACATAGGATGAATAAACCTAGGGATCTGATATATGGCGTGAGGACTGGGGTTAATTAATAATGCTGCATTGGAGTTAATAATGCTGTGTTGTGGTTACTAATGCTGTATTGTGGTTAATAATGGTGTGTTGTGGTTACTAATGCTATATTATGGTTAATAATGCTGTACTGTGGTTACTAATGCTGTATTGTTGTTACTAATGCTATAATGTGGTTAATAATGCTGCATTACTGTATTGCATACTGGGAATTTGCTAACAGGGTGGATCTCAGGTGTTCTCAGCACACAAACACACAAAGGTAGTGAGAGTTCCTCTTTTCCATATGAGGAAATGTATATATTCATTTGCTTGACTGCTTACCATTTAGGAACTTTAAGTATATACAGTGCCCCCCATCACACATACACACAAAGAAGTAAGCAATTACAATCCAAAGTCAACTTTTCTTTTCTTTTCTCTTTCTTTCTCTCTTTCTCTCTTCCTCTCTTCTTCTCTTCCTCTTCTCCTCTCTCTCTTTATCTCTTTCTTCTCTCTCTCTCGCCTGCTTTCTTTCTTTCTCTTTCCTTCCTTCCTTCATCCATCCTTTCTTTCTCTCTCTCTCTTTTTTCTTTCTTCTTTCTTTCTCTTTCCTTCTTTCTTTCTTTCCTTCCTTCCTTCATCCATCCTTCCTTTCTTTCTCTCTCTCTCTCTCTCTTTCTTTCTTTCTTTTTTCTTTCCTAGATGGAGTCTTGCTCTGTTGTCCAGGCTGGAATGCAATGGTGTTATCTCAGCTCACTGCAACCTCCACCTCCTGGTTTCAAGCAATTCTCCTGCCTCAGCCTCCTGAATAGCTGGGATTACAGGTGTCCGCTACTACGCCCTGCTATTTTTTTTAATTGTTAGTATAGACAGTGTTTCATCATATTGGTCAGGCTGGTCTCAAACTCCTGACCTCATGATCTTCCCACCTCAGCCTCCCAAAGTGCTGGGATTATATGTGTGAACCACTGTGCCCAGCCCAATGTCAGGTTTTGTTTGCTTTGTATCTTCTGTTCTAAAAAGGAGGGTGAGAAAAATTGCAAATCACTACCTCCAGCTGTTTCTAGGAAGGTTTAGCATCCAAGGCAATCCTTCATCTATTCATTACTTCTTTAGTTTTCTCAACAAAATGAGCAAGCCCTCAGGAACCACACTGAGCTCTTGGGACCTAAGGACAAATAAAAGAAGGAACAACAGAAAAGGCTTCCTCTGCTGTAGACAGAGCACTGAGGGAGACTCGGGGAGACGTCCCAGCCAGGGCCTGGAGGATGGGAAGGAGAGGATCTCGCCACTGGAGTGCATGGGGCAGTCAGTCCCAGAAGGAACAAGAGTGTGTGTAAAAGCCCTGAGGGAAAATCTTTCCCTGACTCTTTCTCCTAGAGACTGATGTGAGCATTAAGGGCTGGGTCTAAATGACAAGAAGTTAAAGCAAACACACCAGCCATCAAATGCATCACGGCACAGAGAAAAGCAGATGAGAGGACGCCGGGCAGGTCTGTTGTTCTGGGGATGTTTGCAGCTGGATTTCGTGCATCTACAAAGCACAGTGTAAGTTTAGCATCAACTGCCCAAGACACTTTCTTTCCCGATATCCAAAGGATCCCTTTTCTCAGATTGGCTTGGTCCTACTTTGTTAAATGTGTTAGGAAATATGTGATTTTATTTCTAGGAATGACCCAAGATTAATATAAGGTGGAGAAAAAAAAGCTATATGAAGAAGAAGACGGTATTTTCTTGGGTCGAAGTAGGGCAAATGATAAAGAGAGGAGATAGACAAAGAAATGGTAAGAAGTGTGTTTAGAGTTGCAAGAAGTTTGATAGGGAAATAAGAGTTCTTGGCCTCAGTACCTTAAGACACAGTGAAAAAAAACATGTGGTGAGTGTTTTGTCTCAGCTGCATTTTATTTACAATTACTTAATAGACTGGTGACTTATTGAATAGCCTGGTGACCTTATAAAAATAACTTCTCCCCAGAACCTAAAGTACAACAAAAAAATAAAAAATAAAAAATACTTCTCTACGTCTTGGGGCTTGCACCAAAAGTTGATCATGTGATCATAGTTCAATACTTTATTTAGGCATCCCTAGAAATCAGCCTAAGACAAAGGGGCAGTTTAATTCCAGTGAAGTGACAGTGAGAGAAATGGGAACCCAAGAGAGATGCCAAATGGGCTGTGAAGCTGTGCTCAGCTTTAGAATAAGCCAGGGAGTCACTCTGTCTCACCGGTGCCTCTAGACAGCCTCGGTGGACCCCGGGGCCCCGATGTTGACCACAAGCCCCTCTCAGCCCCTGTGTCCCATTCTCAAAATCTGACCTCTGGAGCATTGCTTACCCCTCATTTTGGGGTTCCCACATGTCTGCTGCAGAAGCTAGAGCCTCAGCAGGCTCAGTGCAGCCAGCATTTGGGAGAGATGGCCCTGTTTTCTCAGCCGATTATCTTGTAGAGCTCCTGGTTCTGGGTAGCAGTAGCACCTGGGATCTGGATTCATAGCCACAGAAACAGAGTGAGCCATTGCACCAAGCACGGCAGGAAGAAGGTGCACTGCTGAGAGGGGCACTTGGAAATTGAGCCCTGCTTGCTGAGTGCTTGCATTGTGCTAACTTCTGCAGGGAGCAAGGGTATTCACACTTTTTGCAGTGTCCTCCCAGCGTGCTTTTGGATCTCACGCAATGAACTGTATGCATATCTGCATGTGTGTCTGTGTAGAGTGTGTGCACATAGGTGTGCAGTGTGTGCACATATGTGTGCGGTGTGTGCCTGAGTATGTTTGTGTGTGCACTGAATGACAGCAGCGTTTTCTTCTCCTGCCCACTCTCCTGGCTCCTGCTTTGGGTGGTGCTCATGAAGCCTGGATCCTGTGGTTGCTGGTCAGTTACAAGCAACCAGATGTGAAGGATAAACCAAAATACTGTGAAGTTTTGCACAGTGTAGATATAGCCCAGGAGGAAATGTCTGCTGAATAGTTTCTGTATATTTATGATTGTTTACTGATCAACCACAGATTTACTGGGAGAAATGACTGATGTGGGTCACAGGGGATGGAAACAGCAAACCACCGTGACATGTGTGCACCTGTGCAACACTCCTGCAAGATCTGTGCATGTACCCGAGAACTTAAAAGCACAATAAAAAAAAAAGAAAGTGGCAACAACAACAAAAAGCCCATTTGAATCCAGCATCCTATGATGCTGAGCAGAGGGCAGACTGAGTCTCTTGTTCTCATCTCTGATTTGGGAATGAGGCACCTCCATCGCTGACATACCTTGGAGGCCCCAGATGCCTGCCCAGACCTGAGTGCTTAGTCTTTGAGTCGCTTCCCTGCATGCTTTACCTGGTCAGCTCTGGCTGCTGCCTGGGCAAGTTCATAACGTAAACAACCTTTGTCTTCGGCTATTGTGTCCAGCACGTGCATGATAGAGTCATGAGCTGGACGGTGGTGCTGGCTTCCCTTCCCATCTCTCTGCTTTTCACATGCCTCACTGCTTCCTCATTCCAGCTACAGGGCAAAAAGTACCATCTGTGAAATGCCTTTTGGTCTAGAGTTTGAAGAGTCTCCTCTGGCTTCCTGAGTCCATGTGGAACACAGGCACTGACACTGCTGATTTCAGAGCCCTGATAATTGTCAGGAAGGAGGCAAAGGGGCTTCCACCTTGGATCTCATGGAGGCAGGAAGAAGGTGGGAGAGGGGCTTTTGGGCAAAGCTCCTTCCCAAGCCGTGATTCCCCTCAGTCCTCCCCCAAACCCTCTTCAGGGTTCACACAATGCATATAGCTTCTGCGTTTGTATGGATAGGTGGGTGGACATAAGGATTTATTTTTCTACTTCACATGACAGAGTCCTGTTGTTTGGTGAGTGGCAGGTTTCCATGAACTTATAACATACTTGGAAAATTTAGAGTAAATTCCCTCACACAAAAATTCACACCTCATTGTCAGTGCCATGCTTCTCAGAGCTAGTCACAGTTGGAAATCTCCAGTCACTCCAAGCCCCTTGCAAAAGCATTCCTGTTGCTTATACCCTGGAAGCATCCCATATTTTGATTGTCATTAAGGGATCTTTGTTGGGCTATTGCTAACACATAGTATCTAAAAATCACATAAAATATTAGCTTCCTTTCTTTCCTTAGGCTGGGAGATTCACCTACTCTCTTATGCATTTTTAGTGGTACTAAACTGCCTTAAGGCTTGAAGAGATGAGTCTAAAAATTGTCACTATAAAAAGAAAAAATGACACAGAAATGACACATTATGTGTGAAAAGCAAAAGGGTAATAAATGACATTTCAATATCCACAGCAGACGTGCATTCATCTCTTGGATGATGGCATTTTCTGGAATGCTGAGCAAGTCGTGCGATCGGACAATGTTTCCCTAGCATGTGACTGGCTTCCTTGCAAATGGTCTTCACAACCTTCCTGGTCTGGTTGATTAGGGTTGTGTCCTTACGGGGCATCTCTCAGCAGAGGCTGTCCGGTGAAGTGTCTAAGTTCCCATCTGAGTGGTGTAAAAAATTCCCTTATTGGAGAATCGGTGAAGACACCTAAAGCACTGGTTTTAAAATAGAGGCAAATGCTCCCAAGTGTGCATGTGCCACGTGGATGCTGAGATATTCCAGGCGGAGGCTGGGTTGTGTTTTTGCTCCTGAAGCCCTCCAATTCAGAGCTTCTTCTGTATCTAGGAGATACTCTGAATCCCTGCTTCTGTCTCCTGGTTTGTGCTCTCATTAGTTCCACAGGTATTTATTGCAAGGCTGTCAGAAGCTCCTTGCACAGTGCTGGAGGCTGTGAGAGATTTCAAGGTGAATGAAACACAGCGGGTTCCCTTGGGGATTGGCACCTTTCCATGCGGCCTCTTCTCCCAAGCCTCCCACTCTTTCATACTGCTGGGCTTTATGTTAATATCCTCAGCCTAAACCTGAGATGGAGCAATAAAGGAACTAAGTTAGATGGCTCCAAAGTGAGAGAAGAGAGGTGAAGTGGAGGGAGAGGGTATAAACCTAAGTCATTGTGTCTGTAGGGGAAGGACAGAGGGCAGAACTTCAAAGCAGGAAGGCAGGAGATGGCCTCCAAGGTGTCTGAAATAACCTTTGGAAAACGCTGTTCTGGACAAACCACATAATATGCAATTCTCTGAACAAACCACAGCTTTGTTACCAACAGTGTTTTGCTGCTGTGTTTTTTTCTTTTTTCTTTTCTTTTTTTTTTTTTTTGAGATGGAGCTTCATTCTTGTTGCTCAAGCTGGAGTGCAATGGCATGATCTCAGTTCACTACAACCTCTGCATCCCAGTTCAAGCAATTCTCCTGCCTTAGCTTCCCAGTAGCTGGGATTATAGGCATGTGCCATGTGGTGGGTTTTTAATCTACAACACACGTACTCATTTTGGAAAAGAAATATATTCTATGGATATTTCAAGGCCCAACCCAAATTCCAGTTTCCAGTAATAAGTTTCTCTTACCTTTTTACTAAAGGCAAAATCAGTTCTTTTTTTAAATTAATATTCCCATAGCAATTAGATTTACTTAATGCATTGACCAAGAGCAGTTTGATGAAGTATCTCTTACACTAGCAGCTCACTGATATGGCTAAGGGTTATCCTCAAGTCTGGTGCATTTGGGGATGGCCGTAAATGATTGTCAAACCCCATAGTGGAGGTCCAGCTAGGAGAGCAAAGACAGAGGAGTTAGATGGGTTTGCTACATTGTTTCTGTTTCAGTTTACCTACAGCTTGACCTGCCTAGCACAGGGAAGTGGCTTTGCTTTAGTCATTCACTCGACTTCTGTTTGTTGAGTGTCTGTGGTGTGTCTGGCACTCTGTGAGGCCCTGGGGACATCTGCGTAGGACAGATTTGCAGCTAAATTTTCTCAAGATGTTGAAGAGTATTAGAGGCATTCTGCTGGGTGTCTCCTCTCTCAGTCCCTTCCTTGCATCAAATATCACTCTATTGTTCTAAAGTTAGAAAAATACCGTCGTCTTTCTAACAGAGTTTCCAGGAAACTAGCACCTTGCTCCAGAAACTCCCTGTATAACTGATTCTGTGTATTAGGAAAAAGCAATTTTTTTAATGAGAAAATAAGATGGAGGAAGGCAGGGAAAGAGAAAAATAGGGAAAGAGAGCGACAAAGACAGGGAGAAAGAGATGGTGAAGATGGGAGAATGACCCATATACAGTAAGAATAGCAATATTATTTGCAAAGTAAGTTAAAATGGGTATACGAAGTTGAATTAATAAGTCTATGAGTTCTGATATGTAAAATGTAATTTTATTTGTACTGTGATTGGTCATTTCTTATGTGAGATTCTCATTTTGTCTGAGTCAGAAAACTTTATCTATTTATTGTTAAAAGAGTTAATCTTACTGGTTTCCCAGTCAAACAGATTTCAAGTCAGCTCGGGATGTTCCTTCACTCTGTCTCAAAGATGTTAAGGGACCAGGCTGTGGGGAGGGCATTTTGACCTCGGAGAGAGCAAGCATCTGTCCTCCACCCAGTCCCAGTCATAAGCTTCCCTAGGCCTCTGCCCTAGAGGCAGGGGCACATGGCAGGGGTGGTGGGGGCAGGGCAGGGGCTTGTCCTTCTCCATCAGGGGCTCCTCCACCTTCTCCAGACTCTGTGAAGCCTGCACCAGAAGACACAGGGGGTTCTCCATGAGGCCGAAGCTGGGAGCTAGAGTCCTCCATTACCCCTGGACACACCGACACAGCACGGGGAGTTCTGTCTTGTTCTGTCCCTTTACCTGGCTTGGCTCCTGATCCCGGGTATGGTGGGGAAACAGGACACTGGGCCTTCACGCTACCATCATGCTCATCACCACAGGGCCAGTGGCAAGTTCTGGCAGAACTTTCAGCAGGACCCAGCTCTATTCCTCCCTCCTGAGGAGGAGCCTCCAGCCAGGCTTCCAGCTACCCTGCTCATATCCAGGGACTGGCCAAGAGTTCTGATTTCTCCTTGGGATGGAGTGCCTGTGGGGAGAGGCAAGCCACCACCTTTGCTGTTTCAGCAGCTCAGCCATTCCAGACTGCATGCTTTGTTTTTATTTCTTGTCGGGGAGAAGCAGGAAGGGGGAAACACACCGTCACATCTCCATTACTCATATTTTATGAGGTCCACCTGTGAATTTAGAAGCCTGTAATTTTAACTTGTGCTTTGCCAGGTCAAAGGTCGTCAGAGTTTATGTCAAATACAGGGGAAGAAAAGTCAAAGTTGTTCATTCTCTCTCTCTCTCTCTCTCTCTCTCTCTCTCTTTCTCTCTCTCTCTCTCTCTCTCTCTCTCTCTCTCTCACACACACACACACACACACACACACACACACACACACACACGGATGTGCATGCCTGTGCATATACACATTGAACAGGCATATACATCCTTCAGCATTCACTCTTCCTGCTGCTCACAGCAAAAAACATTTGCTTAAGCAAATATTTTCCGTTAAGCAACATTTCTAAACCTTTGGTAAAGTGTGGCTGCAGACACTGCCCCCTGTGCCATCTAGCTCCATCTTACAAGGACAAAAATGGCAAATCCCTGCTTGAACTTCACACTGAAAAAATGATTTCCTTAAATATCTGTGTTTTCTGCTGCCTGAGACTGAAAAACATTTTACCTAATGTATTTTTTCTTTTTATTGAAGATGCAAAATGTTTAAATGCCCACCTTGGTACCTAATAATATATCTATATATATCTCTATATATATAAATATTCCTTTTGGTTTTATGAATATTGAAGTGTGCTGTTTGAACTTGATTTTTTTTTATACAGAAAGGCACATATCTATCTTTCCATAGCTGTTTATGTATCTGTCCATCTATTTATCTATCTATCCATCTACCTAGCCATCTATTTATCTTTCTATCCATCTCTCTGTCAATTTATCTACTTAACCATCTATCCATCTAGCTACCTGTGTATCTATCTATCTATCTAATCCATCTATTCACCCATCTATCATCTATCTATCTATATCTATATATAATCTGTCTGATATATCTATCGACCTATCATCTATCTATCCACCCACATGTTATCTATCCGTCTGTCTTTCCATTTATCTATCCGTCCATCTCTTTGTCTATCACCTGTCTATCCATCTATCTGTGTGTCTATCATCTAATCTATCTGTCTTTCTACCTTTCTGTTTATCATCTATTGGTTGCTTCAGCAGATTTCAGTAGATGCTGACCAGTGTGGATTGAGAAGAGAGGTAGGAGACCGTTAGCTAACCAGTCGGAAGATTAGTGTAATCTCCGGTAAACAGTGGACAGTTAAGTCTCACAGCTAAGTCAACCCATGTGCTATTTTGGACATTAGTTTAATCTTCAAGTCACTTCAAATTATTTTTTTAAATAGTTATAATACCAATGATGAGTAAGTCCACACACAGCCACGCTCTAGAACAACCATATTTAGAAACTGCTTGTGTTGCAGCTAAAACATGTTTGGAAATAGTTTACTCACTTAGAGGCTTTATACTGAGGTAAAGTTAATTATAGGGTGATAAATAAAATACCTTTAGAAATCAAACATTAAGCAATTTCAGAAGTGCTAAGCATTGAAGAAGTAGAAAATGTATGTTTCTCTATTGTGTTTAATTTAAAAGTCAAAAGTTAACTGTTTGAGTTACATTTTGACATGTGGCATTTAATGTCAGTGTATCATGTATCTTGATATTACACAAAATCAATACTCCGGTATTTCTTACAGTTACCGGCTGCTAACACATGTCTAAACTAGGCAATGTAATTAATGTGATTAATCTAACATAATGCACTAAAGTTACTTGCCAATAGAAAGGTACTGCTACTATTATTTTTTTCTGGAATTTTCCGCTGAGACTACTTTCCAGAAAACCAAATTGGGTGATTGAATGTTAGACCTGATATATAGTACTTCAAACATAGTAATCATAAATCAGCAAAAACTTAGTTTATTATATATTTGAAGTTGAAAGCACATGTGGCTTTTAAATCGCACTGATTCATGTGTTAGATAAAACAAGAGCAAAAGATGGAATTGGGGTCCGATTTAGTTTCAACCTCAACTTGATTCATTCTCACATGGAGACGACTCCTCGGCTGTGCTGCTGGAAAGGCGTTTACTTGCGTTGGCTCCATTTGCCAGCTGCAATCAAATGGAAAGCATGCTCCTGTTAATAATTGTAATGCCTTGAAATTAGAGAAGCTTCCATATTCTATTGATGGCTATTTCTGGTCATTCGTGAAAAGATTTCATGGTTGTAATTAAGCAATGAGTTCTATACTGTACCCTCATTTTATGGAATATGAACGTGCACAGAGATTTCTGGATTAGAGTGTGATGCCAGATGATGACCCTAGACACTCAGGAGCCATCCTCCACTCTCCACTGGAGTAGGCTTTCAAAACTCTCCTCTGGTGGAAATCCGAGAAGAGTAAGAGCTGTGTTCGGGTCCTGGAGAGTGTGCATGACTAACTCGATGAGTGAGAAGCAGCTTAAAATGTTTTCTTTTTTTAATTTTTAAACTATAAAGTAATAGAATCCAGAAAAATATAATCATTTGAATATATAAACAGAAGTTTTCTTGTGGTGATAGTGCTGCTCAGAAATGAGCTGTGCCTGTCTTCCTGAAATTTAAATGTAAATGTAGATAGGAAGATCATTGTTATTTTCAGTACACACAATTTCGTATCATTCTTTTTTCTTTTTCTGTTTTTCTATGTTGCTACATATTTCCTTTTCTTTTTTTTAATTGATGCATATGTTTTCTATTTGCCTTTTATATAGCAATGTTGCATTCTTTCAAATATATCCAAAATAATTTAGTCAAGCACAGTCCTATTGTTGGACACTTTGATGTCTTCCAAAGAGTATCACTGGCCAGAAATTTCTTGTATTTTGGATGGTAAACATATATTATATTGCCAGAAATGAAATCAATGAGTCAGAGTGGTGATATTTTGTTTTCCAAAGTGGACAAAAACTAGATATTTATGGCGTACATGACAGTCTGAAAGATGAATGCATTGTAAAATGGCTAAATCAAGCTAATTAACATCCCAATTGCTTCACATATTTGTCATTTGTCATGGTGACAGCTTTCAAAATCTCTCCAGGCAGTTTTCAGGTGTACAGTGTGCTGTTACTGACCGTAGTCACTGTGCTGTACAGCTGACCTTCTGAACTTGTTTCTCCCACGTGGAATTTTGTAGTATGTTTCCTCTCCTTCCTCCAGCCCCTAATGCTCACACTCTGCTACCATGAGTTCGATTTTTCTGGATTTCACATGTAAATGAGATCATGCAGTATTTGCCTTTCTGTGCCTGGCTTATTTCATTTAGCATAACGTCCCCAGGATCAACTCTGTTGTAACTAATGGCAACATTTCCTCTTCTTTAAAAAGAGTTTAAAAACTTATTGCATTGTGTACACACGCGCACATGTGCACACACACATTTTCTTTATCCATTTCTTGGTCCAGTGTTGGACACCTGCATTGATTCTGGGGCTTGGCTATTGTGAGCCATACTGCAGCGCTGTGGGAGTGCAGGCATCTCCTTGACATATTGATTTCGTTTCCTTCAGATATATATAATCAGAAGTGAAATTATTATGTGCTAGTTCTATTTCTAATTTTTTGAGGAGCCCCCATAGTATTTTCCATAATGAGTGTGCTCATTTATAATTTTTACATTTCTAACAACAGTGTGCAAGAGTTCCCTTTTCTCCATATCTTCACCAATACTTGTTATCTTTTGTCCGTTTGATAATAGCCATCTTAACAGGTGTGAGTCAATAACTCACTATGGTTTTAATTTGCATTTCTGTGATGATTAGTGACACTGAGCACTTTTCCATAAACCTGTTGGCCATTTCTATGTCTTTTTTTTTTTTTTTTTTTTTTTGAGACAGAGTCTCACACTGTTGTCTAGGCTGGAGTACAGTGGTGCAATCTCAGCTCACTGCAACCTCCGCCTCCAGGATTCAAGTGATTCTCCTGCCCCAGCCTCCCAAGTAGCTGGGATTACAGGCACCCACCAGCACACCCAGCTAAATTTTTATATTTTTAGTAGAGACAGGGTTTCACTATGTTGTCCAGGCTGGTCTCAAACTCCTGACCTTGTGATCCGCCCGCCTTGGCCTCCCAAAGTGCTGGGATTACAGGCATGAGCCACCACACCCGGCCCTTTATGTCTTTTTTTAAAGAAATGTTTATTCAAGTTCTTTGCACATATTTTACATGAGCGATTTGTTTTCTAGTGATTTTCGCGTTTGGGTTCTTGATATTTTTTGATACTGACTATTCACCAGGTGTTTTGTTCCGAGTATTTTCTCATGTTCTGTAGGTGTTTGTTCACTCTGTTGGTTGTTTTCTTAACTGTACAGAAGATTTTTAGTTTCATGTCATCTCATTCGTCTAGTTTTGCCTGTGCTTTGGGAGTTTAGGCTTATTGATTGTTTTATCTCAAAACAGAGTATAATTCACTGTTGATACCTAAAGGCATATTCGTTAGATATAGGAAAAAATTGTGTGAAAAGATAGAGGTTTGATAGGAGCAGACACCACTAAGTGGTGATGTGCTGCAGTAGTTGAAATATCCTGGCTGCTAAGTTGAAGCAATGGCCCCACACCCCTGCCCCCAAATATTACAGTAAATATTAATGCCTCAGGTGAAGGCGATCATTTAAAAAGTGGCCACACTCAAATTCCAACTCTTCCTACCCTGGGACTCTCCTGTCATTTTATTTATTTTCTTCGCGACGCTTTATGACACTTTTTTTGTTTTCTTTATGTTTGCTTTGATGATTTTTTTTCTTTCTTCACTAGTATGGTATCTCCATGAGATCGGGGTCTTGAACTATTCACTTCTGCCGCTTTGGTACTTAGAGTGTGACACGTGGTAGATGCGCAATGAAAATATATCGAAAGAATAATGAAAACAACGGATGTTAAAATTTAGCTAAATAGAACTGTGGTTGGATGCTTGGAATAGAAAACGGAAAGGTCAACAGTTGTTTTAATAACAAAATTTTTAGGTGAGGTTTTAACACAGATCAATGAGCAAAAATTATGGCAGAATGTGTTTGCCAATTACAGACATCTTGAATAACTGTTACGGCTAGCAATTAACGTGGGAATCATGACTGGGTTTGGTTTTAATATTTTTCACATTTAAAATTAGTACATATTATGTTCTTATGATGCAGGGTTTCTCAAAATTAGTTCCATAGAACTCTAGTTGTCCTAGATTCTTGATGAAAAAACGTACTTCCTAGATAAATAAATCTGGAAAAGGCTACATCCTTTGCATTCTGTTCATTATTTCCTAAAATATGCTTTTGCATATTAAATTTTTTTAAGATGAGACACCCCTTTAGAAAAGAAAGGTGTTCGATTTTGATTAACCTAGAATTTTCCCCATTGGTTCGACTCTGATCTGATGGCTGTTGAAGACATCTACGGCAATGCCCAGAGAGTGTTCAATAGGTGCCCAGGGGGTGGGGTGGGGCGGGGCTGGGCGGGGCAGGGGATGCTGGTGCAATGTTACTTGAATGATATTCACTCTGATACTATAGATAAGAATTTGTTTTCACTAAGCAAGAAAGAAAAGCATCTACTTAGGTTTTCCCTATCCCGTCTGTAGTATTAACTTCCTCCATTCACACTGACAATTGTGCTTTTCCTCGAAAGACTACTTATTTCACTTCTGTTGCCTCAATATCAACCCATGGTTTGTCAAACTAAAAACACAAGTAGAATTTCCTCTTGGAACGATGGGCTTGTCTGATAGTTAAATAAGACTACACTGAAGTCAGTGTCAAAAGAAGTAATCGGGTGGTGTTCAAACCTGATCTCTGCCTCTTGCACTTTTGAATGCACCTGTCCAATTGGTGTTTTGTGACAGTGTTTTGTTAATGTTTACAATCATAAAGCTCCATGTTTGCAGAGGTAGCTCTGGAGGCAGGGCAGTTTTCCTCTAACTCCAGGCTGGATGGATTGCTTTCTTCTAAAACACAGCGAGGTGCTGTGGCTCATGCCTGTAATCCAAGCACTTTGGGAGGTTGAGGTGGGTGAATTACTTGAGTTCAGGAATTCAAGACTAGCCTGGCCAACATGGTGAAACCCTGTCTTTACTAAAAATACAAAAATTAGCCAGGTGTGCTGGCACATGCCTGTAATGCTAGCTACTTGGGGGGCTGAGGCAGGAGAATCTCTGGAACCCGGGAGGCAGAGGTTGCAGTGAGCTGAGATCCGTGCACCAGCATGGATGATAGAGATGCCAATTCAGAAGAAAAAAAGAAAAAAAAATTTTTCATTTCCTATAAGAATTTCTGAAATATAGTATCACTGGCTTTCTTTTAAATATAATTAATGTGTGTGATAGTAAAATACATTTTTACTGAGATATTTTCTTAACCTAGACTTTTTCACTTGTTTTTGTAAAATTTTTATTCTCAAGGAATTACATCCAGCTTCATCTTGTTTTCAGGGTACGAAATTTCTTCCCATTTATTTTTGTATTAAAGCCAGAACATCCAGTAAGGTCACTTTTGCTATTCTTTTCAATCTCAGTGGTGACAAGTTAAGTTTCATATGTTTGTTTAGCTGTGAAGGTGGCAGAACAGGAATCTGAACCCAAGTCTTTTGATTTTCTAACCTTTGCTGTACCCAGCGTTGCCTGTATAAATAATCTCTAATTGTCTTACGCTGTTTTAACTGCACAACATCATAGCAGCCACTTTGTTGATTTTTTTTAAAGAATTCTTCTGTGAATAATTTGGGTTTTTGTTTTGTTTTGTTTCTTTAATTGCTTAGGGTTGGTGCAAATGTACAGTTTTCTTGTGAGGACAATTATGTGCTTCAGGGATCAAAAAGCATCACCTGTCAGAGAGTCACAGAGACACTGGCTGCTTGGAGTGACCACCGACCCATCTGCCGAGGTAAGGCACCTGTGATGGGCACAGCCTGGATTGCCTCTTTCATTAGGCTTGGCATTATTTTTCTGAATACACAATTTAACCATGAAGCATTGTCTACAGGCAGAGCAAAACATACAGGTAGTAATGTATGTTTTCATACTGAGGTAATAGCAGAAATATTTCCTTGGAATTTATTAAGAGGCAAATAGTTCCAAGCATATTTTTGTGTTTTACATTTCAGGACGGATGTGAGCAAAGCCACACATGCTCAGTAGAACTTGGTATCTATCTACACAATGTGTGAATACATGCTACACAATCGCACCTGCCAGAAATGTTTCTGTGCAGCCCGCACATCTAAAAATGTTTACTTTCCCATTGCAGTAGTTTGAATTCTTTAGGTGTCGATTGTATGAGTGATAAAAGGAATTATTAGCCTGATTGCAAATCATCACTATATTAATAAATGATCTTTAATCTCTAACATAGTTAGCAGAGTAAAATATTCATCATCGTCATCATTTTCAAATAAGATGTATGACGTCTGCAAAGCTTAAATTATTTATTTACTACTCTTATGAAGTATATAAAAATTCCTACCACAATTACAGAAATCATATAGAAAATGGAAGAAAACGATGATGGTTGTTTCAAAATGAACAATAGTAATAATAAAATTAAAGAAAAGCTAGGCTTGGTGGTTTCGTTTTTGACTTTTGGTCATAAAAGGATTTCTGTAAACTAGTAGTTTTGGAAGGAAAAGCTGCAGTTTGACTAAAAAGAAAAGCTTCATATGTAAGAATAACTTTATAGTCTTTTTCATGTGGACAGACTTTGAAGCACTTTAGTTATAAAAAGGCATGAGAAGCACAACGTCATTGCAGCCTGTGAAATTAGTTGCCAACGATGTCAATATCTTCACCTAAGCTAAGAATACTGTTTGGCAGCATTTGCTGTATTGTACCTGGTCCTTATAACCACTGGGGGTTGGTCACATGCAGAGGACGCAGCATTGCATTACCTGTCTGGACAGGAAGGGCAGCTGACAGCAAACCGTCACCTCTTAAATGGAGACCCTTTACAGAGAGTCAGCAAGCTCTCATCAAGGAAATGCACATGGCCATCTGCTTCTTTTTATGACTACTTTGATTGTGCATTTTTCAATTCTAAAATACAATCATTAGGCACTTCAAAGAGCCACGCTCAAATTCATGTTCCCACTAGGGCTGGTGGTGCGAAAGCCTCCCAATTATACGTGATGACCGAGTCACATGGATTATTTTTCCTTTAGGGGAAAGAACTTCCTTCAGTAGTTTTCTTGCTCTTATATACCAGAAATAGACTTCATTATTTATTAAGTTCACTTTAGACAGATAGTAAATGTGACTTCTTTTAAATTTGTTACTTTAAAATCAACTTTTTTAGGGTAACATATACATTTGTCTTTTTATTGATTGATTTTATATGTTAATCCATGGCATTTTCTTTCTCGGCCCTGACTGTCATCTTAAACTCAAAGCGCTTTCTCAGTATCCTCTCCCAAACATATCACACATGCAGAGGTGCTTATCTCTTAGGAAGCAGCTGCTCCATCCAGGCTGAAGGTGGAGGCCTTTCTCCCACCCTCCTCAATCCCCCAACTGCTCATGTTTAGAGATAATTAGAAGAGGATTCTTTTTGGTTTCCTGTTCTCACAGGTTCAAATGTCCCTCTTGATCATATTTTGGAAGAGAACACCTATTCCATGGGGTCTCTGTTGTTTGATGTGTTTGGTTTGGTTTTCTGGAAAAGTTACTTGCAATCGCCAAGACCCTGCCTCTTGCTTTCAACTCCATGGGCAAAGAGTGCCTGGCTTTATTCATCTTCTCTTCTCACGGATGAGTCCCTTGTTTTGCTTAAGTTAGATATACCTTTTAAATATACCTCGATCATCACTGAATAGTTTTTTAGTTCTTATTAAATTTATTAGAAGTAATCAATTTAAATTTGTTATTGATTTAATCAATTTAAATTGATTACTTCTAATAAATTTAATAAGAGCTAGAAATGTATCTAAAGTAATAAACATAATTTATTTTTCTGAAATAGTAACTTACAGTGCTGGAAATAATTCCTAAGAAAGTGTTTTCATTGTGGATGGGTTTTACTAGTTGGACTCAGTTAGAAAAAGGCCACACCCTCAAGTATTTATGAGATCATTTTTATCCGTCTTGGACTCCTGCTGAGACTCCTGCTGAGACAATGCTCCTGAGCTTTCTAGTTGCATCAGTTAATAAGATTGATAAGAAACCCTCAATTTCTTAAAAAAGTATCCTTTCTGGGACATAATGCTTGAATCCTGACCTTGCAGTCATTCCGAGGTTTTGGGGAATGGCTGTGCAGCCACACCCTCAGCTTTTCCTGTCTAGAATGCTTGTGCAGATGTAACTTCCAAATTTCAGTTTCTGTGGCCATCTGGAGAGACTGAGAAGTTTGAAAATCACCCAGCCCAGATCTCTTCCTTCCTTCTTTCTTTCCCTCCTTCCTTCCTTCCTTCCTTCCTTCTTTCCTTCCTTCCTTCCTTCCTTCCTTCCTTCCTTCCTGCCTGCCTGCCTGCCTGCCTGCCTGCCTTCCTTCCTTCCTTCCTTCCTTCCTTCCTTCCTTCCTTCCTTCCTTCCTTCCTCTTTCTTTCTTTCTTTCTTTCTTTCTTTCTTTCTTTCTTTCTTTCTTTTTCTTTCTTTCTCTTTCTTTCTTTCTTTCTTCTTTCTTTCTTTCTTTTTTTGACAGTTCTCCCCTCAGTTCATGTCTTTGCTATCATGTTTTAATGTAAGCAGCAAGCAGAAATCAAGTGGCCTCTTCAACACATGGCCTGGAAATCTCAGCCATCCCTCTGTGTTTGTCACTGAACGCCCTGCTTCCCACCTAATCATGGAACCACTTCAGCTAAGCTTCTGCCACCTCTTTCAGTTTCCAGTAACATCTCTCACTCTTCCCGCATCCTTTACAAGATAGATCTCTACTGGCAGTCTGTTGGAGGAAACTGAGGCTTTTTCTATCACGCTCCCCAAAACTCTTGCAGTTCTGACCCACTACCCGGTTCCAATGCTCTGCCCACATTTGCTTCAGCAACACCTCATGTCCAAGCACCTGACTGTGAAGAAAAGTTCATGCAGAGAAGCAAATCCACTAGGATGGAGACAAATATGTGGGCTTAACTCAGCAAACTAGCTCACAGGGTTGGCAGGGCTGTCTTTGCATCTGAATTCCAAAAGGCAGGCTGTCAGGGAGCAAAGACAGCGATCAGGCTAGGCTCCCTGGCGACGGGTCAAAGCTTCTGTCCACAGGCAGGAGTCTCTCTGTAAGGGAAATTCTAAGCCCTCTTTGAAGACTTCCCAACTGGTTACCTAAAGGCCAGACAGAATAATCTCCTTAACTTAAGGTCAATTGATAAGGGACGATAATTATGCCTCCAGAATCCCTTCACAGGAGCAACTAAAGTTAGTGCTGGATTGAGTAACTGGGAAAGGTATGTCTTTATTTCCCAAAATAAATATGTGATTTTGAAATATTTAGTCACCAGACTAAAAATGTAAAGGGAAACAGGTGAATTTAGTTGTAATAACATTTTATTTAATCCCAGTACTTCCAAATATTATTATGTTAACATACAGTCAACACAAATGTGACGGTGAGATGTTTTATATATTTTCTTTTTCTTTGCATACTGTGTTTTGGAAATCCTTGTGCATCGTATACTTAGAGCATAGCTCGTCTCACAGCAGGCACATTTCAGGTGCTCAGCACAAGTCTAGACATTGACAGTCATGGTTTCCTTCACCACTACTGACAGCCATCAACACACTTGCGGCTGTGAAGAGGAGAAATGAGCCCAGTGAGTGGTGCCTCGTTTCCTGGCTGGCGTCCCTCTGTAAAACACTCTTTCTTCTATTAAAACCCGGAAGTTCTGCAACCTCTGCCACCCGGGTTGAAGCAATTCTCTTGCCGCAGCCTCCAGAGTAGCTGAGATTACAGGCACCCGCCACTGGGCCCGGCTAATTTTTGTATTTTTAGTAGAGATGGGGTTTCACCATCTTTGCCAGGCTGGTCTTGAACTTCTGACTTCGTGATCCACCTGCCTCAGCCTCCCAAAGTGCTGGGATTACAGGCATGAGCCACTGCACCTGGCTACCATTCACTCTCTTAAGTAGAGTCTCAATTTTCTTCTAACAACTGATGTATCCACTAGAGACAAGCTGAAAAACATTTATAAAAGTGAAGTTTTATAACTATTTCTATAAAAAGATAGCGTTAGTTATCTAAAATGTCCAGGAAACTGGACAAATGCTACCTAAAACAGACTATAGGAATCTTTCTTTGCTATTGACAGTTTCCATGCAGCAAGGGCCATTTTCCAAGTTCATTTGTCACTCTGCCATTAACATAAAAAATAGTATCTAAAAACACAGCATCGACTGGATACAGTGGCTCACACCTGTAATCCCAGCACTTTGGGAGGCCAAGGCAGGGAGACCACATGAGGTCAGGAGTTCAAGACCAGCCTGGCCAACATAGTGAAACTCCATTTCTACTAAAAATATAAAAATTAGCTAGATGTGCTGGTGCATGACTGTAATCCCAACTACTTGGGAGGCTGAGGCGGGAGAGTCACTTGAACCCAGAAGCTGGAGGTTGCAATGAGCAGAGATTGCACCACTGTACCACTCTAGCCTGGGGTCAAGAGTGAAACTCCATTTCAAAAAAAAAAAAAAAAAGACAGCATCATAGTTTTAGATTTTTACTGATTCCTTCTTAGCCTCTAAAGGAGGCCTAATAATGATCATTTCTGCCACATATTCTAAACTCAGCCAACTATCAAATACAACAAAATGCCCCTGGTTTGAACATCCTGCCTGTTCTGAGCATAAAGCTCTTCCAGCGAGGTGAGTCAAGGAAGGACTGACTCTCAAGGTTACTTTTTCATGAAGGGTCTCTAATTCTGAAGTAATTATCATGCCTTCTCTGGAGCAGGAATATCTGATGGAAGCATTTGATAAATTGCAGTGAGTCAGAAGTGATCCTTCCATCTGGAGGCTGGTGTGGTTAGCCAATGCTTACATTAGCTAATTAGCTCTGAGAAGTGCGGGAACATTACCTTTTCTTCCTGTTACCAAACAGATGAATGGTTGTCATAGCTCAGTAATTATACAAGTGATTCTGTTTGAAATTACGCTTACTTCATTTAGGAATATGAAAACAACCATTATGATTTTTTTGTAGGGTAAAACATTATGAGCTGTTTAAAACTGTATGAGTATCTTTAACTGGCAGTAGATTTTTAAAATAAGCAAACATAATGAAGACAAGAGTATATCATTCTATTTTTTAAAGTAAATGTTCAGGCTGGTACTTCATTCCATCAGTTTTTAGGGGCGATTTATGTAGAGAACTTCCTTTAATGCTAATACACTTTGATCTGTAGAATTAATATTTTGCGTTGCTCCCTGAGTTGAAAACCTAAGAAAAATAAAGTATCATCGGCAGCTGGAACTGTGGTTATATGGAAGTTAATTGGAGCCAGCCAGAGTCAGGGAATAAAGTTATTATTACCTTAGAATTTCAGATTAGGTTAGCTAGAAATTATTCTTAATTTATGAACTCATCATTTACCAAAAACTTTTACAGCTTTTTCTTTTCTATTCATGTCTTCTGTGCATGTAAAAATGACCTTTTAAAGAGCAGCAAAAAGATCATTTATCCCAAAAGATGATTCTTCATTCTACCAAGCGACAGACCCAGTGTCAGTGTCAGGAGAATATTTTGTGTACTGATTATTTGATCAGGTGACCACTATCTCAGACATTTAGAGAGACAAACACAGGGTTAACTTGTTAATTCCTGGGAATTTGGAGAAGTTCCTGTTGTTTCCAGACTCCTGAAGCTGTATACTTTTTATCTGAAGGTCACCTTATTATTTCTCCTTATTATTTTTACCAAGTTATTGGAAATAACATAGCTTTGTATCTTATACCACTCTCATATTCTATTGACCTGAAAGCTAACCTTAAGTAAAATTACCTGAAAGCTAACCTTAAGTTGGTGCTAACTACATTCGTAGAGCATGCCAGGGGCACTTCTCTCTTAGGATTCTTGCATTAGGTTTTCCCTCTCGGGAGCATCCATCCTCTCCTAGATATCCACGTGACTGTCCATTTATGCCTCTCATCAAGTCATCTGAACCCACATCCTCCCGTAACCACCTCTTACACAGCAAGCCTTCTCCTCACTTTACAAATCTTTTATCTGCCTTTCTTCAAAGCTGTTTTCTCCTTCTGAGATCATATGTCCATATGTTTCTTGTGTTTCTTTGTTAATTTCCTGATGAAGACAAGAAACTTAGTTTTATTCTCTCTTCCTTGTACCCTCAATATTCAACTCATATTGAGTCCTGCATGTTTGCTTCTTCTCTCTTTTTTTTTTTTTTTTTTTTTTTTTGAGACAGTCTCCCTCTGTCACCCAGGCTAGAATGTAGTGACAATCTCGGTTCACTACAACCTCCACCTCCCGGGCTCTAGCGTTTCTTCTGTCTCAGCCTCTTGAGTAGCTGGGATTACAGGCACCTGCCACCACGCCCAGCTAATTTTTGTATTTTTAGTAGTGATGGGGTTTCACCATGTTGGCCAGGCTGGTCTTAAACTCCTGATCTCAGGTAATCCACCCGCTTCAGCCTCCCAAAGTGTTGGGATTACAGGCATGAGCCACCTTAACCAGACATGCTGTGATTGTCAGGCCATGTACTAAATGCCTTATTGTTTTTTTTTTTTTTTTTTTTTTTTTTTTTTTTGAGACAGAGTCTTGCTCTGTCACTTAGGCTAGAGTGGTACAGTGGCAGAATATTGGCTGACTGCAACCTCTGCTTTCCAGGTTTAAGCAATTCTCCTGCCTCAGCCTCCTCAGTAGCTGGGAATACAGGCACCCACCACCATGCCTGGCTAATTTTTGTAAAGAAAGGGTTTCACCATCTTGGCCAGGCAGGTCTTGAACTCATGACCTGATGATCCACCCGCCTTGGCCTCCCAAAGTGCTGGTATTACAGGCGTAAGCCACCACGCCCAGCTATTGTCTTCTTTTATCAATCCTCAGAGCAATCATAAGTGGAGTTATGACTATGATTCTAATTAAATAAGCTGAGTGGCTTAAAATTAGAAAGCTGTTGAGACAGCTACTGACAACCTAAGCCAGACCTGGAACACAGGTGTGGTGAATGAAAGGACATTCTTAGCCTCTGTGACATATTATCTTAAGTATGGTTGACAATCTGGACATAAAATTTATGCTTGCTAAAAATGTTTTCCCCTAAAAACATAGGAGAAATAGACTGTTCAATATAATTATAAATTTGCTTTTAAAAAACTTCTAATGTGAATCCTGAAATCTCACTAATTTAAATTTAATAAATTGAATGTTTCTTCTTTCAAGTAATTTGATTAATTGAGAAGTTACTATAGAACTATAAGATTTCCAGGAACTGCATTTTAATAAACAGATAAGTTATTACTTTATATTAAGTAAGATGAATTGCCTGAAACAAACCTATTTTACACTTAATAAATATCCATTGATTAAGTGAATAAATGGTGTGCATTGGCATCCAAAATTGGTTAGTTTTCTTCTCCCTTTCCACTTTCCTTCCCAACATATTATATTTCCAATTTATCATTCTGTGAATTCTGGTTTTATTGGGGAGACAGAAAAGATGTAAGTGAAATTTGAGTTTACAAGTTTGGAAAACTGTCAAGAAAGTAACATCAGGTGTACCTTAGATCACAGTTATTATCCAGGCACATTTATTAAGCATGTCAGTGAATTTTACTCTCTATTAGATGTTATATTTCCAAGAGGCAAGGCCTTTGCAAGAGTAGAAAGAGGCATTCTACTATAATTTGTATTGTAGTTACTTAATTATGTTGCTTAATCACATTGTTTGCTGACTAATTGAATGCCTGTTTAGTACAGAAGCTAAGGGAAGGAATGGAGTTTCCCTGACTCCAAGGATGCTATGAAATTGTCCAGTCAGTCAGGACAGTTTCCCTGGGCTGTCTCCTGTGAGAGGAGCTGTCCGATCTGTTCTTCGCATGAAGTGAAAAACCAGCAGAATCCATGAGTGAGGAGAGAAGCAGGTGATAAACCTTCAGATGTCTAAGTTTCTGAGTCAGATTGTATGGCATCGTTTCATGAATTCCCAGAATATCGGATAAATTTCTATTCAAATAGAGCCCCCAACAGGTGACAAATCAACACTGATACGGTTTTTAGATAAGATGATGGTGGCCATCCGCTTTCTTTGTAAGGGCCTGCGTGCATTGCTGAGATTTTTTTGACACCCATTTATTCCTTCTGGCTTGTAGGCGGCTGCGCCCTTGCCCATCTAACTAAAGGATATCTGAGGGAGGTCAGCAGATGGCACCAATAGGTCATCTCCAAAGCTCCCTGACCAAGGACACGCACTCATTGGATTGGCTTAGTACGAAGCTCAGACCTGTGTCATCTCTTCTTTCTCAGCCTGTTCCATTTTCTTCTCTAGCTCTTCCTGTTTTTTTTTTTTTTTTTGTTTGTTTGTTTTTTTCCAAATACCAAATTTTTTGAAGTTTAACATGTGGTAGTCATGAGAAATCATACCCTCTGGTGCTGGAAGCTGACAGCAGAGGAAGATGTGGGTGTGCTACATAGAGGACTGTGTGTTTGCTCTTCTCTCTCCACTATGAAATTCAGAGAAATTAATGTAACTTTTCCTGGCCCAGGTAATAAGGTTAGCCACAGGATACCTAGAGGACAACAGACACTCTGTTTGTCACCATGTGGACATCAGCTGGTGGAAATCACAGTCGTTCAAACCACAGGATGGTTGTTTAATAGACTCTACACATGCATGGTTGAATTTTCAGTAGTCGCCAGTTGAAAAACTGAGAGTTATTCTGGCTAGCAGAAAACCCCAGATGCAAGGAAGCAGTAACTAAATGAATCCTAACAAGCAGGATAAGGGCACATCATCAGATGGTAAAGAAACAGATGATTAGTTTGGAGAAGATTTAGAAAGACAAAGACTGAGGAAGTAGCACAAGCTTTCCACAATGTCTTAAGAAGGAGGAAGGGTTAGAATTAAATAATTACACTTAGATTCTGTGACTTATGGCTGTTACTCCTATTGAGAAGCTACATCATTATTTATTGAGGAAACTATCAAGTGCTAAAAATTGCCAATGTTAGACAATCAGACACAAATCTCTGGCCTGAATATTCCCAATTTTCATTTCAGATGAACATTTTTGATGGCCTAATAAAAAATATAGGCAAAAATAAACAATTTGTTATTAAACTATGTTGCAAAGATGGAGAGATTTTTTTAAAAATTAAAAAAAGAAACATTATGGGTTAATTCAAAAACTTTTGGTAAAGAATGTCTCTGAAGGAACTGCTTCCGTGAGTTGTTTTCTGTGAAACTCAGTACTTCGTAGCCTTGAAAATGTGGTGGATGGGCTGGTTTCCTGCCCATATTTTACTAAAAGTTACTTCACAAATAAAACATAATGCATGAGATGCATTTCATGAAATGCTAGTAGCCAATTTTAATAAATCAAGTGAGGGGCCAGCTTCAAAGCAGTCACCTGGGATACAAAGCCATGGGTGGGGCCAGCTTTAGAGACCCTTCCAGGAGGGATCATCTGGGTCAATGGCAGGCTGAGTCTATATTCTCAGTGGGATTCTGACAAATGACTTTCCCTTTGCAAATATTTTTCAAATGTACTTTATTAAGAGCTTGTAATGCATACTGACAATGGCAACATGATTACACTGATTCACAATTAAACCAACAAATATTTATAAACACTACATGATGTTTATAATAGTCATTAATTATGAAGTGTTACAAAGTAGGAAAATGTAACATAAAGGTACAACTCAGATTTCATTATCAGTTTTTTTCTAAGATTTTCTAATTGGATAATGTT
This sequence comes from Saguinus oedipus, assembly GCA_031835075.1. Taxonomy (NCBI): domain Eukaryota; kingdom Metazoa; phylum Chordata; class Mammalia; order Primates; family Cebidae; genus Saguinus; species Saguinus oedipus. The sequence goes on from CM063182.1 coordinate 39,873,904, forward strand.
AATATTAGAGGGCTTTAAGAAGATTTCACATCTAAAGTTTTGATCCTCTCTGAGAACAGCGCATTAGAAACAGACTTATTAGAGAGCGAGATACTAGCACATAGGAGGGTCCATGTTTTCATTCAATCTTTATCCAGTGACCTTTAGACCAATGACTCACCTATTGAGTTTTGAAAACCCAGTTATGTTTTACCTATGCTTTTTTTTCATTTGGACAGTAAATGCCAATATTTTAAAAGTTAATTTTAACACATTTATCAATGTAGAATAGGTCACTTTTAGCTAATTATTTATAGGAAGCAACTGAACAGTTGTCACAAGTCATGCTGCCCCGTTTTCACATGTCAGGGACTACAAGCATTGTATACAGTGCTGAGGAGGTCAATGCAGAAAGTGTGCTATTGCTAAGGTCAGGGAATGCATAACCTTTTAGGAGAGAGCTCTCAGATGAATAGTATGGTAGATTAAAGAAATATGAGGAAAAGGCATAATTTATTATTATTATATTGACATATATGGAAGAGAGACATGTCTAGTTCTGTAGGCCCTTTGGAAAACCTGGGTTCTGTGGTGGCTTCTCTTCCCCCACAAAGTAGCCCTTGTACAGTCACGAGTCCTGTCTGCTGAGTTTTCTAGCTGAGTCTCCTAGAATCATAACTGACCTGAACAAAGGGTTAAGCCCAAGGGAGAAAAAAGAAAGGATGAGCTATGGTGAAAATTAATCCTTCCTATGAAATGTTTTCATCAGTTGTGTGATAGGATGCCTTAGGAAAATGAAGCAGTTCTCTTACATTAATTTCTTCTTGTGAAATTAGTTTCTTCTGCTCCTTTCTCAAAGTGAATTTAGTTTCTTCTGCTCCTTTCTCAAACCCAGTTTAAATTATTGTTAAAACCAGAGTGTCTATGCTGACATTATATTTCTGAAATATGTCTATTTATTTGAAAAAAGGGCTTCTTTCTTAAAGTGGAGGTCTATTAAATTATTTTTATATTCCAGACTAAATTGTATATATTGGATTATGCACTTTCTATGCTTCACTTAGTCTTTCAACTTTTAGGTATCTTCTTTAAAGTCACCATTCCTATTTTCTGTCTTAAAACTTGCAATAACATTTTAAGTTCCTTTTTGCATTGTGCTGTAAAGAAATTTTGTAGCTTATTGTAGAATAGGAACTAAAGCTCAAAAGTGACTTTGGAGATCATCTGCTCCAGAATCCTCTTTTAAAGTTGAAAAGACACAATTTATTTGAGGTCACACAGTGTAAGACGTAGCTGAGATGGTAACTCTGGTTGAATTCCACTGGACACTGTGTTTTTCCCTCTATCTTACTGCAGTCATGCACAATTAGGTGTGTATGGAGACTCTCTGAACGAGATTTTCATGAAGATTCTCGTTGAGTCACAATGGGATTTGAAATGCACTGCTTTGGTACCGACAATACTCATGGTGCTATCATCCGTTAGATCCTTTGGCGAGTAGAAAGGCCTTTGGAAATCGTACAGTGCTCCAGCATAACCCTGCAGATACCAAAGGTATTGGCAGCTGAGCAACCCACTTGCTCACTGGAGTCCGTGTACCATTTGGAATCCATGCACCATTTTTTTTACTATGATTAGATAATAGCTATCTTGAAATTTCCCGTAAATGTTAATGTCTTTACCATACTGACAAACTGATGTAGAAAATAACCTTGTTTCCCTGTGTTTCCAGCTAGAACATGTGGATCCAATCTGCGTGGGCCCAGTGGCGTCATTACTTCCCCTAATTATCCAGTTCAGTATGAAGATAATGCACACTGTGTGTGGGTCATCACCACCACCGACCCGGACAAGGTAAGGCTCCACCTCCCACCCCTGTGGTTCATACATGCTACACTCCGACAGGATCTACTTTTGAAGCAAACACCCTGGCAAATGCCGTCCATCCTTACACTTCACTGTTGGAATTTAAAAGTTTCTGCCACCTTATGTGTCTAGATACCACATTCATTCCAGACAGCCTGAGATTCAGATACAAAGCGAATATTCTGTGTGGCCCCATTTACTGTTTCTGCAGCTAAAGTCTATGTTCCTCCTTCACATTTCATAGTACTTTCCCTTATGTCTTATAAGACTCAAGTCTTATCCAATGTATCACAGGCTTTCTTAAACACCACAGTATTTATGCATAGTACGACTAAGTGTTGGAAATGCTCCTACTATATTCAGACACAAAAATACTGCCTTTTGGCCGGGCGTAGTGGCTCATGCCTGTAATGCCAGCACTTCGGGAGGTTGAAGTGGGTAGATCACTTGAGGGCACTAATTCAAAACCTAGTCTGGTCCACATGGTGAAACCCTGTCTCTACTGAAAAAAAAAAAAAAAAGAAAGAAAATATTAGCCGGGCGCCATGGCAGGCCCCACTATTTGCCAATTCCAACTTCCATGGAGGCTGAGGCAGGGGAATTGATTGAACCTGGAAGGCAGAGCTTGAAGTGAACCAAGATCCTGTCACTGCACCACAGCTTGTGTGACAGAGCAAGACTTGATGGCAAAAAAAGATTAAAAAAACATTTTTTTTAATAGTTCACGTGCTTCTTCTCATGAGCTATATACCTTTTTCAAGAATCAAACATCTGAGCTCCTTTTCCTATTTCTTATCTTAAATATTTGGTATAGAATATATATTTTCCTCCAGGATAGTAAAAGAGAACAATACTATGTTATTTCTCTGTAAGTCTGCATTTATAGGTTGCAATTATGTTACTACATTTTAAATCTTAGGATAAGAAATTGTATCCATAATCATGTTTCATTGGCTATCAAATGAATTTTCTTTAACTCCTTTGAAGTTCAATATAGATGCTTGCCAGTGGGAAGAAACAATAAAAGGTAGATCATCTTCATGTTGATTTGATTTTAAAAAAAACTGACAGGAAACTATTATAGATATGAATTTCACTTAAAATACAAAATATTAAAATAATTATATTTATAGTAATATTAAATTTACTGAGCCCCACTATTTGCCAATTATTGAGTGATTATCAACAGTTCTGTGTCTAAATAATCATCTCGTTTTTACGTTTTATTAAAATATCCGTCTTTTTATAGTTTCCTCTCAAAGTTGTTGAGTTCCCAGTTCTAAAAGAGAAATATTCTGATTTTAGATTCAGTGAAGTGTTCATTGCAGATGCCTTTTGGTTTGGGTTGGCTTATTTTAGTCCTAAAATCTCACTTATTATTTATGTAAAAATACAAGCTTTAGTGAGCAGAGCTGGGTAAAAATCCAGGGCATTGTAGGCTTTCTGAAACACAGGAATTTCTGGGCTGTGCTTGCTGTGACAAAAGCCTCCAAGTTTGATTCTGGTGTTTCTTAGTATGCGAGAGCTGTGTTGTACCCTGGGACATCAACTACAGTGGAACAAACTGTTTTTTTCTACATACTATTCAATGGTTTAGTTATTCAGTTTTGTTTTTTTTTTTTTTTTACCAAGAATCTACTATTTTTCAGTACTTGGAATCAGCACTTTAGAAACCAGCTCTACCACTTACTAGTTGCATGAATTTGGGCAAGTTTAACTTTCCTGGACCTCAGAGTCTTTATCTGCAAAGAAATATAGTAATAACATTTACCTTAGAGAGTAGTTTTGAAAAACAACTAAATCCACATGTTGCCTAAGTAAATGCAGTATCTATTATAAGCTGCTAATACTAATAGTGGTAACATAAACAAACACAAGATAAATACAAAAAAAAAAACTTATTAACAATTTATTAACTGTTTACCAAGCCATCCCATTAATTTGCCTAACAAAAAGGAGTTTTATTTCTATCTCAATTAACATTATATAGTATATAACTAGTTTATAGGTAATTATGGTTACTAGTTTCTGAATTTACACACTTTAAAATAATTAGAATATTCTGTTTGGTCTCCAGAACGTTAAATCGTATAATGTTGTGAATTTAGAAAAGTTCTGAAGGTTAGATAGTGGAACTTTACAAAGGAAATAGTAAAACAATTGAGTTTGTTTTGGGGGCATATGAGGTGTTGAACTGAATTAAGAGTAAATAGATTACATCCATTTCTATAAGGGCTCAAAAGCAAGTTATTTTACATTATAGGGATTGAGATGTGATCGAGACCAGAAATATCTGATTGGGACATTTAAAAAATACAGAATTATGTTACTTCTGCAAGTTGAGAGGCAGAACGAACTTTCTTAGATTTTTTTTAAAAAGAAAATATAGCTGAAAGCAATTAATTAGATCAAATCAAGGGAATAGGTTAACCAGCATATGTACCAGGTGGTTTTATGAGAATTGCGTGAATCTATCACAAATTTTAGAAGGGTGTGAAAGTTGAGATTACATAAAACTAGAAAAGCTGGGCAGAATAAATATAGCAATAAGGGGCTCTCCAGGGAGTACCCTGCACCTGCTGCCTGTGATGAGGCTGCACCAAGATCCTCTCCTGCCCGCCTCCCTGCTCTCAGCCCCTTCACTGCAGCAAAGCCTCAGCTGCTGCCCCAACTGCTCTTGGAATCTCCGGCTTTCTGCCCCAGGCTCTGCACTCAGAGCTTGCACACCCAACGGGAATCCTCTCCTCCTTCTGACACAGCCCCACCTGCAGTGAGAGGGAGCTCCCCGACCCTTCCTGGCTGCAGAAGGAATGCTCAAATGAGCCCCTCCAGTGGGTCAGACAGGAAGCTCTGAGGTGAATTCTCACCGCCCTGCTGCCATCCCTAGCAGGACATGGAGCCAAATGCCTGCACGGACGCTGACTCAGTATCCCACTCACTGGTGGGATTTCTTTCCATCCCCTTCTTTCACTGTCTTGAAGTCAAATGAATGGGCGGCCATCTAGCAAGGCTGTGCTCTAGGGGGACCCACGAGGAGACGAACATAAACACGTGGTAACATCACTGCTTCCTGTGGCCCTCGCCGCGGAGAGGAAGGAAGTGGCCCTCACAGCTTTTTGGAAGGAGATGTGGGAGGCAGAGTTTGGATCTAATACAAACTTCAGATGAAACATGATAAAATCTGGAACAGAGCAGACACCACGGAGAGATGCAGGGGAAATTGCCCCAGGCTCGTTTCAGGTGGAGACTCAGCAAGACTTGAGACCTTCCAGCACGGGGAGGGAGGAACACAGGAACCCCGAGCACCGGGAGGGAGGAACCGGAAGACCCTGGGAGCACTCACAAAGGGAACTTCCGGAGGAGCTCAGGTGTTTCAGCTTTTTCCTGCTCGGCTCTCCAGGGCAGAGACGGTATTTCTCCTCTGCTCTCCAGATGACTGCAACCTCCGAAGCCTTTATTTCCAAATTCGGTCATGTTTAATGAAAACAGCCATGTTTGGCATAGAGATGGAAGACATGTTTTCCAGAATTTGTCTCGCTGAATTCCTTCATATCTCTTTGAGTCAAATGCCAGTGGTCCAATTCCCCAAGAGCCAAGGAAAGCAAAATCTAGAAGCCAGGAGGAGGAGCCGGTGGTTAGTGTGTGGTGGTGAGCAGTGGTGTCTACCACATCCAGGTAAGCAGGTCGCCAAGGAAAGAGGTTAGAATTCGCACTTGTACATCTTTTGCTAATATGGTGTGATTCAAATTGCACTATCTTCCTTTTACCTTGCTTTCATGGCTTACATCCATTAAAACTCCTGGTGTATGTTCTTTGATTTCTGAAAGTTGGCTTTTAAACCTGTCCAAAGCATAAATGACGAATAATGAATTTAGGCAGCTTGGGTTTATACAATTATCTTCTCTCCTTTTAGAAGTTTCTTTTATCTTTGTGTACGCTTAGGCAGACTTTCTATATATTTTCTTGATTCTGCGGACTTAATAACTAACTACATTTCAGTTATTTTGTGTTATAGTGCTTCAGAAAATTTTTTGCCCTTTGTCATTTATCTTGGATAAATGTTCAAAGAAGAAACAAGTATTCCAGGTTGACATACCCCCACAACCATACTCTTAGCAGAGCACCACTTAGACACCTGAAGGCATCTCAATTAAGCAGAATTACCATCCAAATTAAGCAGCAGCCATTGCCATTTAGTATAATTAGGCTTAATTTGATTCCTTGGGAGACATTCCAAGTAAGTGGGTTTCTCAATTAAGTGCACGTTGATGAAAGTGTATTACGTATTGAACATAAGAGAAAAGAACAGTTACATAAAAGTTTCCAGGCAGTGACTCTTGCCGGAAGCACTGATGGAGCATTTTGGATATGAAGAATTTGCCCAGTTCAGTTTGTATGTTTGACCTGGTCTGCAAACTTACAAGAAATAAGATAGGACAGAAAAGTAAAATAAGTTTCCAGCGCCAATGATGGATTAGTCGATACTCTCTTCTCTCTTTCCTGAAACATTTACCTCTCTTGATTTATACTCTTTCCTAGTCTTATTTCGGCTTTGACTGTTGTGTGACCAAGTGCCATGGGTCAGTTTATTGCAATTTATGTAAAATTCCTCATACAAAATAATTAATGGTGGAAGCTTAGCATATCTCCAGTAATGCACATGACATGTTATAATATCGTGTATCAAGTCAAAAGGAACATGAAATATCCATCATTAGAAATCTAAAACTATTAGGAGAAACTATGTTGTATCTTGTATGCAGCAAGTTATAAAATGAAAGGTCTTTCAAGAAGATTCTTTAGTGGAGAAGCAGGTTTTTAAACAATTGTAACTCTTCATTCCAGGGTATTCTGGTAGAAAGTTAATGCAAGGAATATAGTAATATGATATTTATAAATATATCGAAGACACATTCGACAATCCAGCTATTTTCAGAACTCTTGATGAGTCCTGCAATCAGAATTCTTGAAAAAGTAATATATATTGTGAGATATATGATATAGGAATTAAGATAATATGCTCTTAAAAGTTTATCCCTGGGTCTCCATTGAAAAGATTAAATATGTCGTGAAAGACCTACCTTCTACTGATTTGTTTTATGTATAAACGTATGCATGCATGTATGTTATGTGTGGGTATATATGAAATAAGCACACACCTATACATACACATGTGCAATATACCAGCTGGAATAAGAGGTGCGTGTGTTCCAAGTTCATAATTTCTGTTATATGGATCTCAAGTACATGTATAGATACATGCATAGATATATACACACACATTTTAAATACATTCTGTGGTGACATAATTTCAGCGACTGATTCTAATTTGAGCTTCTTACTGAATACTTTTGTTGCTATTAGAGCTCGTTAACTCTTGGAGCATTTAAAAAACTCAAAACATTCGTGCATATTATTGGTTTGTTTCTTGTTTACTCTTCTTTTTTCCAACTTTATAGATGTATAATCGACAAAAACTTACATTAGGTAAATCAATAATATTCATATTTTAAGTAAATCAAGTGAGATCCCCACAAATGCCAATACCTGTACAGTCATTGATGGGTTTCCATCTCTGGCTCCCGTGGGGGAACCATCCTAAACATTGGGCACTCATGATGTGTGGAGGGAAGGAGGAGAGTGATGAGGATAAGGAGTCCAACTCTATAAAGAGAAAGCAAGGTGTTCAGGAAGGGCACGTTGCAGAGAGCATGAGGAAGGGAGCAGAGAGATCAAGGAGGATGTGGTGGAAGGGTAGACATTTCCAGAAATGAGGGGAGGGGAAATAACCCATCCTTTTGCACAGGTGCATTGCTTGGGAATATTGCCAGAAAATAAGGCTGGGCATTTGAGCTGATACCAGATGATAGGTATTATAGGCATTTTCTCTCTTTTCTTCTTCCTTTCCCTCCCCTTCCCTGTCCTCTTCCCTTCCTTCCTCCCTCCCTTCCTGCCTGCCTGCCTTCCTTCCTTTGTTCATTTGCTTTTTATGTCTTCATGTATATTTTTGATTTTTAAAACTTTCACTTTGAGTTCAGGGGTACATGGGCAGATTTGTTATATAAGTTTTTATAGGGGTTCATGTGTCACGGAGGTTTGTTGTACAGATTATTTCATCACCCAGGTACTAAGCCTAGTACCCAATAGTTGTTTTTCCTGGTTCTTTGCCTCCTCCCACTCTGCACCTCCAGTAGCCTCTAGTGACTGTTGTTTCCTTCTTTGTGTCCATGTATTTTCATCATTTGGTGCCCACTTATAGCTGAGAACATGCAGCATTTGTTTTTCTGTTCATGTGCTAGTTTGCTGATGATACTGGCCTCCAGCTTCATCCATGTTCCTGCAAAGGACATGGTCTTGTTCTTTTTGTATGGCTGCATAGTATTCCATGGTGTGCATGTACCACATTTTCTTTATCCAGTCTACCATCGATGGGCATTTAGGTTGATTTGGGATTTTGCTATTGTGAATAGTGCTGCAATGAACATACACCTGCATGTGTCTTTATGAAAGCAATTTATATGCCTTTGTATATGTATTTAGTAATGGCATTGCTGAGTCAAATGGTATTTCTGTCTTTAGGTCTCTGAGAAATCACCACACTGCTTTCCACAAAGGTTGAACTAATTTATGCTCCCACCAACAGTGTATAAGTGTTCCCTTTTCTCCACCACATTGCCAGCATCTGTTTAATTTTGACTCTTTGGTAATAGCCATTCCAACTGGTGTGAGATGGTATCTCATTGTGGTTTTGATTTGTTTCTCTAATGATTAGTGATGTTGAGCTTTTGTCATATGCTTGTTAGCTACATGTATGTCTTCTTTTGAAAAGTGTTCATATTTTGTCCACCTCTTAATGGATTTTTTTTTCTTGTAAGTTTATTAAAGATCTTTTTCAGTAACTCTTCACATCCTCTGTGGACAAGGGAGGAGGGGAGGATTGAGTGGTGGGGCTGAGTACATGCATAGCACACCTGGAGGGGCTGGTGGAGGTGGGGGAGGAGCATTCCAGCGGCCACGAGAGCCAGACCTCAGTGCATCCTCTTCCTACCACTGACAGGGTGTGGGATTTGGAGGGCTCTAAGTCCTGGGCCCATTTGTATTTCCTTTTGTATTAATTGTATCCACCTTTACATTTTGTTGTGAGGAATATATAATCGATTTAAAGCACCTGGAGTATTATCTGCCATATACTAAATTCTCCATTTCCTTTTTATTCTTTTTCTCACCCCTTCCTCCTCCTCTTCCTCCTTTTTCCCCTCCCCTTTCCCCTCCCCTTCCCTCTCCTCCTCCTCCTCGTCTTCTCCCTTTTCTTTCTCCTCCCCTTGTTCTCCTCCTCCTCTCCTTCTCTCCTCCATCTTTTCCCTCTCCTCCGTCTCCTCCTCCTGCTTATTTTAAATGAATAGGGTCAGAAAGAGATTAATGGGGCCCTGTATGACAGGCAAAGAGTTTAAGTTTTATTCTCAAAGGAAATGGGGTATCAGTGTATTATATTTCTGAAAGGAATGGCATCAGAATATGTATACAATGGGAAGATTGGTCTGGAGGCAGGAAAATTCAGAGCCTTATTCTAACTATGAAAGATTATATGAACCTAAATCAGGAAGCTTGCATGATGTTTGGGGGGGGGAAAGCACATAATAGATCAGAGAGATATCTCAGGGTTGTGCCGTTAGTCACAGCAATTTGTATGTTTACATTACACCTTTATTAATGAACAACTTCTAACATATAAAATAAGAATTGCTTTAAACTTAATGCTTGCAAGAAAATACTGTTATGTTTGTTCAGATCTGCTTTTGGGAAAGGAGCTTTAACTTATGATTCAATGGATTTTTTTATAGAACTTGAGGTAACAAATTCAGAGATAAAGGAGGCATTCATTTGCATTTGAAGTATTTGAAGGTTAAGATAGAAATCTATGTTATATATACTGATTTAAGACATTTTGAAATACAATTGAAATAGGGTTCAGCAGACTTTATTTACTTAACTAGGGGATGTACGGATTGGTGGAGGAGCAGAGATTAGACACACAACCATTTCCTGTAATAGGGAAGGGAGCCTCCCCCTCATTCAATCAGACATTTCCCAGTGCAAAGCCGTGATGGCTCTGCCTTACCTCCCTGTTTCCTTTCCTCATGTGCCACTGGGGAAAGGAGGACACCCAGCCAACTTGCTTTGACAGATCCCTTAGTTCATTTTGGCTATCATCATTAATTTGTTGTTGTTGTTAACCTGTGCTATAGGGTTAGGTAGAGTTTTTTTTTTTTTTTTCAATATTTAAGTTCAGGGGTACATCTGCAGGATGTGCAGGTTTGTTACACAGGTGAGTGTGTGCCATGGTGGTTTGCTGCACAGATCTTCCATCACCTAGGTATTAAGCCCAGCATTCCTTGGTATTCATCATTAGTTTTGTGGTGTTGGTTCAGTGCTGTGCCCTTGTCAACTCTCCAACATTTGTCTCTCTGTGCCAGTCGTTCCGTTGTCATTGCCTTCCCCATTACCACTGCTTAATAGTTGCAACTTTTTTCATAAACTGAGTTTGGCTTTGGTGACTACTTCCTTCTCAAGCCTCTATCATCACTCTTTCCAAGACTGGTTGTGTTTTTTGTTTGTTTGTATTTCTGCCCCGGGGCAACTACATTCTCCTCTTTCTGCTGAATTGATTTTTTATAACACCCCAGTTCTTAAGTTTTGGAACTAAATTTGTTTGTTTTTACTGCCGTCTCCTGGAACTGAGAAATAAAATAGAATACAAGGTGCATGCTTTTGATTTGCTTGCAAATGTGAATTACACACACGCGCGCACGCAAACACACACACACACACACACACACACACACACACACACACACACACACACACACACACACACACACACACACACACACACCGTGCCCGCCCGCCTGCTGTGGAGCCAGCATTTCTAGGAAGACTAATTCCTCATCAGTGTAGAAGGTAAAGTGTTAGAGGTAAAGACTGCAGCGCAGCTGTAGACAATAGACCTTCAGCCATTCAGCAGATGAACGTCTAGACTTGTGTAGGAGTTATTTATGGACACTGAGAAAGACAAAAAAAAAAATTCAGATAACAACCTGGGACAAGAGCTTACAGGAGTTAATCATTGATTTTTTTCTAAATAAAAGTTTCTTAGGGAGAAGGGAAAAAAATTCTAGTTCGATAGTGCAGTAGGAAAATTATAGTTGATGATAATTTATATTTCAAAATAGCTAGAAGAGAAAAATTCTAATCTTCCTAACATGAAGAAAGATACATGTTTGAAGTGATGGGTATCACAGTTACACTGTTTAATCGTTATGCGTCATATACATGTGTCAAAGTATCACGTGTACCTCAAATATATACAACTATGTTATATAATTAAGTAAAAGTAGTTTAAAAATGCAGAACTTTAATGATTGTGTGCTTAGGATATACCCAAAAGAATGAACGTTCGTATTCATGACAAAAAGGTTAAAAAACTGCTTTTGTTGTTTGTTTGAGGTGGAGTCTAGCTCTGTTGCCCAGGCTGGAGTGCAGTGGTGTGATCTTGGCTCACTGCAACCTCTACCTTTGGGGTTCAAGTGATTCTCCTGCTTCAGCCTCCCAAGTAGCTGGGATTACAGGCACCCACCACCATGCCCAGCTGATTTTTGTACTTTTACTAAAGACGGGGTTTCACTGTGTTGGCCAGGCTGGTCTTGTACTCCTGACTTCATGATCTGCGTGCTTTGGCCTCCCAGAGTGCTGGGATTACAGGTGTGAGGCACCGTACCCAGCCAGGTTAAAAAATGGTTTTACTTATTTGCTTTTGTTTTGTTTTCTATGAGTAAAGTGTGTGTGTAAATGGTTTATGATACAGAGCAGTGAAAATAACTATTTTCTTTGGAGCTCAGTTATCTGTACAGCTCTTAGAGATGGTCACTTTTTTTTGCCTCTTAATATGTTACCTGCTTATTTTATGCATTTGAACTTTTACAATCTTTTAAAATTTTTAGTATTTTCCTTTTTAAAAAAAATTGTACTTTAGACTCTGAGGTACATGTGCAGATCATGCAAGAATGTTGCATAGGTACATTCATGGCAATGTGGTTTGCTGCCTCCATCCCCCAGTCACCTATACCTGACATTTTTCCCCACATTATCCCTCCCCTAGCCCCCAACAATGGACCCCAGTGTATGATGCTCCCCTCCCTTTGTCCATGTGTTTTTATTGTTCAACATCCCCATATGAGTAAGAACATGCTGTCTTTGATTTTCTGTTCTTGTGTCAGTTTGCTGAGAATGATGGTTTCCAGATTCATCCATGTCCCTACAAAGGACACAACTCATTATTTTTTATAGCTGCATAGTATTCCATGGTGCCTATGTGCCACATTTTCTTTGTCCAGTCTGTCATTGATGGACATTTGGGTTGGTTCCAGGTCTTTGCTATTGTACACAGTGATGCCCTGAACATGCGTATGCATGTGCTTTTATAATAGAACAATTTATAGTCCTTTGGGTATATACCCTGTAATGGGATCGCTGGGTCAAATGGAGTTTCTCTTTCTAGATCCTTGAGGAATTGCCACAGTGTCTTACAATAGTAATTATATGAGTAACAAAAACAAAGCAAAACCTTTTTTTATTCAGCAATTGTTTAAATTTCACACTCTAAGGTAACTGGAAAGAAATATGAGAAAAGTCAGTAAAATCATGGTTTGCATGAAGCTATGACTTTAGAAGGAAAATATTAGAAAATAAATGCAACTACATAAAAAATATTCACATGGTGCCAAATATGTTAGGAGAATGAAATATGGTAGAGAAATAATTTTTTGGCAATATTCATAAAATGAAGAAAAACTACAGCTGTGTGTAATTCCTCCTATCCAGATCATGACCTAGCAAAGAATGATATAGTATTTTAAACTCTTTTTTTACTTAATACTATCTTATGAACACAATTCTGTGCTGATAGAATGCAATTAAAAAATAATTACTAAATGGATGGATTTTATTTTTAAGTTCAGGGGTGCATGTGCAGATTTGTTACATAGGTAAACTTGTGTCATGGGGGTTTGTTATACAGATTATTTCATCACCCAGGAATTAAGTCTAGTGCCCAATAGTTGTTTTGCTTGATCCTCTTCCTCCTCCCCTGTTCACCCTCCACTAGACTCCATATTATTGTTATTTTAACCAGTCACTTGTTTAACATATACGTCTTTGTGATTTTTTTTATTATTAACTATAATCGTGTTTTCATATTCCTGGTGGATACTTTCTTTAACAGATACAGGATATTTGCCTTCAGAAAAATGTCTAGAAATAAAATTTTACTGAGCTAATACATAAGCATATTAAGGGAAGAATTTAAGTGGGGAACTTTTGATTTTGCCACGTAGGCTAAAATAACTTCTGGATTGCTGTGGCATTCATCTGTGTTCAATGTTAATGTGTGTGTGTGTGCACATGTGCATACATACATATGCCTGTGAATGTGTGTACGTGTGTCTATGTGTGTGTCTCCTTTTAATACTGAACAAGACACAGATGGAGGAAAGGAGGGCTCCCAAGTCGTAACAGATTCTAAAACCCTCATCAGTTGATGTTTTGTACCCTCCGTGCCACTAGATTTTGTTTAAGGAATACGATACAGATCTCTATTCTACATCATTATTTTAACATCTCACTTTTCATCTTTCTCCACCTACTATTATATTATTTAGATAAGATTTTTATTTCTCTTTTTGTTATATATATATATATTTTATTGCACTTTGCGTTCTGGGGTACATGTGATGAACTTGCAGGATCGTTACATAGCTACATACATGGCAATGTAATTTGCTACCTCCATCCCCGTCGCCCTTATCTGGCATTTCTCCCCAAGTTATCCCTCCCCAACTCCCTATCCCCCGCTGTCGCCCTGGTACCCACAAACAGACCCCATTGTGTGATGCTCCCCTCCCTGTGTCCATGTGTTCTCATTGTTCAACACCCACCTATGAGTGAGAACATGCCGTCTTTGATTTTCTGTTCTTGTGTCAGTTTGCTGAGAATGATGGTTTCCAGGTTCATCCATGTCCCTACAAAGGACATTAACTCGTCATTTTTTTATGGCTGCATAGTATTCCATGGTGTATATGTGCCACATTTTTCCTGTCCAGTCTATCATCGATGGGCATTTGGGTTGGTTCCAGGTCTTTGCTATTATAAACAGTGCTGCAATGAACATACGTGTGCATGTGTCTTTATAACAGAATGATTTATAATCCTTTGGATATATACCCAGTAATTGGATTGCTGTGTCAATGGAATTTCTATTTTTAGGTCCTTGAGGAAGTGCCACACTGTCTTCCATGATGGTTTAACTAATTTACACTCCCATGAACAATGTAAAAGTGTTCCTATTTCTCTACATCCTCTCCAGCATCCGTTGTCTCCTGATTTTTTAATGATCACTATTCTAATTGGCGTGGGATGGTATCTCAATGTGGTTTTGATTTGCATTTCTCTAATGACCAGTGATGGTGAACATTTATAAGTTTGTTGGCCTCATATGTCTTCTTTTGAAAAATGTCTGTTCATGTCCTTCGCCCAGTTTCAAATGGGTTTGTTTGTTTGTTTGTTTCTTGTAAATCTGCTTTAGTTCTTTGTAGATTCTGGATATTAGCCCTTTGACAGATGGGTAGCTTGCAAAAATTTTTTTCTCATTCTGTTGGTTGCTGGTTCACTCTAATGATTGTTTCTTTTGCTGTGCAGAAGCTCTGGAGTTTAATTAGATGCCATTAGTCTATTTCGGCTTTTAAGGTCAATGCTTTTGGTGTTTTAGTAATGAAGTCCTTGCCTATGCCTATGTCCTGAATGGTTTTGCCTGGATTTTCTTCTAGGGTTCTTATGGTGTTAGGTCTTATGTTTAACTATTAATCCATCTGGAGTTAATGTTAGTGTAAGGTGTCAGGAAGGGGTCCAGTTTTTGCTCTGCACATGGCTAACCAGTTTTCCCAACACCATTTATTAAACAGGGAATCCTTTCCCCATTGCTTGTTTATGTCAGGTTTGTCAAAGATCAGATGGTTATAGATGTGTGGTGTTGCCTCCGAGGCCTGTGTTCTGTTCCATTGGTCTATATCTGTGTTTTGGTAACTGTACCATGCTGTCTTGATTACTGTAGCCTTGTAGTATAGTTTGAAGTCAGATAGCATGATGCATCCAGCTTTGTTCTTTTTGCTTAGAACTGACTTGGCTATTCGGGCTCTCTTCTGGTTCCATATGAAGTTTAAGGTGGTTTTTTCCAGCTCTCTGAAGAGGGTCATAGGTAGCTTGATGGGGATAGCATTGAATCTGTAAATTACTTTGGAGAGTATGGCCATTTTCACAATATTGATTCTTCCTAACCATGAGCATTGAATGTTTCTCCATCTGTTTCTGTCCTCTCTTATTTCCTTGAGCAGTGGTTTGTAGTTCTCCTTGAAGAGGTCCTTTACATCCTTTGTTAGTTGTATTCATAGGTATTTTATTTTCTTTGTAGCAATTGTGAATGGCAGTTCATTCTTGATTTGGCTCTCTTTAAGTCTGTTACTGGTGTATAGGAATGCTTGTGATTTCTGCATATGGATTTTGTACCCTGAGACTTTGGTGAAGTTGCTTATCAGTTTAAGATTTTGGGCTGAGACAATGGGCTCTTCTAAATATATAATCATGTCTTCTGCAAATAGAGACAATTTGACTTCCTCCTTTCCTAATTGAATACCCTTTATTTCCTTCTCTTGCCTTATTGCTCTGGGTAGAACTACCAATACTATATTGAATAGGAGTGGTGAGAGAGGGCATCCTTGTCTAGTGCCAGATTTCAAAAAGAATGCTTCCCATTTTTGCCCATTCAGTATGATATTGGCTGTGGGTTTGTTGTAAACAGCTTTTATTATCTTGAGATACATTCCATTTATACCTAGTTTATTGGGAGTTTTTAGCATAAAGGACTGTTGAATTTTGTCAAAGGCCTTCTCTGCATCTATTGAGATAATGTGATTTTTGTGTTTGGTTCTGTTTGTATGGTGAATTACGTTTATAGACTTGCATATGTTGAATGAGCCTCGCATCCCCGGGATTAATCCTACTTGATCATGATGGATAAGCTTTCTGATGTGCTGTTGCAATCAGTTTGCCAGTATTTTATTGAAGATTTTTGCATCTATGTTCATCATGGATATTGGCCTGAAGTTTTCTTTTCTTGGTTTGGTATCAGGATGATGTTGGTCTCATAAAATGATTTGGGAAGGATTCCCTCTTTTTGTATTGTTTGGAATAGTTTCAGAAGGAATGATACCAGCTCCTCTTTGTATGTCTGATAGAATTCGGCTGTGAACCCATCTGGACCCCAGCTTTTTTTGGTGGGTAGGCTATTAATTGCTACCTCAACATCAGCCCTTGTTATTGATCTATTCAGGGTTTTGACTTCTTCCTGGTTTTGGCTTGGGAGGGTGCAAGTGTCTAGGAATGTATCCATTTCTTCCAGGTTTACTGGTTTATGTGCATAGCATTGTTTGTAGTAATCTCTGATTGTAGTTTGTATTTCTGTGGAATTGGTGATGTCCCCTTTATTGTTCTTTATTGCGTCTATTTGATTCTTCTCTCTTTTCTTTTTTATTAATCTGGCTAGCAGTCTCTCTATTTTGTTGATCTTTTCAAAAAACCAGCTTATGGATTTATTAATTTTTTGAAGGGTTTTTTTGTGTCCCTATCTTCTTCGGTTCTTCTCTGATCTTGGTTATTTCTTGTCTTTTGCTAGCTTTTGAGCTTTTTTGATCTTGCTTCTCTAGCTCTTTCAATTTCGATGATAGGGTGTTGATTTTGGACCTTTCCTTGTTTCTCATGTGGGCATTTATTGCTATAAATTTTCCTTTAGTCACTGCTTTGAATGTGTCCCAGAGATTCTGGAATGTTGTGTCTTAGTTCTTATTGGTTTCAAAGAGCATCTTTGTTTCTGCCTTCATTTCATTGTTTATCCAGTCAACATTCAAGAGCCAGTTGTTCAGTTTCCATGAAGTTTTGCGGTTCTGAGTTAGTTTTTTAATCCTGAGTTCTAATTTGATTACATCATGGTCTGAGAGGCTGTTTGTTATGATTTCCGTTCTTTTGCATTTGCTGAGGAGTGATTTACTTTCAGTCATGTGGTCAGTTTTATAGTAGGTGTGATGTGGTGCTGAGAAGAATGTATAGTCTGTGGATTTGGGGTGGAGAGTTCTGTAAATGTCTATTAGGTTTGCTTGGTCCAGATTTGAGTTCAAGTCTTGGATATCCTTGTTAATTTTCTATCTCCTTGATTTGTCTAATATTGACAGTGGAGTGTTAAAGTTTCCCACTATTATTGTGTGGGAGTCTAAGTCTCTTTGTAGGTCATTAAGAACTTGCTTTATGTACCTGGATGCTCCTGTATTGGGTGCATATATATTTAGGATCATTAGCTCTTCTTGATGCATTGATCCTTTTACCATTATGTAATGCCCTTCTTTGTCTCTCTTGATCTTTGTTGGTTTAAAATCTACTTTATCAGAGACTAGGATTGCAACTCCTGCTTTTTTTTTTTCTCTTCGTTTGCTTGGTAAATATTCCTCCATACCTTTATTTTGACCCTATGTGTGTCCTTGCATGGAAGATGGGTTTCCTGAATATAGCACACTGACAGGTTTTGGCTTTTTATTTAATTTACCAGCCTGTGTCTTTTGATTGGGGCATTTAGCCCATTTACATTTAGGATTAATATTATTATGTGTAAATTTGATCCTGCCATTTTGATGCTAGCTGGCTGTTCTGCCCATTAGTTGATGCAGTTTATTCATTGTGTTGATGCTCTTTACCATTTGGTATGTTTTTTTTGCAGTGGCTGGTACTGGTTGTTCCATTCTATGTTTATTGCTTCTTTCAGGATCTCTTGTAAGGCAGGCCTGGTGGTGATGAAATCTCTGAGTAGTTGTTTGTTTGTAAACGATTTTATTTCTCCTTCACTTACAAAGCTTAGTTTGGCTGGATATGAAGTTCTAGGTTGAAAGTTCTTTTCTTTAAGGATGTTGCATATTGGCCCCCACTCTTTTCTGGCTTGTAGGGTTTCTGCTGAGAGATCTACTGTAAGTCTAATGGGCTTCCCTTTGTGGGTAACCCGACCTTTCTCTCTGGCTGTCCTTAGCATTTTTTCCTTCATTTCAACCCTGGTGAATCTGATGATTATGTGCCTTGGGGTTGCTCTTCTTGAGGAATATCTTTGTGGTGGTCTCTGTATTTCCTGGGCGGGAATATTGGCCTGCCTTGCTAGGTTGGGGAAGTTTTCCTGGATAACATCCTGAAGAGTGTTTTCCAGCTTGGATTCATTCTCTCTGTCACATTCAGGTATACCTATCCAACGTAGATTAGGTCTTTTTACATAATCCCATATTTCTTGGAGGCTTTGTTCATTTCTTTTTACTCTTTTTAATCTTGTCTTTTTGTTTTATTTCATCGAGTTGATCTTCAATCTCTGATATCCTTTCTTCTGCTTGGTCGATTTGGCTATTGAGACTTGTGTATGCTTTGCGAAGTTCTCGTGTTGTGTTTTTCAGTTCCATCAAATCATTTATATTCTTCTCTAAGCTGTTTAATCTCATTAGCATTTCAGTAAAGCTTTGTTCAAGGTTCTTAGTTTCTTGCATTGGGTTAGAACATGTTCTTTTAGCTCACGGAAGTTTGTTATTACCTATTTTCTTAAGGCTGTTTCTGTCAATTCATAAGACTCACTCTCTATCCAGCCATGTTCCCTTGCTGGTGAGGTGTTGTGATCCCTTGGAGGACAAGAGGTATTCTTGTTTTCACTGTTTTCATACCTTTTGCACTGTTTCCTTCCCATCTTTGTGGATTTATCTACCTGTGGTCTTTTTAGTTGGTGACTTTTGGATGGGGTCTCTGAGTGGACGTCCTTTTTGTTGATGATGAAGTTGTTTGTGTTTTTTAGTTTTCTTTCTAGCAGTCAGCTTCCCACCCTACCTGCTGTAGGACTGCTGGAGGTCCACTCCAGACCCTGCTTGCCTGGGCATCACCTGCAGCAGCTGCAGAACAGTAAGGGTTGCTGCCAGTTTCTTCTGTTATCTTTGTCCCAGAAGGCTACCCGCCAGATGTCTGTCAGCCTGAGCTCTCCTTTATGAGGTGTCTCTTTGGATATATGGGGGTCGGGGAGCTGCTTGAGAATACAGTCTGTCCTTTACAGGAGCTCAAGTGCTGAGCTGTGAGCTTCATTATTCATTCAGAGCTGCTGGGCAGGTACATTTAAGTCTGCTGCAGCAGAACTCATAACCACCTTTTATTCCCAGATGCTCAGTCCCACTAAAGGTGGGGCTTTATTTATAAGTTCCTGACATGCTGCTGCCTTTTTTCAGAGATGCCCTGCCCAATGAGAAGGTGGCCTAGTCACAGTCTGCCAGCAGAGGTGTTGCTGAGCTGCAGTGGGCTCTGTGCAGCTGCCGTGTGAACTTTCTTGTGGTTTTGTTTATACAGGAATAGTTAGAACTGCCTCAGTATTGGTGGTATGCCTCAGTAATGGTGGACTGTCTCTGTAATGATGGACTGCCTCAGTAATGGTGGACGCCCTTCCCCCCACAGAGCTGGACCATCCTGGGTCTAGCTGTGCTTGCTGTGAAACTCTTGATCCAGAGTATTTCAGATTGCTAGTCTTTGTAGGGGTGGGTCCCACCAAGCCAGATCACCTGGCTCCCTGTTTCAGCCCCCTTTTTTTCAGTTGAATGGGCAACTCCATCTCCCAGGCTTTCCAGGTGCCAATTGAAATGGTGCCCAGATTTGTGTGAGTTTTTGTGCGGAGACCCGATGCGCTGGCTGAAACAGCCATGCTGGAGACTCATGGTGCTTTTCCACCCGGGAATCTCCTGGTATGTGGGCAATAAAAATTTGTTTGGAAATGTGATCACTCACCTTCTGTGTTCTTGCTGGTAACTGCATTCCAGAGCTATACCTATTTATGCATCTTAGATCATCCAGATATTTATTTCTTTATGGGTTGATTTTTCTTTTCCCTCATATGATTATGTCCATCTATAAGAATTTACTGCATTTTCACTGTAAACTTGCACAGTGCTTCCTGAGATGAATGGTAGTAATGTGTTAAATACAGGCTCCTCCTTCACAAAGTTTATGATGTATTGGAGAAGGCAAGCCCTGCCATGTACACAGGGACACGCAGCTTGCGGGAGAGTATCCGTCACTTCTGCAGAAGCCCCTGTGCCTGAGCTCCTCTCCCTCTGGAATTCTGGTCCTGTCTTCCTGGAGTTCCACACCTCCCCTCTCCTTCCTCAGTCACTAATTTTATAGGTACTACATTTTTCTTTATCTGTTTTTAATTTAATTTTAGTTTTTCTTATGGTGGGTATGTCCACTTTTGTCACATGTCTATACTACATCTTGGTGAGGTTGGGGCTTGTATATTCAGGTGATGCACACATCACCTGAATATAAGCATGGTACCCAATGCATAGTTTTTAAAACCTTGTTCTCCTCCCTCTCTCCCCACTTCTGGACTGCCCAGTGTCTGTTGCTGCCATCCTTATCTTCATGTGTACCCACTGTTTAGCTCCTGTTTATAAGTGAGAACATGTGGTATTTGACTTTCCATTTCTGAATTGTTTTACTTAGTATAATGGCTTTCAGTTCCATCCACATTGTGGAGAAATATATTATTTTGTTATTTTTATGACTGTATGGTATGTGTTACATCCATGGTGTAAACATACCATATTTTCTTTATTTAGTCAACCATTGTTGGACACTTAGGTTGAGTCTGTGGCTTTGCTATTGTGAATAGTGTATAATGAACATATGACTGCAGGTGTCTTTTTCATATGATGATTTCTTTTACTTTGAGTAGATACCTAGTAATAGAATTGCTGAGTAAAGTGGTAGTTCCAGTTTTAGTTCCTTGAGAAACCTCCTTACATTTTCTGTAGAGGCTGTCCTAATTTAAATTTCTGTTTTTTATTTATATTGTTTATTATTATACTTTAAGGTCTGGGGTACATGTGCAGAACATGCAAGTTTGTTACATAGGTATACATGTGACATGGTGGTTTGCTGCATTCATCACCCTGTTGTCTACATTAGGTATTTCTCCTAATGCTGTCCCTTCCCTAGCCTGTACCCCCTTGCTATCTCTCCCCTAGCCCTCTATCCCCTGACAGGCCCTGGTGTGTGATGTTCCTCTCCCTGTGTACATGTATTCTCATTGTTTAACACCCACTTAAGGGTGAGAACATTTGGTATTTCATTTTCTGTTCTTGTGTCAGTTTGCTGAGAATAATGGTTTCCAGCTTCATTCATGTCCCTGCAAAGACATGAACTCATCCTTTTTTATGGCTGCATAGTATTCTATGGTATATATGTGCCACATTTTCTTTATCCACTCTATAACTGATGGGCATTTCGGTTGTTTCCAGGTCTTTGATACTGTGAAAAATTCTGCAGTAGACATTGTGCATGAGCCTTTATAGTGGAGTGACTTCTAATGCTTTGCGTATATACCCAGTAGTAAGATTGCTGGGTTAAATGGTATTTCTGGTTCTACATCCTTGAGGAATCATCACACTGTCTTCCACAAGGGTTGAACTAATTTACACGCCCACCAACAGTGTAAAGCATTCCTATTTCTCTACATCCTCTCCAGCATCTGTTGTCTCCTGAGTTGTAGTGATTGCCATTCTAACTGGTGTGAGATGATATCTCAATGTTGTTTTGATTTGCATTTCTTTAATGACCGGTGATGCTGAGCTTTTTTTCTTATGTTTTTTGGCCACATAAATGTCTTCTTTTGAGAAGTGTCTGTTCATATCCTTTGCCCACTTTTTGATGGAGTTGTTTTTTTTTTTTTTTTTTTTTTTTTTTCTTGTAAATTTGTTTAAGTCCTTTGTAGATTCTGGATATTAGCCCTTTTGGGTAGATTGCAAAAATTTTTTTCCCATTCTGTTGGTTGCCGGTTCACTCGAATCATTGTTTCTTTTTCTGTGCAGAAGCTCTTTAGTTTAATTAGATCCCCAACGGTCTTCCCTTTCTCTGTATCCTTGCCAACATTTATTATTGTATGACATTTGAATAATAGCCATGCTGGCTGGTATGAAATGATATCTCATTGTGGTTCTAATGTGCATTTCTTCGATGTTTAGTGATGTTGGGCATTTTTTCATATGTATATTGACTGCCTGCAGTCTTATTGCTGTTATTTAAACAATGAGTGGTCACTGTAATTTTCACTGCCCATTGGGGTAGTCCATTAATCTGGGTTCTAAATACAATGTGAGGCATTTATAACATGGAAGTAAATAGGAACCAGAGGAATCTGTAAATTGTAATGAAATCCTACAAAAGACCCTTTACCCTATGCCATTGTCTTACAGAAGAATAAATGAAATTTCCTTCTTCAGCTAGATAAGGTCAAATCAAGGACTCATAAAGCAAAAAAAGTTCTCCTGAAAGGATGTCAATGATAATTAGGTTTCTATAATTTATGTCAAAAAGTACCATGAGAGAAATTCATGGTTGCCATGAAATCACTTAAAGACAATAAAAATATCTAGGTTTTTGTATCATCCACCATTTCATTGTTTTTTTTCTCTAGCCTTTCTATTTCTCTTCCTCTCCCATTCACTTTAAGAGCCATTTATACCTCAGAAGGGCTGTCTTTTCCCAAATACATGATTTTGAGGTCTGGTGTCTTCTAAGACACTAATAGAACATGAGAAGAATAGGTTTGGAGTTCACAGACCTGGATTCCAGTCTTTTTTTCTCCCCGTTTTCTAGCTGTTTCATCTTGGAAAAGACACTGAAATTCTTGATTCTCCGTGTCCTCATATGCCATGTAATTGTAATGATAATAATAGATGTGTTCACTGATGGTATCAAGTCTGTGTTCCTCAGAGAATTGATGCATGTGGAAATGCTCCTAAATAAGTAACATCATTACTATTAATATTATACTTCTATTAATATAATTTCCTCTTTGGACCTTGATTTTCTTTGCATCCCATTATTTCAAAGGCTCTTCCTGTGCAGCAGAGGTAAATTATATAATCAACTTTGCTGAACCCAGCATTGTAAGTTCAAACAAGCCTTAGAATACTTGGGTGTCTTTTCTAGTGAACAGATCCAGAAAAAAATCAGTTGTCTCTCATTCACCAGTTTGCCACCACACTAAATCCTTTACCCGGGTAACTCATCTTGTTATGAAACCCAGAAAACCCACCTTCATGCTGCATACCTTTCCTCCTCTGTCACCTCCAGCTAAGCAATAATCCCTTCACCTCTCAGACGTCTTTTCAACCCCTCTTCCATTCTCACTGTGTCCCTTCTAGGGCCTTCTTAGTAATCTTGCCATGTGTTTTCTTGTAATCCCTCAGAGCTGTGTCTCTCTTCACTCTTCAGTTTCTAATTTATTTTCCAAAATAAATCTGAAATGTACATTCCAAAAATGTAGATATGTGTATAAAATAAAATTAATATGTGACCGTTATTTTAAACATGATATAATACAGTCAAATACAAAGGAAAAAGTGAAGATCTTGAAGTGTTTTAATCTCAAGATAATCAGTGATTATAATTGTAGGTACCTGTTTTTAAGATTTGTATCTCTGACTGTAAACACAAAATCAAATTAATTCCTTTATTGTCCTCCATTTTTCCTCTTCTTTATCCTCCTCCTCCTCTTTCTTCTTAATGGTGTCTTTAAATGTTAGATGATGTTCCACAAATTTACAGATTGCTTTGCCACTTTCTGATATATTGTATATATTCCCAGTGCACCCTATTGTTTTTAATGGCTGCCTAGTATTTCTTTCCATCAATTTATTCATTTAAACCTCTGTTCAGACCATGCCTAGTCTTTGATATCACAGTGATTTCATGGGCATCTTCATGTTCATACCATTGGCAGTTACTTCCATAGGACAACTTACCTGATTGGAATTACAATAATGTTGTTGCACATTTGAAATACTGATACTTGTTGCCCAGACATGTAGCATGTGGTGAAATAGAGCTCATGAGAGTTCCTGCCACAGGGTACACACAGTTGTATTTCAACAGCATTGATGGCAAAGTAAAAATCAGGGGATATTATTCTTTAGTGAGATATCTTTTAATACTTCTCCATGATCCTTTTCATGACAGGTCAGTGGAGCACCACGGCCATCTCATTTCTAGTCATTTATCTTTTCTTTTGAGTTCTGCCATCATGCTGGGACCTGGAATCACAGTGCTGCCCCGGGACGCTTTCCTTTTCAGTCACCACGAGCAACTACAGGGTGGCAGGTGAACGTGGTGTATTACTGAGACACCAGGGTGGCAGGTGAACGTGGTATATTACTGAGACACCAGGGTGGCAGGTGAACGTGGTGTATTACTGAGACACCGTTCATCATTGGAGGATTGAACGTGGGGCACTGTTGAGGCACCGTCCATCACTGGATGAGTAAACAGGGGTACTATTAAAACACTATTCATCATTGGAGGAGTGAACACAGGGTACTACTGAGGCATATTCATCACTGGAAAAGTGAAAACAGGGCACTGTTGAACACAGGTACTAATCATTGGAGGAGTTAACACTGGCTACTCTTGAGACACTTATCATTGCAGGGCTGTTCACGGGGTACTATGGAGGCACTATTTATCATAGGAGTAGAGAACATGAGGTACTGTTGAAGCACCATTCATCATTGGAGGAGTGGCACACATTGCAATTTTTGCAAACCAACAAACTAGTTTTTTAGGTGGTTGCCCATATAACTTATTATCTCATCCAAATGCTGAACCAATAGCATTATTACCCTTAAGTTACTTTTAAAGGAAAATAATGCTATTAATAATCAACCTGTCTCATGTACTAAGTAACTAAGGGGAAAATATCTACAGGTAGAAACAGCTGTGGTGTGTTTTACTGTGGAGAGAATGATAAAATGATTATCTCCACCCTCCAAGCATTTCCACAGAAGGCAGGAGATAGGACCTCAAAGTAGAGGAAAGAAAGCCCCAAGCAGTGAGAGGCTGGTGGGGCCAATTCAGGACTTGCTCACCTCTAAAAGGAAACACTGTGCCTGTTTTTGGGAGTTTTTGCTTCTTTTTTTTTTCTTTTAAAAAAATAATTTGAGATGAAATTCACATAATATAAAATTAACAATTTTAAAGTGAACAGTTCAGTGGGATTTAGTATATCCACAGTGTTTTACAACCACTGCCTCTGTCTTGTCCCCAAATATATTGATCACTCCAGAGTAAAGTCCCTTACCCAGTAGTCTGTACCTACCCCTTCCTCCCCATTGCCCTTAGTCCCTGATAACCTCTGATCTGTGTTCTCTCTCTTCAGATTGATCTATTTTGCAATCATACAATACGTGACTTTTTTTCTCTGGCTTCTTTCACTTACCATAATATTTTGGAGGTTCAGCCTTGTATGTGTATATAATTACTCCATTCCTTTTTATGGCTGGATAATATTCCAGTATTTCTTTATAATATGATTTGTTTATGCATACATGCAATGATGGATGTTTGGGCTGTTTATACCTTTTGGTTATTATGAACAGTACTGCCATGAATATATGTCACATACACTTGTTTGAGTACCTGGTTTTGGTTCTTTTGCATATATACTTAGAAGTGGCATTGCGGAGTGATAAAAAAAATCTACATTTAGATTTCGAAGATTGCCAAACTATTTTCTAGAGTGGCTGAATCATTTCAAATTCCTGCCAGCAAAATATATGAGAGCTCCAGTGACTCCACCTCACTTCCAACACTCAATATTTTTCTTTTTTAATCCTCTGTATTTTTTAAATTGTACCTTAAGTTCTGGGGTATATAATGAGACATGCCGCTTAAATTATCTTTCCAACCTAGCCTATATCTAAAACCTCTTTGAATTTCCAGTCTTGTGCACAATGCTTGGCAAATAGTGAAAACCCATAAATGGTCATGAATAAATGACAGTAATAATGGCCAAGTTTGGAATGCTTTACCCCACTAGACAGACAGGGATGGACTTTTATAATTTAAAGTTCTTCTGTTAAAAATAGGTGCAGCTATCTCCAAGTCATGAATTCCACAAATCTACATATTATTTGGGTCCTAAAATGGCCAAATATATTGTACTAATACACATACAGAGAAATAAAACATTATTTTCATAGAAATGTCTCCTGAATGTAACACAAAAAGCACATTTCTCACAGCGGAGCTCAGTGGTGGGTAATATTTTGAATACAGTTGGCCGCCTGTATCGTGTTCCTTTGCACTTGCCATTCTGTGTTATTGACAGTGCCATTACCCTGGGGTTTCCACCACGGTGCAGATTACAGGGAGGACACTGCAGAGGTCTGGATGTTGGGTTCTGCTTGTCTTGGCAGTTCTCTAAGTGAGGCTTTATGTGTGTATTTGAAAACTGCACTTAGGACCTGCTAATTTTGCGGCTTTCCTGTGAAGTGTGAAGTGTGCTGAGAGCTGTTCATGGGGTAAGCCCTGTGGCAGTGAAGGGAGAGGGGCATCCACCAGGGTCTACTCTTTTGGCAAGCTTTCTGTGGTCAGATGCTGAGCAGCTATGCTTGAAACCTAACAAACCTTTGAGAGAGGATAAGTTGAATGTTAAGTCATACCTTTAATGTAAAGGTGCTTACAGTAGAGACACAATTATCATTATCTTCAGTAACAGGTGGCACAGGCAGCACCCACTACAGTGCTTTCGTGCCATTCCTAAAGGCAATAATAGCATGATATTGAACTTTTCCGTTTCTAATTGTGTGTGTGTGTGTGTGCGCGCGTGTGCAGGTGCGCACGTGTGTGTATGAAAAATAAGTTAGTGTTTTGTCTGACAATTTTGGCTTAAGGACTGAACAAATTATCGGAACCTACAGGATCACTTCTAAATTCTACCATAACAAACAAAAACCTTCATGATTAAGTGTTACAGGTTTATAAAATCCGTTTAGGAAGTTGATGATTCTGAACAGTCCTTCTCTTTTGTGCTACTGAGTTTTGTGGGGAGTCTTGTGTAGTAAATGTAATATGGAATAATATGTATGTAGGAATATCTAAAGTGTAAAGTTAATTCGAATACCTCTGTATCTATTTGTTCTGTCCCTGCTTGGGACTGAAATCACCAGTTTTAATGTTCTGTCATTTAACATCGGGAGAACAAGATCTATTCAAATATTTGCTTTATGGGAGCTGTTTTCGTTTTACATTTGGCTGACTCCTGGAATCCTAAATATGATTAAAATGCTCCGCTCTTTATATTTCATAGAAAAACATTTGGCACCAAAGATTTTGTCTATAACTATACATCTGTCTATCTCTCTATA
This sequence comes from Saguinus oedipus, assembly GCA_031835075.1. Taxonomy (NCBI): domain Eukaryota; kingdom Metazoa; phylum Chordata; class Mammalia; order Primates; family Cebidae; genus Saguinus; species Saguinus oedipus. The sequence continues at coordinate 39,901,113 of CM063182.1, forward strand.
ATTGTATATGCAGAATTAAATGAATGGGAAATGAACAGAAAACTCAAATTATGATAGTCACATGTTATTTTATGCACCCTCACATTTAAATTAAAAGTTATCAGTTGCAAGTGAATGTGTACCTCCATATTTATTTTAATTTTATATGTAAAATAAGTTTGTCTTGTAGAATTAAAGAAAATAAGCTGAAGTTATACAAAAGCTTCAGTGAAGCAAGTTTTTAAGTTAATCCAGTTGTGGAATTTTTTCAGTGGGGCTGACTGCATGAAATGTAAACCTGTCGGCATCCTACTTTACCTCCACCTTCTGACCTGTCAGTGCCACCTGCTCGCACCAACCCCATCGGGAAGAGCAGTTAGGATTATTTGGCTAAATCCTTATGGTGTTCTGACGTGATCCTCAGTGGCCACACCAGAAATCCTCTGATCATGTCCTAAGAACAGAATGAAAACCTCTGTGAGGCTCGGTGTTGAAATAACTGCCTAAATTATCCCCTTGGCTTCAGGACTCCTGACCACGTGCCCTGCCCCAGTTCACAAGCACTGCCAACTAAAGCTCCCATCCATCTTTCCTTCCACCTGCCCAGACACATTTATGCCCCTATTCTGCTTGCTTTCTGGCCTAGGTTTGGCTCATAATTTAGTAACACCTGCCAGGGTTTGCCTCTCATTGGTCCTACCGCTGCACCTGCAGAAGGCTCTCCAGGTTCCTTTGCCTTCCCTGGCATCGGACCCCTCAGGCACAGTATTCTTCCTCTTTCTCCTCAGCCTGTGTGGCATTTCCTGCTTCTGACAGTAGCCCGGGTGTCTGGGTTTTTCCTTAACCACCCGTGATCCACTTGCCCTGTCTGCCCACTTGCCAGGTTACTGTCGAGTTCCCCTGATGCTGTCACCACTGCCAGGGTCTCCCTGCCTGCTGGCTGTTCACACAGCACTCTTGGCCTGCTTGGACCCAGCTCGCTGGACATGCTGTTGAAATCTCTTCTGCTCACTTTGTAGATTACTCCCTCCACCTTTCTGAAATACTGACCCTCCTTGGAAGTTCTGAAGCTTTCAACATTCTGAGTTAACAAAGCCAAGCTAAGATAAAAACTCTAACAAGTTCAAGAAAACTAAGGTTTGCCATTCATTAGCTGTTTCTCCCACCTGCTCAGATAGTCTTTGGCCTGAAAACACTGGCCTTGTTAGAGGAGCTGTAGCTTCATCATGGTTTTTAGCAGAGCAGGTGATGGGGGTACCAATGATCTCAATTCCATGGTTTTGTGGCCTTGCTTCCCTTCTACCCTCCCTTCCCTTCAATGGGGGTGGCCCTGACCCTGTTCTCTGCTCCCCCAGCTCCAGGCTGTCCCCAGAACCCAGGAGGGAGCTTCAGTGTCTTCTTCCTCAATCCCAACTTGGTTCACAGCCCTCACAAAGCAGCATGGCTTTTGTAGTTATTTTTCACTCTTCTGACTTCATATTGAACTAGTCTAGATCCTGTTTAAGATATTTCCTATCACTTCCAAATATGTCTTATCAGCTTGTCTTTTCACTGTTCTTATAAAGAAAAAGTCTTTTTTTGCCTTAAGTGGCTATGTCCATAAAAAAATCTTCTTGTCTACTCTCTTTACTTTTCACTTCTATAAAAATCATGAGCTTAGACATGCATTAAATACAATCATGAAGAACACATAATATAAGCTAAGAGCACGCAATCCATTTCCCACTTTTCAAAACTGTAATGTTTACTTAAATTTTTGAAAACTAAAATCAAGCATAGAGAAAGCAAATTTCACCCGTAATTCCTTCACCTAATGTACAAATTAAATTCTATTGTGCCTCTTTACATAGAAGTTTAACTTTACATGACCATATGAATATGACTTTTGTGGCTGTGCGTGCGTGTGTGTGTGTGTGTGGGGGAACATGTATGTTTTAAATCCTTTCCAAGAGTGACACAAATATTCTGTGAAATTCTTTGCTTATTTTTCACTTAATAAAGGAAACATCTCTCTATATTTTTTAATTTATAGGACTTCATCTATTTTAATATCTTCAGAATATTTATAACTGTGGACATACTAAAATTGGTTTAACTATCCTAAGTTAACAAACAGTCAAGTTACTATCACTAGCATGCTGTGAGGGACATAGTAATTACGGGTAATGTTCTGATAAAGTTGGAGCTATAATTGTTGGATATTCAGTCTGTGTCATGGTAGCAGTCCCCTTACAGGATGGTTGCTTTGAGGCAGCTCGCTTATGAATAGCTCTTCTAAATTTTTCTCATAATAGGAAAGAAACTGAGGAACTGAATAGATGATACAGGATTAGATCATAAATCAGTTGGGTCTGTCACACACTGTCTGTTTCAAGAAACAATTTATCTAAAAAAGGCAGTTAATGACCTCTGAAATTATTATAAAAATTCCTGAAATTGGCCGGCATATCTGCATTTCACCAAGCATGTGATGACGGTGCACCTGCAGGTCTGAACCCCGTCTACATTAGTGAAAATCTACCTTAAGTGTCTTCTCATAAATCTGCAAAGTAGTATCACATTGAATTTAGCACAGCCTGAAACCAATGAAAGACATTCAGAGTATGTCTTTTACTTCTTTTTTCTTGTCCATAATTTCTTTTTTTGATGGTTGGTTACTTGGTTTTAAGAATAATATTATATTGTTATATTGCTTGAATATATTCAACTCCTCAATATTTTTCTGCAAAATTACCAGTAATTGACAGTAAGTGACAGGTCTAGGTATGTGGTGGACCACTTCTGAAATATAAATTATCTTCTGTGTTTTCTTGAAAATTATGACAGATTTCTTATCTTCGTTAATTATCAATAAAGCGGTATATTTTATAACATAATTTAAAAGAATATAAATTATACAATTAAAAGTTTAAAATTAATGCAAATGATTCTTATTCTTCTGTATTAAAAAGCAGAACTGTTGTTATGCCAATAAACTTCATGTAAACTAAAAGCACACTTTATATAAATCATTTTATACTCTAAAACTTCAGACCCAAATGTAGTATGTGAACAAATTATGTTGGTGTGAATACTCTTGCAACAGAAAGGATATCTGTGTAATTATGCCTTAAATTTGAGTCCGCTTAATTCCTTTAAATGCTTTATATTTCCATAATGACAGTGTCCCCCACCTTGTGGTTATCCTGGCTAATCCAATTCAAAAAAGCTTTGGAGTCTGCTTGGCAGTGTTTTCTGAGAGGTAAAGGCAGTTATCACAGGTCAGAGGAATCTTTGTAACTCCCCAACAGCATCCCTTTAAAAATACACACATTTTTGAGAACTATTTATTTTAGCGTGTAATACTTGCAGAATGTCATGAAGATACAGTTTTGTTGCATTTAAAAATATGCAAAAATAAAGAGAATTAGCTGACCTTTTATTTTCATGCCGTTAGGAAAGTTTTCAGACTTTCTGTGTCAATACAATTTTTTTGATTCCCTCAGTCCTTTCTTCTAACTCATAATGTTGTCTTTTTCACAGATAGTACTCTCTTTGTGTGGAAAATCTCATCTCTTTCTCTTAGAGGTTGGGATGAATTCAAAGTTCCTCCCTGCAAAGGAGATTTTTTTCCTCTCATCATTCTAATAATTTTACCGTTTGTTTTCACAATGCAGAACGTGCATCTATCTGCAAAATCTCTTTATATTTTTTAAACATTTGCTATGAAACTTCTGGAGGTCATCTGTTTCTTCCACTGTGGGATTCCTGTCAATTCTCAACTCCCACCGTGGCTAGCTTCATCTTGAGTATGTAACGTCACGTCTGGGCTGACATGAGGTCACACATGTTCCACTTAGCATGATTACATCACAGAGAACATACATTATCAAAGCTTGTCTTGGGCTTTAGCATAGAAGTGGTATAACAGACTACAATGACTGTTTCTCATCATCAGTCATGTCTTTATTACTTAGAGAACAAATCACACTCTGGGTTGTTACTCAGTGAGCACCAGAAAGAGCATAATGTATCTTTAGAAAAAAAGATTCTATCTTCACTAGAAAACAGTAGTGAAATAGAGAGCTTTTCCAACACAGAAGCAGTGGTTAGGGATGTCAAACAGTCACAATAAAAGTTTGTATTTGGTAAAATATGTTCTTTCCTCCTTACTTCTCAGTGTGCAGATTAGTTAATTCCAGTTTAGTGCAACCTAAAGCACTTACCTCCTGCATCTACTCTTAGACCTAAGACCAATGACTCAAAAATTCCAAAGTGTATGTTGGCTTTTAAAACATTCATTCATTCACTGAAATTTGGAATGTTTAAAAGAATAGAGTTTGGAAATGGGCAGTGCCATAATGTAGAAAACAAATCAGAAGGTATTAGTTAATATTTCTTGAAAAGTTCACATGTTTAGAAACTTTTAAGTAATTATGTTCATTATCTCTCTGCATCCTTAAATGCCCTATGCGATAGGCTACATTAGTGTTTCCTTTTTAAAGATAGGAAAACACCTAGCTGGGCATGGTGGCATGCACCTGTAGTACCCGTTACTTGGGAGGCTGAGGCAGGAGGATCACTTGAACCCAGGAGGCAGAGGTTGCAGTGAGCCAAGATGATGCCATTGCACTCTTGCTTGGCAACAGAGTGTGACTCTGTCTCAAAAAGACAAATAAACAAAAATAAAATGGAATCACGCAAAATCACAGAGAGGTCACGTCTACCCTCTTAACTGCTACCCTGTCCTTCCATCAGCTCTCACAGCATGGTGGGAGTGGACTGATCCTGACTAAGGCATAGCTGGATAGTTTTGAGAAAGGGGTCTGTTCACTGGAAGTTGAGAAATGCTGACATCTGAAGAGAGGAAAGCAGAGACACATTTGCGTGATGCCATACTCCTGGTTTCAAGTGGGAGCAGAGATTGGCAGCATCGGAATGCATATAGCAAACACCCTGTTTACCCTGCCTTTCTTTCAGTTGTTTTTTTTTTCTTTACCATATCCAAACATCACAAATTTTTACTTTATGACACCAAGATACAGCTTGTAGCATATAGTATTTTTAAGAATAAGTTTTGTTCTTAAAATGACATTTAAAAAAAATTAGCAAAATTTCCTTTAAAAAACTCTGTTTGCATGTCTTTAATCATTTTCTCTACATAAATCTTAAACAGCAACAAGAAAAGCGCAACACATTTCTATTAGATAACTAGCTCAAGCCAAAATAAGATCTTTTGTTTTTCATATTGGTAGACTTGGTAGATTTAACTACAAAGAAAAGTTGTACATATATTTAAATTAATATTACTTACAAACCCTCTTTATTAACAATACAAAATAGTAAAGTTACTGTGTAAATAGTGAGGCAATATAAATACAAATCAAGCCTAAAACACCATTTTGTATGAGACTTTGGGAAAATATTTTCTTATTTGAGTGACGAGATCAGACATAAATATATGTCCAGAAATTGAAAAACATTACAGACAATCGTTGACCTATTGATCTCTTTATACATCTGTATATGCTTAAGAGGTAGTGTTTTAAACACTGAATCTATTTTACCTCTTTACTGTGGAAACTAAACGGTTTTGCTTTTTGGACTGTACACATTTTACATTTTCAGTTAGAAATTGAAATAAGCTCACATTCGTTTCATTTTCTTCTGAAGAGGGAGTTTCTATCTTTGTTCTTGGTGCTTATAACACAAAAAGAGGCTTGCTCACACGTTTAAGGCCAAAGTCAAAGCCATGTGGCCCTGTTTTCTTGTGTGAGGCAAGGTATTTGTCTTTGCCACGCCCTGAGCCTGTCCCGGAGCCTGTGTCAGTGGCCATGCAAGGTCTGGCCAGCCTGCAGCCCACATCACTGGTCCTGCTGTCAAAGTCAGGTCTCCGGCTAAACAGCAGATCCAGAGAAGGGGCCCTCACCAGCCCCACGTCTGCGGACAGGAGGGAGACACTGTTCAGTTTTCAACAACTCACTATCTCTGATATCCTCCCTCACTCTAAACCCAAGCAGCCGTGGAAATATTTCACAGTTTCCCTTGCACCATGGATTTTCCAGCATTTCACCTTACCTTTAATTTCAGCAATAACATCACTGGAAGTAAATTGTGTTCTTCAGGGAGCTGCAGAATCCTGTTCAAACAGTTCACGTGATGAAACACAACTGTGCAGGCCGATTTCTGCAGCTCCTTTTCATCTTCAGTAGTTCCCACATTGATTGAAGATTTTTCCAGCTTTTTCTACAGTCTTTACACATTATTGAGTGAATTTATTTTTGTTGTATAATGTTAATCATTTTTGCAGCATTTTTCAAAACTTTTGAAAATAGCTCTGTACTGTGAGGAGAACAATGTATCGTGACAGCATCAGAATTTTTTTTTTTTACAGCAGAGGCAAAACTGACATGGCCAACCATTTATGGGCACAATCTGTATCTGTGTAGATGCTCACACAGTTTATCTAAGATGAAGTATTTTTCTCCAGATATGAAGACAAACTGTTAAATACATGATGATCTTTGCTTAGTTGAGACACCTATGCACAGGAAAACGTATTTTCTTGAATTTTACTGCTATTTACTTTTGTTAGCAAGGGCTGTTAACTGTCAACTTGATGGAGAAGCTGTGTTTTGGTTTATGATAGAAATCTTGCTCAGTATCATGTGACATTATCCATATGTTGACTAACTGTTCGTTTTAGGAGCAAAACCATTCCAGTTTCCCCTGTGGTCCGTGTCCTGGCGTTCTCACTGTGCGCTCGCCGGTTTCCCCTCTGGTCTGTGTCCTGGCATTCCCACTGTGCGCTCGCCGGTTTCCCCTCTGGTCTGTGTCCTAGCGTTCCCACTGTGCGCTCACCGGTTTCCCCTCTGGTCTGTGTCCTGGTGTTCCCACTGTGCGCTCGCCGGTTTCCCCTCTGGTCTGTGTCCTAGCGTTCCCACTGTGCGCTCACTCTAATTTTGTTGCCGTGTCACTAAGTTTGCACCAACTGCTTGACTTTGCTTTTTGTGGCCAATAAATTCTGCTACTAAATAACTTGCTTCCTGAGCGTTTTCACAGAATGTGACTTTTTTGTAACAAAAGCTTTACTGTATTTGAGATTCCAGTAGCTCTTTAAAATAATCAATGCCATTACCTGTCAGGTGGCTGCGATTTGCAGTTAAGTGTCCTCACTTTTGCCAAACACACAGTGTCTGTAAGTTGTCCACCTCTGACCATGCACCTGACTGACTCCACGTAGATGACGGCAGTGGAAAGCCCATTGTAAGTAGCCTTCGTTGTAAAGACAGGATTCATTTGTATTCCACATTGTGTTAGGGCACTGAAATGATACAGAGGAGTGTGATTCTTCATCACTCACCTCCTCAAAATTGTCTGTAGACCTAGGCTTGGAAGATTTATGTTCTTTTGCACACCTGCTTTTCAGAAATGGCCACCTTGGACCATCACATATCACAATGACTGTTTATATTTTACAGCTGTTTTGTAGAAGAATATGTTAAGTACTGGCAAAAAGCTACGAATTTATTTTATACCATAGATAATTCTAGGGACAAAACCAACTGAAAATCATCAAGACCATGCCCTTCTTTAAATCAAAGAAGTTCATAGACACAAATGTATACATATATATATATGTATATATATGCACACACACACACACACACACATATACACACACATATATGCATAGACAGATGGATACAATATTTTACCTCCTCCTCTTTGCTAAGTGTGGAGCCCTTTACTGTAATAAGATTTCAAGTGTGTGTGTGTGTATGTGTGAGAGAGAGAGAGAGAGAGAGAGAGAGGGAATGATCTCGGTTAATCCGTATCCTAGGTTTTATGCTATGTTAAGGTCACAGATGAGTTTATATTCAGGAAATTGCATGTTGAAATTAACTTTATACTATCCTGAAAAATTTCCCTGAGAGAAATTCAATAAAAGGAACAAAAATAAAAAGAAGGATCAAGTTGACACATGAGAAGGAAGAGATCTAAGACTTTTTAAATACTTTCAGATGAAACATGAAGTTGGTATTAATTCACAGCAATGCCCATATTCACATTTTACTTACTAAAGCTGTAAGGCATCTGGGACTAGCACGTGTCTTGTCATCTCCTGCTTGTCATCTTATCTTTTCGCATTAGAGAAAAGCAAACAGCATTTCTAAAAGTTGGCTGCATTCCTTGTCTCCAGCCTCCATCCTCGTCTCCCTGAGCCCACTCTAGTCATGATTGTGTGGCTCCTGCCCACTGAATATCTCCAGGCACATGGGCAGTGGCTTCCGAGCTGTCAGATTGAATGGTCCATTCCCAGGGCCCCCTGCATTTGTTACCAGAAAGGGGCCCCAATCCAGACCCCAAGAGAGGGTTCCTGGGTCTCCTGCAAGAAAGAATTCAGGGCAAGTCCACAGTGCAAAGCAAAGGCAAGTTTATTAAGAAAGTAAAATGTGAAAGAGCAGCTACTCCTTAGACAAGAGTAAGGCATTCCTGGGAGTAAGAGAAGGAACGTGTCCACCCTAGGTAAAGTGCTTGTTCATATATAGGATGAGAAAAGATCACGGGGAGATGTGCTCTGCCAGACAGCTTTGTGATAAAGGACCAATGTTCTTAATTACCATATTTTGAAAGAATCAATATTATTTAAAGCAAAATTAGGAATGCTTCTGTTCTCAAGATATCAGGATGTTGGGACACTTAAGTTTGGGTCTGTTTTGTAAATATTGTCAATGTCTTCCCTTATCCACAAACATCCAGAGGCAAGGAATACCTAACTTTCTGGGAATGCAGTCCAGCAGGTTCCAGCCTCATTTTACCAAGCCCTGATTCAAGGTGGACTCGCTCTGGTTCGAACTCCTCTCACACGTTGTCCTGTGGTTAGCATTGGACTCTTCACCTTTGGAAGACTCCTTCATTCCCTACTTGGACTCTCCTTCTTGGTCTTTTTCTATTTGACTCTTTCTGCTGTCTCAGTTGCTTTGCTGAGGCCACTTCATGTCCCTCCCTGTAAACAATGGAGTTCTCAAGGTCCTCTCCATCCTCATTGTCTTCCTCTGTCCTCACTCCGATCCTGCAGCTTCAAATATAATCCATCTGCTGACTTCTACCAAAGTGTTTCTATTCAGACTGTGAACTCAGGCTGCAAACAGTGAGTTGTCCACAGGACCATCTCCCCTAAGTGTCCAGCAGACATCTCAAACACAGCATACCTGAAAGCAAACTCTGGGTCTCCTCTACAAAACCTGTTCCTCTCATATTCTTTTCTTCTTAGATCTTAGAAAATGACAGTTCAGCAAAACACACTGCCATGTGTGTACCTATGCAACTATCTTGCACGTTCTGCACATGTACCCCAAAACCTATAATGCAATAAAAATTTAAAAAATTAAAAAAGAAAATGGCAGTTCTTTTTTCTTTGTCAGTTATTTAGGCTGAAAACCATTATACTTACATTTCATTCTTCTTTTGCTTTCATACCCCATGTTCATCAGCAAACCCATTCACTCTGTTCATTTTCCATCATGTCGGGGATCCAGCCATCCCGCCATTTCCGCAATTGCCAGTCTAAGCAACCATCACAGCTTGCCTAGATTATTGCAAATCTCTCCTGACTCATTTCTGCTCTTCTGCACTTACCCCTGTTCATTCCATTCTCAACAAAGAAACAAGAGTGATTCTTTTCAAAAGTCAGTTTATGTCTCTCTTTTGCTCAAAATCCTCCAGTGACTTTTCACCTCACTCCCTAAAAATAAAAATTGTTCAGATGATATTCTCCAACATCCTGTGTAAACCATGCCTCATTTCTCCTCTACCTCATGTCCTGGGCTTCCCCGACTTCACTTACTGCTAAGGCATACCAGTTTCTCAAGTATATCAAGCATGCATCTGTCTCAGGGTATTGGCATTTGTCCTTCTGTTTGAGACAATCCTTCAGGATGTACAGAGATGCTCGTGGTGTGTGAAGCAGGTTCCCTGTGCACTGGTGACCAACTTGTCTGAGTCCAGTGAGACAGAACACACCCAGTGCCATGAAGTGGTGAATTACTCACAGAGGCAGCAGGGAGGAGCAGGAAGCCACATTCAGTGCTAGCTGGTCCCCCAAGGCTCAGGGGAGCCATCTGGGGAGGATCATGTCTCAACTGCATGAGCCCCAGTTGCACGGTGGCTGAGGGATATGGAAAAGCAGCTCTCCCTGGGTTTTGTACCCCAGGGTTATGGATCTCACTTAGCTAAAGCATTGAGGGATATTCTGTCCTGGAGAAGACTGGAAGAGTGTCCAAGCTGTTCCATTCCACTCCTCCTTACCTCGAACGACAGCATTCCCAGCACATTCTACAGTTTTTCTTCAGAAATTTGAGAAAAGGGGAAGAAGCGGATCTGAACTGTCCTGTACTATGTTCTGCGAATCTCCATACAGCATTATTTTGATTTCCATTTATCTAATGATCACTGATGTTGAGGTTTTTTCATCTATTTGTTGGCCACATGGATGTCTCCTTTTGCTAAGTGTCTATTTATGTCTTTTGCCCACTTTTTAATGTTTTTTATTCTTGTAAATTTCAGTTCCTTGTAGATTCTGGAAATTAGCCTTTTGTCATACAGAGAGATAACAAAATTTTTCTCCCCTTCTGTAGGTTGCCTGTTTACTCTGATGATAGTTTCTTTTGTCATGCAGGAGCTGGTTAGTTTGATTAGATCCCATTTGCCAATTTTTGCTTTTGTAATTGCTTTGGATGTTTTTGTTATGAAATCTTTGCCATGACTATGTCCTGAATGGTATTGCCTAGATTTTGTTCTGAGGCAATAAAAATTTTGGGTTTTACATTTAAGTCTTTAATCCACCTTGAGCTGTACTTGATTTCAAAGGAGATTCTGTATAGGGCACTATTGTAATGCAAGATTTCCAGGTATTTCTAAGAAGAGTTAGCACCTATTTAATTAACTCTGTTTGCTAAATCGGGAGGTGGTTTTGTATGTAAGTTGTTTAAAATTCAGTGTTTAATAAGCTTAAAACATTAGAATAAGGCTTTTTTCCAAGACTAAACTGTCATTGTGCTATACTCAATTCAGCTTAATTTCCAAGTATGGAAACTGTGACTGTAAAAACCAAGTCTACAAGCAAAATGGAATCACAGAAAAGCCTATTTATGAGCCGATAAGAGATTGCAGTGTGCTGCACGCAGCAGCGCGCACCACAGAAGCAGCCCCGTTTTACTGGAGGTGCAAGCATAAGCAGGCTTTAGAAGATTGCTTCTCAATCTAGCAACAGTTTATGGGGAAACAAGAGAAGTTGTGGTCTATCCAAGAAACGATTGTGTCTACATTATAAGGAAAATCATTTTCCAGATATTTCCACGGTACTTTGAGTTTTCCTTCCTTTTTCGTAGGTATATTCTTTCTTGTTTTATCATAAAGAAAGGCCTAGAGATCCTTATTTTCAATACGTGATGTGTTTTTAATTTTAAACGCCATTACCCCACAGTTGAGTTTGTCCTTAGTGTGTGGCAAGGTCACCCAACAGTGAGGGATCAGGGAGAGAGCCTTATTAGGATTTAGAGGGGCAGAGCTGTGCTTTGCTTCAATTCTTGGCTAAGTGTTATAACTTCTGAATCACACTTTTCCTTGCAACTGTAAAATGAAAACCTTTGTGGGATTAATATGATACATGTGTGTAGCCCTCCTGTTATATGCCCAGCTCTGTTTTAGGATCTGGAGATGCAGATTAGAACATATGTAAACACAACTGTCTTCATGATTTATAACCTAATGGATGAAGGCATTAGCCTGGAAACAAATAATATGTATATATTTATTATATTAAAAGTGCTGCCTAGAAGACAAAACCAGGAGTAGAGAAAGAGCTGGGGTTATGTTGTGTTGAGGGGGACCACTTAATCTAAATCGGCCCGGGAGAGAGTGACTGAAAGATTAATCATACCCATGAGGCAGCCTCGTGAAGATTCCTTCAGACAGCGATAACAGCAAATGCCAGGGCTCTGAGGCCAGAACAGATGGGCATGTGATAGGGAAGGACAGGCAGTCCATGCTTTCCACAAGGGTAGGGAAAGGGATTGGGGTGAGATTGTAAGACACGTGGCTCAGTGATAAAGGAGAGGCCATTTCTGGGTGTTTCAGGCTGTCGTAAGGGGTTTGGATTTTATTCTCACTTCAGTGAGATACTGCTCAGGATTTCCAGAAAGGAGGGTGCTTTAATGAGGTTGGGGCCTCACAAAGGTTGCTCTGGCAGTTGCATGCAGCATGGTGTGCAGGTGAAGCAGGAGTGGGAGCAGAGAACAATCAGGAACATTTAGGAAGACCACAGTGACACTACAGGTGAGAGGAGATGTTGCCTTCCACCAGGCTCTTAGAACAGGTGGAGAAGTGCGGCTTCCTGTGTGGCATACATGTAGAGCTGCATGACTGCTGATGATCGCAGGTGCATGTGATGGAAGGAGGACAAAGATGGCAGGCTGTGCCAAGTTGCTAAGGAAGACAAGGCCAGTATAGCAACAAAGAGGAGAGCTGTATACCTTTGTTGGGTGGGTGGGGGGAATGGGGCTCACTTGAGTGTGCACACAGTCACAGGTGAGGAAAGTCAGGGGTGAGCCATCGCAGGTTGAGCCAGCCCAGGTGCCGTCTCAGGTGCATCATCTCAGTTGAGGCATGTCAAGTGTCCCATCTCAGGTGAGGCATTTCAGGTGCACCACTCCAGGTAAGGCATCTCAGGTGTGCCATTGCTACTCAGTTTCAGCTCTTGGTGTCTGTGGGAATGAAATGTAAACTCTATTTGATCCATCATCTAATTTTTCAAGTAAAGATGTAAATGTAGAAGTCCAGGTACAATCCTGATTTTCAAGTGTTGGTTTATAAACTGTAAACACTCTTTTAAAAACTCCGTGCATAGGATCGGGTCATTGGCCATCAGTTTCTGCACATCTAGCATGAAAGCATTTAGCAGTCTTGTAGGAAAGCCCTTTCTCTGACAAAGATGTGATAAATGGAAGAATAAACCATACCCTGAATGAATAAACAACTTTAATAGGAGAAACACTCATTATTCTCTATCCAAGAAAAGTAAAAGGAACATCAGCTATGAAAAATAGGAGAGGAAGCTGCTGAATTAGTTTACAAGTATTTATTGTATCTGTAACATTTGACCAAGTTTCTGCCAAGTGCTAATGATGAGACTCTTTAATTGGTGAAGTGTTCTTGATATATTGCCCCAAATAAAGTAGTTAAAAACTTTGGATTCTTGATAATGTAGGAAGTGAGAGATGATTTTTACAATTAGAAAGCATCACAAATGAATATGTAATTTGCCTGAAATAAATGACGCTACATAAACTTCGTTAAAGGAAACACAGTTTCCATCATTACATTATCAGAATAATAGAGCTATCTAAAACAAATGTGCAATATTAATGTTTCAAAGAAGGATTAATAAGTAGGGGGTTTGCCCAAACCTTTATGAACCAATGTCTTAAATTCCTAAGGAAATTATTTTACATGTTTTTATTATGTTACGGTTAGCTAACATATGCGTGGTCAATTTTTGGAATGCAGTGGGTGTAGTATTTTTATTGCATGGTATCTTACAATGTATTTAAAAAGTACGCTTATTTAATAATTTAATAATTAAAACTCACACAGGTGATAGGAATATAAGTCATAGAAGAAAGAGTTTGACCTATTGTTGCACAGTGCTGTATGTGAAAGCTCCCAGTAACTACTGACTCTACTGACTGCTATGGCAAGTACAATAAATCCTGGTAAACTAGATTTAATTTTCTCTACTTGGACTTCTTATCTGAACCACAGAGCATGGACTATCCCCCAAGGATGGCACAAACCTAGCAGCATTCCAGGTGCTGAAGACAGGAGTTAGTCCCTTACACTCAGTGGACACTTTTGGGTATTGGGGCTCCTGCCACCTGCAGGACTGGAGGAGGGGGGCTGCTCTGAGGGCACGCAGTTCCTGCTTAGTGCACTGTGCATACACTTCTGACCACTGCCACTAGATGGTAGTGACAGCTCACACTTCCGAATTAACGTTTCTCACTAACCACGACAGAGACAGTGACTACCACTGAGTGCATTGCTACCAGGAGCCAGGCTCATCATTCACATTGAGGCTGATCCTCAGACACCCTGGAGAGGAAAAAACAACCCCACTAATCAAAGAGGAAGCCTGGCTCAATTTCACTCAGCCCACAGGTGAACCTGCTTTGTGATGCTAAGCCCATTCTTCCTCTACAGTTGTACATGGTAGACTCAGTGGAATTCCCACACCCTCGCTTAGGTGTTAACATTAATTGAACCCACAGGTTGCCATATAAAATATGTTGTAAAGTCATTAGTTTAAGTACAAGTTGCTGGCATACACACACAAACTTACTAACTCAGCTCGTTAAGAATTTATATTGATGGTTCCAGGAGTTAGAAGCAAAACTATAGTGCTTTGGGTAGGTCTGCCGAAAGCCACATGCTCTACTATGTGAGACAGTTGAAGATCTGGATATCAGAGCTTGGTATCATAACAACAATAGTATCTATCAGCCACTTGGGGACATATCTACTTGTGTATATGGCAGGGTGGTAGCTGGCTTGATCAGGTTACTTTTTGTTGAAAGTTGCTAGGAGAGTCCCTCCCTGGATGTCCCTAGGTCATATAAATATAGTCGACTGGTGGGGGCTTCTCCTGCTAGTTTTGAAGCAGTGTCCACCAGGAGTGGGAATCTTAGTGGCCGGCATAGAATTCTACCTACAACAGGACCAAAAACCACGCTTCACATACAAAAACTAGAGGGAAGGGAAACCGCAAGGAATCTGGCCCTTGGGAATGTTCAAAGCATGTGGGAAAATGTGAACTGCCAAAGACTTTACAATTTAAGGTTAAAATCAAATTTATTTAGATTGACAAAAAAGCAGTGAGACTAATTGCTGATTCTCACTTATTCATATAGGGGTACAAATGTAATTTTGTAACATGCATAGATTTTATAGTGGTTAACTCAGGGCTTTTAGGGTATCCATTAGCTGAATAAGGTACATTATACCCATTAAGTAATTTCTCATTCCTCCCCTTCCTACCCACACCCTCCCCTCTACGTCTCTATGGTCTTTTGGGTCACACTCTATGTCCATGTGTATGCATATTTAGCTCTCACTTAGAAGTGAGAACATGGAGGCTTTTGCAGCAACATGGGAAGACCACTCGAGGTCAGACTGCAGTGTGTCAGGGTTCACACTTTCATGACCATTTCTCTTCCTCTGATTCAGATTCTTCCTGTAGTGACTCAGTATGGTACATAGGAAGATAGAAAGCATAATCAAAAAGCTGAATAACTATTTCAGTGTCCTCTGTAATCCTAGATGGGCAACATGGTGAGACCCCATCTCTATACAAATAAAGAAAAATTAGCTGACTCTTGTGGTATACCCCATCCTTCCAGCTACTCAGTGGGCTGAGGCAGGAGGATGACTTGAGCCCAGGAGTTTAATGCTATGGTGAGCTCTGATTGCACCACTGCACTCCAGCCTGGACGACAAAGCCTGACACTGTCTCTAAATAAATAAATTAGTTAAATTAATAAATGTCTTACAGTAAGCCTGGCTATCTTACTTGAATCTGAGACTAAACCGTTTGTAGCAAGTGGCTCCCAGCCAGTTGGTGAGTAAATTTAGGCAAAAGAGCAACCATTGCCAAAATATGACCCAAAGAAAATGTTGCATGAGAAATTTGTAACAAGAAAATAAAGTAATCTTAGCCTTAAGATGTTTTGTGCTCAACCTGGATGTTTATGCAGTTGTTGCTTTAAGGCTCTGGGACTATAAGAGAGAAAAAGGATATACACAATTGATTCCTAAAATCATTTGGTAGGGAAACCACATTCCCCAGATACCAACTGACATCCAGCCGAAAACCCCCTAGGAAATGTGACTTTAGATCAATCACTGAAAGTAAATGATTATGCGCTAATTTCTAATAGATTTTTTTTTTTTTTTTTTTTGGTAATTGATGAAGTCAAAAATACCTGCTTATCCCTGAGCCTGAGAGAGGGTGTCATAAGTATGAGTCTCATAGGTTGGTAGACAGTTTGCCCAAAATAGAGGAGAGATCAAGAGGCATCACACTGAGAATACAAAGCAATCCTTAACACAGCCTTTAAAGAGAACTGAAAAGAGTGTTGAAAACAGGTCTCCTGGGAGCTTAACATCAAGGTAAGAATGAAGGAAATTAATAAATTTTCAAAAAAAAGGTTAAAAACTGAGTTAAATAATTGAATGCAGAACTTCTGGACCACCTAGAGAAAGGACGTGGTGTCACAGGAGTGAGTAAGTGACAAGAAAACAGGAGATGGAATTACTTGAAGGTTGTTTATTATTTCACAGTGTATATGAGTGACAGTGGCGGTATGGACTCTCACAGCCTAAAATAATAAAACAATCATTTGAAAGGCAGTCAAAGCTAGTAGCTTCAAGCAATGACTTTTCCTCACAGAATATCTTTCTTCAGCAAATATAGATTTAAATTATAAATATCACCAAAAAAAATTAGTTTTGTGTGTCCTGTTATTCTTAGAGAGTTCGTGTGATTGGTGGACCAAAGGCGTTCTTGGTTAATGAAGAGCTGATAATTCTGAAAGATTCTGATTGTAGATACCTCCAGTCTAAGATCTCTAAGTACGTAAGTACTTGGGAAAAAAAGTGAACCTTTGTATTTTCCAGTTTGTCTGGTAGTTACTGGAGTAAGGAAAGTAAAAGAGATGTCCCAAGCTCCTTGGAGCTTGGCACTAGCTCCAGGCTGACTCATCGCATCGCGGCGGAGGCATGTGTGATGAAATAAGTTGGTGGAGTGAAGTTCATGGGCCTCCCAGAGCCTCTAGGAGATTTCAGATGCAGATGAATAGGTTCAGGGAAGCAAGGGTCTCCCTGAGATTCTTATTCAACAGCAGTGTGTGAACCTGCTTTATGGACAAAGTAGTGAGAGAGGTCTTTGAATCACGTGATGATACATGAAGTAAGCTGGTCACAGGCAAATACCGTGTGATTCCGCTTAAACAAAGAATCTAAAGGAATCAAACTCACAGAAGCTGCGAGAACACTGTTGTTGCCAGGGAGGGGTAAACGAAGAGTCACTATTCAAGGAGTATAAAATTTCTGTTATGTAAGATAAGTTCCAGAGATCTGCTGTACAATCTGGCTTTATAGTTAATTATACTCTATTGGGCATTTAAACATCTTCTAAGAGGCAGATGTCATGTAATTTATTCTTATCAATAAAAATAAGGAAATACAGAAATAAGACATCTGGTTTTAGGATGCTCTTTCGTTCTGTACAATTATGGCACAGAATTTGATCTCTAAATTTCTTCCTCTGCAAAATAAGTCTTTTTGCCTTCATACTAAGATGGTGACGTAAAGTTAAAATGGAGGAATTGTCTGCTGTTTATGTCAAAGTATTATAGAAATCTTTGCCGTTAAGACTCCCATTATTCACTTGATTTGTTGTGAGTAGAAGGGAATGTATGACATGAGATGATTGTGTGACACTCTGTGAAAACACGTTGAAAGTATATGTGCTATGCCATGGTTTATATTTAGTAATGACTTACCACTGACCACAAAGTAGATCTCAATGTGAAATAATCTTCTCTGTAGGTCATTGTGCTATGTGCTTTAATGACTTCAAATATGAATCATATTTGCTTTCTAAGCTACTCCATGTTGCTCATTTCTTTCTTACTGTGAATGTGCTAAGAAAGGGGAGAGGTGGGGCCCCATGGTGGACGTGCCTGGCCCCAGATACCCCTTTCTATCCCTGCAGGCATCCCCCTGTGCAAGTTTCCAGCTTCCTTATCGATGTTTGCAGCCTGATCTTCCAGACTGCTCTGTGTTAGAGAAGAAGTGATTTTTTGGACTGCTTTGTGTTAGAAGGGAAGTTCTGCTGAGGACTCTTTGCCCTCACTATCAGTATAAATAGTTTTTGCTCCACCTCCTGAATCACACCGACACTAACATGTAATCTGGAATGCACCACCCTCCCATGGGGCCAGACCACAGACGGGACCTGGGCCCAGTGGCCTGCATGGCAGAGCTCCCAGAACTTCTAGCTGCCTTCTTCTCACTGCCTTTTTCTTTATGCTATCCTGGGGCATTTCAGTAATTTCATGACGACAGGGTCACCTTTTATGTTTGATTTTTTGAGGGGTGACATTTACCACATGTAGAAGAATTTTACTATCATGTATTATAATTCCAGATTCTGCAATGAAAACACATCTGAGCAGATGCTGCTTAAGTTGGATAGGAGCTAAGAAAGATTTTAGGCAGGGCGTGGTGGCTCACACCTGTAATCCAAGCACTTTGGAGGCCAAGGTGGGCAGATCACCTGAGGTAGGGAGTTCAAGAAAGATTTTGAAGTTCTTTATTAGTGCTCATACAGCCACAAGTAATGATTAATATTCTTAGTGAATAAAAGCCAGAGAAAGTGGGAGGGACCCAGAATGTAATTTTAGATTGTTTTAAATTAGGTGACTCTCAAGGAATTATATTTCTTTTTTTAAAGTAGTATGGGCAGGTATAGTAGCCCACACCTGTAATGCCAGCAGTTTTGGAGGCCTAGGCAGACAGATCACCTGAGGTCAGGAGTTTGAGGCTAGTCTGGCCAACATGGCAAAACCCCTTCTCTACTAAAAATACAGAAAAATTAGCTGGGCTTCATGGTGTGTGCCTGGAGTTCTAGCTACGCAGGAAGCCAAGCCAGGAGAATCACTTGAACCTGGGAGATGGAGATTATAGTGAGATCGCACCACTGCACTCCTGCCTGGATGACAGGGTGAGACTCCATTCCCCCCCCCCCCCCCCGCCCCGCCAATAAAAAGTAGTATGTCACAGAAAGGTGTCAAGATTCACTGCAATAGCATAGGCATGATGGCTCACACCTGTAATAGTAGCACTTTGGGAGGTCACGGAGGGTAGATCACCTGAGGTCAGGAATTTGAGACCAGCCTGGCCAACATGGTGAAACCCTGTGTCTACTAAAATTACAAACATTAGCTGGGTATGGTAGCGGGCACCTGTAATGCTTGTAATCCCAGCTACTTGGGAAGCTGAGTAGGGGAATGACTTGAACCCAGGAGGCAGAGGTTGCAGTGAGCCCAGATCACACCACTGCACTCCAGCCCAGGTGACAGAGGAAGACTCCATCTCAAAACAAAAACAAAACAAAACAAAAATATTTGCTGCACATTTTGCCTTTATTAGTTTAATAACACAAGGAAAGGTAGAAAATTGACAAATATGTGGAAGTTAAACAACATGCTTAAGTAATTATTAGATCAAAGAAAAAATTCAAGGGAACTTGGAAAATACCTTGAGATAAATGAAAATGAAATCACAACATAGCAAAACTTACAGGATGCAGCAAAAACAGTGCCAAGAGGGACATTTGTAGCTGTGAACAATTACATTAAAATGTGAGCTACTGAGTCAACAACCTAATATGTATTATAGATCTAGAAAAAAAGAACAAACTAAACCTGAAGCTTTCAGAAAGAAAGAATTTATAATAGAGATCAGAGCAGAGATAAATGGAGAAAACAATAGAAAATCAACTTAAAGTTGCTTTTTGAAAAAGATCAATAAAATTGAAATTTTTTTGGTGAGATTCATCACGAAAATTGTCATAGACTGAGCACTTAGCATATATAATCATCGCTAATTCTTATCACTGATAAATCGTCATGGGGAAACAAACAAATATGAAATACAACACAACATTTGGTGGGCAAATTTATTGTGTATATATTTGCAAATGTCGATTCTGTGACTAGAAAGGCCTTGGCTTTCTGTAAGCAACTTGCCTATGTTCTCACTTACTACAGTTAATTTACTGTTCAAGAAAACTTAGGCTCCTAGAACATTGAGAGTGGGAAGATTCAAGGAGAGATTGCCTGGGAGAGGAAACAAAGTATGTTGATGCATTTTGCAGGGCTAAATTCAGTGTTCTGTGAGTAAAACAACAGAAGTCTTTCCCAAGGTGTGTTTGGTTAATAAACTCTCTGAGAAGCTGATACTCTTCCTCAGGGCAAACACTGTACTGTGGATAAGTGACGAACTAAGAGTCGGAAGATGTGTGTTCTTCTGATCCTACTCTTCCGTTGTGAGGTCTTGGATAAGGTAGTTAAATAACCTGGTGTTAAAACTCCTCCTCTATACAACTAGAGCCAGAGTCACGTAATCCCCATTTCTTCCTCTAACCCGAATTGGTGATTCTATCTTACAGAAATTCCTGCTCAATTTCTCAGCTACGGGCCCCCCATCTCCTTCAGTGTAGTCAGTTATCTTAAGAGGGGGCCACTCTTTCTTGAATTAATTTACTGCACTGGATAGTCACTGAAGTGTGTCAGCCACATGCCACGTAAAAGCTGCTTATTTTGCATCCTTACGAATGCAAACAATTATGAAAAGGAACTTGCATTGAAATAGGGGCTGGTGGCATTTTGCATTTTAATAACACAACTCTTGACTTTGGTAGTCTGATTCAAACAATAGGACCTAAATCAGTAGGTTATGTATTGTCTTAACTGTATAATTTGATACTTTAATGAAATAATCACTAGTTCACTTTTCAAAGAAGTCAATTTATTCTATTGAAAGTGTCTGTGTTACAGCTTGTACTAAAGTGAGCCTTATTCGAAAGCCCTGTTGGGATTGATAATATTTTCGGCTCCTAAAATTATGTCGGTATAAATATATATATCAACTGTCATACTTTTCACTGGCATGTAATTATCTAAGGATTATATTATTTATCATATTTTTACAGATAAATGCAAATGAAATGCACAGTTATAATACATAGAGTATTAAAATTTTCTTAGTTGGCATTTTTATATTTAAATGGAGAACTATTTCCAGTAATAATTTTATCCAGGTGATTTCTGTCACCCTTCAGTTTTGCAGGAAATTAATAGTCTCAGCAGTTTAACATTCCCCGTTTCAATCCCTCAAGCTTTTCCAACTGTATTGACATTTTTGGCTGAGGTGTTGCCACAGTGTCCTAGAAATCAAGAAGGATATCAGGACATTTAATTAGTCAGTTAATATAAATTTGTACTTTGAAATTCAAATTGTGTATTGTATACAGTTTACTGAACCAAAACACTTTGTTCAATTAATTTTATGGAAATGAAATGTGATTATCGGGAACAAGAGCCCACAGGGTTCCTAAGGAAATGTCTTCTTCCTCGACCTTTGGAGGCTGAAGAACGTTGTAGAAGCAGGCATGGCTGCACTTGGATATGGAGCCATCATCTTTCTCCCACGAGGCCTAAGCCAACTGCTCTTAGATAATTGATATTCTCTTGTGACTCTCACCTTTCCTCTGGTATAAATAGAGAGGGGAAGAATTTTGTCACTGAGCTTTTAGCAAAACACCTCAGTGGTTTATGAGAACCTGGCGATTTGAAATGTATCACTTTCCACAGCACATATTCAAAATTCAGTACTTAATGTAATGTTTATGTAACAAAATGAAATTTTAATTCTACCAGGGGAGTTAACCATGCAAAAGAATTCTATGTCAGCTCCTTTTGTAAAATAAAGAATCACTTTCCAGTATTCCTGATTTCCCCCTGTATCAATGGTTCTTAAATAGGGGTGATTTTGATTTTACCACCCCAGGGGCAAATGGCAATGGCTGGAGACATTTTTGGTTTCAGAAACCCAGGGAGAACTACAAGGTGTGTAGTGGGTGGAGGCCGCAAAAGCTGCCTGATGCCCTGCCCTGTACAGATGTGCCTACGACAAAGGCTTACCCAGCCCTGGATGTCCGCAGTGCTGAGGGCGAGAAGCCTGTTTCTAAATGTATCTCTCTGTTAAGAGATGCACATCTACTGTTACCAAACAGAACATTTTGTAACTTTATTTTGAAATACAGATTCAGAGGATTGAACAAAACAGTACAGAGAAGCCCTGTCTTCATTTCACCCACCCCCCACCAATGGGAAGGGCCACACACCTCTAGGACAAAAGCAAAGTCAGGAAATTGATGAGGGGATGAGCTACGGACCTGATTTCAGATTTCACCCACTTTCATGAACTCTGAGATGCCCATGCATCAGTTTGTGTGTAGAGTTCTGTGTGACTTACCACGGGTGTCAATTTCTGTGACCATGGCCACAATCAGGATACCACCCAGCTCCATCACCACGCAGACCTCCCTGGGAAAACCCTTCAGAGTTGCACCCTACCCTCACCTACACAGGCTCTAATCTTTAGCAGCCTCTAATCTACTTACCATCTCTCTAATTTTGTCATTTCAAGAATGTTGTATAAATGAAATCATGCTCTATGTAACCTTTTGAGAATGGCTTTTTGAAAGGGCAAGAGTACCTTTAAAAATAGGAAATGAATATGATGTCAGATTAGCTGATTTCTCCCATTAAAATTCCATAACAGCCCTTCTATCAATTAAGAGTTGCATTTGGCTCTGAGTAATGGAAAATAAAAGTAACTGTTTTAAGATTTTATTTTATTTTTTATATAAAAAAAATGTGGAGAGAGATGTCCTGGGGCTGGTATGTTGTCTCCACCTGGGGTCCAGGCTCCTTCTGGCATTTTCTGGGCTCTCTTTGCAGCATGGCTCTGACCCAACATGCATAGGACACCTGCAGCATCTCCCACATTCTGAGTAGGGAGAGGGAAACAAAAGCATGCAGTCCCACCCTCTACAGGGCTTCCCCAGAAACCTCACCCAACAACAAAGAGTCTTTGACAAAGATCTGTCCCCTGGACACTGTTAGATGAAAGAGAAACTAGGAATGTGAATTATTAGCACTTTCACACTCTAAAGGAAACTGAGGATTGGGTAAATAAAAAAGCAAAGGAGAGGCCAGGAGTGGTGGCTGATGCCTGTAATCCTAGCACTTTGGGAGGGTGAGGCAGGCAGATCACCTGAGGTCAGGCGTTGAAGACCATCCTGGCCAACATGGTGAAACCCTTTCCTACTAAAATACAAAAATTAGCCAGGCATGATGGTGTGTAGCTGGTGTGTAATTCCAGCTACTTGGAAGACTGAGATGGGAGAATTGCTTGAACCCAGGAGACAGTGGTTCAGTGAGCTGAGATTGTAACACTGCACTTCATTCTTACATAGATGACCAGCATTTTCTGCTGCAAATACTAGGAACTGTGTCTTGCAGGAAAGGCCACTGAGTGAGAGTAAGTCATTTATTGAAGGGGATACACTTGGGAAGTGATAATTTTGGCTTTGAAGCCAGGTCTTTTATTTTGAATCAGGGCCAATGGTGTAAAACATTGATAGGGAAGGTACATTGGAAAAGTTCGTTAGTAATACTTGTAGGATAACACATTGCCGTAGAATGAACACAGGCAGTGATTCGGTAGTGACACTCTGGGGCCATTACCATTCCTGGGAGCTTGCTTTGAATGCTTTATGTAGGGCACTTGGTCCAGACAGCAAATTCTACAGAATCGTCAGCTTCTGGTAATATATCTGCTGTATCTAAACTGCATGGTAACTTTAGGCTACTTAAAAATTTAAATGTATTTAGGGTTGAAGAAGACTTTATTTCTGTCGACTCACACTAAAGGGATTTGGACTGTCCGATTTACACAAAAATCATATTTTAAACATGGCCTGTGTCTATTTGCTTTTCTTTTGACAGCTTTATATTTTAAGACAATTTATATTCTTAGAAGGTTTAGGAAGGGAAAACGATGTACTCTTTACGATAGATAGAAAATGTCAGAAATATATATGCCACATATCTGAATTAATTGAAACTTGTCACTTTCAATTTCTAAAATTATAGGTTGTTTCTAAATCTGAATTGAGCACTCAGCCTGTTGATGGCTCTTGGAAGCTACATATACCCAGGTTATGGATTGTTTAATGTGGGTAAATTCTTCTCTTTTTTTTGTCTTGTCTTCCACAGCAAGTGGTGGGGATCACACAGAAAGGACTAAGGGCAAAGGTTTATGACCCAGGGAGAGAGTATAGGCTCAGTGTGGCCAGAGCTTTCAGGTTTTCTCTTTTTTTTCTTTTTTCTGTTTTTTTTTTTTTTGAAAGAAAAAAAAAAGTGAAGGAGAGGGAGAAAGAAGAAAAAGAGGGATAGAGAATGGGAATGTAGCTTTATTCTAAAAATGGGTATTATTAATGGCCGATCAATATTTTGTGTATTTAAGGTGGAGAATGTATATTTTGTGTATTTAAAATGGAGAGCTCTATAAATATTTGTTGAGTTTACTTGTTCCGGATCTGAGTTCAAGTCCTGGATATCCTTATTAATTTTCTGTCTCGTTGAGTCTAAATCTCTTTATGGGTCTTATGTATCTGGGTGTTAGGATCGTTAGCTCTTATTGTTGCATTGATCCTCTTGCCACTATATATTTGTTGCTTTGAAATCTATTTTATCAGATGTGAGAATTGCAACTCCTGCTTTTTATTTATTTATTTATATTTGCTCTCCATTTGGTTGGTAAATCTTTCTCCATCCCTTTGTTTTGAGTCTTTGTGTATCTTTGGATGTGGAATGGGTCTGGATGTAGCATATCATTAGGTTTTGGCTGTATCTTTTGATTGGGGGATTTAGTCGATTTAAATTTAGGGTTACTGCCATTTGATGTTAACTGGCTATTTTATCCATTCGTTGATGTAAATTCTTCTTTATGTTGATGCTCTTTACTTTTTGGTATATTTTTAGAAAGGCTAATACTGGTTGTTCCTTTCTATGTATAATGCTTCTTTCAGAAGCTCTCGTAAAGCAGGCCTGGTGGTAATAAAATCTCTGAGTACTTGCTTTTTCGTAAAAGATTTTATTTTTCCTTCAGTTGTGAAGCTTAGTTTGGCAGGATATGAAATTCTGGGCTGAAAGTTCTGTTCTTTAAGGATGTTGAATATCGACCCCCCACTCTCTTCTGGCTTGTAGGGTTTCTGCTGAGAGATCTGCTGTAAGTCTAATAGGCTTCCCTTTGTGGGTAACCTGACCTTTCTCTCTGGCTGCCCTTAGTATTTTCTCCTTCATTTCAGCCCTGGTGAATCTAAAGATTATGTGCCTTGAGGTTGCTCTTCTTGAGGAATGTCTTTGTGGTGTTCTCTGTATTACCTGGGGTTGAATATTGTCCTGCTTTGCTAGATTGGGAAAGTTTTCCTGAATAATATCCTGAAGAGTATTTTCCAGCTTGAATTCATTCTCTTCATGACATTCAGGTACACCAATCAAACGTAGATTAGGTCTTTCACATAGTCCCATATTTCTTGGAGACTTTTCTCATTCCTTTTTATCCTTTTATCTCTATTCTTGTCTTCTCGTTTTATTTCATTAAGTAGGTCGTCGACCTCTGTGGGTAAATATTCAATAATGTGGGTAAATTATTGAAACTTCATCCCACGTTTGCTTATCCTATAGAGGGGCTGATTTTATCAAAGCTTAAGTATAATGCATGTAATATGATTTGTGTGTGGTATGTGCCCAGTTGGCTCTGTTACAGAGACCAAGTTAATAACATTTTCTAATAGAGATTCTGGTGACCTGGGGAACTATTGATTTTTTCCATGTGTCAACTTAGTGGTAAGCAACCAAGTTTATATTAGAAGTTTTTATAATGTGATGTACCCGTTCATTTCCTCTGAAAGTACTTTCCCACATCTAGGTATTAAAATCTGAATGGTTCATAGGAAGCTGAGTACGTAGAGCAGCATTTAATTCCATTGATTGCTATCATGATGAGATGGATAGAATGCCAGGCAAGAGGTTTTGAAGATACAGTGGCTTCCTAGTGACAGGCTTATCCCTCTGCTTGTTTGCTGAACTGTCAAGAAAGGCAGTCGCTTTCACCAGTATTTTCAGAGTAAAATCAATGTCGAGGTACTGCGTTTCTTTTCATGGAGAATAGCTCTTCCTGTCCTGCTGTCAGTTATAAAATAGCTTGGCTTGTAAATTTTCGTTAACTCAGTACCTGGGATATTACTACGATTATCTTGAAATTAAGTCCACCGTAGAATTTTGGTACTTATCCTGACACCCATAGTGCTTTTAAATGCTGCCCTTCTCACTGGAAATGCTAATTCCTTTTTAACCTGGTCTGTTCTTTTCAAAGATGTGTCTCCCTTAAAGAAGGTCAAATCCTGAATGGTTGTGCTTTCTATATGTGTGATGTAGTAACTTTGGGCTTGACAACTAAGAGACTCACTTTGGTTGGCTTTTAGATACAGTTTATTTGGCATTGGACCAAGAGATTGGGGGCAGAAAATAAACACCATGTTGATGATGTATACGTTATCATTTTTCCTGGGGAGCCTAATGAGTATACAGTGTGCTTTCTACAAACATTTGTTTTTACATTTAATGGTACCAAGTTTATTACTTTTTAACTCTGCCAAAAATTTGTTCTTAAACACAGGGATGTTAAAATAGGAAGTTGTACAGGCTAAATAAAATAATAGCACCCATTAAGATATCACTAAACCCTTCAGGAGTTTGTTTTTTAGAAACTGTACATTTTGTGTGTGTTTGCGCACTGTTTGTGTTGCATGTGTGTTTATGCATATCTCCCTCTGGATGTGCATTGTGTGCATGTGTGTGCTTGTGTTTGGATGTCTCTCTGGGTATGCATATGTGTGTGTGTGTGCACATGTATTTGGGGATGCATGTATGTATGCATGTGTGTGCTTGTGAGTGCATATCTCTCTGGGTGTGCATGCATATGTGCATGTGTGTGTGCATGTAGATCCTCGTGACGTGCATGTATGTGCATGCGTATGTGTGTGTGCGTTTGTGCACGTCTCTAGGTGTGCATGTGTGTGCGTTTGTGCACCTGTCTCTAGGTGTGCATGTGTGTGCTTGGTGTATGTATTTCTCTGTGTGCATGTGTATACGTATGTGTGCTTCCATGTGCACATGTCTCTAGACGTGCATGTGTGTGCTTGTATGTGCATATGTCAGTCTGGGTGTGCATGTGCATGTGGTGTGCTTTGTTCATGTGTTTCTCTGTGCATGTGTGTGTTTGCATGTGCACGTGTCTCTAGGTGTGTATGTGTGTATGTGCATGCATTTGCTTGTATGTGCATATGTCTGGGTGTGCATTTGTGTGCACATCTTTCTAGGTGTACATAGGTGTGTGCATGAGTGTGTTTATGTGTGCATATCTCTGGGTGTGCATGTGTACATGTGTGTACATGTCTCTGGATGTGCATGCATATGTGCAAGTGTGTGTGTGTATCCTGGGTGTGCACATGTGTGTGCCTGTGTGTGCATCAGATCACCTTTCTGCTCCCAGCCATCTACAGCTGGGTGAATTGGACTTTAGGCACCTTACTCTCTCTGGGGGTCAGTTTCTGCATCTATGTTGCAAACATGATCTCTCATTGAGAGGTTTCTTTCTATCTCACATAGTGTTGGAATGAGAATGTATTTCCACGATAGAACAATAATTTAGTAAAGCAAAAATAATTACAGAAATAGGTTATTCATAAGTAGGATTTATTTTAAATCCTATATGGGCAGGTGCTTTAGGTCTTACCATGATCCATGACATGCAAGATAATTATGGACACAGTTGTAATTGATTCCAAGTAGCCCAGCATCTACTTTGAGGAATGCTAAGGAGGACAGTTCTCTATGTGTTTAGAAAAAATGTGTTGATGTAACTGTAATACTGGATGTGGAGTTAGAGACCTGAATTAAATTTTTAACTGTTACTTTTAAGAGTTGTGTGTGTGTGTTTGTGTGTGTGTGTATATAAAATGTATAAATTCATATATATGTCCATTTTATATGTATATAAAATAGATAAAATGGGTAGATTGATTTAAATATCTATCAATATATAAATATGATATTTTTATATAATGTATAAATATATTGAAATACTATTTTAATATAATTTATACTTCTATATATAATTATGTGTAATATTATATATCAAATAAAACATGTAAGTTAATATGTAATCATAAAAAAATGCATTGGGTTCCCTGGGCATTGTGGTAGAGCACTTTGCAGTACTTGAGTACCACATAATAAGGTGCCCAGTATCAGTGTGATTGTACCAGGGTGACTGGTCTCCTCCTCACTGGAACTCACATGTCACAGTCTGCAATAAAGCACTGCCATGTGATCATTCATCTACTCTTCTTGGACTGTGGGCTGCCTGAAATATGAGTGGTTTTCCCATTTATTCCTCTATTCTCAATTATAAAGTACTTATAACTGAGAGGGCTACTAATGTTCCAGTAAACCAAACTCACAAAATATTTTGTAAATTGTTACGCCATCTAAAAGTAAATGCAGTTATCTCATTGCATGGAGAAATTGAAGCTGCTGGTAGATGCCAAACCCCTCATGGGATGGAAACAATATATATTTTTATACTTGTTCCCAACATACTTTCCTTTAAATGTAAAGTCAAAATGATATCCTTTATAATTTCCTCTCCTCTTTTTTCTTACTTTCTGGTTTCCAATAAAAAGCTGTTGCTTAATGGAAATTATTGTTTTCAAAGTAATACTATATGCAATATTATATATAAGGTAAAACAAAATAATAAATTTGAATTAATCATATTACAACTATTTTTCACATTGCTGACCATTGAATAATTTGACTTTGCAGTCAGAGTGGTAGTTTAAAGAATGCAGAATTGAGGGTTAGAAAAAGTTAATGCAATTTAGATAAACATCCCAAATATCTGTAAGGAGAAAAGTTACTCACAGGCAATACTCTAATGTAATTGAGATGAAAGATAATGCAAATACTTGTTTACACTGTGTGGAGATGAAAGTTTTGTTAATTGCATTTTTGTACTTTCAGATGTGTGATGAATATGGATTTAATTGGTTTTGCCTCAGCTCCTATTAACACAAAATTTGTCATCAAACTATTTTCTGGTATTAGAATAGATAGTATTATAACATACTTTTTTTAAAAGCTAAGACATTTTGTATACACAGAATACATTCATTGTCATTCAGTGCATTTGGTTCTGGGAATATAATACATAAGAATTTACTTAACATCTTTGAGGCATACTCTTCTCATAAATAAAATTCTGGTCATGGTTGATAATCTTTAACATCCCTTCTAGTTATGACATTTAATCATTAATCCTCCAGTAAGTGTACTTTACTCCATGTACAAGGGATTTAACTAAACACCGAGAAGGAGCAATGATGGTCAATAGTAGATCCACCTTGGGAGTAACTTATGTTCATTGGTGAGAGAGGATACTCAGGTGGATCATTGTAATACAGGGACTTGCATGGCCACAGCAAGGAGCAATGCTATGGCCCATGAAGTGCAGAGCCGGTGAGCTTTCTAGCTTACCCACGGAGGGCTTCATGGAAATGGTGGCACTGAATTGCTGCTGGGAAGACAATAGGATTGACATCACAGGAGAAGGGCCACCAGCAAAGAAACAGAGTGAAAAGATGTGTGAATAAGAGAGAGTAAAAGTCCTTAATTTGGCACTGAGCACAGGGAGGTTGAGAAAGCAGGTTGGACTAATCCCTGGGAAAATCAGCAGCAATGAGAAGCCAGGGAAGGTGTTTCACTAAGGGTAGTGGATGTGAAAAAAATAGAATTAACCTGTTTTAATAAACAAATTAATTTTCAGTGTGTAGGATGGGCTGGAATGGTGACCAGTTGAAAGTGGGAAGGTTTTAGGAGATAATGACAGTAAAATTAGAGGTTGTGTGTGATTGGAGGCATAAACTTATGGGGATGATGGGTGAAGAACATGAGGAATGGATACTCCAGAGAGAGCTTTGACTTTGTTGGGCACATGGTTTACCATGGAGCACAAAGGGGAGCACATGGAGGAATCAATCATGATCCGAAGTGTTGAAGCTCAGAGACTAGGAGGTTCCAGTGCTAGACAGAAGAGTGACAAAGCCTAAGAGGGGTTCAGGCTGAAAGAGGTTGGATTTGAGGTGCTGGTGTTTCCTAGTGGAGATTTCCATTGATCCTCTGAAGATGTGATGATGGGTTTGGAGACTGGCTGGTGCTTAGCCAGTATTGTTGTAGGAAATATGCAAAGAAAAGGTGGACAGTCGTGCAACATGCAGATGGCAGAAAAAGATTTAAAGAAACAAACAAGCAAACAAAAGAGGGCCCAGAGATGCAGGGAAGACAGGAAACAGCCAATGAATGAGCAGTCAGTAAATGATGCTTTAAATGTTAAATGTATGTACCTCTAGAAGTGATGGGATTTGACAACCAAGCTAAAATAGATAAAATGGTCAAGATAATAAGCATTTTATTTTATTGACTACAATCTAGCAATAGTAACTTGATATTTTAAATTTTTTTTTTAATTTTTAAGATGTGCTTTTTTTTTTAGCTGTTATCTGATGATACACCTTTTATGGTTGAAGTATTTATTTTTGACGATTGTAATTGTTATTACTTAAAATCTTGCTCTGCAGTTTATGTTAATGATATCAAAGCCAGTTCTTCAACATTTTGGAAAAGAAGATGTTGAAACTTGAAGTTTGGTATGATGCTTCATCTCTGGCTGTCCTGTAATCAACTTGTCTACATGTTGTTATGAAGTACTTCTAAAAATTATAATTTAAGTGAAATTCTCTTTTTCTTGGTTCTAGTTTCATAATTGTAATTTTCAAATAAATTACTTCACTGTGATTGTAAAGTTTAAGAAGCAGAAACGATACAATTTTGCCATTACTGAGGAGCAAGTTCCACAACTTTGTGTGTGTGTATGTGTATACACACACATATATATGTATATATACATATATGTACACATACATATATATGTACACACATATATATGTACACACATACATATATATATGCACACAAAGAAGTTTTAAAAAGTGTACCTGACTTTAGCAAAATTATATTAGCTTGAGTTTATAAAAGAAAACTATTATGGAAAACCACTATAAATGTACTAACTGAGTAAAATAATTGCTACTTTAGTGGGAGGTGGGTGGGGTGGATGATACCATGGTAAGTAGAGGTATGATAATGTAGCATTAATTTACTTTTAAATGGCAAAAGTGTCCCATGTAGCCAACTTGCTATCTTTACACATATCACAGAAAATACAGCCCAACTGTATAGAGAGAACTACTATATTCATTCAATTAGTGAAGAAGCCATGGGCCTGCATGCTGCTTGCTAAGCTTTCTTAAGCATGTGCTGCAGATAGCGGAGTGGCACATTGCTTCCTCCCTTCCTGATTTGAAGGTAATCACTACCAAGGTACTAATTGGTCGTCATGGTAGAGAAGGTCAAAATGAGCTTTCTGTCATTGTGCTATGTAGTAGACAAGCTCGCTGGAGTTTGAACGTAATCTCAGTTGTGAGCCTGTGTTTACTCTTAAATGATCAAGAAACTTTGTCTTTTACATGAAGCAGCATGCAATACACAGACTAGTGAATTGATATACATAGTCCCTAGAAACAAGATAGACTTCTTTTTCTGGAGATAAATTTTTAGTTGGAGTCGGAGCTAACAGTAGAAGCTGTTTTTGAATTTGAAGACTCAGGTATCTTCAGAAAACGTAATAACCGTACAAAATTTTCATATGCAGGGGAAGAAGTGTTGGTAATTTTGCCCTTCAGGGGTAATTAATCATGTGTTCAGGATTAAGGAATTTTTAGCATTTTCAGTAGGTATGTTTTTCTTTTTAAGTTGTACAATAACCCAGTATTTGTACACGGGACAGTAAGGCAAAAAAGTCAAATTCCTTAACTCCGGTTTTATAAGCAGTTTTTAATTGTTGCAGTACAAACAGAAGTTAGCTTACAAATTGTTTAGAAACAAATCATTTATATTTCAGTTTTAAAGTGTTATATAACATTGCTGTTTTGAAACCAAATAAAAGGGAAAATTTGAGGAGGTTCAGCAGCGCTCAGGATAAGTATCTTACTGGTTCGGTGTAAATATAACTGTCTGGTTATAATATGACTGGCGATGTGAATACTATTTATTAGTTTTATTGATCTAAAATCTGCATGGTGTCTAGTTCCATCTAGTAATTAATTCTGACAAACCGAACATGTAATGAAGTGTTCTCTTCCACATTCCTCAAGGAGTTTGACAACCACACCAACTACTTATTTAAATTATTCTTTGGGGTGTGATTAGTTGTTTCTCATTTGTTTTATTTGTTTCTTCCTTTCATTTTTGATACCCTACATTAACTCCAAATTCTGAGATATTTTAAAAGGCTGTATTGCTCCATTCTAATTTACTCTCACATACTACTGTATTTTACTTTACGGAAATCATTGATTATTTTAGTCATTTTTGTGATTCTTTGTTGAGTCTGCCAATAATACTTTACAAAAGCAATATTGTTTATATACATTGGAATTTTAAAAACAGATTTTTGTGTATCTCCATGTATTTCTAAATATAATGGCATCTGAAATTTCTACAATTATATGGTTGTTTCTTATATGATGTTGATATGCAGATTTGCATTTAAGTTCCAGAGGAATTTGCAACTAACCTCAGCTGTTGACCCAATGAAATAATTCTCTCTCATATAACTTTCTTTTATTTGAAAGATATATATTCATGAAGAAAAACAAAAACTACAAAAAAAAAAAAAAAAAATTAACGATTGGTCCATAGTTTACTGATAACCATACAATATTTTGGTATATTTCCATTCTTTTTTCCTAGAAATAGTTAATATCATTTTACAGTTACAAACAATAGTCATATTGTTTTATAGTTATAATTATATTTCTAAACACTTGAATCTGATGATAAATCTTGTTGAGAGAGACAGTTTTCTTGAGTTGTTCTTAAGTTTACCTACATGATTTACGTGATTATTTGTTGATGAAGTTTAATAATTACTGTGGAAGGAGGCCCAAACTCTTCACATTTCTTTAAATCTACCTTAAGACTGTGAGTTATAAGCATGCATTTAGGATTTCTAGAATGAATCGTTGGGTGTTTTTTCCTCATAGACTAATAGGGACTTCTGGTTGTTATTTTATGTTACAAATTCCCCAGTCTTGAACTTACCATTCTAATTGATCTCTCAGCCCTATGAGTTATATTATCGAAAAATTCTTTTGTAGGATATATTTTTAGTGACCACATTTTTGCCCTCTCAGCATTCGTATGTGACATAATGTGTTTGTCTCTACAAGTGAAAAATTACGTTAGCTAGATTAAAATTCTTTCAGAAAGGCTTTTGCCCCTCGGAAATATATACAATATTATTCTTTCAGCCTGTAGCCTGTATTTGGTATTGCAGAGGACAGCAGTGTGGAATAAGACTTCTCCTCCCGTTCTGCCAGGGACTTATGAACATTGGAACCTGAGATTTTCTACATATTTCATATCAAACTCTTTAGCTACACATTCCACTAGTGATTTAGAAATCAATGCATAGACTGGAATATAGGAGACTCTCTCGGTTTGGATGCTGAGGATTGTTTATCAGATTCCTTAAAACACTTAATAACATCACTATTGCTTTTTTCCATAAATTTTACTTCAATTCTCTGCCAGCCCTCTTATTTCCCTCTTTTGTCTTCTTATAATGCACAACTCTGTGTCTTTTCAAGTTTTCCCTTTAATCACAGACTTTCTTAATTCTACTGGCAATTTTCAGAGATGAAAAGAGAGTCAAATATCTGATGATAAGCATGAGAGGGGTGGATGTGAGGAGCACCACCACAGGAGGAAGTCAGCCAAACAGCGTCGGCCTCCCTCCTCTGCTGAGAAGGCAGCCAGGCACCCCTTCCCTGGGGCTGCCAGTCCCAGAGTTCCCTTGATCTGACACCACACCAGCTCCTTTGCTCACCACAACCTCCAACCAGTACACTGATTTCTGTGTTTTCACCCTCATTTTTACAGAAACACCCTCTTAATCCACTCATTGATTGACGGGCATTTGGGTTGATTCCACGATTTTGTAGTTGTGAATTGTGCTGCTATGAACATCTGTGTGCCAATATCTTTATTGAAGATTGAGTTCTTTCCGTCTGGGTAGATACCCAGTAGTGAGATTGCCTGGTGAAATGGTAGTTCTACTTTTAGTTCTTTAGCTACAAATAGAGTGCAGTATATACTGCTGGGGTGATGGTGCATCAGAATCTCACAAATCCCCGCTAAAGAACTTGCTCATGTAACCAAATACTACCTGTACCCCAATAAATTACGGAAAAATAAAATTAAAATTAAAAAAAAAGAAACACCCTCTTAAACTTTGAGTAAATTTCTGTGACTGCTGAAAGATATTCACTTACGCATGACCTGATTTGATGTGCTTCTCACAAAGACCTTATAAGAGGAGTAGCATAGACACTACAGGATTTTCACGGACGTTGAAATGGCAACTCCGTACTGTTAAATGGCTCAGTCAACCAGACCTGGCTAGACGATTTTGAAAACTCCTCTCCAACCCAGTTGGATTGGAATCCCATCCCAATGTGTCTTCTGACACAGCTCAATGTTTTTCTGTTATACTTAGCCATCTTGCAACTTTAAAGAAGTCTATTCATCTTATAAGTTGACATTCTTCGGATTCTTTATAATTCCAGAACTTAGCATTTACTGGAGCTCAGTATGTATGCACAGCTGGTCAGTCTTATGCTTTGCAAATGCAGAATGTCCCTTTCTGGAGTAGTTATATTCAAATTGGGAGACAATATTAGTGGATAAGGATATGGCCTTTGACGTCAGAGTGCAGATTTACATTCTGCTCCTCCTCTTGCTGTGAGACCACAGTCAAGTAACCAGGCTGTCTGTGCTGCCATTTCCACAGCTTTAAAGTAGGGAGTTCTAATAGGTTCATCTCCACAGAGATGTTGAGTTAACTGAACAAACTTACTAATTTTAAAGCTTTAGAAAGAACTGTGCCTGGCACTGAGTATGCATCATTCAAATATGTACTGTTATTTATTATTTTACCCTTTTACTATAACCAAACACTATTTAAAGATATGCCATAAGAAGCTAATTTTCTGCATAGCAAAGTCCAGTTTCCTTTCCGTATGTACAATGAGCAATTCCAATACCCAGGGTACTGACTGATGCTTCCTACATGTTCAGAAAGTAGTTGTTAAATGAACTCAGTGTGGAACGTGTACCCATGAATTAATGAATGCTGAACAGAATTCTTCCTTTTGTCATAGAGTATGTGATTGCCGGCTTGCTCCAAGTTGGTCTGCACTCTTCCAGCAGCCTGCCAAGTTCACATGCCACAGTAATAGGTTTTCTATTGGAAACATAAATTTCTGAAAATGGCAATGGGAGAGCATCCTGCTTTCTCATTCTCCTGAACAGTTGCACACCATTCTGTTTTTTTTTCCTTTTCCAGTGGTATTTGTGACCAAGTAAGGAAATAACTGTGTAAATTCTGGAAAGTTCCTTGCAAGAGGAAATAACTCTTGCAAGTGTCTAGTCAGCAAATTCATCATGAAGTGTCTAAACTTTGTCAGCATCATCAAGGTCATAAAGAGCCTTCGTGTTTGTTGTTGTTGTTGGTCTTGTGCAGTGGTGATCTGTAGCTGCCTGAGTGTGTGGAACAGCATGCCAGCATCTGCGCAGATACCATTATTTACACCACATATTCCAGAAAAAGCAGGTGCAGTGCTCTTATTTATATTAAGGACAAATAGGATTGTCAAATGTACTTGACATTTAATTTTCTCAAATCTTTAAAGTTTCATAGAAAATAGGACTTTCATAACACTTTCTTGATTCTTGACATGTATTCAAGATGAATTATAGCATTAATGACTGATTTTCAAATGTGTAAAGTTTTTATTAACTATATTATTTTGAAAAGTTACACATTGAATATAGTTGGTGAATTATAAATGTGACTAAATGTTAGGCCTTAATTTTAGTATAAATTTTATTTAAAAAATCACTTTCACATATTCAAATAATATTTATCAATTCAAATAAATTTGTTGGGTCAACCTTTAGCATATAGATATAAATAATAATAAAATTTCTTATATTTCTCTGACTTATTTAAAAACCATTAGGTATTATCAGGAATATGTTGCTTATGTTAATAATATAGGTTCCTACTGTAAGTTACAGTTTAATCACTAAAGATATGCAATATAAATTAAGGCAATTATTTTTACTGAAAAAAATGGTATTAATATCATGGCTCAGCTTCAGATAATATTAACTTAAGACACCTAAAAATATGATAAAATAAATTTGAAATATAGCCTGGGATATGTATCACTAGCAATGAAAAATGTAGTGAATCTCACATTAAAACAAATATGTTTAAATAGAATTTAAAACTATTCCCCCAACTATAACATATCATTTATTTGTGAAACATTACTTTTAGGTGATTATCATTTAAGCCATTTTTAATCAATTCCAAAAACAGTTAAGATGTTTTCTTTAATAAGATTATCCTTTTCAGTTGTAATTATCATAACTCCGAAGTTTGCAACTCATGTAATATAAGGAGCAACTGATACATACGAGACATGGAAGAAGATTTATTATATATTAGATGAGTAAAGCTATGGAAATTATAGGAGATATCTTCAGCATTCTAACTTTAGGATTGTCTGGAACTCAGAACTTTCCCACATGCAATTCCTGATTGTAGGCCTGGAAACATGGATTGAATTTCAGTGGCCATGGGTTTGGAGCTATATATTACTCTTGACTTACCTTTTCTTTTTTTTTTTTTTTTTTTTAATTTTTATTGCATTTTAGGTTTTGGGGTACATGTGCAGAACGTGCAAGATAGTTGCATAGGTACACACATGGCAGTGTGTTTTGCTGCCTTCCTCCCTTTAACCCACATTTGGCATTTCTCCCCAGGCTATCCCTCCTTGACTTACCTTTTCTAAGTTTATTCAATAAACGTCTAATCAGCTTCAGAAATACTAGGGGATATGTATCTGAGTGTTGTACTAGTCAGCCAGCTAATTTGTGGGCTTTGCCACATTTGATGACTTAAATACTCACCCCATAGATAACTTCCAGCTACTAATGATTTAACAACTACTTCGAACGGCTCCTAAATATTCAATAGTTTGCACTATGAAGCTGGTGCAAGCTGGCTCCAGAACACCATTGAAAGTCTAATATTTCCGGAGGTAGATGGGCCGAATGTAATACTCACCTGGAATACTCTCCAATGTATGTCAACCAACTGACAACAATTCTGGAATTATTCACCTGTGGAGAGGCTTTCTTCATTGAGATCTGTCCATGGTGAGACTGTCTGGGGAAGTTCTCACGGGAAGTGAGTCCTGTTGCTTCACCAGTAATAGAATCCTATCACCCAGCAAAACACTTACGATAGATGAATGTGAGTTTGATAGTGAAGACTTACACATTTTATTATATTGGTGATGGAAACAGTATTTTTAGAAAAGTATTAACTGTAACATAATAAAAACAAATATTTTAGAATTTTAGTGACTTTATCAGGACAGCTAAATTTAGGTAATAATTCTCCTTATGGCATTGCGTGCTATCATCCTGCTGTAGATAGATGATAGACTTCTTGAGTTAATCTCTTCCTGTCCTTATCTGATATTTCGGTCAGAACAAAGTATGTTTTCTGTGTTACATTATAATGAGTTTACATACAAACTTAACCTGGCTGAGATGTTTCTATGCAGTAAGTGACTCAGAATGATGACTGTTTAGATAGTGTGGCATTCATTGGCATGTCCTCATAGCTGAAACTGTCACCAACTTTTGCACATCACATGTTGACTCTTGGCCATCATAAAAATCCTTAAATTTATACATTTTCGGTGCAGATTAACAAAAACCTTTGATCTAGTATAAGATCCTCACAAATTGTCTTTACCTGTTAATTAAACATTATGAACATGAGGCTGAAGGTACTGTAAAGACTTGGGAAGGACTGCTGCCAGTGGGTAGAATTATCAGTATGGAATCTTCAGTGGAGGTGATCAGTGAGCAGATGGGCATAACAACACATTTGCAAGACATTATGTAATCACTCCAAGAGACTGCAACTTTTATCACTAGGTGTGCAGTACCTGAAGACTTACAACAGCATGAGGGAGATGAGATACCTAGCCAAAAATATCTGCTAGCAGCAGTGCACAGAGGGCATCTCTATATTGCACCATTTATAATGGCTTGCTGAGAAAATGAAAGAGACTCTAAGAAAGCCATTCTTGCTTAGGATCCTTCAGACAAGAGAATGTCTTTATGAGGGTCTGGGGAGACGAATTTATTATGGAAAGATTGATTTGAGCTTCCTATCTGTCAAAAGAAGAGGATTGAGTGATGCTCGAAAAAACTAAAGAACTTAGGATGTTCCTGGGAGAAATGTGTGAGGTTATAAGAAAATGTTCTGTATTATAAAATGAAAGCATGGATTGGAATCTGCCACCATATCTGTTTTCTTATTACAAGTACCTACTCTCACTTCTAATGGTCCCTTCTTTTGTTCT
Source organism: Saguinus oedipus (assembly GCA_031835075.1). NCBI lineage: Eukaryota > Metazoa > Chordata > Mammalia > Primates > Cebidae > Saguinus > Saguinus oedipus. The sequence goes on from CM063182.1 coordinate 39,939,523, forward strand.
GGCCTGAATTATTCCGTGGTTATAACCTTTGTGTGGTTATCTACCTCTTGACACTCCACACTCTCCAAACCTGCAGTGCAGTTTTCTTTTCTGTGCTCTGTGACATAGTTAAAATGCTGTTCATTTCTCATGTGTTTGGTGAAGATGCACTCTCCAGCTGATCTATTAGGATAACTAACACATAGACTGGGGGGGCAGTAGACTTATCCAAGTGCCCATATTTTGTGGGCATGATGGCATATTGGCTGGCAGACTGTCTTAGATGATGGTGGCAGAGCAGTAAGTTTTATTATGTTTTCTGGATAAAAGTGATACATATGATTAGTGTATTAATCAGGATTCTCTAGAGGGACAGAACTAATAGGTTAGGTGTATATATAAAGAAGAGTTTATTAAGGAGTCTTGACTCAAAGGATCATATGGTGAAGTCCCACAATACCCTGTAATCCCAGCTACTTGGGAGGCTGAGACAGGAGAACACTTGATTCTGGGAGGCAGAGGTTGCAGTGAGCAGGGATCATAGCACTGCAGTCCAGTGTGGGTGACAGAGGAAGATTCCATCTCAAAAATGGATACGTTAATAAAATAATAATTAAAAAATTATGTGGGAAGTAACAAAACCAGGACTTACCTTTGGATTTCTTCACTTAGAAAATACTCCTGTTAAAAAATAATAATTTCTAAATAGGAGAAAACAAGGGGATTTATTAAAGTTAGAGGATTAGTATGTAACTATTCTTTGCCCCAAAGTTTGCCGAAGTCTATGCATTCCAATGAATCCATAGACATATTTAAAAAACAAAATAATTCATTGCATTCATTTGAAGGAAGGCTAGACCGTGGAAAAACAGCCATCTGTGTTGGAAGTGTAAAATTCTAAAACCTCAATCACATTTTTAAATGGTCACTCAAGCATGCAAATGTGTTTCATAGGGATGGAGACTTCTTCCTATCTTCTCGGTACCTGTGGCTTTCTCTGGTTAGACAGTGGGCTCCGTGTTGTGTCTGCCTCCTTAACAAGGTGGTAAGTTCCTGGAGGAGAGGGCTTGTTTCTCCTGCTGCAGTGTACTCAGCCCCGACCCGGCCCTTCACGTAGTCCTTTCACTGCCTCTTACAGCATCCTTAGGTGTCATGGGCACATTGCTCGGGAATATATATACACAAATAAAATTCTGTGCACTCAAAGCCTGTCTGTGGGGAGAGACATACAAGTAATCTTGAATTGCTGAGCCGAAGTCTGTAGTAGGGGAGAGGCTGAGGCTATGGGTATAGAACCACGAAGCTGCTAAACACAGCTAGTGGAATAAGCACTGCATCTTCAAGAACACTTCCAGTGCATCCGTGAAGATGAGAGAGCAGCATGGTTCTGTACACAGACCCACGAGGCGTGGTGGTGAATTAGGCAGACAGAATTGTCTGTGCCAGGACACTGCAAAGTTCTGCAAAGGACATGTTTGGTACTATGAGGGTGGGTGGGGCCACAGTCCAGGCTGGATGAGAAATGCGAAGAGGTCACATCACAGAGCAAAAGTAACTTTCTAGGGCCACATATGGGAGCAACAGTGATGGGGGATGTCCAGAGAGTGGGTCCTGGAGGAATGAAAGATGGCAAACCCATGAGTCCTCACTGAAACTATATAAGTGCAGGTGAAAAAATTACCCAAAATCATTAACATTTTAAAAAAATGACTTTAACAAAAATGCAAGTGAGTCTAAAATTTCTCAAACATCACTACAATAAGTGTCTTAGTTCATTGATCTGAATCTTTTCACTTTTAGTCTTTACTATTTATTTAAAAATATTTTTAGTAATGAGATGAGTCAGGACAGAAGTTTCCTTCCTACTTCTACCAAAAAAATGATTGGATAGGTTTCCTAATTTTGTGAGATAGATTTCATAATGATTCACAATCAGGTTTCCCTCTAAACCACCAAAATCATTTTTGTGCTGTGTAAATTGTTTATTCAATTTGTATGATTTAAAAAATAACAGTAATTATCATTTCTAAAATTGTAATCATGATACCAAGCTCTGTTAGGCACTTGTTCGATCTTTACAACATCTTGTGATGAAAATTTATATTAGTAACTCTGTGTTATAGATAAGCAAAACTCCCTAAATTAGTTAAGTGAGAACATCAACACATTTATTAAGTGATGTTGCCAGCATTGAAATTCAAATGATCCAACATGAAATAGTCAAATAATTTAGACTATTTGTGTGTAAATAGTCTTAGTAGACGCCTCCTCATGAGAACACTTCTCAGACCTGGGTTCAACCCCAGGAGGAACTGGGTTGCCCTTTCTCTGTTATACCTTTATATTTATTGTAGTTTTATAATGTTTGTTTTTAAAATTTAAGACACTAGAAAGCATAAAGAGAAACCTCCATGTGTGAAGAAAGTAAATCTCTGCCAAATATGAGCAACCTCATTGAATTCTCTCGCATTCTCCTTTACAATCAGTCATTTTCTCCCTTCTGATCTTCATGGGATCCCACATTTGAAGTTTCATTCCAGAAGCTTACGAACAGGCAGGTGTAAGTTTTCCTAAGAACAATATTCACATGCTTTCTTGGTAGACTTGGAGATATTTAGAGACATGACTGAAGATGAATGAAAGATGAAGGAATGAATGAAACAAAATATCTGTGTAACTGCTGTTCCACAGAGCATGACTGGAAGTGATCTGTTCCCCCTTTCCAGTCACAACCAGTGGTGAGAATGTGAGTATTTTCTCATTCAGCACCTTCTTCTCTCTACATATGTTTACTCCTCTACCTCCAGTATTGTTAGCATGCAAGCTCCGGTAAGCTTCCCTGTCCCTTTGGGTGTCTAGAAATGGCGGTCAGTAGGAATTGGAGGCACTGAAGAGGCGTCCCTGACAGATGACACAAAACATAGAGCCTGGCTTAGCCGCGCCCCCTCCCCCAGACAACCTCCTTGACAGCTCATCCTGCGGCTGGGGTGTTCGGATTCCTCGAGTTTCAGCTGCCTTCGTGCCACTTCCAGTGTTTGCTGCCCCACTTGTCACTTGGTCTCGGATGAGATACCTCCATATGAGAGTATATCTTAGCCCCACAGCTCAACCCCAAGAGGAACTGGCTTGCCTTTCTTCATTTGTTTAATTGTGTTGTTTAATATGTAAGAATAAATACACCTATGTGTATTTTTATCCACTTAACCTTCTTCCTTTCTGGCTTACGTAACTTTTTTGTGATCGTTCTTTTTCATATATTTATAAGCCTCCCTAAGTAACTATTCTTAAATTAATCTTATTATTTAAAGTTCACCTTTCAGCCAAGTTGGTGATGAAGTGTGTTGATACAGTATCTGAGACATTTAAAAATCTGTAAATATTTTCTCTTCCTTCTCACTTAAAATAGCCTCTTTGCTGAATAAACATTGTTTTCCCTTCTATCCAGGTTTCATAGTGTTGTTGATCCAATACTTCTAGGGTTTTGTCATGCTACCAAAAAAGTCAGAACTAACTTTGATTTGTATTTCCTCAAATGTAATCTGCTTATTCTTCTGGGTTTGTGTCTAGAATTCTTCTGGCGTTCTTAGTTAACTCTGTGAGATGACGTATTCCTATTATGCTTGTACAGCTTCATTTCATTTACAGGGGTCACAGTGAAGCACTGTTAACTTCATTCTCACCTCTTTAATCAGTCCTGTAAGTGTATCTTCCATCATTTTCTAATTATTGATTCTGCGCCCATAATTATTTCTCAACGAACTTCAGTATCTTTTGCTTTCATCTGGAGATCTATAATTTTCTCTCATCATCTTTTCATCTTTTGTTCCTTCAAAGTTTCAGCGCAGTCACTCCACATATCTTTGGTTGGTTGATGTAAATGTTAATTCTGCATTTTGTCACATTGAATAATGTTCTGATTTATTCTATTATCAGTCATTGTATTGTGACTTTAAAATTCCAAGTCTCTCATTTTTAATACTTCCTCTACCTTCTTTTGTGCGTCTGAGAGCAGATTTCAATAATTTACTGAGATCTGCTTGTGATTCTTGAGTTGTGTTATTTCAGGGGTAATGGAAATTCTGAAATTCCCACCAGCTTATTGTCTCATTTTATGCAACAAAACGACACTTTTTTTCTTACTGTTTCTCCACCACTGCTTCCCTTGCTCGCTTTCCCTGGCGCACTGGTTCATCTTTGTTGTTGTGCTGTTAGTATTTTATATTCCTATTTCACTGGTATTTTGATGGGTTTCTCTTCAGAAATTTTCCTTGCCACATTTGTCACTAGCATTTTCACACAACTCCCAACTTGCTACTCACCCGAAATTTAATGAATCTCACCTTACTCCTCAAGCACCCTCAGTTTCTGCATCTAAGTATTTAGTCAAAGCCATGCTTCTCAAGAGAAGCAAAATGCTACTGCAATAGAGAAGTGTGCAAGTGACAAAATTTGTCTGGAAATCAAAAGATAAGAGGTCACTTTTAGATAAAATTAGAGTTAGGAATTGCTGAGTCAGAGAGATGATGGATGAGTTTTCCTTGGTTGTAAAGACTCAAGAGATTTGAAATAACAATATTTCAACTGGTAGCAGAATGTGGCTGGGTCTAGCAGGCATGATGAGGATTTTATGAAGGGTTGCCATCATGGTGATAATGAACACAACTGCCATTGACCAGGGTCTGCTGGATGCCAGCAAGAAGTACACACCTTGCCTGAATTGCATTGTTTAATCCTAGAAACCCCATGGGGAAATCAGTATCATTCTCAGTTTACAGATAAGACAGAAGAAAGGCTAAACAATTCTTTCAGGACTCTTCATTGAGTACGCAGCAAAGCCCAGACTCCCTCTTTTATCAGTGTGATTGTACTTCTTCATTTTAAAAAACGATATTTTAAAAAGTTCAACTGATACATAATAATTGTACTATTTATGGGGTACGTGTGACATTTCAATACTGGTGTACAACGTGCCATTGGTCAAATCATGGTAATTAACATATTCATCACTTCAAACATTTATCATTTCTTTGTGTTGGAGACATTTAAATTCCTCTTTTCTAGCTATTTTGAAATATATTATTTCAAATATATCATTGTTCATGATAGTTACCCTGCAGTGCTATGAACGCTGGAACTGATTCTGCCTACCTAGCTGGACTTTTGTACCACAAACCAACATCTTCTTTTCCACCTCCCTACCCCTCCATGTTCTCACTTATAGGTGGAAGCTTAAAAATTGATCTCATCCAAGTAGAGAGTTGAACAGTGGCTACCAGAGGCTAGGAAGTGTGTGTGTGGTTGGGGATGGGGGTGGAAGGAGAGAGGGAGACTGCTTTTTATGCGGTTTACGAACCACAGGTGGGCTGAGAGAAAAAACTAAGCCAGGTCTTCTCTGGAGTCCTTTCCAGTGGATGGGGCACATGCAGCTTCTTTGACTGTCTTGAGCTGAGACTAATTATCTCTGTGGCAGAACAGCACAAAGAGAATTACGGTAATTGATGTACCATTTAAAGCTGACAGAAGGACTTGGGAGGGCCCTGAGGGTGGGGATGTCAGTAATACTTAAAGTTTCAGAGGATCGTCTGGGAGATTTTAGCATGAAACGCCAAGTTTCTTGACTTCCTGCCATCTGATGGCATCCCGACTGCTGTGCTTTAGAGGAGTTGCACATTTCACTGCCTGTGCAAACTTCATTTTCCCACGCTGAATCACTAGCATCTTTGACTTTTGCAGCATAGGCTAATAGTCATATAGTTATATTTGAAACAATGTGTGAGCCCTCTTCTTAACAGTGGTGTACTGAATTGTAGTTTCTAAGAGACTCCCAGTGTTCATATGTGGGGCTAAACATCTTAAATAAAACAAGGATATCCCAGAATTAAGGATACAGTTTTCTAACATTCCCCTCCCTCCCTCCCTCCCTGTCCTGCTTTCCTTCCTTTCTTCCTCCCTCCCTCTCTCTCTCTTCTTTCTCGCTCTTTCGTTCGTTCTTTCTTTGTTCAAAGTACTTTTTTCTAGGTTGGAATCAAATCTTTGGAATTTCATACTGTGTATTGTGAGCTATTGGTATGTGTGGCATGCAGATCTAAAAAACTTACATGTGTATTTTTGCTAATTTGTTAGATTTTGTTTGTCGAGCAGTTTGCACAGCAAAGTTGATGAGAAGGCATAGTTTCCATATACCTCCTCACCCCACCCACGCACAGTGTCCCCATTGTGAATGTGTCCACCTGTGTGGTGCAATTGTTACAGTTTATGACCATGCATTCATGCAGCATTGCCAAAATCCACAGTGCACGTCAGGGTTCACTCCTGCTGTCATTTGTTCCATGGACTTGAGAAAGTGGATAAAGTCAGTGTCCCCCATTACAACATCACACGGAGAGTTTCACTGTCATAAAAATCCTCTGTGCTCCTGCCATTCATCCCTCCCTCCTCTAACCCCTAAAAATCACTAATCTTTTTACTGTCTCTTTGCCTTCTCCAAAATATCAGAAAGTTGAAATCTTACAAGATGTGGCATTCTAATATTGGCTTCTTTCACCTTGTAAAACACATTTAGTTTTCCCCCATGTCTTCTCATGGCGTGACAGCTCATTTCCCTTTAGCCCTGAATGATACGCCATTGTATGGATGTACCACAGTTTATCCATTTACCTACTGAAGGACATCTTGGTTGCTTCCTAATTTTGGTGATTAGGAATAAAATTGCTGAAAATGTCCATGTGCAGGTGTTTGTGTGGACATACATTTTCAACTGTTCGTGGTAATGTATGTTTCTGTAAGAATGTTTGGTTTTATTAGAAGCTACCAAAGTATTTCCAAAGCAATGTACCATTGCTTTGTACATTTTGTATTCCCACCAGCAATGATTGTTTTATGCGTTTTTCTGTAGGAAATTTAAATCCGTGTTTATCCAATCTCTATGGTAGAGACTGGATCAATATACTGAATACATTTGGACAGGTTGTCTCCTTATCATTAATTATATTTTTTAGTTGTTTTATGATTGGTCCTTACAAACTCAGGTGAAAACAACTAAAATTATTTGATAATTTTTATTTTCTAAGAAAGTGTGAACTTTCTTTTAAAACTGTGTAATCGTTCTTCCTTGCAATCATGTTAATAATTTCCAGACATAAACTTGTTATCATGTTCTTATGAGGAAATTCACAGTTTGGAAGGCCTTTTTTCTCATACATAATTTGAAATGGAATGAATCAGATACAGTATAGCTTCAGTTTTCCAGTGTTCCTTCCTCTGTGTTCTAAGTTGTCATTTCTAACCCAATAATTTCAAATCTACAGTTATTAATTAAAGCATTTATAAATTATCTCATTCCAAAGCATAGTGTCTTTGTACTGATTTATATTGTGTTGTCAGTTATAAATCTTGGAAAATTATAAAATCTTTCTTCTATTCATTTTTCTGCCATCACAGTTTCTGACAAAAACTTGTTATTCAGTAAAACAAATGCAGTTTAAGGAAGACATCAGAAGCCAAAATAAAAAACAGTGCTATCAGGGAAGAAACCCAATGATGCATATGTTTTCCTCGAGGTGTGTGTGTGTATGTTTGTATGTGTGTGTGCACGCATCTATGTATTTACATGTGTGTGTGCGTGTGTGTGTGCATATATGCACATGCACAGAGGGAAAGATAGAGATCAATTGATTTATTTGGATTCCTTTGGTTTAATTGAATCAGGAAAAGTGGTCTCTTTATTTGAGTGGACCCATATCAAATACCAATTTTTTCAATAAATTGAAACTGTATAGTATATATTTTTTGAAATATTTTCATTTTGTTTTTAAATGAATATTTTATCAAGGAAAATACATACAAACAATATTTCTTTCCCGCAAAATCATTTACATACTTATTGAATCATTCTTATCCTCTTACAGTATTCTCCATTAAAAGAAAAAAATCCTCTCTGACACATTCTTACTTGTCTTCATCCATGTTAGTTAAGATATCTCAAAGACATCTCCAGAACAACTTACTCCACTTCCTCACATCCCATTCTGCCAATTCACTTTCGTACGTCTTCCACCCCTATAGTTCTGCTGTTCTTTCCTGTCCTCCATCTAGTCAAGTCCACAGGTCTCATCTTAGAGCTCATCTAATTCACATTCTTAGTAGCTTTCAGTGCCTTTGATTATTTCCTCCTTCTTAAGATCTTAACTTTTGTGGAATTTTCACGACACAGAATATTCTTGGTGTGCTCCCTACCACAGATTCTTCTTTGTTGTTTCTTCCTCAATTCTTAGACCTCTAAATATGAAAGAGACAGCAGCTCATCCTCATTCCTCTTCTTTTCATGCTCCTTCTTTTGTATTCTGACAGAGTCTTATTATTTTAGGTGGCATCTATGGTTAGGGACCCCCATTTATGTGTGTCTAGTCCTGAATGTCTCCCAAGCTCAACATTGTTTTTATTTTTTTCTAAATGCTTGCTGGACACTTTGGCTTGATGTGGCGTCTAGAAATGTCTAGAAGTCATGCAAAGCTTAGCAGACATCAAGATGGCTAGCTAGAGTACCCAGCACTTGCCTTCTTCACAAAGAACCGAAATGTCAAGTAGATACACACATGTCAACTACAGTGTCTAGGGGAGAACACCGTAGTGAAGCAACAGAGTGACGAAGACCCTTTAGGGCATGGAAACTCAAGGCGACAGAATAAACAAAAACACTATATAAAGAAGTATTAACATTGTACTGTAGATCAAATGGACCAACAGACATTTGTAGAACATTTCATTCAACACCTGCAGAAGACACATTTTTCTCATCAGTACATGGAATGAACATTCTTCAGGACTGATCGCAGGTTATGCCACAAAACAAGTGTCAACAAATTTCAAAAAATCAAAATTATATCAAGTATCTTTTTTGGCCACAACAGATAAAATTAGAAATAAATAACAAGAAGAACTTTGGAAATTGTACTTATACATGGAAATGAAGAAATAGATCAATGGTCAATGAAGAAATTAAGAAAATTTAAAAATAATTCTTAGATAAAAATAGAAACACAGAATAGTAAAACCTGTAAGATATGGCGAAAGCAGTACTAAGAGGGTAGTTTATAGTATTAAACACCTATATCAAAAAGTGGAAAGATTTCAAATAAACACTCCTAGCTCTGTGGCCTGGAGGAATTGATGTTCAGTGAGTTCTTATCCGGTGAGGCCAGTGCTTCCCTCCATGAGCAAGCCACATGACGTCTGCCCTCAGTGCTCACAGGGAGCTCTGTGGGGCAGGCAGAACAGCAAAGCATCCGAAAGTGTCAACACAGAGAGTGTTAGGAAGAAGATAGGCAGGATTTTGGCAAAGAGACTGACTTTCTTGGGCAGAGTGGGCAGTGGAGCCATGGCTGAGGGAGGAACATTATGTGGGGACTTAAGAAAAATGGCTGGAAAAGAAAACCAGACACCACATGTTCTCACTTATGAGTGTGAGCAGGACACAGGGAGTGGAATAACACACATTGGGGCCCCTTAGGGGGGCTGGTAAGGGAGAGCTTTAAGGAAAAGAGCTAATGCACGGTGGACTTAATACCTAGGTGATGTGTTAATAGGTGCAGCAAACCCCTATGGCACATGTTTACCTGTGTACCAAACCTGCACATCCTGCACATGTACCCTGGAACTTAAAAAAAATGATAAAATAATTATGTTAAAGAAATATGGAGCATCCAGCTCCAGGGACAGCTGAGGGAGTCCATGCTGGGCATAAGGAGGGTGAATTTGCTGTAGGAACTAAAGAAACCATGCTGCTGAAGTTGCTCACAACTTTAAACGTATTATCCATTTATCTTCACTTTTCATTGCATCTCTGGCTATCTTTTACTATGAAAGGATTGCACATTTGCTTAAAAATATACCTATTTCTTGGCCGGGCACGGTGGCTCAAGCCTGTAATCCCAGCACTTTGGGAGACTGAGGCGGGTGGATCACGAGGTCAAGAGATCGAGACCATCCTGGTCGACATGGTGAAACCCCGTCTCCACTAAAAATACAAAAAATTAGCTGGGCATGGTGGCACGTGCCTGTAATCCCAGCTACTCAGGAGGCTGAGGCAGGAGAATTGCCTGAACCCAGGAGGCGGAGGTTGCAGTAAGCCAAGATCGTAACAAGAGTGAAACTCCGTCTCAAAAAAAAAAAAAAAAATTATATATATACATATTTCTGTTTTACAGCTGCATATATTCATAAAATGCCATATTCTCTGACAAACTGAAAGCTGTTTATGCAAGACTGAGGCTGCATTTTCTCTCTTTACTGTGCATCAACAGCATGGAGTAAAGATTTTTATTTGACAACAGGACCTGCTGATTATTAAGATGAATTACTGACAAACACTTTCTCTGTCTACCTTTGCCTTGGTTTGAAAGAATTACAGAATGGCCCTTTTCCCACCCCTGATGAGAGCCATTAATGTAGTGTGACCCCTATCTGTACTCATTACAAATCGGCCCACCATGACAGCGAAACATTTGTGAATTGTCATTGCTTCCCGCCAGAACTTTAAACAAGTCAGGACTGAGTAAGCATGTCACAAAGGAAACCATCAGGTCTCAATGATGATTCTTCAGTTTTAAAATTCTCTAATTATCAGATAATGGTCACTTATAAATAGATTCATGAGAAACAAAAAACAAATAAAAATATCAGGTGCTACATTTAACATGCAATATTTGCACTGGTTTACAACAATTATCAACCTTTACACCTGTTTCAAATCAGATTGCTAAAATAATGTATTAATACAAACACTGCAATTTGAAATAGCAGTTTTTGTAAAAAAAAATTACGATGGCTGTGTTACTGATTTTAGTAAGAATTTCAAACAGCAGATTTAATGTATTCCTTATTGGCATTGCTTGGAAAAGCACCTGTTTAGGGTCTTTTGGAGCTGCAAGGACTTGAGTATTAGTGGGAAGTCTGTCTTCTCTATGTTGCCACTCACTGTTTTCTTTGAAGCTTAACAAATAGGCATTTGATACTTTTCTAAGCTATTTCAGAATTTGTTTCATTCTAAAATAGAGCCCCTTAAAATGTGCTTCCAATATTATGGTCTCTGTTCTTCCTGTCCCATATCCCTTCCTCCTTCCTTTTTCACACCCTTGGCATCTCTCTCACAACACCTCTCTCTCTCATTTATATATCCATCTATCGGTGTATGATCTGCCATTTTTCCATCCACCCATCCATCCATCCAGTGTATCATCTATCTACCTATATGTCTGTCATCTGTCTACCTGTCTACTGTCCTATATACTTTCTGTCATCTACCTGTATACTCTCATCATCTATGTATGTATCCATCTATTTATCATCTAATCTTTATCTTCTGTCATCCATCTAATCTATCATCTGTCTGTTATTCCTCTAATTATCATCATTTATTTATCCTCTTTCCTTTTTCTCCTTACTACCCAGATTTCTAATCCAGCATTTCCTTCATCATAGGATTTGTTACCAAAGGAAGAATTTCATCTTTAAGGAGAAGGAAAAGATTGTGCGCTCTATAGAAAGCAGTTAATAGATTATAATATATTGGCATGCCAAACATGAACCATTATTGTCCAGATGTCATGGTGCTGGTCATCATGACAAAGGATTCTTTGTAAAAATCAAACAAGCAAAGAAAAAACTTAAAGCCTTTGAAGGCTAAATATATAGGATAACGTTGTATCCTCATGAAGTCTTTTGGGTGTTACTACGGACAATGACATGAAATAATGTGAATAATTAGATGCGTATAGAACTTTAAACATGTTTATTGCAAGGTATTCTGGGTATGGTCAAAATATATGTCATTACTATAATCAACATTTCTTTTGCTTATATGGATTCAGTTATTGGTTAATCTAAACACTCAAACACTGAAAATGTTAAACATTTGGTAGATATTTAACTTAAAGTGTTGTAGAGGTTGTTTCATTTTTAGAGGTGAAAATACCTAAGTTGGGGAGTAATAGCAATTTTAAATTGCATAAAATTCTATAATGCCAGGCTATCAAATGTATATAACTATCCACGTTAACTCCTTAAAGCAACTCAGGGATCATCTGACATTGATATCAAGGAGGAAAATTTAACAGTATAACTCGATATTGCAGGACATATTGAAGTCCTGGGAAATGCCTGTTGTTCTAAGTCACTATTTTGTACCTTGTATTTAGGTCATCAAGCTTGCCTTTGAAGAATTTGAGCTGGAGAGAGGCTATGACACCCTGACGGTCGGTGACGCTGGGAAGGTGGGAGACACCAGATCGGTCTTGTACGTGTGAGTATGTCCTTCAGCTTCTTCTCTTCTTATGCATGCAGTGTGGGGGCATGGTGGATGGAGATGAGATTCTGCTATAGACTTACACTTGAAAAACTCAGGTGTTTGATTTGTGCCATCTCTGGCTAATCTAGTGGTTTGCAATCTGATTTTATATGAGAACAAAATCTGGGCATAATTTAGGATTATGTTTTATCTGTTTCAGTTGTTTTTCTGCAATCATTAAACATATATATGTTTATGGCAAAAAATTAGTTTACTCATGAGGTAACAGAAAATAATAAATTTTTCAAATACACCCCTCTCTTTTAACCTCTCTGCTTCTGCTTCCCTGTGATGGGAGATTATCAGTGTTTTTAAAGAAGTACAGGTGCTTTCTAGTTTGGGAAGTACAGATCTTTTTTTGGAATAATGCCATCCACCTTTCCACACTTTCCATAAAACTGCATAATAAAGTAACAGACATTGTGGGGAAAGTAGTGTTGAGGTGACTCAGTGTACCTCTGAAGAGCTCTCTTTCCAGAGTCTTAGCAAACACAGTGACAGCCTTGCTGTGAATATCTGCAGACTGATCCCACTTCTGAGTTTTCACGAGAATCAGACTGTTCTATAGCCTTATGACCTTGGCATCCACTTCAGCTACTTCCAGAGAGAGGGCCTCAGAGACAGTTTTTGTCCGTTTTATTGGACCTGGTTTATCAAAATTACGAAGATGATTTGAGGGTGTACTTCCTCTCTGTTTTTAGCAGAAAAGAAATACCTGCTCTTATCTGCCTTTGCAACTCCACAGATAGATTCACTTTATGAAATCTATCTGAGCTGTTTTCCATAGCTCTATGGAAAACATTCTGCAGGTGCTCGCCTGACTTCCTTGTCTGCTTATATACTAGTGAGGACACCTTTTCATTTGTGAGGAAGCTTGCCCCTGGCATCCCATATTTCTATGCTAGAAAAAAGATGCAGTCTATTATACTCACCTTATCCTCTTATTTATTACGTATGAGAAAATTCACACATTGCAAAGCACTAGCCAGCTGTTCTGTATATGCCATTAAAAATCATTGGACCCAGAATAGGATTCCACTAGGAGTATGCATCCTTTGTTCATCGTATGTTGGACATTTTGCAAGACAGCCCTTACCTCTAGCATATCTTCCTACTGGCCCATTCCGACTATTACTAATAATCATAATTGAAATCATGTTGCTGGACCACAACTTAGGATAATAACAATGAGAATAACACTAGTAATGCACAGCTAACTTCTGTGTATCTCCTAGGCGCTGTTCACTATTTTAAATGCATAATACATTTTACCTTATTCGATCTGTACCATAATCCTGGGAATTTTGCGCTAATGGTATCATTATTTTGTCAATGATGAAACTGAAGTTTTGATAGGTTAAAGGATTTACCCCAGTTCACAAATCTAGTGTATGTTGAGGCAGGGATTCCAACTCAGTGCTGTGACACTGCTCCAGAGCCTGGAGTCTTCATCACCTGCGGACCCACCATGCTTTTACCTGCTTCCCTTTGACAGTCTTTGCATCTGACGCTCATACCCCAACCCCATTCTTTCAGTTTTATTAGCAGCTGTGTAGTGAATGTCTTTGTATGTAGACATTGGCGTACTTGTTCGGTATACCTTCAGGAACATTTCTGGCGAGGACTTTGGGGTGAAGAGTTATCTTCATTTACATTGTTATACTTATCCAATTATTCCCCCCAAAATTTTTATAAACCACAGTGAAACAAGAGGTCCCTATTTTTTCACACACTTGCCAAATAATGACTGTTTTCCTTTTTTTTTTTGCCTAATTACTAGATTAAAATAGGTTTCTTTATTTTTTAAAACAGAGTCCTACATCTGTAGGACTCTGTACTCTACAGGTATCTGTATTTTGGGCAAGCTTCTAAGGTGATTGTCACACTGCCTGCCTTTGACCTGGGACAGTGTTGGGGAACAGCACTACAGTGGATAGAAATCAGCCTGCAAGTCAAAGATGGAGTTTCTGGCTCCAACTATTTACTATCTCTGTGACCCTGAGGGAAGTCATTTTCTCTCTCTCTCTCTACCTCTCTTTTCCTGCCTATAAAATATGTATAATAAACTTTTCCAGCCTGTGGGAAAGAGAAAAATGAAATAATGTGTGCGAACACTCTGGAGAGCTGAAAAATGTAACCCACACATATTTTTATTACTAAAACAGCTAAGTTAAGAGAGGATGCCACTAAAATAAATAAGAAAAATTGTTAAATAACTGCAACATTTAAAATATAAATGCAGCCAGGTAATGCCTTATGAAATCCCTTAGGTTATTATTAAAGATCTAAAATCATACACTCATTTTTAATGCGATTTGTTGTTAAGAAAGCAATTGCAAACTATGTATTACATTGACACAAGTATTATTAGAGCCTTCTCTCAATAGCTTGAATCTATAAATGAAAAACTAAATAGCCAACTGAATCACACTGAGGTGCCCTTTGGGAAACATAATGTAGCAGGAATCAGCTGGGCATTTAATCAGCTACAGAAGAGGAAGGAAAAGCCACTGATACATGTCCTTAGTGTACCAAATCACAGAAAAATAGTACAGCACAGTCAGAGAATCACAGCTGGTCTCTGAATAAACAGGTAATTTCAGGAGATACATCAGCAAACACTTAGGAGTGCTTCTATGCCAAACATTCTTCCCAGCACAGAGTCTGTAATCTAATTGGAGAAATGACAGGTACACTGGAATAGTTTAAATAGCAGTCAGTATGTGAAGTCACACGATCACATGACACAAGTCAAAGGAGCGGTTTAGAACCTCACTGTGGCAGACGGGCATTAACTACTTTAAATTCAGTATTTTGTGGGTTTCCCTTTTGTGGGAACTATGGAATTCTACTCAAATCTTCATTTTAAGAGAAATTTGTAATATGAAATAGCCAAAGATAGCTCATCCTTAGTATGGTTTTAAACATTCTTATTTCTGGTAATGACGTTTCTGAATTTTTAAGTGGGTGTTGAACAATGAGAACACATGGACACAGGGAGGGGAAACATCACACACCAGGGTCTGTCAGGGGATGGGGGACTAGGGGAGGGATAGCAGGTGGTGGGGAGATTGGGGAGGGTTAACATTAGGAGAAATACCCAACGTAGATGATGGAGGGATGGATGCAGAAAGCCACCATGGCATTGTGTAAACCTGTGTAAGAATCCTATACAATCTGCACATGTACCCCAGAACTTAAAGTATTAAAAAAAGAAGAAAAAAATAACAGCATTAAGGGACTCCTTCAATAATCCACCTTTCCTGAGAGATGGATGGAGGAACTCAGCTCATATTTATAGAATGTCAGACTTAAAAGAAAATGAAGTAACTTTCTTTGCAAATGTCTATTGAGTTCTTTCCAAGCACATCTATTAAGACTGTTCTCAAATTTAATTTGCAGAGGAACTGCATGGAGAGGTATGGCCTTCTCTGGATTCCATCTGGCCTGTGTAGCTATTAGCCATTGGTAACCAGGGGATTTCATTAATTCAGAATGTTCTGTGGACGTCAGGCACAGGTTACAGTTTTATAATGCCTGGCTGTCTCCAGGGATGAATACTCAATATTATTAGATACATCTGTGAGCAAGTAGGGTAGCCTCTGGCTGACCAAATGTGTGGAATGACAGATGAGGATACTGGTTGTTTTTTTAGTGCTGGTTTAATCCATTTTTATTGAAACTGCTCCTTGCTCCTAGACACTGCCTGGCATGGCTGAGACTTCATTTCACCCTGCTGTTTTCTGCTGATCCTGAGTAAAGGGCATCATCATCTTTTTATTAAAAGACTGCTGAAGGGCCATAAAAAGCAGACACTATGCACAGATGTGTGTGTGTTTGTGTGTGTATCTATATATCTTTAATGTTATCACAGACTTAATCACTAAACATTTAGTGCTTTGGGGGAAAGCATGAACAATTGATGTTGGTAATAAAGTTATAAAGATGTTGACTTACGCATATTGTAGATTAAAAAAATTATAATCAGAAAACATGATTAGAAATCAAACCAATTAGAAATAAGATTCTTAAGACTCTAGAATCACATGATCCCAACTATTTTTCTTTGTATTATCTTTCGCATAGTGGCACAGACTGTGAGCCTGGATGCCGCTGATAGTACAGACTGACTCAACTGTGAGAACTCTCTTCTTGACTTAAAGACTATCCATTGTTTGCTTTTCTTTTCCTGCCTCTTATCTGGAAGTTTTCTTGCTTGATTCTTTGAAGAATTGTTTATTGAATGCCAGATACTTTGCTAGGACTCAGTGAGGAGACAGACAGAAGAAATAAGCCATAGTCCTAGCCTTGTGGAGTAACTAGTCTACTGGTATACATTTCCTAAAATTAGCAATATGAATATACCTTATGAATGTTAAGAGGGCTAATATTGCTACAAATTTTATATTACATTTCATACTATGAGAAGCATATTATCTTCTTAATACCTGTCTATTGGTTTCAGCCTTGAATGTAAGTGGTCAAAAGAAATGTTATCAGCCAGGCATGGTGGTACACACCTGTAACCCCAGAACTTTGGAAAGTTGAGGAGGGAGAAATACTTGAGGCCAAAAGTTTGAGACCAGCCAGGGCAACATGATAAAATCCTGTCTCTACAGAAAATACAAAAATTAGCTGTGCATGGTGGTACATGCCCATAGTTCCAGCTACTCAGGAGGCTGAGGTGAAAGGATTGATTGTGCCCAGGAGATCAAGGCTGCAGTGAGCTATGATCACTTGAGCAACAGAGTGAGACCCTATTTCAAAAAGAAAAAACAGTAATAATATTATGAATCTCTAAACATTTATTTGGTTTGATTTTAGAAAAAAGGTCACCTCTTCTAAATATATTTTGATTGCATTTGTAGCCTTTTTTTAGTCTTTTGTGTCTACAAAGTAAATTACTCATAAAATACACATCTATAATGGGATGCAAACAAGTTTAAAAATAAATAAAACCTCTAATATTAAAATGTTAATGGAATCTTGTTATAAAAAATTGGAAACAGTACTAAATGAGGTTTGAGCAACGCCTTGAGGATTTATACAATTTCTGGGAAATTACAAAATATTCCATGAGATTCTTTCAGGACTTACTGTCATTTATAAGCTACCAGGAACTCTTACAAACATTCACCAACAATTTTAGCATTAAAAAGGGACCCTTCTTCTTGACAATGTATTTATAGGTGCCTCATTTTAAAATTCTATCTGGCAATTCCATTATTCTATGTAGATAAACATAAGAATTCTAAATATTTATACATCAAATTTACCCAGTACTTGAATGAGTCTAAAATACCCTCCTTGTGATTAGATGCATTGATTTATGTATGCTATTCCTGAAATATGCCTTAAGTTTATGCTGATGGTACATTAGTCACTGATGTCTGAAGAGAGTTTACTAGAATAACCAAGTCATTTGTGTATAATTTCTAGTACAGTCTTGGCCTTCTTCTGTAGTGATGGTTACTTGGTCTGGTTAGTAGTGTTTTGCCAGCTGAGTGCTTTTGTATCACCTTGTGTGTGACTGATTCAGGATCATCTCCCCAGAATCAAGGAGGATTGAGTAGCCAGCTTTAGGAGGGCTGGGGCTGCCCAGCCTTCATCATTACCACTGGATAGTTCAGACATTGCCACACCTCTCTGGATACCCTATGTGGTTTGGGTTTATTATTCCAAGAACCCTCTCATCAGGGGAATAAACAAACTACTGGGCTTCTGCATTTTGGATTTGAGCTAGCAGCTGCAGCAGAGCTATCTCAGAGAGCCAGTGGACCCAGGGACCTTGGGGACCCATGGGATTTGTCTTGAGGGCAGAAGAAGCTATAGGTCCCATGGGAACCTGAGCCCAAGGGTACCTTCTGCTGCAAATAAGGTGGGGCTCCATTTCAGCTAATTTGGGGTCCAGACAGCTGAGTGAGCAGCAGGAGTCATTTTCAGCTGTTCTATCACAGGTATAGACTCACTTTTTCTCTAAGGAGCCAAAAAATGCATGCCTTTCTTTATAGACCCAGAAGATCTAGAGATCTCTTCCACAGTTCACCAGTTAAAAGCATGTAAAGGTTTTATTGTTGGTTTTTTATCTAAGTTAACATTAAAGGCTGTTATTACTTTGGGTAGATAAGTCCATCAAAATAATAGATGGCCTGCAGTTATAGTGCACCAACTCTTATTCCCTCATTTATGCCTTTTACCCTCAAAGGATTGTTGAGTCAAATAGAATGGTAGATAAAGAATAGTTTTAAAAAGGGTAAAGGTACAGTACAAAGAGAAGATATTGTTGTATTACTACAGATATCATCACTCTCTTAGTATAATGAAACATCCAGAGTTCTGCCGTGTTCAGAATCAAATTTGGAAATGAAATATAATGGGAAGGAAGAAGGAAGGAGAAGATTGAACTGTCACTTAGTGCACCTGTATTGTCTCTTGACAAACATCTAAACATTTATTTGGTTTGCTTTTTATCTGCTAGATGAAGACAAGGAGAGCTCAAATTGATAGTCACTGACCAAAAAAAAAAAAAAAAAGGTTGCCTAATTGTTTATTGAAACCCTGGTGTCGATACAAAGAGAAGCTTGTATACTTTGTCTGGATCCCCAGTGGAAATATTTTGCAAATCTATAATAAAATGTCACAGCCAGGATATTCACCATGATGTGATCCACTGATCTTACTCAGATTTCCAGTTTTATTTTATTTTGTTTTATTTTTTTGAGACAGAGTCTAGTCTTGCTCTGTCACCCAGGCTGGGGTGCAGTGGAACAGTCTCAGCTCACTGCTACTGCCACCTCCCACGTTCAAGTGATTCTCATGCCTCAGCCTCAAGAGTAGCTGGGATTACAGACATGCATCACCACAACCATCTAATTTAATTTCCCGTTTTCTTTATATTCATTTCTCTCTCTCTCTCTCTCTCTCTCTCTCTCTCTCTCTCTATGTATGTATGTGTGTGTGTGTATTAGTATGAGGTTCTATACAATTTCACTACCTGTTTAAGTTCATGTATCCATCACAGTCAAGACACAGGTAATTTCTAATACCCCAAAGATCCCTCATGTTTACCAGAGCAAACTCCCTGTTTTCTATGTTCAACCTGACCCCTGCCAACCATTACCTGCACTCCAGCTCTAAAATTTTGTAATTGCACGAATGTTATATAATTAGAAGCATGCAGTGTGTAACCTTCTATGATTGCTTCTCACTCAGCAAAATTCCCTGGACATTGTGTACTGCAATCGTTTCTTTCCAATTTTTGATGACTAGTATTTCCAGGTATGAATGTTCACCAGTTTCCTTATATTCACCCACTGATGGACACCTGGATTGCTTTTATTTTTTGACTATTACGATGAAGGCTATTTTAACATCTGTCTATAGGTTGTATAAACATGAGTTTTTATTTCTCTTGAAAAATTACTCGGGGGTGTAATTGCCGAGTTGTATGTTAGTTGTATGTTTAGTTTTGTAGGAAACTGCCTAACTGTTTTTCTGGCATGGTTCTCCCAGTTCACAGCCCATGATGTTAAGTGACCCTCATGCTCACACCATCCCCTGCAATTGGTTTTATCATTACTTTTTCTGCTCTAAAAGGTGTGTAGCGACACCTCTTTGTGGTTTTCATATGCATTTTCCTGATGACAAATGATATAGAACAGTTTGTCATGTGCTATATACTATTTGACATCCTTGTTGGCAAAATGTCTGTCTTTTTCCCATTTTCTAAATGGATGTTTCTTACCATTAAGTTTTGAGAATTCTTCGTATAGTCAAGATATTAGTGCTTTGTAGAATACATGGTTTCCAGCTATTTTTTCTCAGTCTTTGGCTTGTCTTTTTACTCTTTTCATTTGGGTATGATACAGCAAAAACTTTTAATTTTGAAGAAGTCTAGTTTATGGGCATTTCCCCTAAAGGCCAGTGCTTTTGGTATCAAGTTTAAGAACTCTGCCTAGCTGTACTTTGCAGAGAAGTCCTTCTATACATTTTCCTAAAAGTATAGTCATCTTACGTTTTGCATTTAAGTCTCTCATCTCTTTTGAGTTAGTTTTGTATATGGTATAAGACATAGTTTGAGATTCATGGTTTGCCCTGCAGTTTGTGTGTCCAATTGCTCAGTAGCATTTGTTGAAAGGACCCTCCTTGCTCCATTGAACTGCTGTTCTGCCTTTGTCAAAAATTAGTTGGATGTATTTGTGTGGGTCTGTTTCCAAGGTCTTTGTCCTCTACCAGTGCCACACATTACTGATTAACTGTTCAGTAAATATTCATATCAGATGGAGTGATGTTTCTCACTTTATTCTTCTTTGTCAGGAGACTTAGCTATTCTAGGGCAGGTGCTACTCTGTATAAGTTTGAGAATGCCATGTACATACATACACGTGTACTCTCAGCAATGTTTGTATACATTGTGATGGGAATTACATTAAAGCTCTTGATAAATTTGGAGAAAATTGACATGTTTACTGTGTTGAATCTTTGAACTCACGAGCACAATATATCCTGTGAATTGTCAAATGTTTCTCTTTTGGTGTCAGCTGATAGATCATGTTCTTTCTTTAGCCTCTTCCAATGGTGGATGACATTGATTGTTTTTTTTTTTTTTTTTTTTTTTTTTTAAGTTGACTCAGCCTTGCATAAATGAAATAAGTCCTACTTCGTGATTGAGCACAATTCTTTTTGTACATTGTTGGATTCAGTTCTCTAATATTTTGTTGAGGATGTTTGCAACTATATTCATAAAAATATTGGTCTATAGTTTTCTTTCTTTTTTTTAACTGCCTTTGTCTGATTTTGGTATCAGTTTAATACTAGCCTCATGGGAAGATTGGTTATAAAATATTTTCTCTTTTGTTACTTTCTGCAAGAGTTTACGAAAACTTGATGTTAATTCTTCCTTTATAAAAATGGTAGAATTCTCTAGTGAAGCAATCTGGACCTGAGGATTTTATTTTTGGAGAACATGTTAGTTATAACAGTAATTTCTGTAGTAGCTATAGGACTATTGAGATTGTCTATTCTATCTTGGTTGAGTCATGGTAGTTTATAGTTTTTGAGAAATCAGTTCATATTTAATAACATGTTGAATTTATGAACTTAAAGTTGTTTATAACATTTCTTTATTATCTTTGTAGTGACTGATGAATTTGTAGTAATCCACTATTTTACTTTTGTTATTTATAACTATTACCTTCTGTGTCTCTCTCTCTCTCTTTTTCTGTCTTTATGCCAGTCTTCTTTTTTTTTTTTTTTTTTTGAGATGGAGTTTTGCTCTTGTTACCCAGGCTGGAGTGCAATGGCACGATCTCGGCTCACTGCAACCTCTGCCTCCTGGGTTCAGGCAATTCTCCTGCCTCAGCCTCCTGAGTAGCTGGGATTACAGGCACGTGCCACCATGCCCAGCTAATTTTTTGTACTTTTAGTAGAGATGGGGTTTCACCACATTGACCAGGATGGTCTCGATCTCTTGACCTCGTGATCCACCCGCCTCAGCCTCCCAAAGTGCTGGGATTACAGGCTTGAGCCACCGCGCCTGGCCCTGCCAGTCTTCTTAGGGGTTCATGAGTTATATTATTTTTCAGAAAAAAAATATTTATTATTTTTCTACTGTTTCTCAGTTTCTGTTTTATTAATTTAGATATCTTTCACATTCTTCCCCCTAGTTTCTTTGAGTCTATTTTGCATTACTTTTTCTAGAATCTTGAGGTAGGAACTTAAGTAATTTTTTCATTCTTTCTATCTAATGTAGTCAGTTAGTGCTATGAATTTTCCTCTTGTCACTGTTTTAGCTGCATCCCACATATTTTTATATGCTGTGTTTTTATTTTCACTTAGTTCTATGTATTATTTTTATTTTACTTGAGAGTTTCCCTTTGAATCACAGATTTTTTAGAAACATATGTTTAGAGATTTTCCTACTGCCTTCTAATCACTGATTTCTAGTATGATTTCACTGTGATCAAATAATAAGTTCTCTATGATTTCAGCTCACTTGAAAATGTCAAGATCTATTTTCTGGCCTAGGGTGTGATTTATCTTTGTCAGTGTTTCATAGGGTTTTGAAAAATATGTATATTGAGTGGCAAGATGAGTACATGTGTCAGTTAGATCCTGTTCATTGATTGAATATCTTTTGTGATCTTTTCTGCCAGTTTTCTAAACGTGCTAAAGTTTTTAACTATTCTTGTGGATATTACTGTTTTTCTCTTAGCTTTCTTAGTTTTTGCTTCTTGTTACCCAGGCTGGAGTGCAATGGCACAATGTTTGGTTTGTACGCATTTAGGATTGTTACATATTTCTGGCAGATCAGTCCTTTTTCTATTTTGTCATGTCCCTCTTTGTCTCTGAAAACTTTATTTGCCTTAAGTCTGCTTCTTCAGTTATTAAGATAGGCACTCCTGCTTTTCTATTATTAATGTTTACATGGTGTGTCTTCTCTTCATTTTCTAATATGCCTGGGTGATTGACTTTGACATATATTTTAAGCCTCAAGTAATTGGGTAATTTTTTAATACATTCTGCCCCTCTCTGCTATTTAAGTGCCATATCTAGGTCATATATATATATATGTATTTTGTACTTTAGGTTCTGGGTTAATGTGCAGATCATGCAGGATTATTGCATAGGTACACATATGGCAATGTGGTTTGCTGCCTCCATCCCCCCATCACCTACATCTGGCATTTCTCCCCATGTTATCCCTCCCTGAGCTCCCCACCTCACTGCTGTCCTTTCCTTGCCCCCGCCCCCGACAACAATCTCCAGTGTGTCAGGCTCCCCTTCCTGTGTCCATGTGTTCTCATTGTTCATCACCCACCTATGATAGAGAACATGTGGTGTTTGATTGTCTGTTCTTATGTCAGTTTGCTGAGAATTATGGTTTCCAGATTCATCCAAGTCCCTACAAAGGACACAAACTAATTCTTTCTTATGGCTGCATAGTATTCCATGGTGTATATGTGCCACATTTTCCTTGTCCAGTCTATCATCAATGGGTGTTTGGGTTGTTTCCAGGTCTTTACTATTGTAAACAATACTGCATGAACAGACATGTTCATGAGACTTTATAATAGAATGATTTATAATCCTTTGGCTATATACCCAGTAATGAGATTGCTGGGTCAAATGGAATTTCTGTTTCTAGGTCCTTGAGGAATTGCCACACTGTCTTCCACAATGGTTGAACTAATTTACACTCCCACCAACAGTGTAAACCTATTTCTCCGCATCCTCTCCAGCATCTCTTGTCTCCAGATTTTTTAATGATCACCATTCTAACTGGTGTTAGGTGCTATCTCAATGTGGTTTTGATTTGCATTTCTCTAATAATCAGTAATGATGAGCATTTTTTCATGTTTGTTGGCCTTATATATGTCTTCTTTTGAAAAGCGTCTCTTCTTATCCTTTAACCACATTTGGGTGAGTTTGTTTGATTTTTTCTTGTAAATTTGTTTTATTTCTTTGTAGATTCTGGATATTAGCCCTTTGTCAGATGGGTAGATTGCAAAACTTTTTTCCCATTCTGTTGGTTTCAGGCTCACTCTAATGATTGTTTCTTTTGCTCTGAAGTTTAATTAGGTAACATTTGTTTATTTTGACCTTTGTTGCCAATGCTTTTGGTGTTTTAGTCATGAAGCCCTTGCCTATGTCTATGTCCTGAATGGTTTTGCCTAGGTTTTCTTCTAGGGTTTATGTGGTGTTAGGTCTTATGTTTAAGTTTTTAATCCATCTGGAGTTAATTTTAGTTTAAGGTGTCAGGAAGGGGTCCAGTTTCTGCTTTCTGCACACTGTTAACCAGTTTTCCCAACACCATTTATTAAACAGGGAATTCTTTCCCCATTGCTTGTTTTTGTCAGCTTTGTCAAAGATCAGATGGTTGTAGATGTGTGGCGTTGCCTCCAGGGCTGTATTCTGTCCAGTACCATGCTGTTTTGATTACTGTAGCCTTGTAGTAGAGTTTGAAATCATGTAGCATAATGCCTCCCACTTTGTTCTTTTTGCTTAGGATTGTCTTGGCTATGTGGGCTCTCTTTTGGTTCTATATGAAATTTAAGGTGGTTTTTTCCAGTTCCATGAAGAAGGTCACTGGTAGCTTGATGGGGACAGCATTGAATCTAGGAATTACTTTGGGCAGTATGGCCATTTTCACGATAGTGAGATTCTTCCTAACCATGAGCATGGAATGTTTCTCAATCTGTTTGTGTCCTCTGTTATTTCCTTGAGCAGTAGTTTGTAGTTCTCCTTGAATAGGTCCTTTACATCCTTTGTTAGTTGTATTCCTAGGTATTTTATTCTCTTTGTAGCAATTGTTAATGGGAGTTTGCTCATGATTTGGCTGTTAGTCTGTTATTGGTATATAGAAATGCTTGTGATTTCTGCACATTCATTTTGTATCCTGAGACTTTGCTGAAGTTGCTTATTAGTTTAAGGAGATTTGGGGCTGAAATGTAGGGTCTTCTAAATATATAATTATGTCATCTGCAAATAGAGACAATTTGACTTTCTCTTTTCCTAATTGAATACCCTTTTTTTTTTCTTGCCTAATTGCTCTGTCTAGAACTCCCAATACTATATTGAATAGGAGTGGTGAGAGAGCATCCGTGTCCAGTGCCGGATTTCAAAGGGAATGCTTCCAGTTTTTGCCCATTCACTATGATATTGGCTGTAGGTTTGTCATAAATAGCTTTTATTGTTTTGAGATACATTCCTTTATTGAGAGTTTTTTAGCATAAAGGGCTGTTGAATTTTGTCAAAGGCCTTCTCTGCATCTATTGAGATAATCATGTGGTTTTTGTCTTTGGTTCTGTTTATGTGGTGGATTCCATTTATAAACTTGTGTGTGTTGAACCAGCCTTATATCCCTGGGATGAAGGCTACTTGATCATGATGGAAAAGCTTTTTGATGTGGTGTTGCAGTCGGTTTGCCAGAATTTTATTGAAGATTTTTGCATCTATGTTCATCATGGATAACGGCCTGAAGTTTTCTTTTCTTGTTGAGTCTCTGCCAGGTTTTGGTATCAGGATGATGCTGGTCTGATAAAATGATTTGGGAAGGATTCTCTCTTTTTGTATTGTTTGGAATAGTTTCAGAAGGAATGGTACCAGCTCTTCTTTGTACATCTGATAGAATTCAGCTGTGAACCCATCTGGACCTGGGATATTTTTGGTTGGTAGGCTATTAATTGCTGCCTCAATTTCAGCCCTTATTATTGGTCTATTCAAGGTTTCAGCTTCTTCCTGGTTTAGGATTGGAAGGGTGCAAGTGTCCAGGAATTTATCCATTTCTTCCAGGTTTACTATTTTATGTGCGTAGAGTTGCTTGCAGTAATCTCTGATTGTAGTTTGTATTTCTGTAGAAGCTGTGGTGATATCCCCTTTATTGTTTTTTATTGCATCAATTCGATTCTTCTCCTTTTTATTTTTTATTAATCTGGCTATTTTGTTGATGTTTTTAAAAAAGCAGCTCCTGGATTTATTGATTTTTTTTTGAAGGTTTTTTGTGTCTCTATTTCCTTCAGTTCTTCTCTGATCTTGGTTATTTCTTGTCTTCTGCTAGGTTTTGAGTTTTTTTGATCTTGCTTCTCTAGCTCTTTTAATTTTGATGATAAGTGTCGATTTTAGATATTTCCTCACTTCTCTGGTAGGCATTTACTGGTATAAATTTCCCTCTAGACACTATTTTAGATGTGTCCCAGAGATTCTGGTATGTTGTGTCTTTGTTCTCATTGGTTTCAAAGAATATCTTTATTTTTGCCTTCATTTCATTGTTTATCCAGTTGACATTCAGGAGGCAGTTGTTCAGTTTCCATGAAGCTGTGTGGTTCTGAGTTACTTTCTGAATTCTGAGTTTAATTTGATTGCCCTATGGTCTGACAGACTGTTATGATTTCCGTTTTTTTTTTGCATTTGCTGAGGAATAATGTACTTCCAATTATGTGGTCAATTTTAGAGTAGGTGCAGTGCGATGCTGAGAAGATTGTATATTCTGTGGATTTAGGGTGGAGATTTCTGTAGATGTCTATTAGGTTTGCTTGGTCCAGATCTGAGTTCAAGTCTTGGATATCCTTGTTAATTTTCTTTCTCGTTGATCTGTCTGTTATCAACAGTAGAATGTTAAAGTCACCCACTATAATTGTGTGGGAGTCTAAGTCTCTTTGTAGGTCATTACGAACTTGCTTTATGTACCTGGATGCTCCTGTATTGGGTTTGTATATATTTAGGATCATTAGCTCATCTTGATGCATTGATCCTTTTACCATTATGTAATGCCCTTCTTTGTCTCTTTTGATCTTTGATAGTTTAAATTTCATTTTATCAGAGCAACTCCTCCTTTTTTTTGCTTTCCATTTGCTTGATAAATCTTTCTCCATCCCTTTATTTTGAGTCTGTGTGTGTCCTTGCATGTGAGATGGGTTTCCTGAATACAGCACACTGATGCATCTTGACTTTTATGCAAATTGCCAGTCTGTGTCTTTTGATTGGGGCATTTAGCCCATTTACATTTAAGGTTAATATTGTTATGTGTGAATTTGATCCTGCCATTTTGATGCTAGCTGGATGTTTTGCCTGTTAGTTAATGCATTTTTTTCAATGTGTTGATAGTCTTTACCATTTGGTACATTTTTGGAGTGACTGTTACTGTTACTGGTCGTTCCTTTCCTTGTTTAGTGCTTCTTTAAGGAGCTCTTGTAAGGCAGGCCTGGTAGTGATGAAATCTCTCAACAATTGTTTGTCCATAAGGGATTTCTTTCTCTTTTGTTTATGAACCTTAGTTTGGCTGGATATGAAATTCTAGGTTGAAAGTTCTTTCTTTAAGTTTGTTGAATACTGGCCCCCACTCTCTTCTGGCTTTTAGGGTTTCTGCAGAGAGATCCACTGTGAGTCTGATGGGCTTCCCTTTATGGGTAACCAGATCTTTCTCTCTGGCTTCCCTTAGCATTTTTCCCCGTCATTTCAACCCTGGTGAATCTGACGATTATGTGCCTTGGGGTTGCTTTACTTAAGGAATATCTTTGTGGTGTTCTTTGTATTTCCTGGATTTGAATGTTGGCCTACCTTGCTAGGTTGGGAAATTCTCTTGGATAATATCCTGAAGAATGCTTTCTAGCATGGACTCATTCTCTCTGTCATATTCAGGTATACCTATCAAACATATATTAGGTCTTTCCACATAATCCTATATTTCTTGGAAGCTTTGTTCATTTCTTTCAATTTTTTTCCCTCTATTCTTGCTTTTTCATTTTATTTCATTGAGTTGATCTTCAGTCTCTGATATCCTTTCTGCTGTTTGGTTGATTTTGGCTATTGAAACTTGTGTATGCTTTGCAAAGTTCTCGTGCTGTGTTTTTCAGCTCCATCAAGTCGTGTATATTCTTCTCTAAGCTGTTCATTCTAGTTAGCATCCCATCTGACCTTTTTTTCCTAGGTTCTTAGTTTCTTTGCATTGGGTTTGAACATGTTCTTTTATCTCTGAGAAGTTTGTGATTACCCACCTTCTGAAGCCTGTTTCTGTCAATTCATCACATTCATTCTCCATCCATCATTGATCCCTAGCTTGTGAGTTGTGATCCCTTGGAAGAGGAGAGGCATTCTGGTTTTTGATGTTTTAATCCATTTTGTGCTGGTTTCTTCCCATGTTAGTGGCTTTATCTACTGGTTGTCTTTGTAGTTGGTGACTTCTGGATAGTGTTTGAGTGCACATCCTTTTTGTTGATGATGAAGTTATTTCTTTCTGTTTCTTAGTTTTTATTCTGACAGGCCCCTCTACTGCAGGACTGCTAGAGGTCCACTCCAGACCCTGATTGCTTGGGGATCACCTGTGGGGGGCTGCAGAATAGTAAGGGTTGCTGCCAGTTTCTTCTTCTGTTATCTTCTTCCCAGAAGGGTTCCTGCCAGATGTTGGCCTGAGCTCTCCTTTATGAGGTGTCTCTTTGAGTATATGGGAGTCAGGGAGCTGCTTGAGGAGACAGTCTGTCCCTTATAGGAGCTCAAGTATTGTGCTCAGAGCTCTGTTGTTCTGTGCAGAGATATTGGGAAGGTACTTAAGTCTGCTGCAGTGGAACTCAACTGCTTCTTTTCCCAGGTGCTCTGACCTAGGAAGGTTGACTTTATTTATAAGTTCCTTTCATGCTGCTGCCTTTTTTCATAGATGCCCTGCCCTGCACGGAGTAGTTTAGTCACAGTCTGCCAGCAGAGGTATTGCTTAGCTGCCGCAGTCTCTGCCCAGCTGCTGTGTGATCTGCCTTGGTAGTGGTGGTTACCCATCCCCACACTGACCTGGACCATCCTGGGTCCAGCTGCACTTGCTTGAAAACTCTGAATCAGGAGCATTTCAAATTTCTTGTTTTGTGGGGGTGGTATCTGCTGAACCAGATGGTCTGGTTCCCCATCTCTGCCCCTCCTTTTCAGTTGAATGGGTAGCTCTGTCTCCCAGGCTTACCAGGCACCAGTTGAAACAGCCACCCAGATTTGTGTGAGTTTCTGTATGCCAACCCGGCACCAGCTGAAACTGCTGTGCTGAAAACTCATGGGGCTTTTTGGCCTGGGAATCTCCTGGTCTGTGGGCAGTGAAAATTTGTTTGAAAATGTGGTGGGCACTCACCCTCTGCCTTGTTCTTGCTGGGAACCGCACTCTGAAGCTGTTCTTATCCCCTTTGGCCATCTTGCTAGATTATTTATATTTAAGGTAATTATTGATAGGTTTAGTGCTTTGTCTGGCATTTTATTATTTGGTTTTTTTTCTGGTTCTCATTCCCCTTTTACTGCTTTTCTTGCCTTCCTAGGGTTTATTAAGTTTTGTTATTCAATTCTGTCTTGACTTATGGTATATTTTAATGTATTTCTTTGTAGTTTTCAAAGTGGTTGTTCTGGGCATTACAGTAAACATATGTGGATCGTAACAGTCTTCTGATACATTTGTTTCCTACTGTTACTCTAGAATATTCCATAAACTTGGTGGCTTAAAACAAAAGAAATTTGTACTCTCACTTCTGGAAACCAGAAGTCCAAGTCAAGTTTGCTAGGCCAACATCAAGATGTGAGCAGGGCTGGAATCACTTCAACCTGTCTGGGAAAGAATTCAGTCCTTCCTTCTTCTAGCTTAGGGTGGCCGCTGGCATTTCCTTGGCTTGTGGCCACATCAGTCCACTCTCTGCCTTTGGCATCATGAGACCATCTTCTCCTCTGTCTGAAATCTCCCTCTGCCTCTCTCTCATATGGATACTAGTGATGGCATTAGGGCCCACCTAGATAATTCAGGACAATCACCCCCATTTAGAGCCTTAACTTAAGCACATTTGCAAAATCTTTAGTCTAAAAAGTAAGATTTACAGATTTGAGGGATTAGAGTGAGGACAGGAGTGGACAGGATTGAGGCTGTTATTTATCTTAATGACAACTAATGCCAGCATTTAACACTTTAAATATAGTTAGGAAATAGCACTTGCATTTAGTGCCCTTTACCCTTTGACTTTTTAAAATTATTATTGAAAGTATCAGAAGGTGTTCTAATTGTTTCAATCGTTAAGTAAGATTTACAGAACTCATGGTAAACAAAATAGTCTATTTTATATAGTAAAATTCCTCTTTTTATCATTTCTTTTCTTTTTGAAGAATGTCCTTGGGCCAACCATTAAGGGCAGGTTCTACCACCTACTCTTAATTTGCAACAACAAATTATTTGCCTGAGAATTTTTTTTTTTAATTTTCTTTATTTCTGAAGCATAGGGTCACTGAATATAGAATTTGTAGCTGACAGTTCTTCCTTCTGGCCTCCATGATCCCAAATGGGAAAATCACTGTCATTGAAGTAGTTGTTTCTATGTAGGTAACATTTTGTTTCTTCTTGGTTTTTTTTTTTTTTTTTCTGTCTTTAGTTTTTGAAAGTTGGATTACATGTGTCTTGAAATGGACTTGTTTGGTTTCATTTTTGAGAGGTTAACCTAGATTTTTTTGGTCTATAATTCATGTGTTTTGCCAAATTTGGGGAGTTATCAGCATTGTTAAAAAAATAATTTTAACACCATCATCTAGCTTGTCTCCTTCTGGAATTGTAATGATAAAAAAATGGTGGATCCTATTTTTATTGTGTTTGTTTCTGTTTTGTTTTTTATTTTGTGTGTGTGTGTCCCATAGGCCTCTGAAGCTTTGTTTCTTTTCCATTTTTTAATCTATTTTCTCTCTGTTGTTCAGTGTAGGAGAATTTCATTGATCTGAAGTTCACTGATTCTATTTTTGCTTATTTCAATTTTAATATTAAGCAAATATAGCAATTTTTAGTTTTCTATTATTGTATTTTTAGTTCCCTAATTGCCTTTTAGTTCATTTTTATAACTTATTTCTTTGCTGAGATTTGTCACTTTTTTTGTTTTCAGATGATTTGTAAATGATAACTGAAACAGTTTTAAGTGGTCTGGCTTTAAAATCCTTGTCAGATGGGTCCAACCTCTGATTCATTTCAATTGGGGTCACTTGATTGCCTTTCATTATTCAAGCCATGATTTCCTTGGCCCTTGGTGTGGTGATTGTGTCCCAGTTCTTTTGTCTGTCATGTTGGGTAATGCTAGCTACTGTTTACATCTATTATTACATGGGTGAAAAAGCAATGGTGATTTTGCCATTGAAATTAATGGCATTTATGCCATTGAAAGTAATAGCAAAAACCGCAATTGCTTTGGCAACCACCTAATATTTTAGCAAGCAAGCACCTTGTTTAGGCTTGACACGTGGGCCTCAGCCTATTCTGTGGGCTGGGAAAGAGGTTCCAGTGGTAGTTTGATTATTGGAGACTTCAAGGTTTGCTTTGATCTGCTCAGAGGGTTTAGTGCCCAAAGAGGTTCCACTGCTCTCTGCTGGTGTTAGCTGAGGGAAAAGAAGTTTTTCCCAGGCTTGCGGTGTATAGGATGGGGTGGGCTGGGGGAGATGTTGGTGAGGGAATGAGGGGGGTTGGAGGGACCCCTCTTCTCAGTGCCCCCTCACCTATTCCACTCCCTCTGTACCTCTGTCTGAGTGGGGAGGAGACTCAGTCTCAGACCTGCAGGGACAAAGAGCCTTCCCGGGTGAGATCACTTGCGTAGCTGCATGCCTCTTGTAGGTTCTGCCTTGGATATCTTTCCTTGGACAAGGCAGCCCTGGGCCCACAAGGAATGTGAAGTCTCAGGATGTTTATTGTTGGTATGGCTGTTAGGTCCATTCCCTTTGCTGCGGTGCCATCCGTCTGGTAGTCAGATGGGTCCCAGTTGCATCTGGAGAAGGAATGGGCTTGCTGGGGTCCTTCTGTTGCCTGGTCAGGGATAGAAAACAGTAGGTCTGAGTGGCCTTCTGTTTGTGGGAGCCCACAAGTCACCCCATGCTCTGCTGTTTCTCAGGTCCTGGGTCCCAAGCCAGCCTTTCTCCTGTCGCTTTTTAGCAGTGTCTTCTGGTAGCTTCTTGTGCCATTATCAGGCCTGATTCTTGTCTTTTACATGGAAGGTGCCGGAAAAAAGGATCTCCATGTCATGAGAACTGGCAGTCCATATATTTTTAAATAGTGTGGGCTACACTCAGTAAAGAAAATCTGTAAAGTACCATCACTTTCGGCTTTAGTCAACTTTTATTTTTTCCTTTGATCTGCAAGATCAAGAGGTTTGGATTAGATTTTTTTGATGCAGTTCCACATATGAACACTTTATAATTCTGATAATATTTAGTGAATTTAAAATAGTGATTGCAAATAATTGATGTAACTCACATCCTTTTCTATGCCACCTGGCTGTAATGGATTTTAGCACAGTAAATGAAGTGTGCCATACTTGAATGAGATGTGTGCATGAGTCAAAGTAAATGAAATCTAAAGCGTCTTCTAATTTCATGATGCCCCTGGGGAAATGATAATATCCCCGATAATATGAATTACCTTCAATTTTAATATTTTGTTTAATAATAGTATTATTTACCCAATGAAAGCACTCCCTAGACTTATTTTTTTAGTCAGTTTGATTTACAAATCAGATTCCTGGTCCTTTCCACCTGCCCTGGCCCTCTGCAGCAGTACGCATCCTATAAATAAACGTGGAGCAGTACCTGGCTCAATACTGTATCTGAAAATACATGATAGACCTGAGAGCAAATACCACCCTCCAGAGCTTTAACTCCTGGCTTGGCTTGTTGAACAGCTGAGTTGACTTATAACTCTGCGCCGGCTGCTTTGCATCTGCCAATTTGTACCACAGATTTTTATCAGCACGTCTCTGAAACTCGTTAATGGTCTTTCACTCCATCCTCCAGAGGAATGACTCCGCCCAGGTAGCCAGGTTCCTGAACAGATAGTACGGTGTCTTCACTTATCCTTATTAATCTCCAGCTCACCCTCTATTCATCCAATTAAGGCAAGTAGTCAATTAAATCATACAGTTAAATAACTCTGTTTTCTCTGCATCACGAATGATTTAAGCCATTCATGCGCATTAAAGAAGCATAAAAACGACAAGGTAATTCAGCTTTAGGCAAGTTTTTATCTTAAGGGTAGGCCTTACTTTTCCAATGCCCAATTTACAATTGTAATAAGTCTTTTAAAGGTTTAGCACACCCTCTTTTATTATTTTTTGAGCACCTTCCTATAAAATACAGGCATCTCATATTTCAGGGGCTACATTGCATCATTGTGTTTTGACGGCTTTGTGACACTTGCAGAATTTTTCTTCAGGTATGAACAAATTTTATGTGATATAAAGTAAAATAGAACTTTTTGTGTGTACAGATCTATGACTATAAATACATGTATAGATTTGTGTAACCACCAGCAAAATCAGAAAATGAAACAGTTTCTTCACTTCAAAATACTGTAGTATCCCTTTGCAGTGACACATACTCCCTCACCTTAATGCTGAACTACTTATTCCCTTTTTTTTTTGAGGTGGAGTCTCACTCTGTTGCCCAGGCTGGAGTACAGTGGCACAATCTCGGCTCACTGCAACCTCTGTTTCCCAGGTTCAAGTGATTCCCCTGCCTCAGCCTGCCGAGTAGCTGGGGTAACAGGTGCCTAACACCAAACCCAGCTAATTTTCATATTTTTAGTAGAGATGGAGTTTTGCCATGTTGGCCAGGCCTGTCTCAAACTCCTAATCTCAAGTAATCTGCCCTCCTTGGCCTCAAAAAAGTCCTGGGATTACAGGTGTGAGCTGTTGCACCTGGCTGATTGATTATTTATTCCGGTACCTTTTGTCATTTTGAGAATGTCACACTAACGGATGCATGCTCTATGTAACCTTTGAGGTTCCAAGTGGAAAAGCCTATTTTCCATTCTGGAAAATAGGTTGGTAGTTTCATATGGGGGTGAACATACATCAATCACATGACCCAGAAATCCCACTCCTAGGTATTTACCCTAGAAAAATAAAATTTACACCACATGAATGTTTATAGTACTCTATTCATAATTGCCAAAATAGAAACATTGTAAATATTCTTTGACAGGGAGTTGGAAAAAATGCGTGTAGTTTTGTAAAGGAATTACACTCATTACTCCCAAAGAACAAGCTATTGATACACACAACATGGGAAATTCACTGGATTATGCTGATGAAAGATTTAAGAGTCAGAGTTAGGTTTTATCCATCTGTTGGCTTGTTTTTGTTTTTTGCTTTAAGCCAAGGTCTCACTGTGTTGTCCAGGCTGGTCTTGAACTCCTGGACTCAACTGGTCCTCCCACCTCAGCCTCCTGAAGTACTGTGATTACAGACATAAACCTGTAACCTTTAACACATGTATTTCATGTAGATTAGAACTATTGAACCATTTAGCAAGGTCCAAAGGGAAGATTTGTTCAGAGATGAGATTGTTCTTGTCTGTACGAGTAAAATCACAAGCAACCAAAAGTTACTGTATTTTATGGTTGTGATTAAGCTTTCAAGAACACTGACACATTTGGATTTGAAAGAATTCAGTTATACTCTCAAAGAGTATAGATGTACTCATAAAATGCCCTGGTTGTAGGACAGGAACAAATTATGTAATCAAATGTCATTTCCTTCATTTTGAGTTAACCCGTTCACATACTTGAAATTAGAGTCATAATCACTGCTGATTTCAGTTCAACATTAATACTTACTGCAAAAAGAGGTATCAATCCAAGATGACAGTATCTTCACTGAAATCTGTGGAAAAGATTATAGAATTTTAGATCTGAAGAATTCCTTCAAAGTAGAGTAATACAGTTATCTTGTTTCATAGACGAGGATCCTGAAGTGGAGATAAAAATGATTTAGCTAAAATCAAACGTGAATTAATGATAGAGATATAACAGAGCTCCACATGCCAAGCCCTTGGCCTGCTGCCTAAGATAGCACTAAGATTTAAATCATTATTTGGAAATACTCCTTTAAAATTTACACATGTAGCTGTATAATGAATGCAATGTAGATTAATTTGTATTTTCATTTATTGATTTATTTTAAAAATGTGTATATTATGTGCTAGACACTAGGGATAAAGTGGCCAAGAGACAAAAAGTTGCACCAAGAGAGCTCAGAATTTGGAAGAAGATAGATGTTGAAGTAGATATATGTGAAACTGAGTTGTGTGAAGGATTCTACAATGATCGGGAGGAAAGGAGTCCTAGTCTGGCCTCACGAGGCTAAGAAATGCCTAGTGAGAATCCTCAGAATCTTCACAGATTCTTAGCTGTTGTTCAGGAAGAACTGACATTGTATCCATGAATTCCAAGGTTTGCCACAGCCCTGGGAACTGAGAAATGTCATCGTTTTGGAGAATGGGGAAATAAATGCCTGGGAGATGGCAGAATTTTACACGGCAGGGTGTAGGGGTGAAAAGGCAGGTAGCTGCAATATTATGTCTTATTTCTCCAAAAGAAAATTACATTTTCTTCTATCACAAATAGATCAAATTATTTAATGTTTCATTAGGATAGCTTTATTTTTAAGTTTAAATCAGAGCAATATGTACTCTAGAAAACCTGGGGAAAATGGAGCTGTGTTAAAGAAAGCAAGACTAACTATGTAACTATCTCTTCTGATGAATATTCAAGTACAGTAAGTCCCCACTTACATCATTGATAGGTCTTTGGAAACTCTGACTTCCAGTAAAACTCTGTATCATAAAACCAGTTTCCCCATAGGCTAATTGATATAAACAAGAGTTAAGTTCCTACAACATGTTTCTGCTCACAAAAAAACATCACCAGGCTTCTACATGAAGACCAAAACACTCCTTATATTAATCATTTAAATAAATATGACCTATACACACTTGTAAGAAAGATTAATGAAAACAAGTAAGATTACTGTTTATGCAATTATTGATGGATGGATAAATGACAGTGGTACGGGTGGAGGTTGGTTACATCAAGGGTTAAATGTTTGTTTGAGAAGAGAACATTGTCAGGAACTCCTCCCCCCACAAAGGTCAAAAGTATTCACACATGTGACAGCTCCCTGAGCACTTTCCTATTGCCTTGTTTATTGTCCTGCATTAATATGATTATCATATACTTGACAGATTTTTATTTGACAGCAGTTTATATTCATTTATTCATTCATTCCTTTTCCAACCAGCTTATTAACTAGTGCCAGTAAACCTCACATGCATTGCTTTGGGATGTGGGAGAAAACCTGGCAGCAAACCCAGGCAGACATGGGGAACATGCCAACCCCGTTGATATAGTTTGGCTCTGTGTCCCCGCCCAAATCTCATCTCAAATTGTAATCCCCATAATTCCCATTGTTGAGGGAGGAAGCTGGTGGGAGGTGATTAGATCATGGGGGTGGTTTTCTCCATGCTGTTTTCATGATGATGAAGGGGTTTTCACAAGAGCTGATGGTTTTATATGTGTTTGACAGTTCCTCCTTCACATGCTCTCTCCTGCTGCTGTGTAAGACGTGTCTTGCTTCCCTTTCACCCTCTACCATGATTGTAAGTTTCCTGAGGCCTCTCTAGTCATGTGAAACTATGAGTTAATTAAACTGCCTTTCTTTATAAATTACCCAGTCTCTCAGTCTTGAATAATATCTTTAAAGCAGTGTGAGAGTAGACTGATACACCCACACAGACACCACCCCTGCTGGGAAACTATTTTCTTCATCAACGTTATCATGAAATGACATTGAACAAAATGATTTTATTTGAGCACCTGCTGCATTTGATCAAAGCCGCAACTATTTTATTTTTCAGGTAGAAATTATTATTTTGTAAAAACCTCTTTCAAACCAATAAGCAGTTGCAAAGGGTAGTAACAACATTGCCTGCTTCTTTGTTTTAAAGAAATCATTTCTCACTGCTAGCAAGCTAAAATCGTTACGAAACCTGAAAGAGGAACAAAGTTTTAAATAATTATAAAATAACTTATTAAAATTTAAAAATAAATAGAAAAAATGTTTTTACTGTATATGATTTTTGTAATTAGTTATTTTAATTAGTTTTAAAATAACCATAATAAGCTGTAATTATGTTTCTTCTCATAAATATAACTGTCACATAGCAGGCTTAAAATAAATTCTAAAATGAGTAATAAACACAAACCTGATTTGACATTTGATTGAATGAACTTTGTGTGGAATATGGCAGTAGCTCACTGACTGTTTCATGTGAATTAACAAAGTAACGTAACATTAAACTAAAGCCAAGTTCAGTACACCACTTAAGAAATATATCCACTTAAAGGTATGTCTAAAGTAGCTGAATAGGCAATGTAAGACTTTTCAATGTGTAAGAATTTTCTACATGACAATTTAGTTTTTAGTAAGTTAAAATTAAGTGGAATGACTAGGGGAGATGAAACGCAGAAGCAGGCGACAGAGTTAGGAGCCTGTCTCACTGGGTGGGGGCCGGGGGTGAGATCATCAATATTCAAACCAGAGGATGGAAATGGGGAGAAAACAGGAGTGCAGAAAACATCAAAGAAGTGCAAGGAGATGAATGAACTCCCCTAACAGTTACCTCTGGTGGCTGATGCCTAGTGACATGAAAAGAGTGAAAAAAAAAAAAAAAAACTTTGGAGATTTTGAGAGGCAGGTATTTTATATTTTGTCTTCCTTAAATGTTTTTTCCCTTATGAATACAGTTAACTGCTGAGAACAAAAAAGAAAAAAATACAAGGGCTGGGACCGGGCTTGAGAAAAAATGGTGATGACTTAAGGGCAATAACAAATAGAAGTAGGAAAAATAAACTGATTGTAATTCAGGGGAAAAAATGTGGCACCAAGTGACTAATTTGAGTCTAGAAATCATACATATGTATCAGTATAAATCAGCAAGTTCTTCATCAGCTTTCTTGTGCACACATACAGGAAGATGGAGAGTGGATGGTTGCATTGATCTCGAGTTGAGGTTTTGTCAGAGATGGGACAGATAGGTAGTGGACTTTAACACAGTTAAGGGGCTGGAAAGACAGAATAGCAGAGTCCCAATCCTGTTGTCCAGGCTGGGTAAAAAGTGACCAAATCCTTAGTAGATGTCCCCAAGAATTGGGAAAGTGTGTTTCAGAAAGTGCAAGCTTAAGACAGTTAAAAGATACTGCAGCATGGTCAGAAAGGTCCCACCGGTGATTTCATACCTTGCACCTTGATGTCATGCCTTGCAGTGGAATGTGGAGAGACGAGTTACTGGGTTAAAAGATTCAAGGAACCATGAGTCACTTTACAAGAATTGCCAGACTGCCCACAGGAAGCAGTGACAACAAGCCAGGGGTAACCGAGGGGAGAGGACAATGATGGGCAGCAGTAGAGTCACATTGCAGGTGGCATGAGTCTCAGAGTCAAAGGGGTGTAACAAGAGAGAAGCAAGTGGAAGTGGTGAACACAGATCGGAAGGGCGCCGACATCACCTCTAAGCCCAAAGGGAGAAAGGAAAACCACTCTCGTCTACTCATTTTGCATGTAAGCCAGGTGCCATGTGTATATTACCATGTAGGAAAAAGTTAACGGCTATGCACACATTCTTCTTTAACTGAATAATATTAAAACGGTACATTTCTTTCCTCTTCCTTCTACCCACAGCCATGAGTTTGACTTAAGATACATATTTTTCCTTTATATATTCACTAACCTTAGGAAATAGTGAAAGGAAGGAAGGAGAGAGAGAGAGAAAGGAAGGAATGAAGGAAGGAGAGACAGGAAGGAAAGAGAAAGAGAAATAGAAAAACAGGAAGGAAGGGAGGAAGGGGAAAGTAGGAAAAGGAAGAAAGGAAAATATAGGAAAAGGAAGGAAAGGAAGGAAGCAGAAGGTAGGAAAAGAAAGGAGAAGGCAGGAAAAAATAGGAAAAGGGAAGGTAGGGGGAGGTAGGAAAAGGAAGGAAGGAGGGAAGGGAGGGAGGGAAGGAAGGTAGGTAGGTAACAAACGATATACAGAAAGCCCTGCAACCAATACTTACAGAATATAATTTGTTATAATTGCATGTGGTACCCATACCAAAAGTGATCATACTTAAAACTGCTTACTTCTGACAAGGACTGATATCTATACCACAATACGTAATATAAAAATAGTTCTCAATAATTAAAAGGAAGATAAGAGAGACCACTCTTGAAAGAAGAGGTAAAAATGGCAAACAAGTGAGACAATGTTTTACATGATTAGCTCTCGGTTAAATGCACATAGCCATGGCAGTTTTCAAGCATAAAAAACAGGCTGACAGCACCAAATGCCTGTTGAGAATACAGAGAATCCGGGGTGCTCAGACATGGCTGGTGGGAATGTACAACCAGCCTGTGGAATAATTTGGTAGTTTCTTTAAACACTAAGCTTGATCATACAGTGCAGCCATCGCACTCTTGGGCTTTATCTCAGGTAAGTGAAGATTTATGTTTACACAAAAACCTGCACATATATGTTCATAGCAGCTTTAGGTGTCATCTGCAAAACCTAGTATCAGGCCAAATACTCTTAACCAGGTGGATGGTTAAGCAAGCTGTGATATATCCGCAGCATGACATATTACCTAGCAATAAAAGGGAACGAACTAGACCGTGCACGGTGGCTCATGCCTGTAATCCCAGCACTTTGGGAGGCTGAGATGGGGTGATCACCCGAGGTCAGGAATTCCAGACCAACGTGGCCAACATGACAACACCCCATCTCTACTAAAAATAGAAAAAATTAGCTGGACATGGTGGCAGACACCTGTAATCTCAGCTATTTGGGAGACTGAGGCAGGAGAATCACTTGAACCCAGGAGGTGGAGGTTGCGGTGAGCCAAGATCACGCCATTTCTCTCCACCCTGAGTGACAAGAGTGAAACTCCACCTCAAACAAACAAACAAACAAACAAACAAACAAAAAAACAGAAAAACAAGGAACAAACCATTGGTGTAAACAAAAACTGAGATAAATCTTCCAGGAATTAAGCTAAGTGAATAAAGTAGAATCCCACGTTGTTAAATGCTGTGATTTCATTTGTATGATTTTATAAACAAATAATTTAGAAATGGAGACAGCGTAGTGGTTGCCAGGGGTTAGGAACAGTGAAAGGGGTATAGCAAGAGGGCACCAGTGTGATTTTAAGGGCACAGTACCAGAGGATTTGGAGAGAATGGAGCTGCCATGGATTTACTGTGGTGATGAATTCAGGAGCGGAGACATGTGATGTGTTTGTACAGAGCTACATACACACATGTGCATACAAAATACAAATCAAACAGGGAAAGTTTGAACAGGACTGGTAGATTGTGCCAATCTCAATGTCCTGGCTGTTACAGTTTTGCAAGATGTCATAACTGGGGAAGCTGGGTAAAGAATACATGTGATCTCTTATATTATTCTGTACTACCTACTTCATGTGTATCTACAATCATCTCAAAAATTTCAGGAATTTATAAATACGAATCATCCCCTACTTGCATTTATACACAATGTAAATTCTATGTAGAATCGAAGTCAATGAAACACTCCTACAAACAATAATATACATTTCGCCAACATAATTTTGAACCAAATATTATATGTAGTATAATTTCATTTATAAAAAGCTTTAAAAAGATATAAAACTGACGGTTTGGCAAGGTGGAAGGAGAGGATGGTGACTGGAGAAGGTACAAGACAGTGTTGGGGAGTTGGTATCTCTAAGAGTTGATCTGTGTGGTGGTTCACTTTGTAAAAATTCATAGAGATAGAGACATTCATGATCTGTGCACTTTTTGGCTTGTTACTCTTCAATAAATGTATGTATAAGGAAGAAAAATATCTCTCTTCAAACAAGGCAACAAAGCAAGCAAACAAAAAAGAACAATCTTGCCAACAAAGACGCATCTTCAGAAATAAATGCATATTTAGCGACTGCACATCATTCACAAAAATACTTTCCTCTATTTGATTTGTGTGTAACATCGCATGAGTTACTTCACATGTAACGACAGTTGTTAATCTTCCTTTGGAGGATCCGGTACTCTGTGCTGCCTGACATGAGAATGTTGGGTTGATAGACGGATGATCCGATTGATGGGGCAAATCACGTGTTCGTACTCCTCAAACTTCTATGCTGAAAGCCAAGCTTCCTGTTTGATTAGGGACATTTGTTTTGGTTGAATTGATTTTTTTCTTACACTTTTTCTATTTCAACATGCTTTTCTGTCAGCATGTTGAGTTCAGTCAATGGATTTAGTGTTTCTTTTCACTGGCTGACAGCAGCCCCTATGTGACTGTTTTGTTAATACACTATGAATGCTTCACTGAAACTCACATTTGGTGTGACCCAGACATTAATATGCAGGGGGAGTGTTCAATAAACACTGCCAAATCTATTTCAGCTATGCATGCTGTTCTTTTCAAAATTCTGTTAATGTGTAATTACCTATAATATATTTTAAAAGGAGAGATAAAGTTGCATATTAGTTCTAGACTAGAAAATGAAAACATTTTGTGAATGAACCCGGACAGTTTCTTGTGGTAGAGGTACTTCTCTTTGGTGGCATGGTATTGCACAACCCTGTAACCGCAGAGCACATCTCTCATCACTTCAGATGACCAATGGTCCCATATTTTTTCCAGGACTGTCCCAGTTTTAACACTAATTTCTACACCTGGGGAAGTCCCTCGGTTCCAGGAAAATGGGATGGCTGGTTGCCCTAAGTTGATTTTTTAAAAGAAAATATGGAGATTGGCAGTCATAGAATAATTTCTGTAAAGCATCATTGATAGTGATGTTTGAATATTAATATAATGGACGAGAGATTTTATAGTCTTTGAAAGAGAGTCTTGCTCTCTGTATGTCCAGGGTTTGGTTGTTTAAAGCAGCAAGACCCTCCTTTGGGGTGGAGTCAGTATACTTGTTGCCTTACGTATGGGCTTTGACATTTCTCTTCTGTGCAGGCTCACGGGATCCAGTGTTCCTGACCTCATCGTGAGCATGAGCAACCAGATGTGGCTACATCTGCAGTCGGATGATAGCATTGGCTCTCCTGGGTTTAAAGCTGTTTACCAAGGTATGACAAGGACATGCTTAACAGGGTTTAAAGTTAGCATTCCACAGAGGCCAGAGACCATTCTCTATGGGTTAGGTATGAGTGAAATCAACAAGTCAGGTCAATGCTGATAGATAGGAATCATGTTAGTAACTTCCTTAAAGTCTACAGTTTTCCCTTTGTGAATGAGAATGTTTAGCTTCTGAAAGCTTGACTTAACCGTGTTATGTGCTCTGATTATGTTGAAATAAGGAATGAGATGAAGTATGAGCTGTGAACTAGGAAACGTGGGCATGTGTGTGGGTCTTTCGACCATATCATATTGTCTGTTATTTCTCAAAGCCTTTTTTTAAGTTATGGAAGATTTTAAAATGTGAGCAAACATAGAAAAGACAGTATAGTGAACCTGAAAAGACTTGGAATCATGAAATTGTATAGCCAGATTCAAATATTTGAAGTGAAAGCTCTGTGCCTGTTGCTGTTTTTGTGCTAGTTTCCGACTCTGCAAGTTATGGAAAACTAGTAGGAATGCAAACAATTTCTGAACCATTGAAATGCAAATGAATTTCCGGTGAAAGAGATGGAATTGATTGTTCTCCTGCAGATATTGATTACTTTTAAACCTATTAGCAAGTTTATTTCACTATTTCTGATTGTCTATATATTTGTGGTCTTTGGATTCTCCTTTGAAATAGATTTTAAAATATCCTGTTGGTTCCTTCATTAGCAACTGAGTTTCTTA
This sequence comes from Saguinus oedipus, assembly GCA_031835075.1. Classification (NCBI taxonomy): domain Eukaryota; kingdom Metazoa; phylum Chordata; class Mammalia; order Primates; family Cebidae; genus Saguinus; species Saguinus oedipus. Next base: position 39,981,974 of record CM063182.1, read on the forward strand.
AAATATTTGAAATCATAGATGTGTATGTGTATAGGTAAAAGTGAGACTGTCTGGAGCTGTTGGAATTGTATTTTACTTTTTGAATTTGAGTAAATAGTATGTTCTTGTTTTCCAAGTGGGATACTGTAGGAATAGTTTTAGGAGTTGAAAAATAACACAAGAAATTATTACCCATGAAATCAATGAGGGAGATCATCAAAAAGCATTCACCAATCCTAAAACAAAAAGCATGGTAGGGGATATTGTCATGAGTCCATGTGAGTGAACATGCAACAACAAGTCTGCTGTCTCTTACCATGTGAATACAGGATCACAATGCTAAAGAGGCCTGTGGTGAGTGGGCCCACCTGGCAGTATCCTCATCTACAAAGTATAAAATAGGTCCCTCATTGCTGACACATGTGGTGTGGTGGGGCCTTAATGATCCCTTTTTAATAAGAAATACTACAACAAAAATTTATATTCCATTCAAAGATTAAAACTAGCATGCAGAGGTAACTGCTGAATACTTCCTGACATTTGGATTTTCAGACCTGACCTTCAATCGAACTTTTATGTGACTGTATAGTTACTCAAGAAAGCACAGTGGAGCTAGAATATTTTCCACATGACCTGCATTTGCTACTGCCTTTGGTAGAATCTAAAGTCATCGGTGAAATACCAAACACTTCCCAACAAGACAAATTGCAGTACATTGATTTCAGCAGGATTGTGATACACATCATCAGGTTTATGGTACCAGGAAAAGGAGAGGGGCCTCATGCCCAAACTGTGCATCTTGGACGATGAAGAGACATAAATAGTCCCATTAAAAGGTAAATATTCTTCCATGTGTTGTATTTCAGTGTGAATGACCACACCACATTAATTATAATTACATTTACCGTAATTAGTGCTCTGTTAACAGTCCCAGTAGCCACCCATGAGATGTCATAAAAATGTAAATGGCCATCAGTCCTTGAGAGACTGCCAATTCAATGTCATGTATTTGACAAAACAGTCCAAAGGTAAAAATGTAATTAAAACCAGGTAACTAATATAACATTTGAGGATTTAAAAAATTAAGAGATTATAACAACAGAAGACGTTCTAAAAATGGGTATTTCCAGAGTACTATGCTAAGCTAACAATTGAAGACTAAGTGCGAGTCACTTATGAAGGTGACCTTTATGCGTATACATAATTTTATATTATTTGACTCAAAGCATAGTTGTTCATAAATTATCAGAAAACAGGCCAGGTGTGGTGGCTGATGTCTCTAATCACGGCACTTTGGGAGGCCAAGGTGAGTGGATCACTTGAGGTCAGGAGTTCCAGACCAGCCTGGCCAACATGGTGAATCCCCATCTCTACTCAAAATACAAAAAAAAAAAAAAAAAGAAAAAAAATAGCTGTTTGTGGTGGGTGAGTTCCTTTAGTCCTAGCTACTCAGGAGGCTGAGGCAGAAGAATTGCTTAAACCCGGGAGTTGTAGGTTGCAGTAAGCCAAGATCAAGCCACTGCACTCCAGCCTGGGCAACAGGGTGAGACTCCATCTCAAAACAAAAAAGAAAAAAAATACATTATCAGAAAATATATACAGTGTATATTTACATAACGTGAAATGTTCTGTATTTCGATGTTGCCCGATTTTCGCTGACGTCTCATGTTAGAGACACAGGCTCTGAAGCTGCTCCCCTGAATACTGGTTCTACTGCTCAGTAACTGAACCTCAGTGTAAGTTGTTTAAACCCTTTGTGTATCAGGCTCATCATTAAAAAAGTTATAGTAATCACAACGGCTTCATAATTTTATTGGAAAATCAACTGAGATAAAACACGGAACGCTCATGACACATAGAGTAAGAACTCGAGAAATTCTAGCTCTTGTTTCCATATGCATTTTTCATTTTAATTTTGAGATTTTTCTACAAACATGATGTTTTCATCATATAAATAATAGTGTGCACAATAAGATATGTAAACCCAACTGAGGGTGTTTAGATGAATTGTAAGGACTCCTTCTCTCCAGCTTCTTACTGAGCCAGTTAACAACCTCGGAGGGAGCAACTCTGCACACTTTCTTTCTCATGTGTCTCCCTGGAAATGTTCAATGAGTGTACACTCATCCCTGGAGTCACAGTTCCTCAGACTACAAACCCTAGGCAAACTGCTATGCAAGAAATGTCACATGATCTTATTTTAACATCAACTTGAATTTCTGAGACTCCATCCTAACAAAGTAGTTATCAGTTTAACCTCACGCATTATTGAAGGCCACCCATGTCACCCCTTACTGACCTACCTGCCCCAACCTTGCCAAGATATTAAGAATAACCTGAGGTTTGTAACTAGTGTAAAATATTTTGGGGGCCTCAAATCTTTGGATCACATTTCTTACCCTAAGATGTTCATGATCTCTGCTACACTGGGCACTGTTGTCTCTTAGAAAAACTCCCTGGAGGATGCTCTCCTGGCACCCCCACCAACCCCTGCAGGCACACAGTAATGATGAGGAAGCTGCCTCAGGATGCGAGGATGGGAGGGACCCTGGGTCTACTCCACTCACTGTGGCCTCCATCATCCTGGGCTTGTAGTCTTGGGCATATCTGAGATTTCTCTATGTGTGCTGTCTCTAACTCCTCAAAGATAATCCTCTTTCCTCCATCTCCTCAAGATACCTGGGGTGTTTACTCAGTTAATGTACCCTTTTAGAGGAGTTTGTCATGAAGCAAGTAGGGTGGAGAAGTGAAAACCAGGGCCTGGGCGTCTCCTGAAAATCACAGTGAGTGGAGAACAGGCAGGGAAGGGCTCAGAGACTGAAAAACAACTGAGGTCCGTGCTGGCGAGGCCCCAGCAGCAAACACAGAAACAATTCACAGAAACAAATGCTCTTGCTAGACTTCAGTTGGCAAGTATATGTGATACAGTGTGTCTTGTACCTATTCTGTAATATATAAGCACCTGCATATATATGAGCATATGCATGTATCTTTATTATACACATGCAGAATGAGAGAGAGAGTGCAATTTGATAATTTGTCCTAAGCAAATTATGGGGAAAAAATGCAAAGTTTAAAAAACAGAGAACTCTTGAAGGAGATTCTGTTAGTTGTTAGAAAGTGACAGGAGAGAGGTGAGCTTTGTTTAAAGCCATTTTACAAATGAAAATACTGAATTTAAAATAATCTGTTCGAAAGTCCAAATGCTAAGAAGCCAGATGTAAATAAATTATGGTAGAGCCATATAAGGCAATACTGACCATACATAAACAAACTCTATATGGCTAATATGTATTTTCAAAATAAACTTTACATATATAATTTATATATACACTTGCTGTATATGTAGAGTCTACCTATGTATGATTTATATACTTATAAATCATTGATAGATTTATAAATCATATTTATAATAAATAGGTAGAATCCAGGTAAATATGAAGTCACAGAATAATTTCTAAGAAAAGATAACATAAGCCCAGGGCATAGTTTCTCCACTTTATATTTGAAAATAAAATATGTATCTTATATCATAGCAACTGATTGTTATTCACCAGAAAATAAGGAAAGAAACCCTATTCTCAATTCAAAGTTGGGTTCCCTGGTAACCACGGTGGCTTCTAGCCATGAGGAACGTTAGCAAGAAGAAAACTTGATCCCTGGATATCTTTACCAGCAGTTAAACGCTTGCTATTGTTAATGGCCCCACGCTTTTACGGCTTCTGTCTATAGTAAGGTGAATTTACTCTGAACCATTTTTTTGTTAGGAAAAGAAGATTCAGTTCAAGTTCATCACACAAGTTGATGAACTGCATCTCCACAAATCATGTTTCATGTAATTTGCCATAGCTATTTAAATTTTAGCAGGGGGTAAATTAAAGGAAATGTTCCCTGTGATATGCTGCTGTGTAGTGAAAACAAGACCTGTTTGGGGTTAATACTAAGAATTATTCCAGTACAATTATTAGAGTTCAGCATCACCATTTGACCCAAGAAAATGAGGTGTCTCCTCAGGCCGGGGAATCAGCTGATAATAAGAAAGTAGAGATTAGTGTAGGTATCTCAGCCTATAGCCCTGGGTCTGTGCTCCTAGGATGAATGGGAAAGTGAGACTGTGTGTTGCACTCAATACAGGAATGTAGGATGTGGTTCAAAAGCAGCATCTTTATCATTCTTGGCAGATGGAGCTTCTGAGACAGCATTGATGTTATGTCATCTTGGAGGTGCTTCTCATCTTGTATAGTTGGACTGGCTTGATTACCCAGCCCAGTCTCACCTGTATTCAATGGGTGAGCAATTATCCACACTGAAAAGGGTCCAGGTGCAATGACGGCACACGGTGTGGTACCTGAACCAAGGACAGCTCACTGGTCCATGTAGAAATTGAGCTCATGCCCCTGTCTTTGTGAGCATGAAGCCAATATTCTACGCAAAGTCAGGCAGGACAGTACCTGCTAGAATAGTAGAGTAACTTCTAAAACCCTCAAGAGAAGAGGGAGCAGCAGGAAGTAGCTTCCAATAACCTTCTGTTTACATGTTGTGGGAATTCCCAGGTGACCATCACAAAGCACTTACAATGTGTACCTCCTTTTTTGCAACAAATACAGTCTTATGTCTAAGGTAGATTTAACATTTTTTTCCAAGGGATTGTCTTAAATCTATGACAAATTACCATTTTTCTTGGAAGCATAGTCTGAGTTGTTGACTTGTGTAGGGGGAGGGTTTGGGAGTGGGCTTGGATGCTTACAATCATCTGTAAGGCAGAGAAGGAAGAGGGTGGAGGGAGAAGTTGAAGCATGCCCAGTCATGACAGGTGCACAGTTAGTTCATTCGGGCCGCTCTAACAGAATGCACAGATAGAGTGGCTTAGAGACAAGGGAATTTTTTTCTCACAGTTCTGGGAAATCCACAGTCAAGGCAGCAGCGGATTCGGTGTCTGGTGAGGGCTATTTTCTGGTTGATAGATGGCGTCCTCTTACTGTATCCTCACATGGTGGACAGGGCAAGGTCACAAGCTTCACTGTTCTTCACAAGGGCACTAATCCTGTTCACAAGGCTCCACCTCATCATGTCATCACCCTGTAAAGCCTGGCCCATCTCTGAAAACCATCAAATTTGGGGTTAGGTTTCAATGTAGGAATTTTGAGGGACACAAACATTCAGACTATAAAGGTGCCTTAGATCAGAGGTCCCCAGCCTTTTGCCACCAGGGGCTGGTTTTAAGGAAGACAGTTTTTCCACAGACTGGGAGAGGTGATGATTTCAGGGTGACTGAAGTGCATTACATTTACTGTGCACTTTATTATTACACTGTAATGTGTAATTCCATGTACAACTCTCTGTAATGGAGAATCAGTGAGAGTCCTGAGCTTGTTTTCCTGCAACTAGATGGTCCCCTGTGGGGGTGATGGGAGACAGTGACACATGATCAGGCATCAGATTGTCATAAAGAGCATGCAGTCTAGATCCCTTGCAAGTGCGGTTCACAGTAGGGTTCATGCTCCTAGGAGAATCTAACATTGCTGCTGATCGGACTGGTGGCAGAGCTCAGGCGGTAATGCCCCCTTGCCTGCCCCTCACCTCCTGCTGTGCGGCCCAGTTCTTAACAGGCCATGGACCAGTATCAGTCCCTGGCCTGGGGGTTGGGAACCCTTGCCTTAAATGATACCACAGGGAGGTCTGGAGCTAGGATGGCCCCGGATAGTCTTCCATACTGAAGCAGTTGGGCTGGGCTTGGTTCCATTGACCATTGACATGGGTGGGCCCCAGGGAGGGACCAGAACACAGCTGGGGGCGATTCCTAAAGAGAAAAGTATGGGTTCCCAGCAGCTGGGGTTGAGGCTTTGGCTCTGAAGACAGCGCCTGAGTGGTGCCCGTGGGATCAAATACAGCCCAGCACTCACACTATTCAGTCCTCTCCATATGGAAACAGCCTATCCAGGATTCTGGCTGGCCTCGTTTCCTAGGATCACGTGCTGTACACACTCACTGCTGCCCTCCTATCCAGCCCATTTGAGGCTCTGCCTCCTTAGCTGGCCTCTTGGCTGGGGCAGGGCGATGCAGTCCTGAGTCCTCACAGGGCCTCGGTCTCTGCTCACACTGCCCTACTCAGGTGTGGCTGCTGGGCTTGTCTGTGTTCTATCACATGTAAGAGAGTCTCCATGGATAGGTGGTCCCACTCACCTATATTTTCTCAATGGGGACAGTGGCGCCAGCTTTTTCTACTATCACACATAAGAGAGTCTCCATGGATAGGTGACCCCACTCACCTATATTTTCTCAATGGGGACAGTGGCCCCAGCTTTTTCTACTATCACACATAAGAGAGTCTCCATGGATAGGTGACCCCACTCACCTATATTTTCTCAATGGGGACAGTGGCCCCAGCTTTTTCTACTATCACACATAGGAGAGTCTCCATGGATAGGTGACCCCACTCACCTGTATTTTCTCAATGGGGACAGTGGCGCCAGCTTTTTCTCTTGATTAGGGCCAGTCTCCCTGCAAGGACAGTGGCTCCTTCCCTTGCTGGTGAGGTCTTGGGCACAAGGATCTTGAAGGCCACAAGCATAGCTTACAGTTTCACAGGTCCTTCCTCTTCCTGCTGGTGGAGACAGCTCTCCTCTGAGAAGCAAGTGCTCTAGAGCCACACAGCCTAAAGCTGAGAGATTGGGGAGCAGAGATCCCAATCAGCTCCTGCGGTGGTGGTGAGACAGCTACTCCTGCTTCCCTTCCTTGGTTCCTGGCCCTGTGTATGCCAGCTTTGGTGACTGACGCAGCATTATGGCCACGGACATCCCGAGGACAGCGGCCCATCCTTCCCACCATCCTCTCCAAGCTGGCTTCTCAGCCATGCCTTCAGAAGTGCATTCCTTCATTTTGTCCAGCAAAAGCCTTCTGGACTTCGCAGCCTGTGGCAGCAAGCCTGGGTCTCAGGGTTGGCAGCCCTTTCATCTTTGCTCTAAATTGAGGCCTTTGTTGGAGCACTTCACTGAGAAGTGTGCAGCTCTGAGCCCACTCTGGCATAATGACCAGGGCCACATTCGATGGTGGAACCTGAGTCTGCAGTGAGCCCTGTGCAAGGGAAAGTGTCCTGCCATGTGAACTCGTGTGCTGTAAATTTGAATTTCCTTTCAGTGGGCCTTCCTGTGGACTGCCATTCCATTTAATACGCTAAAGAACAAACTTACTGTTACTGCCCTGCAAATCCCTTGAAACCAAACTAGCTCTTCTGTCCTTGGGACCAGAAGCAGACGTATCTGCCTTTATGGGGCTTAGCTCTTTGCTTCTAGAACAAGCTTCCTGACCTGGGACTCACACTGCAGCGCCGTCGTCTAGGAGCCGGGGAAGATAATTTCCTTATATTCTTTGAGGACAACAGATTTGTAATTGTTAGTAATTGTTTTTGTCTTGTTTCTTCTCAGCGACATTGGTGGTGGATGATCCTGTTCTCTTTTTCTTCATGAATTTCTGTCCGTTCCATCTAGTAAATATCCTTCTGTCCCATGTCTCCTTTATGTCTCTTTCTCTTACCTGTAGGTGGTTTCCGCAGTGTCTCCTCCAGGTGGCCGCTGTAGTGGCCAGAACTTCATATATCCCTTTACTAACCTCTTCTATTTCGCCCATACATGGGGGCCAGTCAGAATTACTGTTTTTAACAAATGAAAATGGAGAGTGTTCCTACACTGTTTCGAATCAGTTAGAGCCTTCCCAGGGTCCACAGAATATTCTGTAAACTGGTTACCAAATTCCATCTTCATCTCTCTCCACTGCCCACATACACTTCATGTTGGTCCCAGGTGAATTCCAGATCCTCCAATCGTCCTTTTTTCCCTCTCTTTTTCCTTTGCATATGTATCTCCCCAACAAGAATCATTTTTCTATGGACTTAACATGTTGATTATTTACTGATCTTCCCATCTCACCTCAGAGATGACTTTCCCCAATAAGCCTCACATCCGAGGTTATGTTGTTTTCTCCTACACAATCCTGTACCACCCTGAGATGCCTCCATCCCAACCATTGTTTAATTGCCTCTCTTCCCAGGAGAAGGAAGCTCTGGGAGTGCCAGGACCTCTTTATCATCCACCCCTGTGCAGCCATGCACACGCTGCAGGCATATAGCTGCTCCTTAGAGATGAACAAAATGCCAGTGAGTGTCTTAGCCAGTTTCTGAGCTGTTTAGATTTTTGTAGCATTATGGTGGCCCATTTAACCTTTATCAGTAATCTTAGGGCCACTCCAGTTTGTTTTTTAAGTCTTAGTTTAGTTTTTAAATGTTTGGGGAATGCTAGCCGAGTAGCCAGTGAGTCAAACACTGTTTCTGGGTGTTGATGCTCCTCTGATCCCAGAACCCAAGTCTGTTCATGTGTCAACAGCCTCATTCTTGAGTGCCTGAGTCTCTGCATGATGACCTTTGGGAGCCAGTTCCTGAAATGTGTCTGTTGCTCTCTCTGGTTCTCCGAGTCCACCTCCCCTGGACTGTCCAGGAGTTCCTCCCCTTCAGTGGTGGGTGCTCTGCGCTGTTGGTTGAATTTCCCTGTTGCCAAAGGGATGCATTTCTGCACAGATCTCCCATGTACCTGTATTTGTGCTGTCCACTGCTCTCATCCATGTCTCTAACTGCAGCATGTGTGGAGATCACCGGGGGGTCTTCATAGATGGAGATTTGGGTCAGGGTGGGCTTAAGAGTGTGTGTTTCTGTGGCGCTGATGCTGCATTGCAGAGAGATATTGTGAGAAGGATCCACTGTGCGACTCCTGTAATATGATAGCATCTGTGTTTTGCACCCTGTGCCCGATGTCAGCCAGCGGGATGAGGCACACACCCAGCCTGTCTCTCCTCAGCTCACACAGCTTGCTGTGGCTTGTGAATCAGCTTTTTGCTACATCGGTGGCTCCTGGTTGCCCCCACTGTGGTGCAACCACAGCAGAGCAAGTCACTGAATTTCTGCCCCTCTTCCAGATCGCCCTGTCCTGTCAGGAGCAGCAGGGTGGATGCTGTAGCCACACTGTATGGTTGCCAGCCTTGCCCATCCATCATTGTCCCCCATACCAGGGCTCACACCGATTCCCTTCTGTCCAGGCAGGTCTTTCATCCCCTTGGGTGGGAAATACTCCTTCCCTTCCCCAAGGCACAGCTTAAGAGCTACCTCTCCTGGACAACTCACTGGGCTGGAAATTCCTTCCATTGTTTCCCTGTGGCTAGCTGCAGCAGCTCCCTTTTAGCTAAGGTCACAGTTTTCCTAGGTAGAGTTTTGTGTGTCCTTAAGAAAGAGCCCATTTTATTCAATAATGTTTCTCCCGACCATTGCAGAGCACACGATGTCTCCATTGTGGTGAGCCATTTAGTAACCAAAGATACTAGGAGCCTTTTACAGACCAAAGAGTTAGTAATTAAGTGGTTGGAACTGAAATTAATCGATAATATGTGTTCATTGTTGTTATTTTCTTCAGGTGAATTACCAGCTAGCTCAACTGGAGTTCCATTGTCTTAATGCAAGACCAATAAGATGAACATAGGACTTTATTGAAACAAAATTAAAACAAAGAAGTAATAACAAACTATACATTAGAAGAATATTGAGTTTCCAGTAATCACACTTTTTTGTTGACGAGGTTGAAGAATATGTATGAAGATGTGCTGACATTCAAAACAAGCTTAGCTCTAAGAAAAATATAAGAAGCATTGACTCCTGATTTCTATTATTTTCTGAGTTATAATGCATGAGTGAATTATAAGCAAAGCCCACTCTTAATGTGAGATAAGCCATTATTAAATATTTAAATATACCAGCATATATGAGCCAGGAGAGCAGGTGGTACCAGAGAATATTAGATTCTAATGCAGAAATTTGACATTTAAATTCCAGGTTTAGTGGCCCATGAGCTCCAGCTACGTTACACTATCCCTTCCCAACAGGTACCCTCACAGATTATGTTTCAAAGTAAACTGAGATAAGACGTGGAACTAATTATTGTCCATACTTGTAGTATTCTTCATTAAAGTCTTGCTTCTCTCAACTGTAAGTAGCTGTTTAATTGCAGCACAGCATGTATTCACAGAGGGAGGTAGCAAAATATTGAAAAAAAAAAAAAAAAAAAAAAAAAGAAATGACCGGGAGGTTAAGTGCCTCGGGTCTCACGTTAGAGCAGACTTCCTGGGAGACGTTCTCCAATCTGTGTTTGGTCTCAGGTGGGAATGAAAGTTCTGAGAATGCTATCTGTGAATTAAGAAGGAGCTTGTGAAATTCACAAGGTGTACTTCTAGGTGATATTTTAGGCTCTGTACCTGGAATGAACTTCCTGTTTTTACCAGCCACGTGACTGTCTTCCTCGCTTTTCACGCACTGTGAGTGTGTGAATGTGATAACATTCTCCCGCATCTTTACCACTGTGATCCCTGCGTCAGATACAAGGACTCACTTTTTCTTAGTTTTTCCTTTCAGTTGCAATTTGTTGGTTTCAGTTTTCTCATTATCTTTATTATTTTTCCTTTGGTATTCCTGCTTCCTTTATGAGTTTTTATGATCTTAAAGTCTTTGCTAAAATTTCTGAATTGTATTGACTTAAAAATTGATCATATTTTGGATTACTGATTTAAAAATTATGGATGAAACTACTCTTGTCAGAAAAAAAAAAAAAATATATATATATATATATATATATATATATATATATATATATATATGTATGTATGTATTTGAAATGGAGTCTCGCTCTGTCACCCAGGATGGAGTGCGATGGCACAATCTCGGTTCACTGCAAACTCTGCCTCCCGGGTTCAAGCGATTTTCCTGCCTCAGCTCTGGAGTAGCTGGAATTACACATGTCCACCACCATGCCTGGCTAATTTTTGTATTTCTAGTAAAGACAGGGTTTCGCCGTGTTGGCCACACTGGTCTCGAACTTCTGACCTCAGGTGATCTGGTGGCCTTAGCCTCCCAAAGTGCTGGGATTACAGGCATGTCTTGCTGTATTTTTTAAACCACGTACATGTCCTCCTGCCTGTAAGCCAGGAACGCTCTTATGTGGTGTGCAGTTCTGATGACTCAGTTCCAATGCATTTCTTTTAGTTCATCTGTAGTTCATCTTTAACATGTGAGCATGTGGAGCTCCGTTTCTTCTGCTTTTCTCTTGGGAAAGGGAGTGAGAAGAAAGTCTGTGCTGTGTGAGGCTGAGAATGAGAGAAACTGAGGCATTAGGCTGCTTCAGACTTGGGCAAAAAGTCTGTGATGTGGGCTGAAGGTCAGGAGGTATAGGATGAGGGGTACAGATGAGGGGTGCAGGGCAAGGGGTACAGGTTCAGGAAGTCCAGGATGAGCGGTGCAGAATGAGGGGTACAGGAGGGGTACAGTGAGAGGTGCAGCTGAGGGGTCCAGGATGTGAGGTATAAGATGCATGGTGCAAGATGAGGAATACAGAATGAGGGACAGAGGTGAGGAGTCCGAGATGAGAGGTGTAAGATGAGGAGGGCAGAATGAGAGATGCAGGTGTGGAGTCAAGGACAAGGCCTGCAGGGCTAGGAGTGCAACATGAGGGGCTATGGGATGAGGGTGTATAGGGTGAGAGAGCACAGCAGGACGGCTCCCACATGAGGGTCTGAGACAAGCGTGCAGGATAGTGCAGTGCTAGAGCATCAGCCAAGAGTCCCAGGTTTGGGGTTCAGTTTAGCATCCAGTTTGCTCTGAATCCCCCTGCGCTTTAGTAGCCTCATCCATAATGCATAGTGGGAATGGGTCATCTGCAGGCTTTTCTCCCACCTCTGAAAGAGAGAAATCAATAGCTCTGAATATTTCGTTTTTATGAAATGCTAATTCCTGGAATGATTAGCGAGCCAAAGGAGATGTGATTGCTACCTCTGATACTAAAACACCTCCACTGGGAATATTTCAGTGCTAAGATGGGATAGGAGTGAACGCAACTAGGTTTAAGCATAGTGGGAAACAACGTAGTGGTGCGAAGTGTGAACCCGTGCCAACGTAGGTGGCCACGAAGCACATGGTGACGTTGTTCACAGGGCCTCAAATGCTGCAAAATTTCTAAATTGTTTAGGAAAATAGGAGAAGCTTGTGTGCAACCATGTGCCTGGGCAGGAAGGTCTGAAACATCCTGATTAGGTTATGACAGAGAAAGGCCATGAAGTCAGGTGGGCAACAGAGGGGTTAAGGTCCAAAAGCCCATCTCATCAGAGGCTGGAGGCCGGCTGAGGGTCAGAGACCCACAGTCCACGTCTGTCATCGGAGCAAGTGCTGATGTGCAGGACACGTAAATGAAATGAAACCGTTAGCAAACCAGATGATTTTCCAAATTTCATGTGTGTCTCAACCCAGGAAGGAGAGGCTCCTGAGGACTGCACACATAAGGAGGAGCTGGTGACCCTGTCTCCCATCTGACTTTTCCACTTTGGAAGGCTTGCTTATGGCAAGATGTGTGAGTCTTTAGACTAGACCAACAGCTTTCCTTAGATGTCTGAATGTTCAAATGTCTAAAATAATTGGAAACTTTACAATGTGAGGCTTAAAACTTTACATGAATTCATATAGATATAAATTTTGCTTTGGCCGGTTTGGTGGCTCCTGCCTGTAATCCCAGCACAGTGGGAGGCCAAGGTGGGAGGATCACCTAAGGTCAGGGGTTTGAGACTGGCCTGACCAACATGGTGAAAGGCCATCTCTGCTAAGAATGCAAAAGGTAGTTAGGCATGGTTGTGGGCACCTGTAATCTCAACTACCTGGAGGCTGAGGCAGAATTGCTTGAACCCAGGAGGCCGGTGTTGCAGTGGACTGAGATCACACCATTGCACTTCAGCCTGGGTGACGAAAGAGAAACTCCATAAAAAATACTCTCATATGCGGTATGTTGTTCATTTTCTTCTTTACCATACAGAAAAGGTAGAAAAAGAAAGAGATTCACTTTCTCAGACCAGGACATCCTTAGGCATGGAGGGATGGAGGGAGCTGGGGGACATCCTCTGACAAAGCCAACCAGTAATGCATTGTCATACAGCAGAGGGGTGGAGAAAACAAGATCATATTGTTTGTGCTGATTTGGATTCAAAAGTTTTAAAAGCAAGGATATTGAGTTTAGTCTCTCAGATATTTTTAAGAATAAGCCTATTTAATTTTAACTTCCCTCTAAAATTCTTCAGGTTTCTGCCATTTTGATGCAAATAACTTAAGAACTGATTTCCCGCCCCTCGCCAGCCAACTAATTTCAAGAAGCAATCTCAAAGGTTGAGAAGTGCATTGTCCGGGCTCTGGTTGGTGCTTTGTGCTGTGTAGACCTCATGTATTGGAAGACAGGGGGACAAGTTTTCATGTGGTCTTTCTCATTTCCTTTGAAGCAAGCTCTTCTCCCTCCTACTAATGCTAATCCTCCCTCCCTCCATCCCTTCTTTGTGTCCTTTCCTTCCGCTCTCCTTCCCCTCCCCTTCCCCTCCTTTTCCCCTCCCATCCCCCTCCCTTCCCCTCTCCTACCCTTCCCCTCCTTTTCCCCTCCCCTCCCCTACCCTTCCCCTCTCCTACCCTTCCCTTCCTCTTCCCCTCCCCTCCCCTTCCCCTCTCCTACCCTTCCCCCTCTCTTCCCCCTCCCCTCCCCTTCCCCTCTCCTACCCCTCCCCTCCTGTTCTTCTTCCCTCCCCTTCCTCTCTCCTACCCTTCCCTCTCCCCTCCCCCTCCCCTTCCTTTCCCCTCCCCTTCCCCTCCCCTTCCCCTCCTCTTCCTCTCCTACCCTTCCCCTCCTCTTCCCCTCCCCTCCCCTTCCCCTCTCCTACCCCTCCCCTCCTGTTCTACCCTCCCCTTCCTCTCTTCTACCCTTCCCTCTCCCCTCCCCCTCCCCCCCCTTTCCCCTCCCTTTCCCCTCCCTTTCCCCTCCCCTTCCCCTTCCCTTCCCCTCCTCTTCCTCTCCTACCCTTCCCCTCCTCTTCCCCTCCCCTCCCCTTCCCCTCTCCTACCCTTCCCCCCTCCTCCCCCTCCCCTCCCTCTCCCCTTCCTCTCCTACCCTTCCCCTCCTCTTCCCCTCCCCTCCCCTTCTCCTCTCCTACCTTCCCCCTCCCCCTCCCCCTCCCCTCTCCCTCCCTTCTCTCCCCTCCCTTCTCCTTTCCCTCCCCTCCCTCCTCTCCCCTCCCCCTCCCTCCCCTCCCCTTCCCCTCTCCTCCCCTTCCTCTCTGCCTCTCCTCCTCTCCTCCCCCCTCCTCCCCCTCTCTTCCCCCTCCCTCCCTCTCCCCCTCCCCCTCCCTCCCTCTCCCCCTCCCTCCCCCTCCCTCCCTCCGTCCCTCCCTCCATCCCCCTCCCTCCCTCCCTCCCTCCGTCCCTCCCTCCCTCCCTCCCTTCCTTCCTTCCTTCCTTCCCATCAGACTCAGAAAGATGTATGCCCATCTTTTGTCCAAGGATGGTCTTGAGATCAATCCTCTTCTCCCTTTTGAGAGTCGACCCCATCAGGAAGCACTAACAGGCTTTCTATTTGTTCTGTCTTCACTGTCTCCTCTCCCAGTTCAGGTTCCCTGTGCCCCTCACCTGGATCAACAGCATCATTCTAATTATTCTCTTACCCTTCTATCTTATTTTTAGGACTATATCTCTGTTATTAGAAATCCTGTGCATGACATGAGAGACTCATTTGTATCTAGGGTTAGGAGGTTCCGATGGCATCAGCAGGACTCTCATTTTCTCAGCTCTGCTTTCTTTTCTTGAGACTGTATCCATGTGTGGCCTCTGTGACAGAGAAAATAGCTTCCAGCTCCTCTGGGGTTACATCACTCTTACCCTTCATGATCTTGGGAAATGGAGAGTGAGGACACCTCCCATGGCCTCCATCTCAAACCCGAAAGTGGCTATGAGTGGTCCTGCTGGGTCTGCCCCACTATCCATGCCACCCAGGGACATGGAGAACCTGCCTGGCCACTCCAGGTGACCCATCTGTCCCTGAGGCAGGGCTGCAGCAAACTCCTGGAACTGGGAGCAGAGCCCTTCCCAACAAAGAATGCACACATTGTTTTAAAGGAAGCCAAATGATCTGATGTGCAGGGGCCAGTCCTGTGGAAGCTCTGACTGTTCCTGGCGTCCTCTGTGCACAGTGGGTCCTGGGAGGCTCCTGTGCCACACCCAGCACGAAAACTGCTCAGCCTGTGCCTTCCACCTCTGCAGTATGCTTCGCGCTCACCCTAAATACTCTTTGTTTTCTACTTTATCTGAAAATACCTCCTAAAATGCTTTCTCTTTGGGTGAAACCTAAGCCATTCTTTTTTTCTTTTTCTTGTATTCATTCCATCCTCTTTTTCTGAGACTCAGTTACTTATCTTCACTACCAAAATGAATTAGCATTTTTATTTCATTAAAATATTTAATTCTATTGAAATTGTGTCATGAAAAAAAGTTTGCTGCTATTTCCCATTAATTTGTGTTTGATGGTTGCAGAGGCGTGTGGGTTTTCACTTTTCTTTGCCATTGAGTTCTTTTCATCTTTTCATCAGTGCCTTCAGCTCTTTGATCGTGGGGATTACACTTTTGATGTTTTCTTAATCCTTTTAGTAATGACTCACTCAAAATATAACAACTGATGTTACACCATGTTTTAATTTTATTAAGAATTTTCTGTCTTGAAAATGAAATCACATTTCACCAATTTCTTTATTCTTTACATCTTCAACTCCTTTGTTAACAAGTCACTACGTGGGAGCAGACAATACACTAATTATTTCCTTTCTTCCTCCAACTCAATTAGTGGTCTAATTTCTTTTACAAGTTCTTAAAGTTAGAAAAACAAATAACAATGATCCCAGCTAGAACCAAAAAATAAGAACTCAAGGACTGCCCATGCATATTTATATTTCTAACAGGTTCTGTTTGATTGACGTCAGAATTCCAAAGTCTAGGTAACCTCATCCTATGCAGTTTTGCACATTATAAGTAAAATAATTTTCCAGAATGTCATGTGTGTCCATTTACTTTTCACTTTTAGCAGATTATTTTCCTACCTAGATTCCCCAAACAGCATTTCTTTTGTCTACAGAGAATGAAGCCGTGTTAGAGAAACCTGTTCACCCCTGGAGAGGAAGCTGCGGCTAACCCTATCACTACCTGAGCTTTATCTTTGACTTTGCTTTTTGTTTCAAGCATGGCCATGAAGTAATCACTAATTCTCTGATCATCAGTTTTATCATTTATGAAGTGCCAATAACACCTGAGTTTTTGTCAGGATACATTGTATTGAAATAGAAAGGACAGGTCCTTGCAGACCATAAAGGAATCTTCAGTTGAAAGCCGT
The DNA here is from genome assembly GCA_031835075.1 of Saguinus oedipus. Taxonomy (NCBI): domain Eukaryota; kingdom Metazoa; phylum Chordata; class Mammalia; order Primates; family Cebidae; genus Saguinus; species Saguinus oedipus. The sequence goes on from CM063182.1 coordinate 39,998,218, forward strand.
GTTTACATTTGTGTATTTTACAAACAGTCTGTGTAAATCTGTGACTTACCTGGTGGTAAATTACCTGATAAGGTAAAGAAAACTAATTTTACAATAGCCCATGCCGCTCAACTTACATTTTCTGTTTCTGAGAGCCTGCCTCTCTTCCAAGGACTAAGAGTGCTTTAGAAAGTGCATTCACAATTTTCTCTCCCGCCTCCTCTTCTTTTTCTTTCTGGGACCATGGCGGTTCTTTTGCTTTCAGTCAATTCTGTTACAACAAACTTCTCAAATTAGTTTTTAGTCCATTTCAACTTTACTGTTATCTTTCCAGACTGTTCTCCTTCTTGTCAAAAATATAATGATCAATCTGGGCCTGGGACAGTATTTTTGACTTTCCATTACATTCCCTTCTCCCCCTGGTATGCTCAGAACAAGCAGTCATTTCGTTGTTTCCTCTCTGTACAATCTCCTTTGAAGTCAAGATGATGGATCTCAATTTTATGCTTTTCCTATTTCTGTAACATACCAACTTGAATTATACTCCTCCTTTCAAGGATATAATCCTTCAGTTGCCATTGGGTGTTATGTTCTGTCTTTTCTCCAGGTTTTATCCTCTAACTATTTACGTGGCTTTGTTCTTTTTCTTGCGAATTTTATTCAAATAACTCAGAAACTGTCATTTGCTACGAGGCTTTATTTCCTCCCGCCTCCTCTAGTTCCCATGTATTTCTACCTTGGTTATTACAGCTGTGTCCCAAGTGAGTGGCCTCTCTCCTGGCTTTATTTCCTCCCGCCCCCTCTAGTTCCCATGTATTTCTACCTTGGTTATTACAGCTGTGTCCCAAGGAGTGGCCTCTCTCCTGTTTATTGTGGTTTGTGCTGCACCAATTCATCATCCGCACTTTCATAAGGTCTCTTTTATTATTTTAAATGTGTAGTGGAAAAAGCTGTGCACATTGCAGCTACAGAGGCTTGGCTCCATCTGTTCAAGCTGTGTGTTTAAGTTGACCTCGCTTTGTAATTCTTTCTTTCTGAGAACTGTCTGTAAAGTGGACATCCTCATAGCTGCCTCTTGGGTGTTTGTGAAAATTAAATGAGTTTATAACATTTGTGTACGCATGTCAAACTCCAGAATATGATAGGTACCCACCATATATCAGTACCCTTACCTTAGGGATGTCCCCATAATCATAACTTCTTCATCCACCAGTGAGACCCAGAGAATGTAGCCCAGCTTACTTGAAAATGGCTTCCCTATCCTTGATGATGAGGTAGTTGTTAATAAAAGGATTATTAAAAATAGGTTGTTTTATGATCTATATTAGTTTATATGTTTCTCCTGTTTTCTGGTTTTTTTTTTTTTTTTCCATGTTAAGCTTGCCACAGTGGACATTTTGCTGATTGCATCTCCAGGGTGTTTAAGAAAGTTTCTGTGTCTTGACATTTTGCTGATTGCATCTCCAGGGTGTTTAAGAAAGTTTCTGTGTCTTGGCACTGGATAAAGAGGTTCGGCCAGGTTCGACTTTGCATTTTTTTTTGGCATGGTAACATTATATCTAGTGGTGTTTTCTCCCATGAGAAGACAGAGTGACTGATGTGCACTGACCAGCTGTGTTTTTTGACGAAGTGCTGCAAATTGGTAATCTTCTAATTCTTTTGCTTCCTTTTTCGTTTATCTGCTGAGGTACTCCTATAAAAGGAGCGTATTATTTGGTTGTCTGGCGGCACAGTTGATAGGCAAGACTGGATACATGTGGCCTCTTCAGTTTGTTTCCATTCAGAATAAGACGTTTTCTCAGACTCCTCAGCCTCAGCCCTGTTGCCATTTGCACCGCATGCTTCTGTTTGGGTGCAAAGGCAGGGACTGTCCTGGGACTGTAGGATCTTAGGAGTATCGTTGGCCTTGACCCACCAGACACCAGTAGCATCCTCACCCTCAGTGTGTGAATACCAGTGCCTCCAGACATTGTCAAATGTCCCTGTGTGGGGAGAGAAGATGGCAGCAAAAAAATCTACCAGCTGAGAACTACTGCTCTAAAGTCAATTTTATTGTTTTGTATTGTTAAGAAACAACTCATAGATTTAAAACCATCTGATGATTTTCAGTCTATGGAATGCGCTGTCTTTGTTGATGCTGAAATTGTGCTAATTTAGCCTTTTCGTGTGTTCTTAAGTTGATGTCTGAGTCAATGATAGCTTCTTTGCTATCCAGTAGGATAAATCAGATTTATCTTGTGTCATTTTTGCTTCAAACCTGAAATGAGTCATCTGGCCGAGGATTCTTGGCTTCCTTGAGTGGAAAATGACATTTCAAGATTATGATCTAGACATTTACAGTGATAATCACTTCTTGATTTCTTGTTTCTTGATCCTTTTACTCTATAGGGTGTGTGTGTACAAAGACACAGGATTTCCTGCTGATACACCTGAATAAAATTCAGCTGCAAGGTTTTTTCTGAATGCCTCACCCCGTCTTCCTGCTCTCAGTAACTCTGATAAAGGTGGAATTAGAATATCACATAATTTCTCAGTTGCTGTATCTCACAACACAGACACAAAAACCTTGAAAGCATTACCAACATTCCATGCACATCAGTAGTGCTAAACACAATCTAAAATGGGTTTGCACTCGTGTTTACACTTTGTCTCCCAATCAAATTACTGCATTTCAAAGTCCTTTGAAACTGTCCATCTTGGGATTCACAATTAGATCTACTTTTCTGAACATGGTGGATTGCTTTAAAATAATTTTGTTTTATTATTATATAGAAACATTTGCAGACTTAGATGTTCCATGGTCAAATCTGCAAAAGTGGGTGTGATTTTAAGATCTCACGTCTGTTTCCTTCTTCTCCATACTATTTCATTTCCCTCCTATAAATAGTAATTTGTAGAGTTGTTCTGGTTCATTTTTGCATTTAATAAGCAGACACACACACATATGTATATATTTATATATACATATTAGGTAGTTGTGTCAAACCCCTCCCAACTTGGGTAAGCAGTAATGTGTTAAGCTCTTTATTTTTTTTTTCTATTTAGTGAATTCTATAGCTCATTCTAATGTAATCTGGTCTCTTTCTCCTTTTCTGTCTGTCGTCTTGCTCTGGCTGTACAGCACTCCACAGTGTAGGTGGATAGACCATAGTCTACTCAATCTGTCTTCCAACCCACCCATTGATGAGCTATAAAAAATAGTCTGACCTGATAGCCGTGTGCATGTGTCCTCTCACATATTTTGTAAGAAAAGGTCACACATCATGTGCAGTGTACACTGTTAACTAGTGAATGTCCACTTGAAAAAGCATCATAGCAGAAACGCAAGTCCATGGCTTTGATTTTATAATTAGTCACATATACAAACTCATATTCATTGTAATTATCATTTTAAGCAGAAATACGTAAATTCCTATAGAAAGAGGACCATTTTAATGATTTAAATTAATGAAACCACGTTTAAAGAAAAAAGACAAATTCTACACATACTCAGAAAATAGAAGAGAGAATACTTAATAATTAATGTATGAAGCTATAATATTCTGAGGCCAAAACCAGATAAAGACCTAACAAAAAAATATATGTTCTAATATCTCTCAGAAATAGAGACACAAAAATTCTTAGCTAAATACTTGCAAATGATTCACATATATATGTATGTATGTGTATGTGTATGTATAGGTATACGTATATACAATCACGCATTGCTTAACAACGGAATGATGTGTTGTTAGATGATTTCAGTGCTGTGAAAACACCCTAGAGTGCACTCACACAAACTCATACAAACCCGGATTGTTTAGCCTGGTACTCACCTGGGATATATGGTGCAGCCTGTCGTTCCTAGGCTACAAGCCTGTACAGCTTGTGACTGTAATGAATAGTATGAGCAGATGTATCAAGAACTAATATTTGTGTATTGACTAGATCTAAACATAGAAAAGGGTACACTACAAACATTGTATAAAAGATAAATCGTTCTACTATAAGGACACATGCACACAAATGTTCATTGCAGCACTGTTTACAATAGCAAAGACCTGGAACCAACCCAAATGCCCATTTATGATAGACTGGACTGGAAAAATGTGGCACATATACACCATGGAATATTATGCAGCAATCAAAAACGATGGGTTCGTGTCCTTTGTAGGGACATGGGTGAATCTGGAGAACATCATTCTCAGCCAACTGACACAAGAACAGAAAATGAAATACCGCATATTCTCACTCATAGGCGGGTGATGAACAATGAGAACACATGGACACAGGGAGGGGAGCACTATACACTGGGGTCTCTTGGGGGGAATAGGGGAGGGACAGTGGAGCGGGGGAGCTGGGGAGAAAAGCCAGATGTGGGTGAAGGGGAGGAAGGCAGCAAATCACACTGCCACGTGTGTACCTATGCAACTATCTTGCAGGTTCTGCACATGTACCCAAAACCTAAAATGCAATAAATAAATTAATTAAAAAAAAAAATAACATTCATTGAGGATCAGCTTCTGCAATGCAGTTTTCCCTGGATACATTGGCTTCTGCTGAAGTTTCTTTGAGCAGGAGTGTGGAAGCTGCCAGGTTTGATCTTATTTCCCACTGTCTCATTAGAATAAATGTTTGTTAAATCTGTTTACAAATTACACAGCCTATCAGCCTGTAGGATAAGTTAGAATTGTATGAATTGTCAAAGAGTGTTTTATAGAAAGCAAACTCCACCTCCTAGATAAAATTTCCCGAGTTGAGGCCGATAATAATGGAGTGGGGTTGATGTGTTGACAGCCGCTCCGTCATTTGGGATGCATGTCTTGTCTTCAGCGAATGGTGGTATTAGACAAGGATACATCAAATCAAGTGAGCAACAGATAGGATTTTTATGAGTTTTTCCCTTGAACAATATTATGATAAATTCACACAATTGCATTTGATTTTTTTCCCTCCCTACCAGGAGGATCAAGCAAAGAAAATGAGTTTGCCCTTCAGTCTTTGAAGTTTTTTGATGCACGACAACCACAGCTAGAGATAAGAATTAAGCCCCGCACTTTAAATGAGCAATAAGCCAGGTTTTCAAGCTGTCTTGTTTAAGTCTCTGCTTCTTGTGTGCTTTTTTCTCTCTCTCCTTTTTTAGCTTCAGATTATTTTTTTTGGAGGAGCCATACATAAAGTGGCTGAGAAAATAATAATTGGCATTACCTTAAGTCTTTCATCTCTAATTATCCCAAATCATAACATATTAGCATATCGACAAAAATTTATACCCACAATGTTTCTTTTGAGAAGAGAAGAAGAAAATATCCTTTTAAGTCTTGCTCCTAAAAATGCTCATTGCCCATGTGTTGAAAAGACTGCCTTTTACTCAGAAAGCATTTCTAAGGTGTCACATATATAGAACAATGCAAGACTAGCACTTTTGTTGTTTTAAATGTACATAATCACAATGTTGGTGTGATGTTTATTATGACCAATAATAAAACATATATAAGGTTTATAAGCTATAGAAGGTGCAAAAGAAAATGAAACAATAATGCAATTAAAACCACTAATCATTATACTTAATTTACATAATTAAATTTATTGACATTCACTGAGTATTTTATGCCAGGTAGTGTTTTGAGGGCTGGGATGACAAAAGTAGCTGTTTGGCAAAGGACCAGCTTTCACAGAATTTACATTCTAATCAGGAAGTTTTACAGCAAAAATAGTAATAGTAATTTATATAACCTGCCTCATTGCTTCTAAGGTGTGGATTTTTTCACCTTTTTGTATCTTTGATATTGGGACGTATCTTACTATCACATAGGTAAGAGAGATTCATGTCACATTTTTATTTTCTTTTTCAGTAGTGCATGAAGTAATTAAGCATCTTATAATTAATTGATGGTATCTTGGGCTTGATGTTCTCCCAGGTAGTGATAAATTCAATAAAGAAAAATGTAGGGAAATGATCAGAGGGCTGGAGTGAGGGAACCTCTGCTCTTTAGGGTCGAGTCAGCAGTGTGAGTCTCTGGAGGGGAGTGCTGGGTGAAGGGAGTAGGGAGCTGCCCACATGGATAGCTGGGGAGTGTCCCAGCGCAGAGTGTTTGCAAATGCAAAGTTGTAAAGTGAGATTGTGTTGATTATATGCAATGAACTGCAGGAAGACCAGACTAAGCTAGGAAGAATTATCAGAGGGAAAGATCTTTTCAGTGAGGAAAAAGCAAAGTCGGGAGAAATCAACGTGTCAGCCCCCTGGCAAGTCTCTCCTCACTCTGTTATCAGAAGCCATGGAAGTTTTGTGTAGGGCAGTTTCCAGACCTCACACACATTGTTCAAGGAACAACCTGACTGAGTGAAGTGTAGGCTGTTGGGGTGAGAAGGAGACCTGGGTGAAGGCAGGAGGCAGGAGGCAAGACAGAAGGTGAGGAGTGTCACTGTGCAGGTGAGAGGAGCTGCCTCATGGAACAGCAGAAATCAATGAGTGCTTTGCCCCCTAAGAGGAAATCTTTAGACCTCCAGAGGGGAGCCCTGCCTGGGAGCCATCTGAGACTATAAAGGGCTGAGTACCTTAGTCTAGGGAACTTCGTAGCTGACTTAACCAGAAGGTGGAGCAGGAAGCAATTTCCAGTGCAAGGGAGACTGGCTGAGCTGCCACAGGAGCCTGTTTTTAGACTTAGAATTATGCAGGGATTAATCTGCTCTTAAGTCTCTAAAGTAGGGAAATAATGCAAGCTTGAATTTGGCTTCAGACCATAGAATAAGAATATTGAGAGTGCAGGCATTCTCTCACTTTCCACTAAGAGAGCAGCATCTCGCCAATGTTGGGGGCTACGTGGCCATCTGATGGGCTGAGATATAAAGAGGATGCCCTCTTTACCACTGGTGTGTGGCCGCTGTGCATGGCTTTAATGAGACAGTAATTTAGATTGCCCAAAGAACCATGGTCAGTACATAAAAAAGAGAAAGCGATCTTGAAAAATGAACCAAGAAGCATCCCCCCACACACCACACAACACCAACAACAAGTAGAGTAAAAAGAAAATTATTTAGGAGCAAAGAGAAGATTAAGAAAGTGGTTGTTCACTTAATGCCCAATTTGAAAGGCAGAGGGATTCTGATTGAAAACAGTTGAACAGTCAGGCAGTGGAATCCCTGTCAAGGAAATAAAAATAAAGCTAAAAGGTCAGAAGACCTGGAGATAAGTTAGAAAAATTTTGAAGAAACACAAAAGTAACTACTTATCTATGTCAATAGCTATAGTTCCATAAAAGTCATCAAATAACATTTATTTGTGTTTCATTCATTGTTTCTTCAAATTGCTACTGTGTTTTATCAAAATCCGACTTTCTAACTTCCCAGTCTCTGGATAAAATGTATTCCTTGGGTTATCTTTCTTAAAAACTGTGTTGCTATGACAGAGTTTTTAAGTAAATTTATTTTTTCAATTATTTGTTCCCACATCTTAAACTGAATTTTGTGTACCATCTGGAACAACCTGACTGTAACCCCTCATTTATTGATGAGGTTGTTCTTCAGTTGTTAGAGGGTATGTGCCGTGTATGTCTCTGTGTTTAGGAATTATTTTGATGACTATATTGAAGCAGATTCATTCCACAGAAACAATATTGAATACAAAATAAGCCCACGTTGAAACCAACTTTTAACATTCAATAATGGGAAGGAGTAGCCACCTTTCCCAAAATTACCATTTTTTAAATTTGCACCAAATGACCTGGCAACAATTTCCTACAAAAGCTACGGAGGAATGCAGTGGTATAAATACATTTCGTCCTCGACAATACTAAGGAGTAAACACTTTTATCTTTCATTGGCATACTTTCTCAATCCCAAATATTTTATTTAAAAATTTTTTTCTTTCAAAGGGATTTTATTTTTTCACAGTCACACTCAGTTCTCCTCCCATACCACTTCCCTATTACAATATCCAGAATAAGAAGTTCCAGTATTACCAGGCAATCTGTTGAGTCAGCTTTTGGCTGAATTATCAGTTGATAACCACCAGCTGGGCTCTGGGACTTTGTCTTAGACCTATTATTAGGTTGTAGTTTTCAGAGAAGGCAACTTCAAGAATGAAATGGAAACTGGAGCCCACCCAGTGAGCTCTTAAAAATCACGTTAGTCTGTGACACTATGAAGCATCTACTTGCATTTGAGAGAAGCCTGACATAGTAAAGTTGTGTCACAGCAGGAAGTAAGAGGTGCTGCAGAATAGCAGCCAGTATTTTATCTCACTGTAGGAGTGACGGGAAGCTGGTGGGAAAAGACAATCGTATGTAATAAAACATTGATTTTCTCCAGTGTTACCAGTAAATAGGAAGAAATTTTAAGAGTCATTGAAAAGTTATCATTATAGAGCAGAAGTAAAGTGAGAGATGTGACGTTTTTCATCTTAATTTTAGCAAAACTTTGGGTCACATTTTACTGGAAACACGAAGGGAGAAAATTAATAAACAATTTAGTCAGCTGTTGGTGGTGGATAAAAGGTAAATCAAGTAGATATAGAAGAAAATGCAAGTGAAGTATAATTTTAGCTCTCATACTAGGATGGAAGAGAGGTATGCACTACTGGGAAAAAGTCATGGGGATGGAATGGGGCAGAGAGACAGCAAGATGAATACAGGTTGAATAGCATTTTAAAACTCAAAACGACATGCTGACTTCCAGGAAAACACAAACTGGGAATAAAAGAGCGGCACATAAAGAAACTGCCTAGTGGGAAAATTCTCAGTCTCCAAGTTATGGCATTTCTGTAGAGCAGAGGAGAGTACTCAGGGTAAGGCCAGATTAGTGCAGGTTAGTGACGGCCCAGGTGTGGCACCTGTACGTGGCAGGGAAGGTAGGGGATGGGGAGTTTCAGCTGCTGCCTGGACCTCTGTCTCAGTGGAATTGGGAAATCCTAATATCGATCATCCCTCTTCCATAGGGAGTCCATAGAATTTCTTGCTCTCTTGCTGTCTTAACCATATTCACTTTTTATTGAGTGCCTTACTGTCTAGAAGAGAAAGTCTGGAATCCTGGAAACTGCATTTTCCAGAAGCCCATATTAGCAGGGTTCCTCATCTTCCTAAGGAACTAAAACCAAGAAGAGAGATGTAAGGGCTTAGAAAATGCAGTAAGAAAAGACTGACCTGAAACCTCAACCTTACTAGTCATGCCACTATTCAATGCTTAGAATATTATGTAATTTTCTTCAAGTTTCCATTATTTTATCTATAAAATAAGGTAAACAATAAAGCCTATCTTATATATTTACAAAAGAGCTTTTTTTTTGGAGGGGGGGTGGGGTGGAGTCTTGCTCTGTTACCCAGGCTGGAGTGCAGGGGTAAGGAGCATGATCTTGGCTCACTGCAGCCTCTGCCTTCAGGGTTCAGGTGATCCTCCTTCTTCAGCCTCCTGAGTAGCTGGGATTACAGGCACCTGCCACCACACCCAGCTAAGTTTGTACTTTTAGTAGAGACAGGATTACAAGTGATCTTGATTACAAGTGATTACAGGATCTCAAGTGATCCACCCATCTCGGCCTCCCAAAGTGCTGGGATTATAGGCATCAGCCACCATGCCTAGCACAGAAGTGCTTTAATATGTTGTGAAGATGAAATAAAGAGACTTTATGTCTATCATCCACTTTATAAACATTAATTAAATACCTACTATATATCAGACACTATGTTGAATATTAAACAAACAGAAGACAGATACAACTCCCACCCCCATGGTGGGTATAATCTAGTTTAAAATCTATGTAACATATACAAAATGATTTACACATTTCTCAGCATGTAGTAAGCAGTTATTAAATGTCACCTGTAATTATTCATATGGCTAATAATGATGTAATAACATCTCCCTCATAGCAGATGGTCCTAGATATCAGTGAAAGATGTATCACAGAGGGAAAAATGAGATGTTAGAATTCCTAGTATATGTATGTGTATATTCATATGTTTGAATGTATACAAATTTGTGTATATTTGTATATATGCATGTGTGTATATGTGTATATATGCATATGTGTGTGCATATATATACATACTTAGCAATTATATTTTAGTTCTGATTTATTCTCTTTTATAATTAAACTTGTATCTGTATACCTATACATATATACATACATGCATACATACATATAGGTATCGATTAATACATATGGAGACTGACAGATAAGAAATAGATGTTGTGGTCAGTGCCCCTTATGTGGCCTGGTGCATAGTCTATGTGTCCAAACTCAGTAGCCCTGGCTGTTAGTGTGGATGTGTTGTTGCAGGGGAGGTGGGACTATAAGCAGTCTTTTATAGGTAAGATATAAATTACAAATCATAGAAAACAACCATAGACTTTATTTCATAGAAAATTTTAGGCTGAAATATCTAACAATTTCATTAAGGTATATTTTATGCACAAGAAATACATATATTTTAAATTACGCAATTGAATGAGTTTATATTGAACATTGTTGACACCTCCCAGAGTGTCAGTGCCTCATAGAGAAAGATGTTGAACTTCCTTGACACCTTCCACAGTGTGGTCATGCCTTTGTTCTATAGAAGCGTTTAAGAATGAAGGTTCCAAGGTTCCATGGATGTCTGTGGCTTTCATTTCCCTTGGGTCACCCCCTCAGTGTGGAAAGGTCATGTCATATATTAAGTACATGTTTAACATTTTAAAAAGTTAACAAATTGTTTTCCAAAGTAATTTTGCATTTTATATTCCCTTCAGCATTTTATTATTGTTTCAGTTTCTCTGTGTTTCAGTAAATATTTACATTATAAAATGGTCAAATCATATACTTAGCATTTCCATCATCTCAAACATGCATCATTTCTATAAGGTGAGAACATTAAAAATCCTCTCTTATAGGTGTGTTGAAGCACACCGTACAATATTGTTAAGTGTAATCACCCTTCTGTACAAAGGCACACAAGAACTTCTTTCCTCTACCTGACATTCTGCACCTGTTAACTCATTCTCCCAATCCCTGTCCTCCTCATTTCTCCCCCCATGTCCTTGGAGACCCTGCACATGTTGACTCATCTCTCCCCGTCCCTCCCCTCCTAAGACCCTGTACCTGTTAACTCATCTCTTCCCCCCACCGTCCTCCTGAGACCCTGCACCTGTTAACTCATCTCTTCCCCTCACTGTCCTCCTGAAACCTTGCACCTCTTCTCTCCCCATCCCTGTCCTCCTGCCTCCCCAGTCTCTGGTAATCATCATTCTATCTCTGCTCCTATGTGATCAGCTTTCTGAGGATCTGCATAAGAGTGAGATGACGTTGTTTTTGTCTTCTGTGCCTGGCTCACTTCACATAACAAAGTATCCTCCAAGCTCATCCATGTTGCTGCAAATGAGAGGGTTTCTTTCTTTGTTATGATCGAATAGTATTTTCCATTTTTATAATCATTCATCGGTTGATGGACACGCTCTTTCCACATCTTGGCTATTGTGAATGATCTTCCAATGAACGTGAAAGCGCAGTTGCCTCTTCCATATGTCAATTTCACTTCTGCTGGCTGTATACCCAGTAGTGGGATGGCTGGGTCGTGTGATAGTTCTTCTTTAAAAAGTTTTTTAAGAAAGCTGCATGCTGCTTTTCATGGTGGCTGTATTAATTTCCATCCTCATTAATGGTGAACTCTTATATAGAGTTTTTCTAAATGTTTGGTGACATTTGACATGGTCACTCTTTTAAGTGTGTTGCTGTGAAAGTCTTCCCCCCCATCATTTTCATACTTTATTTGGTAAAATATTCTTAATATGAACAGTTTGGGGTGATTTAATATTCTTGAAAGTTTCATTTCTAGTGCCACTTCTTTAAAGCCCAGCTTCTGTCAACATTTCTACTATAATTTGATTATTTGCATAAGCTACCAAAGTTGCACTTCTCTTGGGGGGCTGGTCATTCAACTCTGAATCAGGAAGCAGTTCTGCATGCAGAGCAGTTTGTTTTTTTGTAAAAAGTGACTTTTAAGGTCCCTCTTCCTAGAGTGTTTAATAGTCAAAGAAGTTCATCCTACATAATTCAAATATCATTTTTAGGTTCCCAACCATTTAGTTGAAATTTAGAACTTGTAAAACCTATACAATAATTTAAAATCTACTTCATTTCAAAATTTCAGGTGCTGCGAGCATAATAATTATTTTGTAACTAAACTCAGATACAAGAAATGATAGCTGCTACAAACCAAATAATGCAATTTGACAAAGTTGCTATGTTCTTGAATTAAGTAAGGATTAATTCCACTTTCAAAAATTCCAATTTTCTTTACCTTACTAATTCCTGTTTCTTCAAGAGAACTGGTCAGCCCTGTGCATTATCAGCTGAGCTCATAGACAGTTGCTAATATTGCTCATTGACAGAGATCGATTTGACAGGCAAACAGCTCCTCTGCTAGAAGCAATTAGTCTTCTGGAGAGGGTTTTTAAAAGAGTCTCTTGTTTCATTTTGAATTTGATCAAGATAGCTTATTATTAGCCTGATAAAAATTAAATAATTAACTTTACATTTCCATGGAATTTGAAAAAGTTGATAAAAGGGATAAAGTGAGTTAATGGTAGTTTAATAAAGATCGTTATTTTTGCGGGATCACCATCAACACTAGCTTTGCAGAGTGTGGTCAAATAGATTGTTTCAGATCTTATACATTTGAAATAGTATTTCCATAAAAACAGCATTGATTGGAAATATTCTTTTTACTTCATCTTTATTAAATATTTTCATCATTTGTGAAATTGTCACTTTAAATATTTCAAAAATGCTATAGGAATTGTGGAATCAATATTGTTAAATTTTTATGATTTCTTATAGTTACTATTAAATCAGGACTAGGTCATCTTATTATGAGATGTTTTGACTTGAAGAAAAATTGGTACTGATTCATTTCCGGGTCTTCAGTTTGCACTTCTGATACCATTTTGTGTCATTTTGTGGTTTGTGATGAAGTAGGCTGGCCTTGAAAATCCCACAGCACAATATAATCTCAACAGTTCTTTTTATGCTTATTCATTGATGTGGTTTGACTGGGTTCACACCCAAAATCTCAACTTGAATTGTAGTCGCTAGAATCCCCATAATCCTGGTGTATCAAGGGAGAGAACACGTGGAGGTAACTGAGTCATGGGGATGGTTTCCCCGATGTTGCTCTCCTGATTCTGAGTTCTCACAAGATGTGTTGGTTTGTTTAAGTGTTTGGGAGTTTTTCCTGTGTTCATTCTCCTTCCTGCTGCCTCGTGAAGAAGATGCCTTGCTTCTCCTTCACCTTCCACCATGACTGTGAATTTCCTGAGGCCTCCCCAGCCATGTTGATCTGTGATTCCACCATGACTGTAAATTCCCTGAGGCCTCCCCAGCCATGCTGATCTGTGAGACAGTTAAACCTCTTTCCTTTATAAATTGCCCAGTCTTGAGCAGTTCCTTATAGTGGTATGAAAATGGACTAATACATTCAGTGATTGGGAACATGAGATAACTAACTGTACACAACCCATTAAATATAGCTTAGCACCAATTACTTTATATCAATCCCACGTTTTAGTAAACTACAGAGTTTAGCACAATAATTTGACTTAGTGGTTTCTAATGCAAGAAAAATAAAGTAAGTTGGCAAGGTTTTAAAAAGTTAATTAGAGCATCTTACCTTGAAACTGGCTGTGTCACGAAATAAAAACATAAATAAAAAATTATATTGCCTTGCATCTTCATCCGCCTAATGTTTAATCAGGAGAAGTCACTTAAGATGACATTGAAGGAGGAGAGGAAGCAATTGAGGGAAAGAGCAGGTGGACAGTCTCCAGCTTCCTTTTCCATTAATTGATTTGAAAAGTGATGGTTGTATATTCTTTTTTACAAAAAGCAAAGTTAGAGAAGTCAAGCTAAATTAGATTTAAAAGGGGTGTTTCAAGTGTCTGTGACTCTCGTGTTTGCTGTATGATACATAATCTATGGAACAAAATAACCTCTGGTACTTAAAATTGATGATCAAGAAATCATTTACCTTCTGTGATTCGTGGGATGAAATTTTTCAGAGCAGTGTGCATATTACTGAGAATGAAATTCTGATTCTAATAGAGGTCCTCACATGTCCTGACGTGGTATTTACTGTTCTTTAAAGGAAAATATTAGGGATAGGAAAATACAAATATGGGAAACATTATCAAGTATAAGTTAATTCTTGAGATAGTCTGTTTTACTTTTTTGTATTTTCACAGATTATCAAGAATATTTTCAGAGTGGCACAGATTCATTTTTCGCTCTTTCTGATTGTATATAGACCCATGTTTTTGGTTCACAGAGACACAATTTTACTTGTGGGAAATTTTATTCTAGTGGGAAATGCAATGCAGATTTCATCGCTCACCTATTAGAAATGATTGATACTAAAATCTTTTGTGGCCATCGTTGATCAGTTTGATTCTAACAGGTCATAGTTATTCACCTCAGTGTCAATATGCATGAATCAAGGTGTTGGAATTTACTTTTGTTAAATTTGCTGTCTTTTGGATAAAAAGAGAGTAAGAGTGTATTTGAACCTAGCCAGATTTTTTTTGATGTTTTTATCAAAGGCAGAATGCACTAACAACAACAACAGAATAATGAAAACTCTGGGCTCCCTGCTTCTGGGACAGGGCATTTTCAACATACAGGAGTTTCCCTAAACCAGAGGAGATAAGCTCTAAGTCCCCAGTGGATGCCTGAAACCAAACCCTATGTATTATGCTTTTTCTGTGCATACATACTTAAGACAAAGTTTAATTTATATACTAGCACATTAAGAGATTAACAGCAATGACTAATATAAAGTGGGACAAGCATGGTAGCAGTTTGGAAGGCTGGGGCAGGAGGATTGCTTGAGCCCAGGACTTGGAACCAGCCAGGTCAACGTAGTGAGACCCCTGCCTCTACAAAAGCAAAAATAAAACAATTAGCTGGATGTGGTGGCATATACCTGTTGTCCCATCCACTCAAGAGGCCGAGGTCAAAAGATCACTTGAGCCCAGGAGCCTGAGAATGCAGCGAGTGAGCCATCATGGCACCCAGCCTGGGCAATAGAGCAAGACCCTGTCTCAAATAAAATAATATTAAAAAAACAGAATGATAACAGTATGCCAGTTTCACTACTCTTGGGCCGTTATTAAGTAAAATAAAGGTTCCTTGGATATAAGCACTGTGGTTCCTTAACAGTTGACCTGATAATCAAGAAGGATAGTTCCATCCTGATAGAATGAAAAGTAAGTAAGATCATTGTATAATCATAAAAACCTACATAAAACCCTTTTTTTTCTTTATCTGAATGAAGAAGAAAGATTTTGTGTTCAAATTGTGACACTGGGGTTACATTTTTGGCATCAAATTTTATTGTTTTACTAAGTAGAATTACAAAAACTACAAGAATAATAGCCAAACAATTTTTAAACTTTTTAAAATCTATGTAACCTAGGGGACAATCATTAATTTACAGATATTCACATACAAACAGTAAATAAAAACACAGACTATATGTGCAACTTTGTGGTATGTTTGCTACACTCTCATTGAATGCAGTAATTGGGCAATGTATGAACTATTCAATAGTTTCTTAAGTTTTCTAATCAGAGATTATTAAGTCCAATTGTGTTCAGCATAAATAGACTAAGCAGTATCTGACTTTCTCAAGCCAATATGATGAACTCTAATGGAATTGTGGAGTATTTCATCATTCTCTTAGATACAAATGAGCTTCCTATACTGATAAATATGTGCCCATATTTACAGTTGAAAAACATTGAAAATAAAAGAAATAATTTTTAAAGGGAGGTAAAATTTTTGATAAATGGTCCAGAAGACCTTGGAGAGACTGCTTTTATACCAACAAAGGAAACTGGTAGTGCACATCTTTTCCAATTTTGTAAGTATCCAAAAATAGTTAAGTAGTTGAGGCGTCTGTTTGAGGGCCTCAATTCATTTGTCTAAACAGAAGGGGTGGGTGCCCTAGGGCTAGAGGAGGTGACTTCCAACATCCCAGTTGTGAGGAGAGTCAAGGTCGCTGAGGGCATATCCATGAACCAAAAAGTGTATGGCTATTCTGTGACTCAACAGTTTCACTCCTAAGTGTTTACCCATGTGAAATAAAAACACATTTCTACACAAAGACCTGTGCTGGAACATTCATAAGCCTTTCTTCATAATAGCCCCAAACTGGAAACAACCCAAATGCCCGTCAGCTGGTGATAAGATAGGCAAGTGGAGGCAAAGCCACACGGTGGAGAAGCACTGAGCCACAAGCAGGCCGTAACTACCGATACCGGAAACCAAAGCCACATGGTGGAGAAGCTGAGTAACAAGCAGGCAGTAACTACTGATACCGGAAACCGAAGGGACGAATCTCAGACTCATTACACTCGGTGAAGGGAACCACACACAAAAATGTATGTACCCTGTGATTCCATTGATAAGAAATTCTGGAAGAGGGAAAGCTATGGTGACAGAAATCAGATTACTGGTTGCCAGGAGACGGAAAGGGAGAAAAAGTTGACTGAAAACTGGTATGGAGGAATGAGAAGGCTCCATAGCACAGTTTTGGTGTTGGATACGTGACTATAAAGTTTGCTGAAATTCATCAGATTAAATTAAAACTCATTAAATTGTTCATTTAGACTTGGTAAAATTTGTGGTACCTAATTCATTCCTTAAATATACAGATTCTTTAAAAATATTGCTGAACTGGGATGAATAACAAGTGAACCAAAAATAATTTCATCTGTTTAATTATTTTTTCAATACATATAGAACTGTACAACTAGACTAACTGGTGCTGTGCTTTGAAGGTGTCCCCTGTAAAATTCAGGTGTTGCCAATTTGATAGTACTAAGAGCTGGGGCCCTGGGTAAAGAGCTTAACAAAGAGAATCCGACCCCTTCTGCCCTTCTCCTTCTGCTACCTGAGGACACAGTGTCCCTCCCTCTGGAGGACACAGAATTCAAGGCACTATCTTGGAAGCAGAGAGCAGCTCTCATCAGAAACCAGCCTTGTTGCCAGAGCCTTTATCTTGGTCTTCCCAGCATCTAGAACCATGAGAAATATGTCTCTGCTCTTTATACACTACCCAGTCTGTGGTATTCTGTTATCACGGCACAAGGGGACTAAGACAGTGAAAAATACATGAAATCACTGACACAGAAAAGTGCATCACAAATAGATTTGAAAGGTTTAATGTTTTTTGCACTTGATTCCCAAAAGATGGAGCATGGTCTAGCCCTATTTTAACATGCTCTTTTTCAAAATTTATTGTTTTGTCTTCTGTCTTCCGTTTTTTTCTTAAACAGATTTCTTTAGTAGTATACTTTTTAAAGTGCTTTCAAATAGACTCCATTTTAAGAATTACTGATATGCACATGATATTTTTAAAAGATTCTTTCAGTAAGCATTTGCGGAAAAATAAGTGCAAAACCACGTTCTAGAAAGTGGCCCCACAACCAAGAATCTTGGTTCCTCTTTCAAATTTAACTTGTGGTTCATTTTTTCCAACTACCTCAACAAACCCATAATTATTGATTGAATATTGATGAGGTCCCCAGAATTGTGTGTTATCAAGAATACTGAATGGCTTAAGTGTGACTCCAGGCTTTGAGGAAATTGCGGTCCCTTCACAGTGAGAGGCAACAATACTGAAAAGAAGCGAAACAAAGTTTCAAAGGCATAAAACACTGGTGCAGAGTAGAGTGACCTTGCAGGTTTCATCCATCATCTAGTCAAGGGAAGGATGAATAGCTGTAGATGATAGAATCTACTCTAAAACCTCTGTAGAGTCAGGCACGGCAGCTCACAACTGTAATCTTAGCACTTTGGGAGGCCAAACTGGGTGGATCACCTGAAGTCAGAAGTTTGAGACCAGATTGACCAATATGGTAAAATCCTTTCTCTACCAAAAATACAAAAATTAGCTGGGCATGGTATCATGCACCTGCAGTCCCAGCTACTTGGGAGGCTGAGACAGGACAATTGCTCGAACTCAGGAGGTAGAGGTTGCAGTGAGCTGAGATCATGTCACTGGGCTCCAGCCTGGGCGACAGAGCAAGACTCTGCCTCTGAATAAATAAATAAATAAATGATTAAATTAATTAAAAATAAATTTATAGAACCTATCATTTAGAAATCTGGGGCTTGTCTTAATCTTGGGGATTAAGATATGATAATCAAACTGGCTACATATTATCTTGAATGGACTGATACTACTAGAGTCTACAAAATTGTTATTTTCATAGTGAGAACTTCTCTATTCTTTGTTTCAAGTAAATAAAATAATAATGAAGCCCTTGGTCATGTAGAGAATGATATTTGTGTTTTGTTAATTATAGCCTGTATTGTATGTAGTAACTGTCCATTACATGTGTGGCTCCCATCCTTCTCATCCTATATTCCTAATCTTTCCTTCTGGCTAACCCCTGGCCAGTCCCTGGGTCCAGTCCCTGAAGACCACAACCCTTTATACTTTATATGACTATACCTTTTCCTCCACACTTAGTTTCAATTGTCTTGTATTGTGAGTTTAAGAAAAGAAATTGCCTACCAATTTCATAACATCTTAAAGATACAATTTACATTTTTCATACTAAAAATGAGCATAGAATTGGCAAATAAAGCTTTATTGTTTTCAGATATTGTGGTAAAATGACCATTACCACTGTAAAACTTTGTACAGTTTTAGTGTCTTTTTTTATAATTTACAGCACAGAAGAAAACTACAAATAGGTAGTATTAGTCTCTTTAGTATGTGATAAATTCTGATTATTGGATAACTGGACCAGGAGAAACCAGAGTGATTATTCTCAATCACAGGAAGCATTTTTCTTATCTTTATATATACTCATATATATTGGAGTGTAAACATGTGCTATTTTTATGTGTTTAAGGGATCTTTTCAATCTATGCACATAATGGTGAAAGTAATAGAAGGTTCAGAATCGTAGTACTCTGTAACCTATGCCTAAAAGGAATCATTTCAAGCATGAGAAGGGTATCGAGACCCAACATTTTATAATTTGATAAATTTTTTAACCAAAACAATAATAGACAATTAAAAACACTTTTTTTTTCAAAATTAAAATTTTTAATTTTTAATTTGTTTTAAGTTTATAGAAAAGTTGCAAATGTGGGGCTCTTGGCCCCACAGGGTCGTGGGGTGTCCCTTATGCTGTGTGTAGGTGCAGGATCTGAGAACTAGAGACAGGACACTGAAGAACTGGTGAAGAGCATCTGGACTCGGGGGGCCACACAACCTGTGAGTGGAGATCAGCGAACCCCCAAATGCCCAGGAGCATCTGTATTTATTAAGTACAAGCAAGGGGCATGGTCGTGAGTGAGGTCATCATCTATATGCTTAGTAATAGGGCATACATGATCACAAGCGAGGGGGGCCACCCCATTATGTCACTTGGGCATAGAGGTGGGCCATGCACATTAGGGGGCTGTGCCATGTGCAGTAGTAGAGGGTCGTGTACAGAAAAAGGGTCCACCCCCATTAGGTCACTGAGGCAAGGAGGTGGGTTGTGTGCAACAGGTGTCGTGTGCAACACTTCTTATCTGGGGGCTGGAGACTTCAAAGGATTTCTAGTAGCAGGATACTGGAAGCCAATGAAGTTGGAGATGACAGACTTGTGCTCTTCTCTTAAGATATTTACGGGAGGATGATTCGAGCTAGCACAGAAGCGAGAAAAGACTGACAGAGGGTGTACAGCCACCGTGACTGGTCACGCCAGAGGGGTTCTTCTCCCTCGGTTATTTCCAAGATCTCAGGCCTGAGACCTACTTTCCACAGGAACTGAATGCAACATACTACAACTCTTTTATCAGGAGGAGAGGCTCTTGCTCCAAGCCTGCCATACAGCTTATGCCCTTTCAGGCAGGGACACCACCGTCTGGGTCTTGGGTTCTTGTCCTGGTCTGGCGGTTTTCTTATGTACTGCTTCTGTGTGACTGCTCTAGGCATTCCTCCTACTACAAACTACAATGGTTATATAGAAGGATTCTATAAATCAGCACTAAATGTGTCAGTACAGCTCTGACTACGGTACCTATATGATTATATAGAAAGATTATATAGAACTAAGTATGCTAGATATAAGTATTAAGTATGATTATGTAAGCTAGATATATGTAAGCAGCAAGTTATACTTCAGGCACTAATTCTGTAAACTAAAATATGATTACGTATAAAGGATTATAGAAAGGAAATAGCTGAGTAATAACACTATAAGATATTCTTCAGGCACTAATTGTTCCTGGGGTCTGGACAGTTCTCTCCTTCCTTGGTGCCCATGGCGGGTGTTACCCACAGCAAAGATTGTACAGAGCATTTATGTCCACCCCACAGTGAGTTTCCCTATTGTTAATATTTTATACTACTAGGTACATTAATCACAATGTGGAAACATTATTAACTGAAGGTCACACTTTATTCAAATTTCCATGGCTTTTTGAAAATTAACCTAATGTCTTCTTCCTGTCCCGGGAATTACCCAAATCTACCCTTAGTTAATTGTCCTGCCTCACCTGGTCCCTCTCAGTTGTAACTGCCTTTCCTTGGCTTGATGACCTCAGGCATTTTGAGGAGTGCTGGTTGGTCTTGTGTCCACTGCTTCTCAGGTGGTGTTGACCTGATGCTTTTCTCGTGGTTGGACTGAAGTTAAACGTTTCTTGAGAGATACCATAGAGTAGCTGCATCATTTAAGGACTTTTATCAAATGATTTTGGGGACTGAGTTTGACATTCCTTAAGTTGAATGACTTCCCAACTAATGAAATTAAAATTAATATCAATGACAATATTAGTAATAGCAAAGAGATAGAACTTAATCTACATCACACATGACTTAGGCACTTTGCATCGAATCTTCATGCATTGGCTCTTTATGGGGATGAATATTATCCATGATTAGGTAAACAGGCACTTCAGACAACTCACAGGAAGTTACATAGATTGTACATGTTGCTGGGATTCGACCTAAAATAGGATCTATTTCTAGAGTCCGTGTTTCTCACTTTGCTATCCTGCTTCCAGACTATGATGTAGAAGTAGCAGGAAAGTAAAATAATTTATGAAAAAATGTATTGATAAAGATTCTTTCTTTCTTTCTTTCTTTTAATTTGGGCTTGGAAGAGAAGAATTGGAAAAGTGCAGTGATTTGGGGAGTGGAGGAGGGAAAGCGATGGAAGGTGCTGGAGGGCTGGGGTGTAAATTGGGAACAGATTATGAGATGACCACACACCTTTTTTTTTTTTTTTTTTTTGAATAAAAAGAGAAGGAGAGGAAGAAAGAGGAAGAAAAAGAGGGAGAGAGAACAGGAATATTGCTTTATTCTATGAATGGGTATTAATAATCGCCGATCAATATTTTGTGTATTTAAAGTGGAGAATGTATATTTTGTGTATACAAAATATACACTTTAAAGTGTGTATTAAGAAATAATACACACTTTAAAGTGTGTATTAAGAAATAATACACACTTTAAAGTGTGTATTAAGAAATAATACACACTTTAAAGTGTGTATTAAGAAATAATATACACTTAAGAAATAATATACACTTTAAAGTGTATTTTAAGAAATAATAAGTATTTATAGAGCTCTCCACTTTAAAGTGGAGAGCTCTATAAATACTTAAGATTTTTTCTTTCAATGAATCTGGATATGCAGATTTTTTTCTTGAGATGTTGGCTATTTGGTATTCAATAAGAACATCTGATGTTTCTTAGAAACTTGTAGGTGACTAAACTAATCTGAATTATTTCTCCACTTTTTTTTCTGTTTGTTTGTTTGTCAATCCTGTTGATAAAAGGGGTCATGAATCTATAGCAGTTGACCAGACATGGGATTTTCCAGATTCTAGAATTTTCTATAGCTGAGGGTTACTTGAATATCCTCCGCCCAATATGCAATTACAAATACATATAGTTGTTTTATTAAAAATATATGCCTATTTAAAAATAAAAATATGTGTGTATTTTTATTACTTGGAAACAGAAATTCTAGATTAGTGCATTTTTATCCCTATTTTGTTCACCTGGCATCATCTGGTGATCAGGACCTTCATCCTTCATTTTCAATTATTCATTTTGGAAACGATAGTGGAGTTAGTTTTATTTATAAGTTTACAGTGGACCTGAACTTGAGAATAAAGCTGGAGCATCTGGTTGGTGCAGATTGTAAGACTAATAGGATCCCTCTGTGAGGATGACCACTTAGGCACAGAAATGTGTCACTTGCTAAGGCAGAAATTTGAGTTCCTGCTGAGTTAAGAATTAGAGAACAGCGCAGCTTGTGCCATCAGTGGGAAGCCTCGACCTTCATGAGGTTTATCACTGGCGTTTCAGCCTTAAACGATGGCAACACACACAGCAGAGCATTAAATATTGGTATGCCTTGAGTATAATATAAATGAAAATAACGCTATAGCAAAATGATTTTCCAGAACTAAATGTCTACTAATTAATTCTGGAAAATAAAATCACATTATTCATACCTGTCATTTATTCTGAGGTGCTTTTCGCTACTAACTTGGCTCTTGTATTCTTTTTCTCTGTCTTTCAAACAAATCTGTAATATCAAAAATGGAAAAAAACACATCCTTTAAAATGACTCATTCTTCTAATTTCCTCATATGGTCTGGCATTTGTTTGTGGAATCCCGTGTGTCTGTCTGATCCCAATCTGGAAATTCACTGAAGGTGCCCGATGATGTGGAGGTATATTTCCCTTGCTCTGCTGCGGAGCAGTGGGGTCACTGGAATGCCTGTATCTCATTATCTTGCAGGTTATGGCAGACAGACCCCTTGAGCTGAGACATAGGACACTGTTGGATCTGAATCTTACACTCAAAATCAATCCTCTTTTATGCCCATATCAGGTTACTAGATTAGCGGCTCTGTCAGGGAATTTGACCAAATAAATATGACCCCACGATTGTAGCTGAGCAATATCTTGAATAAAATTGTTGTTTTCGCTGTGCTCTCTGAGGTCCAAGTCTTGCAGTTTTCTAGGCAGTACCAAAAACACAGTTCTGAATTCCAACAGCAGTGATAAATAATGTGGACAATGCTGTAAATGAGTTTGAAGATGTGTACTCTGACAGTCTCTGTGAGACCGGAGAGACGAGCTGGGGAGACAGTTCACTGCTGTGGTTGCTCATAGCCTGAATTTCCAGAGTCCAGCGTTTCACCCTGAGGCCACAAGAGGGAGAGAACAACACAGCGTAAATCCGCCTCATCTCATCTCAGCTTTACACATCAGTTTAGCAAGCAAGGCCGCTGCAGCAGCAATCTGCTAGTTTCTGGGTGTATGTTGCTGATAGTGACGGACAAGGACATGGTCATTGGAGGCTCCACATCTGTCCAGGTGCCAGGCTGTGCTGTGTTGTGCTGTTTTCAGTAATGCCAGGAGCATGTGCCACGTCCACACCATGTAGAAACCTTCTGACACTACATCCCAAACCAGAATCAGTAGATTCCCATTCATTTGCTGCAGTCTTGTTTCCCAAAGCTTATGAAAATAAATCCATTATTTTAGAGATTTCTGAGTGAAAGCCTCCGGGAAAATAAATGAGAATTAATCTAAGAGCAGGCACAATGTGATCACTTACACAAGAAACTGTTGCTTTTAGTCACTCTCTCTTCAACCAGAAAATGGAAGCATGTACTGATTTTGGGGCCATTTTAATCTGTTAGCACTTAACCACATGGAGTAGTGATGGTTGTCCTGGAACACACATTATTTATTCTAGCTTGTGTTTAAATTTTTTAAGCCCTAAGCAGAATACAGATGGCAGTCCAATAGCACATGAGGAAGAGCCAGACATACAAGCTGGACAATGTTGCTTTTATACGAATAAACACATAAGAAGTTGTGTGAATATCATACACAGGTGATAAGAGGTTTGGTCTGCTATTCAGGGAGATGAAAAGTTAGCTGTCTAAAAGCTAAATGTTTTTCACTGTTTTCAAGAAATATTTCCTGAACAGCTATAGCTAAGTGGTTTCTGCAGAATATTAATTGCAATCCAGTGGCAACCCGTATGGAATTTAAAGGTCCCTCTTATTTATGGAACGTCATCATAGTACATCAATTCTGCGATAACTTGAAGAATCTAAATGAACTCTTCATGGTAACAAAGACTGCAGCAACCGAGTCTATTTCATATGTCAAACATAAATTATATTACCCTGTCTAGAATAAATTTGCACAACTATGGGAGCAGAACGTGGTGTGATTTAAACTCTTGGTAAATCATTCTCACTAAAATTCAGGGCTATTAGCTTATATAATCCAATAGTCATCTACTGAGATTTAGAGAAATTGCTCTTCGTATACATGACTATGGGTGAACGTAATTTTAGAATTTAGTTGTATTCATTGAATGCTTTTATACAAAGAATTTTCACCAGTGGTTTTGGAGGAGAAGAGAAAGAACCTGATGAAGCTGTCATTCGTGGAATTCTTATCCACTTGTGGAGACAGGTCACAGAGAACAAAGAACACACAGCAGTGTAGACTGAGCGAGTTCTGCACTAGCTGTCTAGAGTCTGTGCATAGCCCTGCCCTGCTTGTCCTGCCATCATCACGAGAGGCAGTGTTAACAGAGGCTGTGACCACAGCAGAATCTGAA
The DNA here is from genome assembly GCA_031835075.1 of Saguinus oedipus. Classification (NCBI taxonomy): domain Eukaryota; kingdom Metazoa; phylum Chordata; class Mammalia; order Primates; family Cebidae; genus Saguinus; species Saguinus oedipus. Next base: position 40,022,815 of record CM063182.1, read on the forward strand.
GGGCCAGGGAACTTCCTGGTCATGTTTCCATGTAGCCCCCGGGACACCCATGGTTGACTGCATAAAAGAAAACAGGTAGGCATGCTAACTATGCTTCTGAAGGCACAATTATGTCTTATTCCCTTCTGCTTTGTTCTCAGCCCTTTTTGAAATTCAAGTATATACCAAATATGTTCTTATGTAGAAATTGGATGTTTAAAACTCCATCGTAGGTCCACTTAACAGTGAGTCGAGATCATGCCACAGCTTGGGCAATAGAACAAGGCTCCATCTCAAATAAATAAATGCAACATATAAATAAGTTCAAGAGAACTATTATACAACATGGTGACTGCGGTTAATAATAATGTATTATGTTCTTGAAAATTGCTAAGAGTATAGGTGTTCTCAAGAAAAAGGTGAAAAAGTATGTAAGGTAATGCATATATTAATTAGCTTCAGTTAGCCACTCTGATATGTATACGTATTTCAAACTAACATGCTGTAAATGATCAGTATATACAATTTTTATTTGTCAATTAAAATATAAATAAATGTGAATAAGAATAAAAATTATTAAATTGCAAAGTTTAATAAGAACAATGATTTTGAAAAGTGTCTGTTGTGTGTTGACTCCTGGACTAGGTGCTGCAGATTTAACAGTTACCAAGAAAGACCCTCCCAGGGCTTCCAGTAAAGCAGAAAAAAATAAATATAATGCAGAGTGACAAGTCTTGCAGCAGAAAAGAGAGTGGTTTTAGAGACGTAGGATATGGGCCATCCCCCAGCAAGTGCAGACTGCATTAGAATATCCACAGTGCATGGATTCAATGAGGCGACAGAGGAAAGGGTGGACTAAATGTTTACAGCAGGTGCGAAGGCTGAAGAGGGGAGACAACCTCAGGTACTAAAAGAAATCGTAGTCTGCCTGGGATTGTGAAATGTCAGGAAAGATGTCACAAAATAACTGCCGGGGAGACAGCAATGTTCACATCATACGGGGCTTCCTGAGTCCTAGGTAGGATTCGAACTATGAATGAAGTTGGTCACCAGAGAACTTTCAAGCAAGGTAGGGTCATCCTTATGATTGGAATTTGGGACATTATTTTGGCTGCAGCACAAGAAATGGGATGCAGCGTGGGGAGCAGTGAAATGATCCCAACAGCATCAATGATGGCAAACGAGGGTAGACAGTGAAGGGTGAAAACCTGAACAAGACGCAACGTGGCATGTCTGGGAAGACAGCTAGAACAACAGACACCATTTCTGTATGAGGTATTTTGGGGAAGAGAGAGACGTGACAGTATGTGTAATTGGACTATGTAAGCTCTTCGGAATGATCCTAAAACAATATTTTCCATAGGCCCCTTCATTATCAGATCTTTTTTCTAGGTCAGTAATTTGGAAGAGATATTTTGAACAGCATTTTATTTATTGTTATTATTTTGCTTTAGGACCATCAGTATTTTAATTGATATTAAACCATAGTGTTTGTTTCTCTTCTTTTTTTTTCTTCTTCTTCTTTTTCTAATGGAGTCTTGCTCTGTCACTCAGACTGAAGTGCCGTGTTGCGATCTTGACTCACTGCAACCTCCACCTCACTGGTTCAAGCAGTTATCCTGCTTCACCCTCCACAGTAGCTGGGATTACAGGCATGCACCACCACACCCAGCTAATTTTTCTATTTTTAGTAGAGATAGGGTTTCACCATGTTAGCCAGGCTGGTCTCCAACTCATGACCTCATGTGACCCTCCCACCTCGGCCTTCCAAAGTGCTGGGATTACAGGTGTGAGTTGCCACGTCCAGCCATAGTGTCTGTTTCTAAGAAAACAAGTCAAAGTCATCTCTGACATCTTATGTTTGATTATACAGAGGCCAGGCATGGTGGCTCACACCTGTAATCCGAGCACTTTCGGGGGCCAAGGAGGGCAAGGATGGCCAAGATTGAGACCATCTCCTGGCCAACATGGTGAAACCCCGTCTCTACTAAAAATACAAAAAATTAGCTGGGTGTGGTGGCACGCACCTGTGGTCCCAGCTCCTCGGGAGGCTGAGGCGGAAGAATTGCTTGAACCCAGGAGGTGGAGGTTGCAGTGAGCCAAGATTGCTCCACTGCACTCCTAGCGACAGAGCAAGACTCCGTCTCAAAAAAAAAAAAAAAAGAATAACATTGGGAGACTGAGGCGGGTGGATCACAAGGTCAAGAGATTGAGACCATCCTGATTATACAGAGAAGGAGGTTTGATAAACATAGTGTATCAATGTTAATAGTATCTTACTCATTTTCTACTCTACCTGAAGGTGACAGGACCCTCAAAATTCTAAAACCTGTGTGGATCTTCTCACCATAATGTGGAGGCAGTAATGACACTCAGTGTGTAAGAGGTCAAGAATGCAAAATATCACAAAGTAATTCCCCCAAATGAAGCATCACTGGCATAATCATGAAACAGGCTTACATTTCTTCTACAACTAAAGACCAAAAGTTAGGTGAAATACACAAACCTGATTTTGGATCATGCTACTTTGATAGTAATCATGGCCTAAAGCCTGATGAGGGATGTGTCCAACACAGGTTCTCCATGGCCAGCAGCAGCCATACATCAGGATAAACAAATGCCAGCCTCTTTGGTAGGACCAGGGAGCCACGGGACTCTCCTGACCCTCAGCATGGAAAGCAGAAAGACCCTCACCCTCATTTCATTTCTGAGACCCCTGCACATAAGAGCTCCCTGCCTTAATTAATATAAAAATAGTATCCAAAAATGCCGTAATTTATTTTACTCTATGGAGAAATTGTAAACTTTATTATCGCAGAGGCAGAATGAAACATTTAAGGTTTGCTAATAATCATAGCAGTAATTATCTTTCCAGTGCAATATGACAAGTACTTGCCATGAATTTCATTCTTTAATTCTCATGGCCACCCTTTGAGGTAGGAAGGAGGAGGCTCATAATGTGAACACTGAGCCTTGATGAGACTAAATTTATCACAGTGGTCCAGCAAACACTGGGCAAGTTGTTCAAAACCGAATCTGGTGCCTGGTCCTGTGCCAGGACCCTGGGTGCCCAGCTCAGCTTCCTAACAGAGAGCCCACATCAAATGAGCCCTTTTCATTATGAACCATGCAGGGTTCTGAATTAACTTTGTCAATTTCAGTGACACATGCTCGTTCAAGGAATCCCAAGCATTAAATTTAAGTAAATCCATTCCCAGCCCTGTTCAACTCACTTTCAGCAACTTAAACTCCAAAAACTATCTTTAAGCAAAAGTGTTCTCTGTAGCTTTCTTTGGCTTGTTTTGTGTTAGGAATGCTTCACTTTCATAGACCTGATGCTGTAAGGATTATCTTTGCTTGGTAGCCTGAGGTGTGGAGCGTACACTGACCCTCAACCAAACTGCATTTCGTGTGCGTGCTATTCTCCTTCGCAGAAAGTGGTGATATCCTATGAATTCAATGTCTTGATACTAGTGTGATAATGTATGCAAACTTTGCTTCTTTGACATTCCCAGACACTGAGGTAAAGTTTCTCCTCTAGAATGCAACATATCTGGCTTAACCTCTGAGTGTTTCCATATCCCTCACGGCAGAACTTCAGACCATCCAGAAATTCAGTTTTGAGTCACTTCTACAAACTTTCCAAAAACTGACAGCTTAATTAGAAAGTGCTTAGGTTGTGAAAAATATACTTGCATACATGTTTATCGCAGCACAATTCACAATTGCAAAAGTGTGAACTAACCCAAATGCCCATCAATGAGTGGATAAAGAAACTGTGGTATACATATACAATGGAATACTACTCAGTTGTAATAAGGAATGAGTTAATGGCATTCACAGCAACCTTTGTGGGGTTGGAGACTGTTATTCTAACTGAAGTAACTCAGGAATGGAAAACCAAACATTGTCTGTTCTCACTCGTAAGTGGGAGCTAAGCTCTGAGGATGCAAAGGGATAAGAATGATAGAGTAGACCTTGGGGACTCAGAGAAAGGGTGGGAAGGGGTGAAGGGATAGAAGGCTGCACGTTGGGTTCACATATACTGCTTGGGTGATGGGTGCACCAGAATCTTACAGAGTGTCACTAAAGAACTTACTCTTGTAACCAAATACCATCTGTTCCCCAAAACCTGAGTAAAATTTTTAAAAAGAAGTAGCTCATAAAAACAGACATTACAACAAAAAGACAGAAATTGGAACTTGCTCTTGGCCCCTGCAAGGTAACAAAGTGCAAGCCCACGAACAATTCTAAAAGTGAAACCAATGCATTTTTGGTATAGGTGTCCAGAGAAACCACCCTGAACTTGCTGGAACTCGTTTTTCTCCTGCTTCTGCTCTTCCAGTGCTGCAGAGGGATCTTTTCAACCTGTAATAGCATGACACCAGGTCTTCTCCAAAGCTCTGCAGTGCCTTCTTCCTGCATCAGTCGGCACCGTTGGGAAGCCCAACAGGCAGGGCCGCCCTCACTTTCCATGCTGCTTCTGTATATCTGCCTCTCACTGCCCAGCCAGGCACACTGGCATCACAACTCTTTCTCAAAGGGCTGATTTCCATCTTGCTTCAGGGCATTTTCTTCACTGCCTCCTCTTCTGTCCATCCCTCTGTACCCTACTGTCTTGTCTTAAATTATTCATCATCAAATCATTTTAATTTTGGGGAGCCTGCAATGGGAGCATCACTTGAGCCCAGGAGTTTGAGGTTGCAGCGAGCTATGATCACATCACTGCACTCCAGCCTAGACAACAGCATGAGACCCTGTGTAAAAAAAAAAAAAATTAATTTTAAAAAATTTTCCTCCATAAAACATAAATCCTGTATTAGTCTGTTTTATAGTCCTAATAAAGACATACCCAAGACTGGGCAATTTACAAAATATAAAGGTTTAATGGACTGACAGTTCCACAGGGCTGGGGAGGCCTCACAATCATGGCAGAAGGCAAGGAGGAGCAAGTCATGTCTTACATGCATGGCAGCGGGCAAAGATGCAGAACTTGGATAAGGCATCTCCCCCTTATAAAACCATCAGATCTTGTGAGACTTAATCACTGTTATGAGAACAGCACAGGAAAAGACCTGCCCCCATGATCAATTACCTCCCACTGGATACCTCCTACAGCACATGGGAATTCAAAATGAGAATTGGGTGGGGACACAGCCAAACCATATAAAGCCCCATGTGTGCGAGGATTTTGTCTCATTTATTCACTATGCCCATTACCTAGAAGATGGCCTGACACACAGTGGCTCTCAGAAAAGATCTTTTAAATGAATAAATAGACAACATATTTTAGTGAAACATTCCGTGTAGTTAACATTTGAGACAGATCAACATTTAAAATATATTAGAGGTTTGGAGTATTTGGATGTGTATTTTATTACAGTGGTGTTTTAATGAAAGATTGATTCTCAATGTTTTGTTTTCCTTTGTGGACCAAATAGTTATTCAGTTTCATAAATGACTGTTAACATTCATTTTAGAGAAAGAATATTCAAATAGATTCTATTTATTTAAATATTCAGTGGGGAATGAAGAATCTTATTTGTATTGTTTATAGCAAAAAGCACATAGTTGAAAACAAAACTGGTATTTGCATTTTAGGAGTAGGAATTGCAGACAAAAGATCAGACTTATCCGGAAGATGCTCCGATTAATTTCAGCGTTTGTGTTGTTAGTATATCTATGTAGCCATGTGTATCCCTTAAAAGATAACAAAGTAAATGGCTTTCTCTGTCTCTTGAAATGACATTCTTTTTTTGGCTTTTGAAATTAAATATTAGGTCAATTTAATATCCTTTTGAAACTGTTTACAAAAATATTGTGTAGTTCAGCATAAAAGAAGTCACATGTTCACTTCTAAATTGTAGAGATAAAAATATTCCTTGTGTGTTGTTTTTGTTTTTTAAGGGTTCATTTGCTTTTCCATTTTCAGAAATTGAAAAGGGAGGGTGTGGGGATCCTGGAATCCCCGCCTACGGGAAGCGGATGGGCAGCAGTTTCCTCCATGGAGATACACTCACCTTTGAATGCCCAGCAGCCTTTGAGTTGGTCGGGGAGAGAGTTATCACCTGTCAGCAGAACAATCAGTGGTCTGGCAACAAGCCCAGCTGTGTATGTGAGTATTGTGCCTTGACCTGGACTCTCTCCTGTCCTGCAAGGGCCTTGCAAGGGGGTAAAAGGAGAAAGACACAGACTACCCATTTAGGGAGGGCAGCACTCAGAATAGCTCGGGGTGCTTCCTTTACCAGAAACCTGCAAGGACATCCTCAAACATCAACTTGCCTGCTTTCTTCATTTAATAAAAACTATTCTATAATTTTATTACATGTACTAGATAAAACATACTTGAAGGTTTCCTACCAGAAAGGTCATCACATATATCATCGTTTCCATCAGAAGCTGATGATGATCTGCTGTGTGAGACATCAGCGGAGTCCTTAGTGACTTAATAATGCTGTATCACACTTTAACGCAGTTGTTCGGAAGAGCTGTCCTCTTCTTCTTGAGAATACTATTTTAACTAGTACAAAAGACTTCTCAGTCAGTTTTAAAGAAATAATTTTTTATTTTTAAATAAATACAGCAGTGGCTGAAGAGTGTGTATGCAACGATGTGGAATAAGAAGCAAAAATGTACTCTTGAGATAAATCCAGGAGTTGCTCCCTCCAAAAATTTTTTTATGTATGTGTGTGTGTGTGATTTTGTGCACACATTCTTAAAAGTAAATTTTCCAAAATATGTGTATACTATCCAACTAGAACATGATCTCATGTTTTCAAGTTACTTATTTATTCATCTTTACCCTGTAACTAATAAAATTTTAAATAACTGGAGAAATGCACTTCCAGAAAAATATAAAATATAAATTATAAAGTTATCATGGAAGAGCAGGCTGAGTTGTTCCTATGATGGAGGCATATGCTTTTTCTATTAATATTTGCTCTTCTGAAGGCAGAAAGTTATAAGTAGAAATTATAACACTTGGCACACGTTTTTGGTCAACTTGAAAGGATCACTTTTGAGCCAAGCTTGTGCTTGATTATGTATAGGTTCTGGTTGTGCTCTATAAGATAATGAAATATTTGACTTACAAATTAGGAAAGGAGAAAACATCATGGTTCAGAATTACTAATATTAAAATAGTTGGACCATCATAGCTGTTTGCGGGCATACATAGCCTTTCCAGGTTCTCAGCCATCTGTTTCACCTGGCAGTTCTTTGGATATGTGCCAAAGTGTTTGAAAATATATTTGCATCTTCACAGTTTCATGTTTCTTCAACTTTACGGCATCATCTGGGATCATTCTCTCACCAAATTATCCAGAGGAATATGGAAACAACATGAACTGTGTCTGGTTGATTATCTCGGAGCCAGGAAGTCGAATTCACCTCATCTTTAATGATTTTGATGTAGAGCCTCAGTTTGACTTTCTTGCAGTCAAGGACGATGGCATTTCTGACATAACTGTCCTGGGTACCTTTTCTGGCAATGAAGTGCCGTCCCAGCTGGCCAGCAGTGGGCATATAGTTCGCTTGGAATTTCAGTCTGACCATTCTACTACTGGCAGAGGGTTCAACATCACTTACACCAGTAAGTATGCCCACGCAGTCAACACATCCGAGTTCCCATTTTACTTACATGTCCTTATTTTTCTTATATGTATGTGAAGTTACATTTCAAGGCTAGTATTTCAGAGGTTTTAGAATCATTATTCAAATGAGAGTAGCAAAATTATATAGTGTTATCCTGAAAACTTAAATACATCACTGTATTTATATTGGTGGCTTGGTTACTTGTAAACTAAGGGACTGGATCTTCTCTCTTTTTCATCTCCTACATCTCTTTCTCTCTTGTTTTCTATTTATCCATCCATTCATTCATCCATTCATCTATCCATCCTTCCATCCATCCATCCATTATTCCATTATTCTTCCATCCATCCATCCATCCATCTATCCATCTATCTGTGTATCCATTCATCTATCCATCCTTTCATCCATCATTCCATCCATCCTTGCATCCACCCATCCATTATTCCATTATTCTTGCATTCTTCCATCCATTCACTTAATCTTTCCATGCATCTATCCATCCATCCATCTTCCCATCTATCCTTCCATCCATCTATCCATTATTCCATCCATCCCTCATTCTATCCATTAATCCATCATTCATCCATCCTTCTATCCTTTTGTGCATCCATTTATCCATTATTTCATCCAACCTTCCACCCATCCATCCATTCGTCCATCCATATTCTCCCATTTATCCCTCCATCTATCCAGTCATCCATCCATCCATCCTTCCATTCATCCAGCCAGCCATTCAGTCATCCTCCCTTCCTTCTATTCTTCTTTCCATCTATACAACCATCCACCCACCCACTCACCCACCTATGGATCTTTCATGCAACAAAGTAGTATAGTAAAAACAATGGAGTTATTTGATGTCAGGAGCCAAGGATTAAAGTACAGCACTTGTATGTAGTTAATAATAAAGTTTAACGACAGCTAACTTCTCTTTGTTTTAGTTCCTCATTTTAAAACAAGAGCTACTGAAAGAAGCATTACACATAGAAAGGAGCAACCAGTATTAGTCTTTCTAAAAATATACCAAAAAGTAAAGAGCATCAACATAATGAAGAATTTACATCAACGAATAGACAAAACAGCCAGTTAACATCAAATGGCAGTAATTCAAACTGACTAAGTCCCCCAATCAAAAGATACAGCCAAAACCCAACGGTATGCTACATCCAGACCCATTTCATATGCAAGGATATACAAAGACTCAAAACAAAGGGCTGGAGAAAAATTTACCAAGCAAATGGAGAGCAAAAATAAATAAATAAATAAAAAGCAGGAGTTGCAATTCTCGCCTCTGTTGAAATAGATTTTAAAGCAACAAAGATGTAGCGGTAAAAGGATCAATGCAACAATAAGAGCTAATGATCCTAACACCCAGATACATAAGACCTATAAAGAGACTTAGACTCCCTAGACTCCCACACAATAATAGTGGGAGACTTCAACATTAATATTAGATAGATCAACGATACAGAAAATTAATAAGGATATCCAGGACTTGAACTCAGATCCGGAACAAGTAAACTTAAACATTTTTAGAGCTCTCCACTTTAAATACACAAAATATACATTCTTGTCAGTAGCACATCACACCTACTCATAGGTTTAAATGAAATATTGATCGGCCATTATTAAGCACAATTATTGGCATAAAAGAGGTTTTCAATACCCATTTTCAGAATAAAGCAGCATTCCCATTCTCTCCCTCTTTTTCTTCCTCTTTCTTCCTCTTCTTCACTCCTTTTTTTCTTTCTTTCCTTCTCTCAAAAAAAAATTGGAAAAAATAAAAAGTAAAACCTACTTTGTGTAAGAATATCTACTTAAATGGACTGTAGAGGGAACAAAGTAGGAGAATATTAATATAAATAATACTACATTATGATGTATTAACTGCCTACTTGTTTAAGCACTAAGCATTTGACAGTAATTATTTCAGTTAGTGTTACAGTAACTACGGGATATAAACTTAATAGTCTCTTGTTTTGTAAAGAAAGATAGCTAGGCTTAGAGCATCAGAGTCATCTGCCCAGTGTCAGAGTCCTCTGACATAAGAACAAAAATCAGGATTTTAACAAGAGAAATCCTGAACTCAAACACTTTTCACCACCCACCTTTTTATCAGCTCTTTTCCACCCACCTTTTCCTAAGCTCACATGAAAAGTGCTTTTCAAACCCTAAGTTGCTGTATATATGATAGTTGTATCTATTTATCTCTCTGCTCTTTCTCACTAGACTCTGATATCCTATTTATTAATGTGTTATCTGTCTACGAGTGATATAATGGAAATGTATATAATTATATACATTATAAGAATGCTTTATATGCTTGTTCTGTTTTTTTTAATACATGTAATTAATACTCGTATATTTTTATTTCATTTTTTTTCTTCTTTTCCTTTCAGCATTTGGTCAGAATGAGTGCCATGATCCTGGCATTCCTATAAATGGACGGCGTTTTGGTGACAGGTTTCTACTCGGGAGCTCAGTTTCTTTCCACTGTGACGATGGCTTCGTCAAGACCCAGGGATCCGAGTCCATCACCTGCATCCTGCAAGATGGGAACGTGGTCTGGAGCTCTACTGTGCCCCGCTGTGAAGGTGCAGTCCCTGCCACCACTCACCCTTCTCCTTTGCAATTACGATCTGTCTTCAGACACACACAGAAACCAGCCAACCGTGTTAGCTTGTTAGGGCTGCCCTAACAAAATACCACATACAGTCACCTAAACAGCAGGAATGCACAGTCTCCCAGTTCTGGAGGCTGGAAGTCTGAGATCCAGATGTCATTGGCAGTGTGGGTTCCTTCTGGGGCTCTGAGGGAGGATCTGCCCCAGGCTGGTCCTCTAGCTCCCTGCAGTTTTTGGCAGTCTCTGGCATTTCATGGCTGGAGAAGCACCTCATGTCTGTCTCCACACTTACAAGGAACTCTCCCTGTGTGTGAGTCTATCCCTGTGTCTAAGTTCTCTTTGTTAAAAAGACACAATCCTTGCATTGAGGTTTCTCTATTCCGGTAACACTTTATCCTAAGTAAATTCATCTGCAAGGACCCTATCTTCAAATACAGTCCCCATCTGAGGTGCTGAGGGTGAGGACCTCAATGTGTGAATTTTGAAGGGACAGAATTCAACTTGTAACAGTTGCTTACGGTTAACTATTTTGTTGTTCTCGTTGCAGTTGACATAAATACCACCTAATTTTCTTCTTCATATTTCTGTTCTGGTGACTTATCTAATAAAACTAGAGAGGAAAAATATTTTAAGGAAAAGATGTAGCCCCTAATAATGACTCATTTTAAAAATGTTTACTTAGAGTACATGTTCACATTCCATATCAGAATAGTCAGAGCAAAATAAACTAAGAAAATCTTAAAAAAAAACAAGCTTACCTCCAGTGTATATTAAAGAAGTATAGTTTTAAAAAGAAAATTAAAACATCATTTTTGTCTATCTTTTTACCATAGATTTAAACAGGTGAATAAGATGTATTCTTGAAAAGGCTATGTAGAAACTAGAATTTCCTAATCATGCTATTAAGGATATAAAAATCGTGGTATTGTAGTGTAAATTCTTAGTAGGACTCTTAAAATTGTTCTTGTCTTTAAAGCCATAAATTATATTTTTGGATCAATATCATAAAGAAATAGTCAAGAAACTATACAAATACTTTTCAAGAATGTTTTCTGCAAGACTGTGTATAGCAGTGAAGAGCTGGAAATGATTAAGCTTCAAAGAGCAGAGGATTGGTTAAATAAGTCATAAAGAATAACAGGAATCAATACATAGATCATAAGATCAGAGAGTCTCGGGTATCCTTAGCATGTGAAAGACCAAAGAATACAGGTACATGTGTCATAAATACATACGTATCTCATGATCATAATTTTGTAAAACACTAAAGAGAAGACTGTACAGCAAAATGTTAATTACGGTTATGGGTGATTTTTTTTCCCATTTAGCTTATTTTTATTTTCTCATTTCATATATGTATGTGTATGTATGTGTGTGCGTGTGTGTGTGTGTGTGTGTGTGTGTGTGTATATATATATATATATATAGAGAGAGAGAGAGAGAGAGAGTACAGTTTGAGAATTACTTCCCTATCTAAAATACCTTGAAATGACGTCCCCAGACCTATGATCTCTGTCAGAGTCTAAGCACAGCTGGGATGTAGATGTGGAGCATTAAACACCTCCATGACAACCACAGCCTGATTGGGGGGTGTGATGCTTCATCACCTCATCCTGCCCCAGCCCCACTTCCAAAGTTACTGACTGTTACTCAAAGTAGGATTTTTTTTTTTTTTTTTTTTTTTTTTTTTGAGAAAGTGTCTGAGTCTGTTGCCCAGGTCAGAGTGCAGTGGTACAATCTCAGCTCAGTGCAACCTCCACCTCCCGGCTTCAAGTGACTCTCCTGCCTCAGCCTCCTGAGTAGCTGGGATTACAGATGCCTGCTACCATGCCTGGCTAATTTTTGTATTTTTAGTAGAGAGGAAGTTTCACCATGTTGGCCAGGCTGGTCTCAAACTCCTGACCTCAGAAGAGAAGTAGAAACTTCTAACCAGGTCCTATATATTATATCACCTGGTGACACTAAATGTAAAGGAGGGTGTTCTGGTGTTCACCCTTTTCATACACTGTTAAAACAATTGGGTGGACTAGAGGCACCACTCTTGGGTGAAATACTCATACATAGAAGGGCAAGAAAACACTATTAATCATTGAAATTTCATTTGTATCCATTTCCATCACATTTTCAAATGTAGAGTTTTTATGTTTTATGCTGTACAAAATGTTAATAAATGGGTAGGTTTTTATCTTGTATAGATAAGTCCATATGTACATATGTGGTGCTCAGACATATGATACTAATGGCAGTGCACAGTTCATCATGGGTGCAAATCATGTTCTAGCCAAGCATATGGCTAGTGATTGGGAAGCATGAATTTTCAGAAGGAAGAAGTGTAAAGTGAACACTTTACACTACTCTCACCTCTGTTCTGTCCTTGCCATAAGTCTAGCTGTCCCTTATGCCCTTTACCGTAATAGGCTGATTATAGATACGTTACAAGCTGCGGGGTGAGTCTGGACACAACACAAACAGGGTGAAGTTAAAGACAAAACCTAGCTCTAGGTTGTTAACAAAGAAAACCCTCAGCAGAAAGAAAAAGTTAATAGGAAAAGATGTTAGAATTCTGCCTGCACTGGGAAACCTAATCACTGAGCAGCTGAGCCTCAGAGAAGGTAGGGGGATGCTCCAATGGAACAGGTGGGTACCTGAATCAGTACCTCCACTGAAAACAAATAGAAAGCCAACTTTCAGATGTAAATGCATCTAGTAGGGAAAAGGTAAAATAGCAATGAAGTAGTGAGTAATACAACAAACTTGATGTAAGAAATGTTTAAAGAACCTTACGTCCCTTACAGAATTCTCATATTTATTGTTTTTCTCAAAAAAAAATGTCTTTTAAATCAATTATATAATTGACCACAAAGTGAACCTTAACAAATTAAAATATGTTATAGGTCACATGCCCTGTAATATTCCAATTAAAGTAGAAATATATTCTAAAAATAGAACCACAACCACAAGCCAAATCTCTGTCAATCAAAAGTCCACTGTAATCATACATTAAAGAGAAACTCAAACCTTGATGCCTATGTCACCTCTCTGGAAACCTTGCAGATAGTACTTTCTATTAGAAACAAGGTGAGATAGCAAAATGTGTATTTCAAGGAAAATGTGTATCTTTAAGTCCTCTAATATAAAACAAAACGATAAAAAAAATTAATAAGATTAAAAAGAAAAAACAAAAATAAATTAGGATGGTATTAATAAAATACAAGTTTTAGAAACAATTTAAAGCAAGAATGAGTTCTTTGTTAATATCAATAAAATAGACAAACTGTTTATGATTCTGTCAAAAGAAACTGGGAAAGAAAAATGTTATAGATATTTAGTAACATAAAAGAGAAAATATCACTATCACAAAAATAATGTAACTTTATATAAACAGTGAAAAGCTCACAGTAAAGCAATTGCTTATTTAAAAAGTATGTTATTTATTTTTTCTGGCAGAATTTCCTGGATGCCAGGCACATGTTGAGTGTAAATTGTATGGTTTCTGGGCAAAAGATTGCTCGCTCTTTCTTTGTTCTGCTTTAACAGGCTCATATTCCTCAGTGTAGCTCAGGGGCATCATTAAAAACTTACTCTTTTGGGGAAAAATGACTGTGTATGAAACCATCAGCTCTGTAGCAGCAAGTCTTAATTTCTGTAGGCAATGGGTGATTTTCTAACACAATATAAAATACCAAAAATGACTCAAATGAAAAGTGTGAAGTGTAAGTAAAGTACCATAGAAAAGAATGAAAAAAAGATTAAAGATTGAACACTGAAAAAGACACAAGTACCCTAGAGAGGGGCATGAGTGAGCTCTTTCCAGGACAGAGGACTTTAGTGTTGTGCACCAGCACAGATAATGGAAAAGACAGGCTGCCTCCTACATACCATTTTATCAAGCCAGCATTAATGTAACCCAAATCAGACTGTTCCATTAAAAATAAAGCCCTAGGGAAAAAAACACACACATGTAATTAAGAAGGTTTGAGTATTTTTCCTTTTTTTTTTTTAGAAATCCAGTATCAGAAAATTCATCACTGTAATTCAAATCATCAAAAAAAAGAAACAAAGCCAAGAAGAAATTGCATTCTAAACACCTCATTGGTATATTTGCTTTTTTTGTTATCAGCTAAGTGAATGTGAACATCGTTGATGTTGTTCATCAAATACTTTTGGTCTTCATCAAGTGGAATGCCTTTTCTTGGACCCCTTGTAGTTAAAGGAACCTTGTGATGGGTTCTGGTCAGTTAGGTATATGTGGAAGTGATGTACTCAGCTTCTGGCTCAGTGTCTTTGATTGCCCTCGCAAGACCTTTTCCCATTAGCCATAGCAACTGAAGAATGGACCTGTGTATCCCAGCCCCAGACATGCCACATATGTGAGAAATCTGCTTCCCGTGGTAGCTACTACAATTGTGGGGCTGTTTGTTACCACAGTGTAATCTATTCCAAGCTGACTAATACAAATGAGATTATTACTTACTATTTACTTACTTACTATCTACTTTCTGAGATTATTACTTACCATTTTAATGTTAGTTTTGTTCATCGGCAATATAATGATTAAAGTGTCTATTTCATCAGGATAAAGCAATTCTGGTTCTAACTTACACTGTAAATTATAAAGTGATGGGTAAGGGTACAATAAAATAATTAATGTTAATATGTGACAAGCTAGATATAGCCCAAGAAATATAAAAATACAAAATAAAACATTACTAAAGTAAAGGAAACTTTTGGTTTTGTATTTATATGGAAAATAAGACAGAAGTGACTCCTTATGCAGATTTTAGAAATATCTCAATTATCATAATTTTTTGCATTCTGCAAATGCCATATGTCTTTCTTATAGTATCTTTGGATGCTTAAACATAACAAAATAAAAGTCATATATTTAATATATTTAATTTTGCTTATGCTGTATTTTTAAAAGGATTTGCTACATCATTTTAAACAACAAATGAATTTAATTATATCTAATGTATAGGTATATGGATATGTGATTCATAGGCTCCAAATGTGAATTTAAGAATTTAACTAGAAAAATTAAAATATTAGTATAATTTGGTTGTTAAAAATTATCACAAAAAATCAAGTGTTCTTCAGGAGCTCAAATTCATAGAAATTACCCTGATTTCATATTTTTAACTGTAGAATAATACATAGTTGTAAAAATAACAATTGCAACTTATTTGGTTTAAAAAATACTATCAAAAAATGTGATCTATAAAGCAATCCCAGTGCTATCCATTATTAACATGTTTTTATTTTCCACTCCCCTGTTCACTGAATAAAATTTTTCTTTCATTAAATGTATAATACATAGAAAATTTTGTATCCTGTTTTTCAAGTTTAATACTCTATTGCACAGGTTTTCCCGTATCAACAGAATTTCCAAATGTTACTTCAAATATATTTGCCACATTCCAATAGACAGTCATTTACTTTCCATAATTTTTTTTAACTTTTGTTTTTTCTTATTTTGTTTCCTGATGTAAATTAAGATACCATTTGTGAATCCATACATTTCATTTTTTTCTAGCATCAAAACATGGCTAAAATGATATAAACTTTATGCATTTTTATATTATACATATGGCTATTTAAAGAAGTATTTTTGCCAAAAAATTCTTTTTCAACTGGGAATTTTTTTCATATATTTTATTTGATATCTATAAATTCACAAAGATGATTACTAATGGCAAATAATTTTAAGAGAGAATATAGAACATCTGAAAAAAATGTACCTAGAGACATATTCTTAATTATGGTATGAAATATTGATGTGCTATTTAAAATTTCTTTAAATGATACAGGTGTGCATAATCGCTTTTGTGAGCATCACTTACATACCCTTTCAAATGTTACTTCTCCTTTACAATTATAAATCACTGTCACATAACATTTCAAAAGGATCAATCCAATCTAATTCTGTACTCATCAAATTTGATTGAAAGCTTTGTTTTCAAACACTCACAAATAATATGTTGCATGTGGCTATTTACTTAATAAAGTGCACACAGTGGAAGTAAATACGTACATGTATATACACCTAAGGTTATTTCCACTTTGAGATTGAGGTCCTTTTATTTTTGCTTATCTGTAGATATTTGTTAAATTTTCAATGCATGTAAGTTATGGATAACTAGGCATGTACCTCATGAATTGGTTGGCAGTTAAATAAGATAATTCATTTAGCACAGAGAACTCACATATACATTGCCATTACTAGAGAAAAAGAACTTTGTTTTGAGTTACGGTAAGTACATGGAGGTAGTGTATATAGACCCTGCTTTCAATTAATGTGCAGTTTACTTGGCAATCAGATTTGCTTTGATACTTACAAACATTGAATCCATGAATACAGAGGCAGATTCTTGCTTTTATTGAGGTGTTGTTATGGCATGTCTTTGTTTCATTTAATCTAATAAATGTTGTGCATCTTGTTTTAGCTCCATGTGGTGGACATCTGACAGCATCTAGTGGAGTCATTTTGCCTCCTGGATGGCCAGGATATTATAAAGATTCTTTAAATTGTGAATGGATAATTGAAGCAAAACCAGGGCATTCTATCAAGATAACTTTCGATAGGTAAGCAAAAGAAATTAGTCTTCATTTGTACCTGATGACATGTGTCTCTTCCATATTTTTAGTAAATTGGTTTTAAACCTTAAAATGATGGCAGTTGTTTTTGGTTCCCACAAAGGAGTACACTTTACCAGAAACAGATGCTTACGTGTAAGTTTTGTTCTTCTTCAGTGCTGTCCTTTAAGCCCTCATCCACAGCTCTGCAGGTTGTTGGGGAAGTGCCAGTCCTGGAGGACCATTCCTGAGGTCCAGCCCTTGTATTTGACTCTGGGTTTTTGGACCTGCACTGGAATCAATTCTGCTTGGTGTCTGATTGCATATGGCAGCCGCTCTGGGTCCCCAGTCCCTTAGGTACCTTCTGTGGCAAAGGAAATCAGCTCTCCTGTTCTGGTGATGGCTGTTGGTCGCTCAAGGGCTGCTGGTGATACTGACTGGGCAATGGGATGTGGGCAGCAGATTAATCACCTACCAATCACCTGTGAGTGATACTATCACTAGAATGTTGTTAGGCTTAGCTATTTAATAATGTATATCATGACCTAAAAAATAAGCATGCTGGCTGTATAGCTGTGTAGGTATTTGTTTATTTTAAAAAAAGCATGCTGTTGAAATTCTGCATAACAAATGTTTTCCTATTTGTGTCAACACTGAGACCAAATTGATGATTAAAAACTAAAAAGCCTTTGGTTCATGAACCATTTTTTACTTGCCTCTGACAGAATTATAATAATTCCTAATAGGATAACCACTCAGAACAAAAGAAAAAAAATGTTGACAAATCCAGCTGTATTAGAGAGTGAATTACTGTGTGTAATCAGTCATTTGAAAAGTTATTAACGCTATAAGTATTTAGTTGATTATGTTTGGTTTCCTATTAATTTCTCCCCTTTCAGGTATTGGCAGGTGGAGCTGAAGCACATGCTGACTCCCAGCGGCATATCAAATTTAAGTCATTTAGCATAAATAGGGATCTTATATTCTTGTCTGGCCCAATTTATTAGCACTGTATTTTCTGTTGCCTGAAGGAAGATACTTGCTGGATTTTTCCCAATCTTGTTCATTCAATATTATTCCAGTGTGATGTTTTGCCAAATTCCATTAGGAAATCCCTAATATTTCTAATATTTTTAGACATATGTGATCTTTACCCTAAACATAGTATACTGCTCTTAAAATATGCATTGCATAAGGAAATGTTCGTTTCCACCGTCATCGATGTGCTGACACCTTCATGAAGGAAGGGATTGTGCGTGCAAATTCTGACCTCTGTGTCGATGGTGTTGCCAGGTGATAGGTTGCATGACAGCAAAGAACATGCAAATGTTTCTGTTTCCAAGGTCCTCCTGGAAATCTTCCAGTTGTTGAGATATGCACTTTGTCAGTTCTCACTATTGCTAAAGAAACAGGATAGAAAAACTTCAGTGTGACTATATCAAAGGAGATTCTTTCCATGCTTATCCAGACTTCTTCAATTTGAACTCAAACAGTTGAGAAATCTGTTTTTAGAAAAAGCTTTAGAATAGTGTCATAAAACAAAGTTGGCACTATCTGATCCCAAATGTGGAAGCCTGTGGCCCTATTCTAGTCCAGCCATGTGCTATACAAATGGTTCTCATTCCTCTTTATGGGAGAATGGGATTCAGGGCACCACCTTGACTGGTTGCAGAAATATGTGATCATGTGCATTTGCACCAATCAGGGTGTACAGCCTTTGGTCTCCACATACTTTTCTCTCGCTACGTGCCATGATGCTAAGATTGCCTCCTCTCTCCCAAGTTTTCTCCCCCTTCATCAGCAACTTCCAGTGCAGAGCGTGGGGGCCAATGGCATCGGCTCCCATTTGCTCCTTTGGCTCAATGTCACTGAGTGAGTCAGAGGCTTAAGATGCTTAAGCTGCTCCCTGAGAGCAAAGTCAGGCACTCAGAAACCAAGTTAGCTCTGGGAGGATGAGCTGGGCCCATTTAGAAAATTATCTCAGTGCCTGGAGTGGTACCTGCATTGCATCAAAGGGAACCTAAGTGGCTGCAACTGTATATGTATAATCTCAATCCAGAAACATAAAACGTAAGCACTTTTTGGAAGCTGTTCTAAATTTTTTAAGCTGTTAAAGTATCTTTTCATGTCTGACATGGGAGTATACCCAGGGTTATTCTAATGCCTTGAAAGAGTTAATGCAATTTTAAAAGGCACAAGATTTTTTTTTTTTTTTTCATGAAAGGTACTTAAACTGTCATCACACATTTTTAATGATCATCTTCCTTTATGAGAGCATTTCACTCTAGTGCACCCATTTTAAGGTGTCTATAATTATGTTAAATAGAGAATGGTAACAAATAGTTATAAAATGTATAGCTGAGTTTTTACTATAAAATGTATAGCTGAGTTTTTACTATTTGAGAATAATCCGTCAATCAGTCTATCTGTCTCTCTATCTATCTATCTATGGAAACTAAACTGGTTCATAGTTTTTTGGTTTTTGTTTTAAGCTGAGTAAATGCCTACTCTTGAGCCTGTGATGTAAGACAGAGTATTAGATAAGAGAAAGGATTTAATTGGTTCTGTTTCATTGAGAAAAGAACGTATTATCCTTCTATGTGTCCTAAAGTTTTCGAAAGCATATGTAGTCTCAACTGTTTTCTTTATACTGACATGCCCGGGTTTCTGATTGAGGAATGAGGATGTCAGGAGCACTCTGTAAGCTGGCAGATCTGCATGTCATTTCTGATGGGATGCACATATTTGCAGATTTCAGACAGAAGTCAATTATGACACTCTGGAGGTCAGAGACGGGCCAGCCAGTTCCTCCCCGCTGATCGGCGAGTACCATGGCACCCAGGCTCCCCAGTTCCTCATCAGCACTGGGAACTTCATGTACCTGCTCTTCACCACTGACAACAGTCGCTCCAGCATTGGCTTTCTCATCCACTATGAGAGTGAGTTGCATCTTCCCTTGACAGCATGGTGGGACAGCATGGGCTGAAGAACTTAAGATCTGGGTTATTATTTTCAGCCTGCAGATGACTGTGTGGGTTTACTGATCCTGCTTGACTCTGGCAAAACCATATTATGCAATTGTAAGGACTTTCTCTTATTCATAAGAGAATGTGTTGGAGACATTCTCTTTTAACTCTCAAAAATACGTATCGATCATCTAGGATAAAGTAAAATAATAATGAAATGGGCTGAGCACAGTGGCTCATGCCTGTAATCCCAGCATTTTGGAAGGCCAAGGCGGGTGGATCATGAGATCAGGAGATTGAGGCCATCCTGGCCAACATGGCAAAACCCTGTCTCTACTAAAATACAAAAAATTAGCCAGGTGTGGTGGTGTGGGCCTGTAATCCCAGCTATTTGGGAGGCTGAGGCAAGAGAATTGCTTGAACCCAGGAGGCGGAGGTTGTAGTGAGCCCAGATCGCGCCATTGTACTCCAGCCTGGGCGACAGATGAAGAGTCTGTCTCAAAAAAAAAAAAAGAAGAAATAAAGATATGGGTTCATCTTATGCATAAAGTAATAATATACTTCTGTTTTTAGAAAAAAATACTTTTTAACAAAAGTCTTATAGGATATATTACTAAAATTATATTAACCTAGGCAATGGAGAAAGGGATTCTTGCTGGAAAAACAGGGTTAGGTCAATTTGTGGTACAGAATCTCAGAGTACAGATAGACATGCTTCACCATGTGAAAGTCAAGTAATGAGCAAGGAAAAGGAACTCAGACCTGCTAACCCTTACCCAATTCCAAACAATTGTTAATAATCTTTCAGCAAGCATGAATAATGAATACTTCAGAATAATTGTTAAACATATTTTAAAACAATTGCCAAAATATTATAATGGGATGTATTTTGCAAGACAGTTCAAACTTCCAAATGGGAAGTATTCCTTTCCTTTTTTGTTCCCTCAAGTCAAAGTTTTAGCTTCTGAAATGATGAGATTAAGTAATTGTATTATTTTGTAATAAGATTTATGCAAATATACTTCTGAAATCTAACTGATGGGAATCCTCCCTAGGAATACATTCTTAACATTAGCCAATTAAAACACAACAAAGCAAAGCAGCTCTTACTCTTTTCTGTTGGAAAACAATTCCCTCAAAGAGAAGCGTGGAAAAGGGAGAGCGAGCGGCAGTAACCATTCGACCTGAAGGAATCAAGGCTTTATTCTGCCAAATTTTTATGGGAGTTCTTTTTCAGAACCTTATCTGAAAACAAGCACGATTAATTGTAAAGATGTCTTTAAATATTACATATACCTACACATACGATTTTACAAATGAATGCATACAATAAGATCTAATATGCCGGGCTTCAAATCTCCTTTTATTCTTTTTCTTGCCTTCCATTCCCCACATCACCCGGTTACTCTTGTTAACCTCTTCCTGAGCCCTGCTCGAGCACATTTAAAGTAATCACCTGTTAAGCACATTTCTCTGTTTTACATACTTGTATAATTATGCATAAACATGCATATGCATGTATATCTTAAGGTTATGTAAACTTTTACATAAAAATATATTTTGATAGCAGGAACATTGCTTATTAATGACTTAATGATCAATTTCAAATATAATGCAGTTATTACTCTTCACTTATATAAATATACAACACTTATTCCAAAGTAACACATTTTTAAACTCCAAGTAAAATTTAAGACCAGAAAATTTTACATTTTGTTTCTTTAAAATGTCCATTCAAGTTGTCACTTTTCTTTGGAGTAACAGTATGTATATACATTTCAATGATCTGAATGTGTAAAATTGCTGAGCACTGAGTTAGCCAAGCCTTATATTTTGTCAACCTCACACCCTGCCTGCAACTTTTTCTACATCAGAATTTCTTGGCCCTTCGTATATAGTACAAGAAACTTCAGAGAATAATTATTTTCAGACATTGACAAATATTAGGACCCTTTTCCTTTCTTTTCATCTCTGTTTGTATGGCTGTAGATGACTTTGCTTTTTCTAGTTCCCTTTGAGGATATGTGTTCCAAAGCTATGTGAAGGGAGCAGAAACTAATTTCATTTGTTTATCTAATTCATTTAAATTAATGACTGCTTTACATTTCTCTTTTTGGAAAATCAGAATGATATAAAGTCTATTCACAAATTTCTATTTAGCTTGTCATTCTCACTAATTTAGTATTATAACATTTTATTATAAAATACAAAATACACATTATGTTATCCCATAATATAACTTAATATATAAATAATGCTGACAACTATTTTTACAATCTTAAAAGAATGACTTGCCTGTGTTTTGGTGTTCTTTTCATGTATCCTGTGTTTAAAAGTAGAGTGCAGTCTTCATAAGGTGTCCTTCCATTACCTGGAGCACCCCTCGGAGAGCAATGCTCTTTGCCATTTTTCTTTCTCTGCCTCCCTAAAATGACGAAAACTGTCAACAAGATGGTACCTCTTTAGTAGAGTGATGATTGTGTGAGAGATGTGAAGTTCTAATCTGCTGGAGAGTCTAGCATTCCTTCTCCTTCCCAACTTATTGGAAATCTCAGGAGGTAGCTCCATAGCCACAGAAGTGAGCAGAGGCCTCACCTAGTGAGTAAAGACAGGAAAATGTCATGTGTGGGACATCCTAGTACTGTGACTTAAAAGGTTCACTGATCTAAACACACATTCAGACTTGCGTATTGTGACCTTCTAGGGATCCTTCCAGAAGGCTCTCAAAGACTTGGCATACATTCTTCTGACTTAAGGGAGAACTATGACCTCAGAGGGATGTGTACTGAACTTTGACTTGTGATCACTTCTTATTTATGTATCAGTCGCTATGTATATGAAGAGACGTAAGGAAATGTACAGAAGTGAATGAGATACAGGACATGCTTTGTGTTTTAAGAATATGAGTCAGGAAAGGCCTGGGATATTGTGAGTGCTTATCACCGGGGCTGCACCTAACAGTTACCTGAGGGGCTTTAAAATAAAACTGATGCCTGAGCGCCAGCTCGGATAGTGCAGTTGCTATTTCTGTGGGTGGTGTAGAGATCTGAGTGCTTTCAGAGGCTGGTGACCCACTCAGAAGGTGTGCTCATTTACCCGGTGCTGAAGGGGCAGTGTGCTAATACATCCTGGGGAGCTTAGTAAATTATAGAGACCCCAAGCCCAGATTCCAAATACTGTGGCTTGGGGAGTGTGTGATGAAAATCAGAATCCTGAGCTTTTATTCAAGTCCTCGAGGTGATTCTCAATGAGCTGAAGGCAGACACAGATCCCAGTCTCCAGGGAGAGAGAACCCGCAGGCAGGCAGGAGGGAAGGGGTCAAGCCCAGGAGAGATCATGGAGGAATAAAGGAACCAATGAACCCAGCAAGAAAAGCAGAGACAGAAAAAGAGGCAAACCTGGAAGAGACACTCTTAACCCCATCATCAACATAACCCTGTCTAGCGCCCTTCTACAAAGCAGGCTCTGAAGCCATGATGCGGCCACTAGAAAATGATTACACTCACTGATCCAACACATTCTTTAAAAACGCCTGTATTCCCAGCACTTTGGGAGGCCGAGGCGGGCATATCACAAGGTCAAGAGATTGAGATCCTGGCCAACATGGTGAAACCCCATCTCTACTAAAAACACAAAAATTAACTGGGCATGTCAGTGTGTGCCCATAGTCCTAGCTGCTCAGGTGGCTGAGGCAGGAGAATTGCTTGAACCTGGGAGGCAGAGGTTGCAGTGAACTGAGATCACACCATTGCACTCCAGCCTGAGTGACAGAGCGATACTCTGTCTCAAAAAAAAAAAAAAAGTTACCTGTGACCCAAGAATGATTCATATCAAACTCTTTATGCGTCTTAAAAATATTGTTTATCTCTTTTGTGCTTCATCATAAATGTTGCACATTGTAAACATTCCTTGCTTCGGGAAATTATGAATGACTCCTCTTCATGCCCAAAGAGGCCCATGGCAATGCACTCTGTGGACAGAATGTGTTGCAGAAATTACAGCCACATGGACTGAGGCTGACTTATTTTTGCAGCCGTGCCACAAGGCAGTGTGAGCTACTATAAACAGCATTCACTCTGGAAGGCCTTTCTGAATTGTGTGGTGGAAAGATTGAAGTCACTTTTTTTTGAGGCTCTTCTAAAAGCATACCAGGAATGGTAGTTCCGCTTCCTGCCCTCAGTCTCAGGAATCATCTCATACGTTAGTGTCCAGTGACAGTCTAGCCATTCTTTACGAGGAATGTGGCAGTTTCTGTATATAATGGTGATTGCATTCTCGCTCCAGAACAATTATCTGCTTTGTTTGTTGATCTTTGAATCACCACTTTAAAATAGGAATAATTTTGTAAGACATTGCAAACTAAATGGAATTCTCAAGGGTATTGAGGTTTTCCATTTAATTTTAGAGCACTTCTTGAAAATGCTGTCAAAAGAGTCTTGTTAATAATCTTTGAAGGCAGAAGAAAGATTGACCACATGTAAATATACATATTCTACTATGCGATTCGTATATGGTGATATTAATGGAAGAAACATTGTGATCCATAAAGCAGTGTATTTAGTGGTTAATATGTGCCTGCACACCACACGGATTGGTTTGCAGATAATCAGTGACTGTTTCTATGATCAGAAGAGGAAAGGAATGTGGTTGAGATGTAATTGTACTGGATGTAATACAAGGGTTTATATAACACACATGCATGGTGGTATATACATGCTAACACCCACATGCAAACACATGCATGTGTGCATGACATGAGAAAGAGGAGAAAAGCAGGCAGAGGCTCAGGTTTGAATAACAGTAAATAATGTTACATCACCTGTTTGTTTAATTTCTTGGCTTCCTACCTCCTCTATCAACTGTGACTTTTCAACCTCTGTTTTAAAACCTTCTGGAGGCTGTAAGAAGTGACATCTCTAAGCTTGACATATGAAATGTGCTCAGAAAATGTTCAGTCCTTCCTTAGACTAGAACTTTTATAAAGACTGATGATTCAGATAAAGCCCTGCTCATATGAAATGTTCCTCAGTATAAGCTGGATATGGATTATTTTCAAAGTAATCAACTCCCTTTATTCATTAAGTAGCAAATATATTCAGTCATTGGGTTTGCAAAGGCCAGTTGAAAAAAAAAAAGTACTATATGTATATCAATTTATGTCAAAAAATCATAATTGCTTTAAAGTTCAAGTAAGAGCGAGTAGGAATAGACTCTGAGGGCAGCCTGCATTTTAGCAGAGTCCTTTGGTCCATGTTTCCTTTTGTGCTGTCAGGCAGGAGACAGGAAGGAAAAGAAGTTGCTCTAAATGTTACTCAGGACTTTGTCCTGCCTTTCCCACAAGGTCAATTGGCTACCTGTGTCCACAGACCGATCTTAGTTTTTTTTGTTGTTGTTGTTTGTTTGTTTTTTCTATCTTAGTTTATTATAAATGTTTGTCCCATTGGAGAGAAATTACCTGCTATGAAATCCCATATGTTTCTTTCTTTCTTTTTTTTTTTTTTTTGGACAGTCTTGGTCTGTCACCCAGGCTGGTGTGCAGTGATACAATCTCGACTCACTGCAGCTTCTGCCTCCTGGATTCAACTGATTCTCTGTCAGCCTCTCTAGTTGATGGGATTCCAGGCACCAGCACGCCCAGCTGATTTTTGTTTTTTTAGTAGAGATGGGGTTTCACCATGTTGGCCACACTGGTCCTGACCTCAGGTGATCCACCTGCCTCAGCCTCCCAGAGTGCTGGGATTACAGTGTGAGCCACCGTTGTTCTTCCCTACCGTTTTCTTGTTCTGTGATTCTTCTACATGGCTAGTTTCAGTTGAATGGGAAATCAAATATAGTGTGATAATTCTACCACCTAACAGTCCTCCCCTCCTTTATTCTCCTTTCAAACAATTTGTAATGCAAAAGAGAACAGTGTCTGCATATTTCCATACTCAATATTGGTGCCCATTATTTTTTAAAAATAGAATGAAAATATTATGGCATAATATCAGAACTAAGCTTCAGTTGTGACCTTAAAAGTTTATTCAGTTGTAAATTTAAATAATTCAGCATGTAAAATTTATGTTTTTATTTCTACCACAATTTTTCTCTTTTCACTGTAAATTTTGTGTGGGAAAAGTTGTGTTTATGGTTTATAAATTTCATTATGAAAACTATTCATTGATATTTAGTTCTCATTTATTCTAAGATAATAATTCCTATTACTGTTTTGCTGAAGAGCATATACTGTTGTTTAGTGACCATAGAAATCCTTTTGAAGATGTGAAATTATTTAGTTTATTTTTCCCCCAGAAACCTAGAGATCAATGCATTTCTTCAGCAGAGCTGCTTCTTTTGAGGGAAATCTTGTCCTGATTTTGATCTTGATGCTAGGAGTTGGAGATCATTATCCTTAGCAAACTAACATGGGAACAGAAAACCAAACACCACGTGTTCTCACTTAAAAGTGGGAGCTAGATGAGGAAAACACTTGGATGCATAGAGAGGAGCAACACACACTGGGGCCTCTCAGAGGGTGGAGGGTGGGAGGAGGGAGAGGAGCAGAAAAACTAATTAATGGGTACTAGGCTTAATACTAGGGTGAGGAAATAATCTATACAACAAACCCCCATGACACAAGTTTACCTATTTAATAAACCCACACATGTACCCCTAAACTTAAAAGTAAACAACAAAAAAAGTATTTGCCCAGCATTGGATATCCATGTGTGCATTCAGAGCCAATGATGCATACAGTCTGTGGGGGTGTCAGGAAAGAAGTCATAACACCTCTGAAAGTAGATGTGTGTGTGTGTGTGTGTGTGTGTGTGTGTGTGTGCATGTCCATGGTGTGTGTGTAGAGAGAGAGGGAGGAGCGGGGGTAAGTAGTAGATTTCTAGCCAAATCATATCCACATTGCCTCTGGCGGAATAAAATCTCCTGCAGAGTTGGAAGGAGGCTTTGCCACCATGCTGCATGTCAGCCAGGACGGTTACATCCTATTGTTTAGGGTAATGGACATGTGTTAGTGTTTAGAAAATTTTTTAGAATAATAGTTTAAGAAAAAAATTACTGGGACCTGGCCCATATTATAGCACTCAAATTTTGGGAAATTAAGTAGATATGCACAAATCAGAAACAATATCCCAAAGATCACTTTTAGAGACTAAACCATCTTGAAATTGAAAATATTTTGTGATTATTAATTCACAGTTCAGATATTAATTCTAATGTTATGAACCTTACTGAGAGAATAACACAGCAATAACAAGGACTTTTTTATTTCTTTGTGTATGTAAATATTACAGTGATACTCTTTTCCCCATTCTTATTTTCCTTATCTCTTAAAATATATGTTTTTCTAAAAAGAAAGACAAATGAGAAATGTGAGAAAAGAAACTCTCATAATGACACGATCATAATTAGTTCATGCACATTAATTTTTCACATCTTTTAGCAAAGGCTAATAGTAGCTATCTTGAAAATGGCTGACTTATTTGAATTTAAAAATTGCATGGATTTATGGAATGCAATCTTAGAAAAATAACACTAGTGCAGTTTTCAGTTGCATTACGTGTGTATGTGTTTGGGTGTATGTATGCATATATTTGAAAGTTAAACTGCCAAAATCTAACTGGTTTGTGTGTGTGTGTGTGTGTGTGTGTGTGTGTGTGTGTGTGTAAATGAGACAGGGAGAGGGGTGAAAATAGAAAACAGGAAAAGTCTTATGCTTTATTTAGTGCAATTCATTGATTTTCCAAGAAAAGAAGTAAAATTCAGAAAAGTTAATGAATTATTCAAGGTTGTTCTATGTAGATAATATCTGGTAAACAGCATAGCAATACAAATCTAATCTCTCTTTTAAAATACAAGGTCAGATGTTTGAAGATGCTTTGGCTTTTATGCCCATGGATCATTGGGTTTGCTTGTATAATTTTTAGGTCTTATGATTTCTGAGACTGTTTCATTGTTTATGGCATGTGCCTCTACTGTTTTCAGTCAACCAGAGACACCCTCATGCTGCATTCGTTCTCTGCATCCAGGTGTGACGCTAGAGTCAGACTCCTGCCTGGACCCGGGCATCCCTGTGAACGGCCATCGCCATGGCAGTGACTTTGGCATCAGGTCCACGGTGACGTTCAGCTGCGACCCCGGGTACACACTAAGTGATGACGAGCCCCTTGTCTGTGAGAGGAACCACCAGTGGAACCACGCCTTGCCCAGCTGCGATGGTAGGTAGAGCTCAGAGAGGCAGTGTACCACAGAGACATGCAGAGACAGTACATACATCTAGATCGCTCAGTGGTGTGTCTATTTCAGGGGGTGGTACCGTATGACTGATGTGACTTCTGTCTGAAAAGTTCTGTGCCGTAATCGTATCATTCCTGATCACTTGAAGTTTACCTGCAACCATGTATCCCCTAGATAGAACAGCTGTCCTTCAACTTTATGCCGAAATGATCAGACTTACAGAGCTTAGCTCTACATGTGTGTTTTACAGGCGGTATTTATTGAAACTACCATGTGGGGCATCGTAGTCGCTGAACATAGCCTAGGATGTCAGACCTGATTTTCCTCTGATGTGTGTCCAAGTGTCGTGCTTCCTCTCAGTCTGCACTGCATGCCTTGGTTCCCTTGCCCTGATCTCTAGCTGAGCCTTCTGGGAGTTCTCATTCTGAGCACAGGAGCTCTCAGCAGATCTTCAGTGGCTTTTTGTGGTAACAGCCACTCTTCTTGTGCTACACAAATCTTCTCTCGGGAATCTCACAACAAATAACATTCCTGATTATTTTGTGTTATTGTATTACTCGACTTTATACTATACAGTGTTTAGTTATAATAACAGTTAGGTAAATATGTTGTTTGTAATCATTTGCCCAAAAAAGTGAAAAAAATAATTGGGGGTATTTTGTCCTGGGCCATGAATATAAACCCATTGTGACATTATTTCTATAGAAAACAGTGTTCCAAAAAACATTGTGTCTATGGAAAAAACCAAAAATGTAGTGTTATTTGTGTCTTCAGCACTTTTCATAGGCAGAGCCATTGTCTTTCAAACATGACACGTGTTCATTAAACACCTTGACTTCTTTAAAATGAGCACTCAAAATGACAGGGTTTGTGGGATTAGCTGTAGATCACTCAGAATCTTTGACCTTGTCACCAAAGCATAAACCCCACAGTAACTGGAACTGTGGCATAGAGGCCACAAAGCGCTGGTGGACAGAGTGGCTGGAGCCCTCTCAGGAAGTGTAGGAACCAGCTGGGACCAGTGGAAAGGTCGTACTCTGAGCAGGAACAGATGGGGGCCAAGCTCCACATCTGTGGGGCCACACAGGCAGGCTCAGAAGGAGGTACGGCCTGGCTTGAGCTGCTGGCCGAGCCATGCAGGGTGATCCCCCGCTGGTGCATGCACTTTCTGCTCAGTTTCTGAATAGAGATCCGGAAGAGCTGTTTATTTTGTGCAGATCAGCTGAGGCATTTTTCTTTTCCTGATACTGGTTATAATTCCAATACATCAACTCCATTGGCCTAGGAAATTGGTGTAAGCACCAAGGTAACTCTCATGCTCTCCTCTTTGGAGATAACTAGGCTGTAGCGTGGCTGCAGTGAGACTTTTGATTTTTCGCTCTACATTTTTTGATATTATTTGCAGTTTTATTTTTGTAATTAGAACTCTAGTAATGAAAAATAAACAAACTGCATTCGTCTGTATAACTCTTAGTGTCAGAAAGATGCTAACTACTGCCTGATTCTAATTTGTAAAACTCAAGGGTGTCATATAGACTATGCAAATATTTGTCACATTTTTGTATTCTATACTAAAAATAATTGCAATCAGAATCAAAACCCGTAAAATATTCAAGTTTTCTTCATGTGTAACTGAGTTTGAATTGGTTTGATATTTTATTAAATTACCTTAAATTTTCAATAGAATAAGTTAATCAGTATTTTTTCTTGAATGTTTACATGCTGTGCAAACACATATGGCTTTCTTGTATGCTATTGTGCATTTTTAATTATTTTTTTGGACTATAGATGAAAATAGAATTTTAAAATGGGATGTGTGTAAGCTGCTGTCTTTTTTATTTTTATGTGGGGTAGGTCTGTTGAACAAGTACCCACATAGGGCTTGCCAAGTTGTTTTACTTGCAGACTTTTTAATCATAGCTGTAAAGATTGAAAAATTGTAATACTCTGATTGTAAGGTGATGGGTGAAGACAGCTTGTTTGTCATAGAACAGTCATTGATGAATCTAGGTTCTTAATCTGGTAATGAAAACTGACGTAGCCACGTGAGATAGCAATCATTTGAAATACATAATTTTGATTGTGTGTGTGTGTGTGTGTGTCTGTGTGCACGCAAACACATGTGCGCATTTCATTCTCTGCTGGAGTACAGTAGCACAATCTCTGTTCACTGCAACCTCCGCCTTGTGGGTTCAACCAATTCTCCTGCCTCAGCCTCCTGAGTATCTGGGACTACAGATGTGTGCCACCATGCCCTGCTAAACGTTTTTTTTTTTTTATTTTTAGTAGCGATGGGGTTTCACCATGTTAGTCAGCAAGGTCTCGATCTCCTGACATCACGATCTGCCCACCTCTAACTCCCAAAGTGCTGGGATGACAGGCATGAGCCATCATACCCGGCTGTAATTTTGATTTTAAGTGAGGTTTTTCTCAAAACAAAACGACATACTTATGTACCTGTGCATTCACATATGATCCACGAATTCCTCATTGAGCATTGGTAACTTACTTTTTAAAATATTTTGGTATCTAACCAATACTATTTTCTTTTTTTTTTCATTATACTTTGTGTTCAGGGATACATGTGCAGAAGATGCAGGTTTGTTACATAGGTATACATTTGCTGTGGTGGTTTGCTGCACCCATCAGGCCATCATCTATATTAGACATTTCTCCTAATGCTATTCACTGCTAGCCCACCACCCCCAAACAGGCCCCAGTGTGTGATGTTCCCCTCCCTGTGTCCATACATTCTCACTGATTAACTCACACTTATGAGTGAGAACATGCAGTGTTTGATTTTCTGTTCCTGTGTTAGTTTGCTGAAAATTATGGATTCCAGCTTCATCCATGTCCCTTCAAAGAACATGAAATCATG
Organism: Saguinus oedipus; assembly: GCA_031835075.1. Lineage (NCBI taxonomy): Eukaryota > Metazoa > Chordata > Mammalia > Primates > Cebidae > Saguinus > Saguinus oedipus. The sequence goes on from CM063182.1 coordinate 40,053,653, forward strand.
TATATTTTATGGCTTCATAGTATTCCATGGTGTATATGTGCCACATTTTCTTTATTCAGTTCTTATTGATGGGCATTTGGGTCGGTTCCAAGTCTTTGCTATTGTGAATAGTGCTGTAGTAAACATAGGTGTGCATGTGTCTTTATAGTAGAATTATTTATAATCCTTTGGTTATATACTCAGTAATGGAAGTGCTAGATCAAGTGGTATTTCTGTTTGTAGATCCTTGAGGAATTGCCACACTGTTTTCCACAATGATTGAACTAATTTATACTTCCACCAACAGTGTGTAAGCATTTGCATTTCTCTACATCCTTTCCAGCATCCTGTTGTTTTCTGACATTTTAATGATCGCCGTTCTAAATGGTGTGAACTGGTATCTCATTGTGGTTTTGATTTGCATTTTCTAATCACCAGTGATGATGAGCTTTGTTTCATGTTTGTTGGCCACATAAATGTCTTCTTTTGAGAAATGTGTGCTCAGATCCCTTGCCCACTTTTTGATGGAGTTGTTTTTTTTTTTTTGTAAATTTGTTTAGTTCCTTATAGATTCTGGATTTTAGCACTTTGTCAGATGAATAGATTGCAAAAATTGTCTCCCATTCTGTAGGTTGCCTGTTTATTCTGCTGATAAGTGTCTTTTGCTTTGCAGAAGCTATTTAGTTTAATTAGATCCCATTTGCCAATTTTGGCTTTTGCTGCCATTGCTTTTGGTGTTTTAGTCATTAATTCTTTGACCATGTCTGTCCTGAATTGTATTGCCTATGTTTTCTTCTAGGATTTTTATGGTTTTAGATTTCACGTTTAAGTCTTTAATCCATCTTTGGCTAATTTTTGTGTAAGGTCTAAGGAAGAGGTACAGTTTCAGCTTTCTCCATATAGCTAGCCAGTTTTTCCAACACCATTTGTTAAATAGGGAATCCTTTTCCTCATTGCTTGTTTTTGTCAAGATTGTAAAAAATCAGATGATTGTAGATGTGTGGTGTTATTTCTGAGGTCTCTGTTTTGTTCTGTTGGTCTATATATCTGTTTTGGTACCAGTACCATACTGTTTTGGTTACTGTAGCCTTGAAGTATAGTTTGAACTCAGGAGGCATGATACCTCCAGCTTTGTTCTTTTTGCTTAGGATTGTCTTGGATATATGGGCTCTTTCTTTGGTTCCATGTGAACTTTAAAGTAGTTTTCTCTAAATCTGTGAAGAAAGCCTATGGTAGCTTGATGATGGTAGCATTGAATCTATAAATTACTTTGAGCAATATGGTCATTTTCACAATATTGATTCTTCCTATCCATGAGCATTAAAAGTTTTTTCATTTGTTTGTGTCCTTTCTTATTTTCTTGAACAGTGGTTTGTAGATCTCCTTGAAGAGTTCCTTCATATCCCTTGTAAGTTATATTTCTATGCATATTTTATTCTCTTTGTAGCAATTGTGAATGGGAGTTTGCTGATGATTTAGCTCTGTTTGTCTATTATTGGTGTGTAGGAATACTTGTGATTTTTGCACATAAATTTTATATCCTGAGACTTTGCCGAAGTTGCTTATCAGCTTAAGGAGATTTGGGGCTGAGAAGATGAGGTTTTCTAAATATTATATGATGTCATCTGCAAACAGAGACAATTTGGCTTCATCTCTTCCTTTTTGAATACTCTTTATTTCTTTCTCTTGCCCGATTGCTCTGGCCAGAACTTCCAATCAATACTGCATTGAGTAGGAATGATGAGAGAGGACATCCTTGTCTTGTGCTGGTTTTCAAAGGTAGAGCTTCTAGATTTTGCCCATTCAGTATGATATTGGCTGTGGGTTTGTAATGAATAGCTCCTATTATTTTGAGATACATTCCATTAATACCTAGTTTATTGAGGGTTTTTAGCGTGAAGGGGTGTTGAATTTTATCGAAGCCCTTTCTGCATCTATTGAGGTAATCATGTGGTTTTTGTCATTGGTTCTGTTTATGTGATCAATTACATTTATTGATTTGCATATGTTGAACCAGCCTTGCATCCCAGGGATGAAGCACACTTGATTGTGGTGGACAAGCTTTTCTATGTGCTACTGGATTTGGTTTGCCAGTATTTTACTGAGGATTTTCACATCATGTTTATCAGGGATAGTGTCCTGAAATTTTCTTTTCTTTTTGTTACACTCTGCCAGGTTTTGATAGCAAGATGATGCTGGCCTCATAAATGAATTAGGGAGGATTCCCTCTTTTTCTGTTGTTTGGAGTAGTTTCAGAAAGGAGTGGTACCAGCTCCTCTTTGTATCTCTAGTAGAATTGGGCTATGAATCTATCTGACCATGGGTTTTGTTTGTTTGTTTGTTTGTTTGTTTTTGGTTGGTAGGCTATTAATTCCTGCCTCAATTTCAGTACTTGTTATTAGTCATTTCAGGGATTCGACCTCTTCCTGGTTTAGCCAAGATTATTTTCTACTCCATCTAGCAGGTGATCTAGAAAATAAAATTTATCTATCGATGGTCTTGCTCTCTTCTTATCATCAACTAAACATATACAACATTTACTCCCCTTCTTCATCCTTACATATTGCGTTATTTAAATAATTCTCAACCTCTAAGACGAGATCGCACTCAGCCTTGATGAGCATTCCTCTGGAATTGCTGCAGGTCATGACAGCACTGACTTTTTTTACTTCAATTTCTCTTGATATTCAGCTCCATAGAGGCATATTATGTGTGTGTGTGTGTGTGTGTGTGTGTGTGTGTGTGTGTGTGTGTATACGTGTGTGTGTATATATATATATATATATAGATAGATAGATAGATAGATAGATCTTTTTTATAATATCTAGATAATATAACATGCATTTACAACTTATATCAAATATATCTTGACATATATTTTATATACTCAGTTCAGTCTCCTCAGTTTGATTTTAAGCTCCCAGGGAGTAGTAACTGAGGAGGAATTCAGGGAAAGTACAGCCCTTGAGCTGGGATTTTCGTGATTGGTAGGATTTCTCGAAGTAGCCAGCATGTGAATGGGTATCCCAGGAAAAAGAAATGAGCAAAATTACAGGGGTTGATTTGCACAGTACGGTCTGAAAATTCCTGGAGGTTTAGCAAAGTGGGGTCAATGGAAACTTAGTGGAGGGATCAATAGGAAAGTGATTTAGGAGAAATTGAGTGGGAATAGACCAAAAATAGCCTGTAGGTTTTGCAGTGCAGGAATTGAGGTGCCATAGGGATGCCAGTTATATGGGTGGCATTTTCCACAGAAAAGAAAAGTACACTCAGCTTACTCATTTTGTTTATTTGTTGTCTACGGATGTAAATGTATGTAAGTTTGAGATTTAAGCCTTTCAAAGGAATCAGTAACATGACTGTATTTTGCATGGAACATGTTTTAGGTATAAAGAATTAATGGTAAAAATCTATTAATATGCCAGGTGTGGTGGCTTATGCCTGTGATCCTAGCACGTTGGTAGGCTCACGTAAGTCAATTGCTGGGGCCCAGGAGTTTGAGGCCAGCCTGGCCAACATGGTAAAACCCCATGACCCCCAAAAGTACAAAAATTAGCTGGGGGTATTGGCATGTGACTGCAGTCCCTGCTGTTCAGGAGGCTGAGGCAGGGGGATTGCTTGAGCCCAGAAGGTCCAGGCTGCAATGAACTGAGGTCACACCACTACACTGCAGCCTGGGCAATAGAGCAAGACTCTTGTCTCAAAAAAACAAGCTATTAATAAATCTACAAACTTTGGTATGAGAGTTCTAGTCAGTCATGGTTGATAATTTTCATTCAGCCATATTGTTGTTACCCTTTAAATCTTAAGCAATCTCTTAAACTCTGTGGTTTTGTTTATTTTGCAACAGAAGGTACATAAGTAAGATATTTGAACCTTTAAACATGCATAGCTCTAAGAAAAGAAAAAAATAATAATTATAATGTTCTGTGTCAACATGAAACAAGATAAATTCAGTGTCAGTCCCAGATCCATGGTATCAGGTCAGTGTGCTTTTAACGTTTCTCTTCACACATTTAAATGTTAAATAAATGAACATTGGGATAAATCCCTGTGATTCTGTAAAAGACAAACGCAAAGAGAACTTTGAAATTTTTTTAATTAAATAAGTATTTTTGAAAACTGTTTAGTCTCTCCACAAGCATTTTTTGGGAGCCTGCTATGTTTGCAATCACACAGTTAGAAGTTTAAAATCTATCAGTATAACAAAAGGAAAGACATTTTACAAGATCACACAATGAAGTAAGTGCTTTATTAGACAAAAGAAAAGTTGTTGAGTATAAAGCAGTGGAAATAAAAGTTTCAATTTGTGATCTTGAAAGCTGGGAGGCGATCATTAAGATCTTTAAGAAGGCAGTCGAGAGGGAGGGACAGGTTTCAGCGTGAAGAAATGGTTATCAACTGAGATGCAGAGAGAAGAGCAGGGACCTGGAGGGTTTGGGGATGTAAATTAATCACTGAAGGTAGAAGATGATCAAATACCTCGTGTGCTGGTCTGAGGGCATTGTCAGAGGTTCACGCTGCAGTGCCCAGCAATCCCAATGTGAGGTGGAGGTTGCAGTGAGTCAAGATCGCACCATCACACTGCAGCCTGGGTGAAGAAGCAAGATTTTGCCTCCAAAAAAAAAAAGTCTCCTCTTTTGTTCTTTTATGATTTCTGCATATCATTGCCCTCCATCCAAAAGATTTCTGATGTAACATACCTGCATCCTTGATGTTGGGTAGGTTGCATAAATAGAAAAGTAAAACTCAAGAAATTATAGTACTAAGGACAGCAACAGTAAAATTTTACTGTGTCTTTTACAGGTACTCAGAAAAGGATCTACCATGCATGAAGAAACAGATTAATGTAATTCAGATCATGTGCAGCTATATTTGTAGCTCTGCTAAGGGAACGTAGGCACATCTGCATACGAACATAGCCATAACCTGTGTAGATACTAAAACACAATTCAGGTATTTCATTTTATTCTCTCCTCACTTCAATTTTAGGTGAGAATACCAATTCATTTCTTAACCTCAAATTTCCTTTTCCTGAAAAATATTATAGGATTTGTGGACACAATTTTTTTGTGTAAAGTCTTCATTATGTGCGAATTGGACGACATTGTGTTTGCACCCATGTAAATCTAAAAGAGCACAAGAGCAGCTTTATCTCTAACTTTCTGTCTGACTTTACTCCTTATGACAGTGGGACGGGGCTGGTTAGTGATTTCCAGGTTCCGTGTGGTGTGGATAGAAAACATCATACAGGGAAGAGCACTTTCCCTCCTGATTCTTCCCCAATAGGTGACCAAGTAACTTTTCTTGATGATATGAAGACAGACAATAAAAAAGATTGATCATTTTTATGCATTTAATTATAGTTGGAGATGAATTTATTTTATCAGTTTATGTAACATATGCAGAATTTAGTATAAAGGCTACTGACAGCTTTGGATATAAGATGTCTCAGTTTTACATAAAATGTTTTAAATTCATTACAGTGAAGTTCTTTTTTTTTTTTTTTTTTTTAAGGAAGACTGGGCTAAGGGAGAGATAAACTAAATTTATAAGCCTATATCGTGGGGATGCTTGTAAAGCCAAATAATAAGGGTAAGGATGTGGAAAGAGAAAAGATGAATTTTCTTTCAGAGAAATTATTCTTTTTTTTCTTTTTTTTAGAAGAAAAGGAGAAAAGGAGAGGAAGAAAGAGGAATAAAAAGAGGGAGAGAGAACAGGAATATTGCTTTATTCTAAAAATGGGTATTAATAATGGCTGATCAATATTTTGTGTATTTAAAGTGGAGAATGTATATTTTGTGTATTTAAAGTGGAGAGCTCTATAAATACTTATTAAGTTTACTTGTTCCGGATCTGAGTTCAAGCCCTGGATATCCTTATTAATTTTCTATCTCGTTGAGTCTAAATCTCTTTATGGGTCTTATGTATCTGGGTGTTAGGATCGTTAGCTCTTATTATTGCATTGATCCTTTTACCACTGTATCTTTGTTGCTCTGAAATCTGTTTTATCAAATGCGAGAATTGCAACTCCTGCTTTTTGTTTGTTTATTTATTTTTGCTCTCCATTTGGTTGGCAAATCTTTCTCCAACCCTTTGTTTTGAGTCTTTGTGTATCTTTGGATATAAAATGGGTCTGGATGTAGCATACCATTAGGTTTTGGCTGTATCTTTTGATTGGGGGATTTAGTCGATTTAAATTTAGGGTTACTGCCATTTGATGTTAACTGGCTATTTTATCCATTCGTTGATGTAAATTCTTTACGTTGATGCTCTTTACTTTTTGGTATATTTTTAGAAAGGCTAATACTGGTTGTTCCTTTCTGTGTGTAATGCTTCTTTCAGAAGCTTTTGTAAAGCAGGCCTGGTGGTAGTAAAATCTCTGAGTACTTGCTTGTTTATAAAGGATTTTATTTTTCCTTCAATTGTGAAGCTTAGTTTGGCAGGATATGAAATTCTGGGCTGAAAGTTCTGTTTTTTTAAGGATGTTGAATATCGGCCCCCACTCTCTTCTGGCTTGTAGGGTTTCTGCTGAAAGATCTGCTGTAAGTCTAATAGGCTTCCCTTTGTGGGTAACCTGACCTTTCTCTCTGGCTGCTCTTAGTATTTTCTCCTTCCTTTCAACCCTGGTGAATCTAACGATTACGTGCCTTGGGGTTGCTCTTCTGGAGGAATGTCTTTGTGGTGTTCTCTGTATTACCTGGGGTTGAATAGTGTCCTGCTTTGCTAGATTGGGAAAATTCTCCTGGATAATATCCTGAAGAGTATTTTCCAGCTTGGATTCGTTCTCTCCATCACATTCAGGTACACCTATCAAACATAGGTTAGGTCTTTTCACATAGTCCCATAATTCTTGGAGACTTTGCTCATTCCTTTTTATCCTTTTTTCTCTATTCTTGTCTTCTTGTTTTATTTCATTAAGTTGGTCTTTGACCTCTGATATCCTTTCTTCTGCTTGATCAATTCGGCTATTCAAATTTGTGCATATTTCACTAAGTTCTCGTGTTGTATTTTTCAACTCCATTAGTTCATTTATATTCCTCTCTATATTGTCCATTCTTTTTAGCATTTCATCAAACCTTTTTTCAAAGTTCTTAGTTTCTTTACATTAGAACAAGTTAGAACAAGTTGTTTCAACTCCCAAAAGTTTCTTATCCACTTTCTGAAGCCTACTTCAGATAATGGAACACAGTCCTTTTCCATCAGGGCTTGTTCCGTTGCTGATGTTCCATTGCTACAGGAATTGCAATCCCCTGTAGAGGGAGAGGGGTTCTGATTTTCGGTATTCTCGGCCTTTTTAGGCTGGTTTCTTCCCTTTATTATGAATTTATCCATCTGTTATCTTTACAATTACCGCCTTTCTAATTAGGTTTCTGAGTGGACATCCAATTTATTGATTCCCAGTGCTAGAATCCGAGCAACTCTGCGCCGGCCAAAACAGCAGCAATAAGACTGATGGTGCTCTTCTGCCTGGGAATCTCCGGTCTGGCTTCCTTCTTGAGTCCGTAACAAGCGGCTCTGCCTTCCCAGAGCTCCAAACACCTGTCAGTAGGGGAACCAGTCCCATTTACTCTGCACGAAGAGCTGCTGCGCTGAGGCGCCGGCCACAAGAGTCGCGCTGGCAACCCGTGGGGCTCCTCCACTGGAAATCTTCTGGTTTGTGAGTGACGAAAATTCGTCTGAAAGTGTGGCATCCTCTCGTTTTCTGGGCTTTCACTGGGAGCTACAATCCTGAGCTGTTAGCGATCAGCCATCTTGGATCAAGTACAGTGAAGTTCTTCATAAAACTTTGAGAATTTACTGCATGAATTCTCACTGATCCAATCATAGATCAGTGAAAAGTTAGCAATGCATAGCTTCCGAATTCAGGACACCTCTATCCTCTGCTGTTTTTCTTCCCATGACATGGTGCACTGGCGTCAGTTTCCTCTGTGGAAGCTTATGTCTGCATTCACTGCACTGTGATCTTATGTGGCTGTGGTCTCCCTTCTGTCCCTCACTCAGCCCTCATCCGTGGACTGCAGACCTGTGTGGGTCCAGTTGCAATATGAACCATTGCACATGCAGGCTAGCAGACATGGAGCTTCAGTATTCACAGCTGAAAGCCTGCTTCACTCTCATAACCAGACTCTCCTAAGCCTCCTTTGCCTATGGTTATGTCACTCTCAGGCTGTCACCTTGCAGTTACCCCCAGCTCCTCCTGTTTTATCATAATGCCCACATTCCATTCATGAGAAAGTCCTATGCTCTACTGTCAAGACACAGCTGGGTTCAGACCATGTCTTGCCATCTTGCTGCCAGTGCTCTGGTTTGGGGTCCTGACCACCTTTCTCCCTGCCACCCCTGTGTATTCTCTCACAGCAGCCTCTGGAGCAGGGCTAAGCTCCAGGTAGATCATGAGATTTGTGTCCTTTTCTAGGCAGGGCCATCCAGTGCCCCTTCATGTTATGGAAAGAAATGTCCAACCCTTACAAGGACCTATGAGCCACTGAGGTGTCCTTTTTGTTCCCTACCCCTGCATGCCCACTGCAGCTTAAGCCCCGGACCTAGCCACTTTCTCTCCGCCAAAATTATTCCCCAGGTATTTCATGTCTTCTTTGTCTTTCTCAAGTTCTTATTTATAGACTACTTTCTAAATGCAGCACCCCTGGCCACCCACAAGCCTCAGACCATCCCATCCCTCTATCTCTGTTTTCTTCACAGTCATGTGTCATCTCCCCTCTTTGCACATCATCTGCATTTTATATTGTTAGGAGCTTTATTCTGTCTTTTCCAATTGGAATGCATACTTTACAAGGGCAGATATGTTATCTCTCTTATTATTAATGATCCCTGATGCAAGGGACAGGGCTTGCTCAATAGCAGGTGCACAATAACTATTTGTTGAATGCATTCATTTCACATAGGATGTGCAGTGTTACCCCTTTTACAGTGAAATGTGCAGTCACTGCAATCTTAAGATTTAAAAATCCCATGAGAAATTCTTAGAATATTCTAAAAGTCATTTTAAAAATTTATATTTTATATCATGCTTCCCATGAGGTTTACATACTAAAGAGATGATCTGTTCCCTTAAGATGCGTGATGAGTGAACATGATGAGGTTTGTCACATCTTTCATAGATTATATAATTCTTTTGTGAATATTATTTGTGGAAGTGGCTTTTATAAAACATAATTCAGAATGATCATACTAATTGGAAGACATTATTCTGGGTATCATTTACTTCATCATAGTTCTTCTTGCCTAGTTCAAGAAGGAAGTATAAATACATATGCACAGAATAGGGACATGTTTTAAAAATGCAAAGGGATCTTGTGAAATGCAGTCAGTTGTGACACTGAATGATGTTTTGCTTGTGAGACACTATTGTGAGCTTTTTACATGTATTCACGTATTTCATTATTCAGCAAGCTGGAATGAGCTGTGATTTTTGCCCCCTTTTACATATGAGGCTATGGAAACACAGAGGAGTAGAGAAACTAATCAAATTATAAGCAGATGTATTAGTCAGTGTGCTCCAGAGGAATGGAACCAAGATTTATTGCAGGAATTGGCTCACATGATTGGGAGTCCAAGAAGTCCCAAGATCTGCTCTCTGCAAGCTAGAAACCTGGAAAAGCCGGTGGCATGACTAAGTCTCAGTCTACAGACCTGGGAGTAGGGGAGCTGAAGGTGTGTGTCCTGGAGTCTGATGATTCAAGAACCAGGAGCACTGAAGTCTGGGAACAAGGAACATGGATGCCCCAGCTCAAGAAAAGAGAAAATTTTTCTTTACTCCGCCTTTTTTTTCCCCCCCGAGATAGAATTTCACTCTTGTCGCCCAGGCTGGGGTGCAATGGAGCAATCTTGGTTTACTGCAACCTTCGCCTCCCTGGATCAAGTGATTCTCCTGACTCAGCCTCCTGAGTAGCTAGAATTATAGGTGCCTGCCACCACGCCTGGCTAATTTTTAGCATTTTAAGGAGAGATGGGATTTTGCCATGTTGGCAAGACTGGTCTTAACCTCCTGACCCTAGGTCATCCACCTGCCTCAGCCTCCCAAAGTGCTGAGATTACCAGTGTGAGCTACGGTGCCTGGCCTTTTCTTTGCCTTTGTATTTGGTTCAAGCCCTTGGCAAATTGAATGATGCCAGTTCACACTGGTGAAGGCAAATCTTCACTCAGTCCACTGATTCAAACGCTAATCTCTCCGGGCAGTACCCTCATAGACAAGCCCAGTCTCTTACCGGCTATCTGGGCAGCCCTTATACCAGTCACACTGGCACATAACTTTCACCATTGCAGTGGAGGCACTGCAGTGAGGGTGGGCAGCCTGGTTCCGAGGTCTGAGCTGGTGACATCCACGGGCCTCACAACTGCAGGTGGACCGGTTCCAGGAGAAGGCTGAGACCTGGAGCACTTGGCAACTCTCAAGACACATGGCTGTTTGCAGAACATGAACGGCAATTGCCCGTGGCTCTGGTGACTGTTTCCTTTTGTTCTTTTTCATTTCAGTGCTTCCATTCATAGGATAGCTTAAGAGGTCTTTAGATATGAAATAAAAGAACGTTGGTGGGATCACGTCACTGTTCTCCTCTTGATGTTTGTAAAATTACGCATATAGAGTCTATTCAAAGTGTTACATTATTGATATCTTAAGAATTGAATTCCTATTAGCAACTCTCAGTAGATAATGTTTCAATCAGTATCTACCAGTAGGTACCATTTGAATCATTTAGTATCTATTACACACTGTAAATTGTGTTCTGTGGTGGCAGTCATTGCAAACACCTATGCATGAGCTGGGTTTTGTCATGATATCTTTTTTCAAGATAGGAGAAATGTAAAAGATTGAGAGACTTACCAGAGATCACAGAGCTAGTGAGTAGCTGAGCCAGCATTTGACCTCATAACTCTCTGACATCAGAGTTGAGGGCTTAAGCTTCCATATTCTGCTGACACCCTAATTGTTGCTACTTTCCCATTCAAATGATTACATGTAATTTTATTTTCCTTTCTTTCAAAATGAATGTCTGAAATGAGTGTTTGAACATGGCATGGTTTGTTGAGGGGTTTGAAGAAGGATCAGCAGCTCTCGGGAGTGCAAACCTGCACCATTTTTTACAGTTCTGCTGGCTTGTTAATGCAGGTTCCAGTTCTCCTGCTGTGCCTTATTCTGTGTTAGGTTTTCAAGGTTTTGTAGTGGTGAGAATGCCTGCATATATACCGTCATATTATATTTGCAAGTAAAATAAAGCTCAGGTGTTGCTTGTTTTTTTCTTGGATATGACATTAGATCTTTCAATCCTTGTGAAAATTCCCCGCTATTTAACCAGTATTTTGTTCTGGCTCTCATTGTGAAACTTTAGTGTTAAAATCATCTCTCTTTATTATTTAAAGCCCTGTGTGGAGGCTACATCCATGGGAAGAGCGGAACAGTCCTTTCTCCTGGATTTCCAGATTTTTATCCAAACTCTCTCAACTGCACGTGGACCATTGAAGTATCTCATGGAAAAGGTAAGAACCTGTCATAGATCTCAAACACACAGATGATAAATGACACAAAAACATGAGAACAAAACAAAAAACATACTTCAGTATAAAAAAAATGAGACAGCTACTTTTCTCATGCATAGTTCAAAATTTTAACTTATTATTTAGTAAGATTTTGGAAGACAAATGTTCTTTCAGCTGCACGATAAAACCTGATTCCTTGTTTTGCTGTCCATTTGTCAGATAACCTGAATGTATGCATGTGAATATAAGCTTGAAAGTAGGAAGTAGGTCTCTTGATAAGGAATACAGGCATCTGTTAAATAAAATGTGACTGTTTGTTAAATAAAGAGAAATAAGCTATTGTCTAACTTCTAATTTCCATGATAAATCTTAGACAGTTTTTGTGCATTGTTTGTGTTTTATGTTTACCTGGTATTGTCTCACGTAATCAATAGTTTATCTTCGTACAATCTAGGGATGTCTCATAGAATAAATATTTTTATCGTCCTTTCATAGATAAATATCGTGAAGACCAGGACTTTTTGCATTTTGTGCGAGAAATGTAGATTATAAACACTGGGTTTAGGATTGTAACCTGAATCTTTTTTCTGTGACTAAACTTGTCATTTTTTTAAGAGTCTGTTTGGGGTTGGATGCAGCGGCTTATCCCTGTAATTCCAGCACTTTGGGAGGCCGAGGCAGGCATATCACCTGAGGTCAGGTGTTCCAGACCAGACTGGCCAATATGGTGAAACCCTGTCTCTACTAAAAATACAAAAAGTTAGCCAGGCATTGTGGCACACGCCTGTTAATTCCAGCTACTCTGGGGGCTGAGGCAGGAGAATTGCTTGAACCCAGGAGGCGGAAGTTGCAGTAAGCTGAGATTGCATCACTTCACTCAGCCTGGGAGATAGAGACTCTGTCTCAAAAAATAAAATAAAAAAGAGTCTGTTTGGAATTTCGATCACATAAGTATTATGTAGACTTTGTGTTTTCACATAGATTTGAACCCAATGATACTAAATGGACCTATTTTATTATATATATTGTACGACACTGCAACCATGAAGGACCCGACGGAAGAGCTTGCCCTGAAATTCAGCATAAAGAAGACCAAAGTTTTGTCATCATAAAAATGCACATTTATTAGAAATTATCTATTCACAGTTAATTTTATTAACTTCACTATAGGAATCCAGAAATAAGACTTTTTGGTTCTGGTTTCTATAAGTGCATTAAGGGTGTCTGAAATTACATTTTCAAGAAACTTATTCCTCAGTTATGCTGACTTCCAACTAAGGCTTTTTTTTTTTTTTCTTTTTTTTTTTTTTGGTTGTGGGGGGACACTGTCTTGCCCTGTCGCCCATGATTGATTGTGATGGCGTGATCTTGGCTCACTGCATCCTCCGCCTCCCAAGTTCAAACGATTCTCTTGCCTCAGCCTCCAGTGCAGCTGAGATTACAGGCACCCGCCATTTTTCTATTTTTAGTAGAGACAGGGTTTCACCGTGTTTGTCAGGCTGGTCACGAACTCCTGACCTCGTGATCCATCTACCTTGGCCTCTGAAAGTGCTGGGATTACAGGTGTGAGCCACTGTTCCTGCCCCAACTAAGATTTTCTGAAGGATACTTGTTTAGTGTAAATCGAAAAATTGTCTGGTCTTTTGTCCCTCTAGGATAAATACTGTCCCTAAGGACCTACTGACAATTTTTGAATGGAACTCATTGTAAACATTTTAACCTATTTTTCTTAAATATTTGTATCTACATCTGTATATGTGCCTATATATAGCTACATCTATAATCTCAATATCTACCTCAATATTCATATCCACATCATATCTTCATATTTACATCATATCTGTACTTATATGCACCTACGTATTTATTTTCATTGTTTATCCCCTCTGCTTTCTTTTATTTCTAAAGCCATCCTCTTTCTACCCATTTTCCTCTTCAACTTCAAAGTTAGATTTACATATTAAGATAATATGTTAATATTTAGATTCAATACTTTGATGTGTCTAAGTCCAGAAAAAATTTTTCAGCAATCGTTACTTCTAACCTCTCTCTTTTTCTCTCTTTCCTCCACATCTCTCTCTGTCTCTCCTCTCTCTATCATCTGTGTCTTTGTGGCTCCTACTCTCTGGATTCTGTCTCCCCCCTCTTTTTCTATCTCTTCTTCTCTATTTCTGTCATGTCTGCGTCTGTGACTCTCTCTGCATCTCTCTCTCTGTCCCTGTCTCTCCCATGTCTCTCTCTCTCTCTTTCTCTCGATCTCTCCTTCCATTCTCAGGAGTTCAGATGATCTTTCATACTTTTCACCTTGAGAGTTCCCATGACTATTTACTGATCACAGAAGATGGGAGTTTTTCCGAGCCAGTCGCCAGGCTCACCGGGTCAGTGTTGCCTCATACGATCAAGGCAGGCTTGTTTGGCAACTTCACCGCCCAGCTTCGGTTTATATCAGACTTCTCCATTTCCTATGAGGGCTTCAATATCACATTTTCAGGTATGTTGGTCTTGTTTACGCTTTGTCTCCTCTGGCAACAATACTGCCATTTCTCTTAGTGAGAATGTTAAGAGTCTGAGTGTGTAATGTGTACATGAGTGTGTTTGTGCATGTGTGACTACAGGCATGTTTCCAACCAGTGGAGTGCAGGAAGCTGAGCCTCCATGAGGCAGGGTGCCAACACAGTTATATGGCATCCAGAAAATGCCACTTTGTGTTATGCAATTTGTGAATGCTCATCTTTGAAAAATCTGTAAATGTCACTATCTTCTGGAAAGCGCTTCCTACTCAGTTATCTTCACCAACTATAGAAAATCTCTGAGGAAAGTTTTCTCACTGGGAAGTGTCCTCAGGGTCAGTTGTCACCCAATTGCAATGATTTCTACCCTCCAGTAGGTGCCAATATTTGCATTGATAGCCACCTCTAGGATGAAGGAAGCATGTGAATACACACGGTCAAGGATGAGCTTGTCGTTTAATATATTCACACACAGTGACAAAAATACTCTAAGGTAACATCTTTATTTTTAATGATAATATATAGACCATATTTGCATAAGGTTTATGTTACAGCAGAAATTATTTGTATGGCTTAGATTGTTTAGTTTGTATATTTCTATGACACAGATGCTAATTATTTTGACAGATAAGAAAAAATTACCCCCATTTAAAAACTGGCCAAATATATGAGAGAGAAAGTTGGTCACATAAAAAAATGATGCTCAGTCACCCAGAACCTCTGGAATATCCTCATTACCAACATGCCCCCACCCTCCACCAACAGAAAGGGCCCTGCTTCACCACAGCTGCCCATGGATGGAAGCAATCACATTGACTTGCATTTGCGCACATGATGCTTTGGACGAAGAGTGTTTTCCTTCCTTACTCCTCATAGCCCAGATCCAGTGTAATTTTCATAAGGTGGTCCCTGGGTACGACAGTTACATGTGATTTCTTCTACTTCTGAGATCCCATAAATTCCTTAATAACGTTTGATGTCACTTTTGAGATCATATGTTGCAGTATTTGAGTATTTATCTTCTCTCCCAAACTGAAAGTAAGAATCTTGGTAGAAAGTTGGTTTGCCCCACGTTCATATAAACAACAGCTCTATTGCTACATCTTACTCATAAGTAAGATGAGTTACTCGTAAGTAAAATGGTTTTCGATTGTGTGAGGGTTGACACCCCTAACCAGTGTATTATTCAGGGTCACCTGTTCTTGGGGTGTATTGAATAATACACAGGTTTTGGTGTCAACCCGTGTGCAATGGAAAACCTGAGTATAACTTTTGAGACCCCCAAAACTTAACTACTAATAGCCTATTGATGACCAAAAGCCTTACGAGGATGTAAACAGTTAACACATAAATAAACTAGTATCTACATGTATTTTGTGCTTTTATGATATACCTAACATTTTACTAATTTTTAAAATATTTCTTGATGACATGGTTCACCGCATGTGTTTTTAGGTTACCGCAAATCTCCACACAATTGCCAATGTATTTATCGAAAACAATTTATGTATAAATGGACTCAAGTAGTTCAAACACATGTTTTTCAAGAGTCAACTGTAATAAGAACTTCTTAATCACTTACTACTGCGTGATGATTAACATTATGTAGAATAAAATATTGTCTTCAAGGAAAATATTTCTTGGGGATTTTAAGATGCTCTGAACGATTTTATGCTTTGTCTAATTCTACCTAGTTGTGATTTATCTTAATCTGACTTTGTTGATTTTTCTTGGTATTTCACTGCTCAAGTGAAGCTTTCAGGACTGTCACGACCACTTGATTTCTTGGAAATTTAGTGTAATCAGCAGTAATCAAGAAACTTGCCACTTTATATATCAAAGACTTCAATTTTCCCAACACTAATTCCTAAATCCCTGTCTGTGCATTCTCCCCTGGCGTATCTCAATTAGTATCACTATGAGAATATCGCTACCCTCTGTTTTTACTTTCATCGTGATCCAAAATGAATTTAAATAGCCTTCTCCAAAAAAGAAAATGGCAGTGAGGCGAGTCTGTTGTTCACTTCTGCAGGTGTTTCTCAAGAGTCTATGCAAATTCTTTTCATTTTACTGCATCAGTTTCTTATTCTGATGCCCTCAGCACAGGGCTGACAATAAGTCTTTTGATGACTACTGTCTTAGTCTGTTTGTGCTGCTTGCCATAACAGAATACCTGAGACTAGGTAATTTATAAATAATAGCAATTTTTTTTCTCAGTCCTGGAGGCTGGAAATTCCAAGATCAAGGTGCTTGTGTCTGGGGTAAGCCACCTTGCTGTGTCATCACATGGCAGAGGGTGTAAGTTCAAAAGAGGAGGATCTCCATATTCCCCTGTGGTAGAAGACCGGAAGTCCTTTTATAATGACTTTAATCCATTAGCGAGGGTGCATCCCTCCTGACCTAAACAGGCTCCCCCAAAAGGGGATCAAAATTCCAGCACATGGATTTTGTGCAACATCCTCAGACCATACATACAACCAAAAGTCAGAATGTAGCTATACAGCTGACACTCTCATTATAAACTACTTAAACAGACAAGCAAGCCAACAACAACGAAATACTCTTTCATGGGTGTTTAAAGTGGTAACAGTCTGTAAACATTGAGAACAATTCGATTCAACATAACCAATAGAAAATAATACATAAAGCTTGCAGAAGAAATCAGTTTCATCTAGACAGTTGCACGCAAGCAGAAAGTCTTTTTAAAAACAGAAGACAACACCTTTTGTTATCAAAAAGTTGACTTTAAAGTAAACAAGTTCTCTAGCTAGGTTAGAGGAGTAATTTCATTTGGAAGAATTTTTGCTTTAAAACTGGCTGCAAATGATTGCCAGTGACATGGATACCATGGAGTTTATTTTTTAAGTATACAAATAAGTAGCATCTTTATTATACAAATGAAGTATTTACCCATCCAGAGACTTTTTTGCTTATCATGAATGACATGCATATGCTTTTATTTCTGCCTTCTTTCCTGTCAGTCGAGTTTATTTCTGCCTTTCTCAGAAGGCTTTATTAAAGCAGTATTTCCTGATTGTGTTTCTTAGTCAGTATTTCTGTGGATGTTAATAATAATACTGTAGAAAAAGAGCTCCATATTCCTGTATGCTTAGATAAATCTGCGCACTCCACGTTCTACATAACGCTGTCTACTACTCAGAGTGTACACTGGGCATTCCACACTTCCTTCCCCCTCCTACAATGTGTCTACTTCTTGAGTGCTAACTTCTAGTGAATTAGCGTCATTTCTCAGTCATTCTCTTTAAAAGGTTAAAACTTGGACAACTTTGTGCCTTTACATACGTGGTTTCCTCTTCATGGAAAAGCCTTTTCTGCATCTTTTACCAGGCAAAACTCCTCCTGTGCAGGTTAGAGGGTGTCTCTGACATGCAGCCTTTCTTCTTTTTTCTAAGCAGATTTTTTTTTCTTCTATATGACATAGGAGAAAAACGTTTTTTAACAGCATTTTTAGCCTGTTATAACCAAAGTTATTTGTTTCCCAAAATTGCTTTTCTGTGTGTGTCTCCTTCAATGGCACCATGAATTTTCAAATGAAGGCACAGATTTTGTTGTTGAGTTGTGAGTACCTGAGATGGAGGAGAGGCAGGTCTCCAACAGGCTGAGACTTGATTGTGAAGCAGAGAATGGGCAGGCCGGCTAATTTGGGTGGGCTCTCAGAAAAATGACGTGCAACAGGAGGACTGGGTCATGAAGTTAGGATAAACAAGAAGGACACTGCAGCCAGAAACTGAGGGGAAAGTGGAAGGATGTAAAGTTAGTTATGGAGGCAGACAACGTAAGTAACTTGGATGTAAATTGTGAATGTTGCATGAAGCCATTGGATGGATTTGAAGAGCGTGACATGATCTGATCTTTTTCAATGTTTACTTAAAGGATAATGTGTGAGTCTTAACAAGAACAAGTTATATAATAATCCCAGAAGGAGATGCCAGATGGAAGGAAGCTCAGACTACAGGAAGGATGCTAGGGTAGAGCTGACTTGATTGGCAGGAAGCGAAGGTGTGGTATAAAATGGAGAGTGGGGTCAAGGTTTTCAACCTGCGTGAATGAGGATGCTGTGTTTTACATGAAAAACACTGGGAGTAAAGCAGTTTGGGGAAGAAAATAGACTTTTTTCTTGGGGATATTGAGTGATGTATTCAAGAGTGATTGACGAGAGTGTTCAGTTCACATAATAGTATCATATTAAAGAAAAAGAAATACTGGCAAGTCAGAATACAGTGTTAATTTCAATGTATAGAACAGCAGAAGACATGAATCAGCCAATTGAGAAGTTGGGGTCAGTGAGTTAGGAGAGTGGCATCCCACAAGCAAAGAAAGGAAGCCCTTTTAAGAAAGAAGAGAGCATTCAACTGTTTTAAAACCTGCTTAGTAAGATGGGGACTAGGAATTGATTCTTGGTTTTTGTATCTGGAGGTCACAGTGGCTTTGGTAAGATCTATTTGAGTGGAAGGCTATGAAGGAAACCTGAATAGATGAGATGAAGAGAGCCTTGGAAGGGAGGATGGGAAAAGGGAAGGTACAGCCAACACTCTGAAAAGTTCCTGCTAATGATGACCAGAGGGGTGGTGTGGTGGCTGGGGTGACTGTGAAGTCTAGAGGTTGGTTTTGTTCATTTGTTTTGTGGGTTGGTTTGGTTGTTTACCTCATTCTTAAGATTGACCCTGTAACACAGATTTTTATCTTCATGGAAATAAGTCAGGAGAATTGACGAAGGAAAAGAAAAAGCATAAACTCTGAGAACAAAATCTTTGAGTTGGTGAGAGGATGGAATTCTGAGGGGAATACACTTTTCTTGTGTTAGATGAAGATTAAAATGTACACAGTGCAAATATACTTTGCATAATAATAATTATGTGACAATAAATATAAGAGAATACTTAGCCTAATCGAGATGGATACAACTAATACACACCTTCTAACCTCATGGTATCATTTCAGGCCTTCTGTCTTTGTAAGCACCTTTCAGAAGAAATTGTATAAACTGTGGAGTAAAAATATACACAAAGCAAAGAACCACAAGATCATGGTGTTTCTTTGTATAAGATAATAGGTATAGCATATACTAATACTAAATTATTCTCCTATTTGGTAAGAGTTTTCAATTTTTTAAAAGAAATGACAAGAAATATATGGTTTGAATTGAGTGCACACAGTATATCATTAGATAGAAGGAGAAGATAACAGCAAGGTGTGAGATAACATTCTCTGGATTGTGACATCTTTATTTTAGTATTTTCTAAAAACTAAAGTAACATGATAGGTTGTCAATTAATGTTTGTTAAGTTCAATTAAATGACATTGTTTACATTATTTTCTTTCTGAGTCATAGTTTACCTAAGTCAAATTAATACACATATCTCAAGGTTATAAAAATTAATTTGAACATATTAGAGACTCAGAGTTGACTGCTTATCTAAATTCAGAGCAGAACAGGTAATTTAGAAAGTATGCACCTCAGAGGTTTACCAGTAAGCTAAGTGAGATGAAGGAAGTCTTTAGGTACAGAGTTCCATAATGAAGTTTTTATAAAAGTGTGGGTAAGAAATATCAATGACTAAGTCAGCAGATAAAAACAAAAAAAAGAAGGATCAGATTTAAGGAGTATTGAGAGAAAAAAGATGAGTTTGACTTCATATGTTCAGTGAGAATATTGAACCTAAAATTTAGAACTCTAAAGATGGTGTTGAAAAAAAATAGAATAATTTTTTTTTTAAAGATTAGCATAGTTTTCTAAATGTTTCTTCCCCATGGTAGACTAAAAGTGATCTCCAATGTCCTGATTATTTGCAGTAGTGTGCATATTTTAGTTGAATACCTTTCAGTATTCTTTCTAAAGCTCTTCTTACCATTCCAATGCCTAAGGATGTTTCTCTAGTTGGCTGGCTGACTGTTTGATATTATTTGACTTAACGGGACATTCCAGACTGGAGAGACTGCAAGGAGGAGGAAACCATACAAATAGGCACTGATCCACATTTTCTTACTTCCCACTGAAAAAACATGGCCTTGATAGTGGACCAAGAAGCCAATGATAGCCAGAGCTCAATTCCGTGTATATACTACAGAGAGCAGAAGGAGTTGGCTATAAAGAATATGGCAGATACAGAAGTGAGCTATCAGTGCTGACGTTCTGAATACTTACTCCTAAAATGCTCAAAATGCCAGACATTTCTTTTTAAATTTATATTTAGCACTTTCCTCTTGAATGGTTTATAGTAATTTCTAGTACAAAATCTTGTCTACTACATTTCAATCTGGCATGGTTTGTAGATTGAAAATAAACAGAGGAAAAGTCCACTGTTCCTCACTGAGGTGTAATCTAGAGGTGAAATTGGTTTTGATAAGCTTTCCACAAACAAAGCCTTGTGCCTTTGCTTTTATGTTATGCTTCATGCTTTGGTCATCAAAAAGCAACTTTGGGAGGGATACAGTAACTGATTCGAGCAATTAGAAATATCAGTAAAATAATTCCATACTTTCAAACTGACAGTTTTGAAGTGCATCATCTCATTTTAATATGGTATTTGTCTATTTGTTTCTAGTTACATAATTATTGTACACATTTATAGGGTACATGTGATATTTTGATACATAAGTAGATTGTGTGACAAACATGTCAAGACATTCCAGATACCCATCACTTCAAACATTTATTATTTCTTTGTATTGGGAACATTTCATATTTTGCCTTCAAGCTGTTCGGAAATGTACACTATATTATTGCTCACTCCAGCCACCATACTCTACTATCAAATATTAGAAGATTTTTCTTCTAACTGTATCCTTATATCCATTGACTAACATCACTTCATCCTTCCCTCCACACACCCACTTCCCGGCCTCTAGTAACTATCATTCTTATATGTCAATTCTTAAAAAAAAATACTAAATTCCATGTCATTTGTTACAGACAGTTCGTGGTAAAAGAAAAAAATGCATATAAAAGTTATAAAGTGTTTGTGTAAAATATATGTGTAGATGTATTTTTTAGTAAAAGCACCTTTTTATTCTTGCTATGTAATCTTTATGTATTTACCCAAATCCTCACACATTTACTCTGTCTCTGCATGCCTCAGAATATGACCTGGAACCGTGTGATGATCCTGGAGTCCCTGCCTTCAGCCGAAGAATTGGTTTTCACTTTGGTGTGGGAGACTCTCTGACATTTTCGTGCTTCCCGGGATATCGCTTAGAAGGTGCAACCAAGCTTACCTGCCTGGGTGGGGGCCGCCGTGTGTGGAGTGCACCTCTGCCAAGGTGTGTGGGTAGGTGGTCACACGCTTTCATTTCATTCATCCATGGGGGCAGAGCATAGCCCAGGCAAGAAGCCCAGGGTGGTCAGGTGGGGTCGGGGGGGTTGACAAGGAAGGAGAGGGTGAGAGTGTGGGTCCCACTCTTCAAGTCAGGGGATAAGGGAGCTGCTTAACTACTCTGGGCTTGAATTATGTCATCTATAATGTAAGTCCCTTTCAGCTCTGATATTTTATGATTGAAGAATAGTGAAACCAAAGCATGTGTCAAGCATATTGATGAAGGGAAAAAAATATATGTAGAGAGAAAAAACCTGGAATAAAAGAAAAAAGTGAAAGATAGAAGCCGAGCTATAACAGCACACCTCTGACAATTACATCGACTGAAAGCAGCAAGTGTCCTTGGTGTAACGATGATGACAGTTCGGTTTTCGTTGTCAGTTGTGCACTTTGACTGGATGGTGGTTGCACACTCCTGCCGAGTGAGCATGATGGGCATTTGAATGCTGAATTTGCCTTTTCAGTGCAGTGTGCTCTGGAGGAATCCAAGAGATAATTCCAAAGAGTAATGTGAATTTTTATTTGGGTACTTTGAAATGAGGTACTAGGGTTACATGCAGGAATTGGCTTGTTGAACCAGGGGGGTAACGTTTATTGGCCCTCTGGGAACTGTGCCACTCTGAGAAGTTTAGCAAAGGAGAATCATAACTGCTGTCATAGCTCAAATAGCGTATGTTGGCCACACAGCCAGAGCTCTCATAGTTAGCCATCCAACAAGGCCTAGTTCCTGCCCTCCAGCCATGTTGCTCAGCAGATGCTGTCTTACAGATTGTTCCCTAAAGTTACAAAACCTGACTAATGTCATTGTGAAGAAAAGAGGGAGGTAAGAGGATACCCCTGGTTCTCCTTAACACTGAGCCTTCTGAGTCCATGGAGAGTCCAGAATACGAACCACACTAATTTAACCAGTAAACAAACTGGAGGCAGGTGGGGGAGGTCTGAAAATAAAATTTAATCATCCCTATAATCACTTAGCATAATTTGTTTTATTTTGCCATGGTTCAGAATCTCTTTAGTTTTTGGTGTTGCTTAGGAATACCATGTATCTCAAGCGATAAAGCTGTCATTTTGGATTTTAATGAGCCAGAGATACATAGTCAGAATTTCATTAATAAAAAAAATAAAAATAAACATGAATCAAATCATCTGTGTCTCTTTCCAAAACATGTGTCTATACATTTTTACGATCTGTTTTTCTCCTTAAAAAAAAGTGGTTATTTTTTATGGTTATAATATTTACTTGAGAATAGAATGCAAATTTTGACTATTATCTCAAGAAAACAAGATATGGTATTTTGCAGATGATCTTAGTAGTTCCCAGAGTTGGCTAGAGTCTATTCTAGAGACTCCTAATTGAAATCATTTGAAATCTGGACAAACCCCCAACTCAGTGAAATCAAAGTGGTATCTAGATATGCAACAGTAAGTAGTCTACTAATTATAATGAAAAGACCCATTAAATGTTCTTCTGTTTCATCTAGGTTCACCATCATTAAGCTGTTTTTCTTGTCATTCAGATTTTTACTCTGTGGTCTAAAATATGAAATAATCAGTAACTAGAGTTGGAAGAATAGTTAATATTTACTAAGCACTTTATGGTAGACCAGGCACTGCTCCAGGCTCCTTCCACGTAATAAGGTATTTAGTCCCATGACATCTCTATGAAGTAAATGCTATGATTGACAGTTCCCTTTTATAGATGGAAATATTAAGGCAAAAAGACTCTATGAATTTTTGCCCAAAAACACTGAGCTAGGAAGACTCTGACCCAGGGAGCATGAAACTCAGCCTTTAACCACAGCACTGGACAGGGAAACAGAGGGCCCAGGACAGGCCTTTTTTGTATTTAGCCTTTTGCATTTTGCCTACGGTTTCGTGATTTTTCTTCCAGCCCTTCTGGTGCATCTGGGTGCTGTCTTCATTTCTTTCTCTCTCATTCCCCACACCTGCTTACCTCCAAGTTCTGAAGGATTCTGCCCACTGCCAAGCTCTCAGGTCAGGATACTCCTTCTTGCCCTCCCATCCCCAGCTCCCTTCAGGAACCTTCTTCCCTCTGATGGTTCCCTGGACTCCCAGATCCCACCAGCCCCAGGGACTGCAGCTCCCAGAATGCTCTCTCCACAGTGAAAACCCCATCGATTTTCGCGCTGTAACAGCCTGGTCATTGCTTCCCCTGCTATTCAGATCACTCTTCCTCCACACTGTCCTGGCTCAGAGTTGCTTGTTCACTGGCTCTCCAAAGTGGACTCAGTGCTCAGCCAGCATCCTCTTAGTGACAGATGGAGCCCTCTCAGGCCCCCAGAGCACCAGTGCTCTTTCTATAAGGTTGGTGCAAAAGTAATTGCAGTATTTGTCAATTTGCCATTAGGTTTTTTGTTTGTTTCATTTTGTTTTTTTTTTTTTTGTTTTTTTTTTTTTTTAAGATGGAATGTCACTCAGTCACCCAGGCTGGAGTTCAGTGGTGTGATCTTGGCTCACTGCAACCTCCGCTTCCTGGGTTCAAGCAATTCTCCCACCTCAGCCTCCCAAGTCGTTGGGATTACCGGTACCTGCCACCATGCCCAGCTAATTTTTGTGTGTGTGTGTGTGTGTGTATTTTTAGTAGAGACGGGGTTTCACCATGTTGGCCAGGCTGGTCTCGAACTCCTGACCTCAGGTGATGCGCCCACCTCTACCTCCCAAAGTGATGGGATTACAGGCGCAAGTTGTGTCTAATTTAATCTGCAGGCTGCTCCCTCCTTTAGGATCAACCACCCCGCTATCCTCTCAGGCTGGCTCTCTCTGTTTCCATCTCCCCCTGTAGTGTTCCCTTTCTCTACCCGCTTGCTCCCAGGCTGCAGGGCGAGCCTCCCTCCCTGGCAGGTTTTGGACTCACTCAAGTTGACTTCATCTCTTTGTCTCCCTCCTCAGACTGACAGCTCCTTTACAGCAGGCTGCCTCCTCCCTAAGATCTAGTTCTGTGTATCCAAAAAAGGAAAATTATTTTCCTCAGAAACTTCTCTTTTGATCTCAAAATTTGATTCATCCATACTTCATGTTCCTTTCTCTAAAATTATAGAAATAAAAATGATTTGCCTGTGGCAGAAAGAAGCAAATCCATACCAAAGGTTGCAGGTGTCACATAAGGAATGTCGGCTGAGTCAGAAGCTGTCTTAGCCTCCCTAATAAATGTCTGACCTTACGTGGAATTTTTAGTGAGCAACTAGCTGAGAACTGCTTTCCTCGTTATCAAGTCATTCTTAAATGAAAGAGATGGAACCTTTTTTATTTGTGTTTTTTCAACCTGATTATGTATTTAGGATGATAGAAATAATTTTCATATATACCTTGGGTATGCACCCTCATTAGAAATGCTCAAATCTTCCCTTCTGGCACCTATTGTTCATCTGTATTATACATATATTATTTAGGAAAATTTTCACTTAGAAGTTAGAGAAAAAGTTACCCACATTGGCTTTAGTCAAAATGAAAGTTTATTAGTCAGACGATATAAAGTCCATACATAGGGACAGCTTCAAGTGAAGTTTGATCAAGGGTTCAACCTTGTCATCAAGAACCTGAGGTCTCAGCATCTCTGTTTTGCCAACCTGAATAAAGCACTGGGTAGCTTCCTGATCTCATATTATCACATACAGTGCTGTAGCTCCACATCCTGCTGCCCCATGGAAACAGCTGTGCCAAGATCGCTTATGTTTAAGTCCTGGGCTTCCTCTCATGAGCCCACATAAAGTTCCATGCCTGTTCCTAAGCAGTCATTGTGGCCGGGGCAGCCATGATTGTCTTAGCACCTTTACAATTGCATCTGCACAGCTGTTGAATAATAACAAGTGACTGTTTTGTGATGTTTTGGATATTTTGTAGCATTTCGTTCAAAAGAGCAGGAGCAGAGTTAGCAGATATGATGGAGATAAATGTTTGCTGCAGTTCTGTAACCTAATGTTGCATCTATGACATTTCAGAATTACCTGATCAAAAGCTTTTCTCAGACAGGGCATTAAAGTGCTGTACACATCGGCACAAACCCTAAATGCCTATCTAGTGACTTAAGTTTTTTTAAATGAATGAAAGTGAGACATATCCTCTTATTGATTTACTGTATTAACTCTATTTGCTTGACAAAGTAGAAAGTCACTAGGTGAAATGAAAAAAGAAAAAACAACACTCAGCCTCAATTGATTAATGGATTACAAGTTATTTCCAGCAGACATAGTAAAACAAAATATCTTGCCATATTTTAATTTAATTTATATTTAGTTTAACACTAAATGATACAAATATAATTATATATAATAATACATGCACGCATGCGTGCGCGCACGCACACACACACACACATATATATTTTATATATATATACATAATTTCTCTGTAGTTCTTTAATTTGGGGTTTAAGAGCTTGAAACAATGCTCTAAACTAAAATGTTAGCTTCTGTTGCTTCTTCTTTTTTTTTTTTTGAGACGGAGTTTCACTCTTGTTACCCAGGCTGGAGTGCAATGGCGCGATCTCGGCTCACCGCAACCTCCGCCTCCTTGGTTCAGGCAATTCTCCTGCCTCAGCCTCCTGAGTAGCTGGGATTACAGGCACGCACCACCATGTCCAGCTAATTATTTGTATCTTTAGTCGAGACGGGGTTTCACCATGTTGACCAGGATGGTCTCGATATCTTGACCTCGTGATCCACCCGCCTCGGCCTCCCAAAGTGCTGGGATTACAGGCTTGAGCCAGCGCGCCCGGCCGCTTCTGTTGCTTCTTAAGAGCTAATCCAATAATGACATTCCATTGTAAAAATAAAGGTTTAAAAGATAATGAATGGGTGAAAAATAGTACCATTTTGTGAAATTCTTAGATATTCTTTGTGAGTAAATATGGGATTTCATAGGGTTTTTATAGACTTATGGGCAAGGTTTACTTTGTTGTGTAGACCACAATGAACTTGGTTTAAAGGAGAAAGGTAGTTTTTTGTGCCTCTGTTTCTTAGTTGAGCTGTTTTCTATTTCTGTGCTTTTTAAATAAAGCTGCTAAAATACAGAGATCTGCATATTAATAGTTTTCCCAATTTCACAATGCCCACAAAAGCCCCACAGCAATTTCCTAGTTTTACTAACCACAGCCATACACCTCGACTTCCAGCTATTATGTTAAGAAACATCTCTGTTAACTGGAGGAATTGTGTAGGTTCAATATTATTTAGGTGGACAGTTGTTTCAGCTCTAGAATTTGAATCCAATTAAACTACACTGAATAGGCAGATTGAGAGGTTGTATATTTTACCAATTTTTATAATCAAAGTTATTTAATATCTCCAATAAAGTGACCATCCCTAATATTGAATATGTATTAATTTATACAGACCATTTGGTTATGGCTGTGAACTGGGGCTTCCTAGCCTCCACGTCTGTCTGTTGATGAGGCCACCTTGTCTGTGGTGCTTCCTTACTACAGGCCCAGCAGACAAGTTTTACAGGTGGATGCCTTTGTACAGAAGAATTGACTGAGAAATCAATTAACTCCTTTCTTCTGTGTTAATTTAATTTTAGTTTCCTTCCATTGCAAAATCTAAATGACAATTCAATTTTAATTACCATTTCAGTAGCTTTTTTATAAAACAGAAAGTGATTTGTATTAAGAAACATTGTATTCATTCATCTTAAATAGGCTATTGAAAACACTTTTTTAAAAATGAAACATTTAATTGCTCTGCTAATGGCGATTTTCAATGAATGTTTTAAATCAAGCTCAAATAATTTTTGAAATTTTGGTCACTTAAATATTGTGATTTTCTGAGCACTTGCTGTTTATTGAATGTCAATGTCTTATTAAATTATGCTCTATGGATACTTCCCCAGGGTCTGCAGCACCTCTCTCAGATTCTTTTAAACATTTCCATTCTTTCATTTGAATATCATGTTATATCCATTTTTGTATATTAGGAGTCCACCTGCACAGCTGTGGAAATAAGGAAAAGGAAGCGTTTTGTGATACTTGAGCTATTTGGTGGTATCTTAGAGAAGCAGGGGCAGTGTTAGAGAGCAGATAGGAATGGAGATAACAAGTTTCCACAAGTTTCTAATTTATTTTGAAAAAAAATTAAGTCATAAGACATGCCTCCAAAAATTATACCAATGTTTCTTGGAAGGTCATTTTGTAAAATAGTAACCTATCCTGTTCAGAAAGTTGCCTCCCCAGCAGCATCACTTTCCTATTCTTTGAAATCATAAGGTTATTGAAATCAAAAGCAAGTAGCCCTTGTGGATTATTTATTATCTACAAATAGAAGTAATTACCAGTATTGTGTACTAGCAAACATGGGACACTTACTGTACCTTCTGATGAGATTGCCTGGGGTTCAGATCATAGTCCACCACTGGCATCTGTGTGATCTTGAGCACGCTAATTAGTGTTATTGTGCCTCAATTTTTTCATCTGTAAAATGGGTTTAGTTTTCGTATATACCCCATGGAATTGTATTTATTTAATGATGTAATTTTTTTTCTTTTTGAGACAGAGTTTCTTTCTTGTTGCCCAGGCTAGAGTGCAATGGCACAGTCTTGGCTCACTGCAACCTCAGCCTCCTGGTTCAAGCAATTCTCCTGCCTCAGTCTCCCAATTAGTTAGGACAACAGGTGCATGCCACCACACCTGGCTAATTTTTGTATTTTCAGTAGGGATGGGGTTTTACTGTGTTGGCCAGGATGAAACTCCTGACCTCAGGTGATCCGTCCTCAACCTCCCCAAGTGCTGGAATTACAGTCATGAGTCACCATTCCCTGCCAATGATGTAATATTAATAAGAATATGCACTGTGTAAGTGACATATAGGCCAAAATAAAAATTACATAAATTGCTGTACCCCCTGAAAGTGTGGTATTACTACAACTTATTTTTCCTACAATTACTTCTTTGAACCTTCAAAGACACTCCTCTGTATTGAAATTTTAGAATTTGTGTTACAAGTCAATCTTCACAATATCTACACTTTCTGTGTTTTTGTTTAGAGTCTTTAAGATTATTCAGCTGTTTTCTTTTGGTGCCTTCCTCTTTTCCAAACATCCTTTTATCAGGACATGTCCATCCTCCAAGCTCTTTTAGGGACCTCCTGCCATGGTTCAAGGAAGCCCACACATTCCCTCCAACCTGGTTCAGGCCATGTTTGCAGTCCCACCTCCCATAGTTCCTACACATGAGCTCTGCTTCAGTCATGTCGATAAAGCCATTAAAACATCCTATTTCTTGCCGGGCACTTGGCTCGCACCTGTTATCCCAGCTCTTTGGGAGACCGAGGTGGGTGGATCATGAGGTCGGGAGATCAAGATCATCCTGGCCAACATGGTGAAACTCCATCTCTACTAAAATACAAAAAAAATTAGCCTGGCGTGGTGGTGCACACCTGTAGTCCCAGCTGCTTGGGAGGCCGAGGCAGGGTTACCCCTTGAACCCAGGAGGTGGAGGTTGCAGTGAGCAGAGATTGTGCCACTGCACTCCAGCCTGGTGACAGAGTGAGACTGTCAAAAAAAAAAACACAAAAGTTCTATTTGTCTCACACCTGAGACTGTGCCCAGGTCCTGGCATTCCTTCCTCACCCACATTTCTCAGGAGGCCTTTGGAGATGCCAACACTGCTACAGTGTCAAATGGAGTCACAGAGCAGTAGGCCCTCCAGGTACAAAGGCTAAGCAGGTTTAAAATGACGTATTTTCTTACTGACTTTCACATAAAATCAGAAAAAAAGGATGACAAAAGCAACAACAAAACTATCCTGTGTTGAATAGGATAGTCTTAAACACAAATAATGGCCTAAAACAGAATATATGTAAAAGTCATAATTTAAATTTTTAAAATGTGATTGTGTGTTAATCATCTTTAGAATCTTTGAGGAATATAGGCACTAAAATATAAATTAAATAGCGAGTGCACATTGTATGTATATTAAACATGTATATATTACATGAAATATGTTTAATACATATTAAATATAAATTTGATTACTTCCATATATATTCATATACAATTTAACGTGTATGTATTAAAATAATTTTTCTAGTTAACAAGCCAAGTTTGTATACTTTCTTCTTCTTTCTTTCTTTCTTTTTTTTTTTCAGACAGAGTCTCACTCTGTCACCCAGGCTGGACTACAGTGGCATGATCTCGGCTTACTGTAACCTCCACTTCCCAGTTTAGGCGATGCTCTTGCCTCAGCCTCCCAAGTAGCTGGGCTGGTAGTTGTGCTCCACCACGCATGGCTGATTTTTGTGTTTTTAGTAGAGACAGGGTTTCACCATGTTGGCCAGGCTGGTCTTGATCAGCTGAACTCAGCTGATCCACCCACATCAGCCTCCCAAAGTCCTGAGATTACCGGCATGAGTTGGTAGACTTTCACAGCAATTTCATAGGCTTGGGGAAAAGGCCATGTGAAAGACTATCTTTTGAATTCTGTGCTGCATTACCCTATAGTGATTAAATCCTGGCTTTGTACATTTAAGTGTTTTGGTCATGTATATTCAGGTTCAGTTATAGCTATATATTAAATGAATGAGCAGCTACTGCATATGTACTTAGAAATCTTAATTGCATCTTAGGTTATAAGAAATACTTATTAAGATACTACTAGAAGATTTTACTTTCAAACTGCAGATATAGAGTGGGGTTTGGGAAGTGCTACAAGGCTTGTGAGTTGTTTTTCCCTTAATTTTTTTCTAAAAGGTAAAGCAACAGCATTGTCTGTCTATTCAGGATCATCAGTTACCATGGGATGGTTAATTTTGCATAGTTATTATTATATAGTGAGGACTTGACTTTAGTTACTACCATTTATTATATATGTCCTTTAAAAAATCCAGAGTCTCATAAAAACATATGTAAAATTATTTATTTTGGTTTAAATTTTTTTCTCCACATGGATGCACATGCTGAATTTTTCTTTTTTGTCCCACCTTTTTTTATGTATTATGAGAAATGATTGTATGGTTAATGTCCTAAATACTAATATAACAAATATCAGCTATAATTAATTTGTGGCCTATTTAGAATAAATCCTTAAAAAAACACTTTCTTCTTGAACATTTAAACTTGTATTACTCCAGTTTTATTATTGTTAATAATGAACAGTAGTGTGAATTATTAATTTTAAAGTGCATATAAATGTTATTTTAGGATATTTTTTAAAAGTGCTATTGCCTTTATGAGCACTTAACAGTTTATATCACATCAATAATTAATCCATACTAGTTGTGTGGCCTTGGGAAAGACATTGGTTTGTAAACTATTCTATGCTTCAGTTTCCTCATCTGTAAATGAGGTTTATTGTCCTGTCACAGGGTTACCGTAGATATTATAACACAGACATACACAAGCAGGGTGGTGTGAGACCAGAGAAAGTGCATTCAGCCATAACTAGAACCAAGGAAGAAAACCTGCCCACAGCAAACACAGATCCCCCTAGGAAGTGTAGAGAGAAATACCAGCTCCCCACGGGAAAGCCCTTCCTGTTCAGAGATACGGGGGTTGGCTCGTTCACAGAGGAAACTAGACTTGGTCTGCTTGGTTTTGCTTTTGTCGTGGAATGCCTCCTTAAAGACACACTGGGACATCTTGGAGGAAATTCTCATTCTCTAGTAACTCTAGAGAGGGACAAAGCTGTCATCCCACCTTTTGGGGTCAAGATATGTGGACTTGCCACCGTATTCAATCAGTTACCCATCTCCACAACCCTCCCTGCAGCCTCTTGGCCTCCTTCCGTCAGATAAGAAGACCAACATCATCTCCTGGTGCCCAGTGGGTGACCAGAGGCCATGCCCTTCATTAGCCCTTCCAGCTCCAGCCCACTGGTGAGAATGTTACCCACAACTGCCTGACCTTCACAGGCCTCTAATGCACTAACTGCAAAAATACACTTGATATATTCAAATGTATGGTAAACCACAACACACACAATTTCAGCTACCACAGCCGTAAAAGAAGATTCCTCTGAAAGTTTTCCTCAGACTGAAAATAATTTATTTGCCACTATGCCAGTATATCTTCTATTGCATTAATTGTTTTTAAACTTATAAACCTCACAAAGGATTTAATTTTGAATGGTTTCCTTTGTTGATTTTTGTTAAATTCAATTTTAAATATTCCCTAATATTTGGGACGAGGTTTCATTTTCTGGTTGTGAGAAGTCAATGACTTTCTTTTATTCTCTTTAAGGACAGCACATTTTATAACTGGAAACCCCAACTATTCCCTCCATGGGGCAGCCACAAGAGGACACATAACTTGACTGTTTTAATTTTATTTTCATTTATTTTGGCTTTCATGTGAAAAACACTGTTTCTTCAGAAAGGAAAAACAAAAATAAAAGAGCATCCAACAAAGACACTCAGTATCCATAAATTATTACTTTTTCCAAGGAGATTACTTATCTGAATAGAATGTTGTCGAGTTTAAGATGTAAAGCCATTTTTCTTCAGTCCTACACTGTCTGCAGATCATCAGATTGCTAACAGAGAAGGTGCACTGTCCAAACACCAGCAAGGTGTGGGCTGGAGTATGGGTGGCTGGACATGGAGTGTGAGAAACACATCACTTGCTTTTCTCCCCATATTTTATATATATAAAATACATGTGTGTATATATATTGCTTTTTAAATGATTATATATATATATATATACACACACACACACACACACACACCCCATTCATGAGTGTGTGTGTGTGTGTGTGTGTGAAATATAAATGTATTTCCCTTTTGAAATGATTTTGTATATATATAAATGGGGTGTATATGTATATGTGATTTATATATGTATATATGACATCTATACATATATATACACTATATATATGATATATATAAATCGTATATACATATATACACACACACACAGACCCCCTACTCGTGTGTGTGTGTGTGTGTGTGTGTATGTATATAATATATTTGTATTTTAAAAGGATTTTTAAAGTATACAAATACATAATTATAGTTATATAATTATATTACTATAATTTCTTAAAATGATCATAAATTATTAAAATTCCCAAAGGCATCTTTGAATCACCAGCTGCCTGCACTTCTCCCTCAGCGCTTGCACCCCAAGACCCCCATCCATAGCCTGCCTTTATGCATTTATTTAAGGAGATAAGGGAGAAGGGAACCCAGGTTGTTAAGTGTTTTCCTCTGACTTTCTCCCTACACCCTTCCACATGGAGGCATTCTGAGATTCAATGTACACAAATCACTTGGAGGCAATCTTGGCTCTCTAGCAACTTCCTGCTGGCAGGTGGATTAGGGTATCATGGCCAGTGATGTAGCTGATTGTGTTCATTGTCGGAGGGAGGGGGTGTATAAGAGAATCAGCATCTTTTCAGTGGGCATGCAGAAGTCATCTGCAAAATTCTGCGATACCTTGAGTAACCCGCTGGAAAAGGAACATTGTGCATCCTCCTCCTCCACTCTCAGTACATACATAGCATTTAACTGATGCTCAGTTTCCAACCTGACAGTTATTCTTCATATGAGTAGGCTTCTGTGGGATGTTTACATCAGTGTGCTGGGCACATACAGTAGTCAGTAAAATCATTGATGCAGACTCCTGTGGAGCTCTCTTGGGCATACACAAACAAACCTCTTTCTCTCTCTCTCTCTGGTGTGTGTGTGTGTGTGTGTGTGTGTGTGTGTGTGTCTATATATATATATGCACTCGCCTGTGCAGACACTTTATTATTTTGTGATCATGTTGGACTCAGAATTTTGGAGCTTTTAAAGTACACTTAAGTGTTATTTGGGATTTTGTTTAAAAAGGTGCTATTTCCCTTTCTGAGTACTTAACAGTTTATATTTCATCAATAATTAATCTGTACCAGTCGTGTGATCTTGGGAAAAACATTTTAATCTAAACTGTTTTTACAGTGAAACAGGTGCTGAAAGGTGAAGTGACTTTTTCCAGGTTGACAGAAAGTAGAGAGTTGTATGTATTTTCACTTTGACCTTTTTAAGAGGAATTTTGTTTGATACAAATTTAGATCTAGAAGTCAACTACCCTTTTTCTTCACTGGGAAAAGGGGGAAAGCATATATTTACTGCCATTGAATGTTCCTCCATCCTAAGACAATGCTAAGGTGATCAAGGCTGTGACATCCTGAAGATGACTCAATGGTTTGGTCTATCATTAGATTCCCCTTTGAATGCAGCCCAGTTGACACGAGATTTCAATGCAGGAAAACTGCAGAGGAACAATGGTAGAACGGGCGCGTGGGCATTGGTAGAACGGGCGCGTGGGGAATGGTAGGACGGGCGTGTGGGAAATGGTAGGACGGGCGCGTGGGAAATGGTAGAACGGGTGCGTGGGAATTGGTGGGACATTTTATGAGGCAGGAATGGGGTGTTGGGAGAGGAGCTGTGACAACCCAATGACACAGCCAGCGAGTCACGGTGCTGGAGCACATCTTTTTTTTTATTCTAGAACTCTGTATGATAGCATGCTGCTTCCACGTAGCCAGCGGTCATTCTGTTACAATAAATAAGACAGTCTTGAAAATGAACTAAGCAAGGTGTCTTTTTTGCCCAGTTGGTAAAGCAATGAAAAAAACCCCTGATCTATTTAAAAATAATATATTATTAACAGACATACATTGATAGAAGAGGAGGCTATCATAATTTTGAGGTTTTTAATCTGGTAAAAACAGTAATTCCACTTTTGAATCCTCTTTCTTTAATGTCCTATTTATTTTAGCTGAATGTGGAGCAAGTGTCAAAGGAAATGAAGGAACATTACTGTCTCCAAATTTTCCATCCAATTACGATAATAACCATGAGTGTATCTATAAAATAGAAACCGAAGCCGGCAAGGGTATCCACCTCAGAGCACGAAGCTTCCAGCTGTTTGAAGGAGATACTCTAAAGGTAAAAAGAATCTTCTCCAACATGATGACTCCAACTTTTCTTCTCAAAACATACATTGTCTGTTTTCTACATTGATACATGCACATGTTAATATATTTTATATATGATTTATTTACACAATGAGTTTGAGAAGGTGTTATGTCACTTTGCTTAGAACTGTATATGTGGACTTAGAAATAACTTTGTGAGTAAACCTAGATCTAACATTTATTAGTCCAGCACCCTGTGCAAGTTATTTAATACTTCAGATCTTTAGCTTCCTTATGTGTAAGAAGATGCATTTGCACCTATCTTTTTGGATGGTTTGAAGGATTTAATACAATAATAGAAGGGGATATTTCTGGCTTTGTGTCTAGAACATAATCATAATTATTAAAATTTTCAGGATTCCAAACCAACCCTTTCTGTAGTTAATCTTGATTTTTCAATGTGGTTATGATGTGGAAAGCTGGAAAGGTTCTGAAGTGAGAATGGACCAAATCCAGCCACTGTGGTCAGATGGCAGACAGGGCTGATAAGAAGCCAGCCAGGACAAGACAGAATCTCAATATTGATTTCAGGGCCAGGTACTGCCTTGATTTACAAAATCCCAGCTCCAACAAGAAATGCCCCTTTAATTCCTCAGCTTCTTATATGATTTTCACCTCTCCTGTAAGTATTTCAATAATTTGGGAACCTTCCGTGGTCTAGGGGCTGGAGAATGGGCAGCGTAGCCTTGGGGCACTGAAAGGGAAAAGCTTTAAGCAACCAGAGCTAATGCTGTAAAACAAGCTTGTCCAACCCGCGCTGTATGGGCCACATGCGGCCCAGCTCAGCTTTGAATGTGGCCCAACACAAATTTCTAAATGTACTTAAAACATTTTGAGAAGTTTTTGTGATTTGTTTTAGCTCATCAGCTATCATTAGTGTGTTTTATGTGTGGCCCAAGACAATTCTTTCAGCATGGTACAGGGAAGCCAAAAGATTGGACACCCCTGCTATAAATCATCAGTCTAACCACCTGCTTGTTTCAGTGAGGTGAGCAATTTAGCTGGTCAGAAGCCTGGTTTATGGCAAGAAAGGGGCATGTGGCTCTTTGATTCCCTTTTTAAAATTCCAGGGTTTTTCTGTTAATTTACATTTACCTAGATGCACATAGAGATGCATTTCAGATCCAGTAGTGTCAGCTCACTTTGAACCGTGAGCATTAAGAGAAGATGCAGAAAGCCAACTGCACAAGAAAAGCCTGTTTTTCCTCCCTTTGCAGAATGGCTGGAAGGCAGCCCCTGCTGGGCTCCACCTGACCTCATTAGAAGTTATGTGTACGGGTCAGGAGAAGCTTATAGATTAAAGGGCTTTACTTCCTCCTTAGGTCATGTTCGACTGTATTTCAATGTCATAATTTAGTGGAGTGGTTTTATTCTAGTTGTTCTTTCATTTTAATAGTCTTTTGAAAGCTCATGCTGGCAGTATGAGGGATTGTAATTAAGAAGTGGTTTTTAGGCAGGAAACTAGCACATTCTTACTAATCTAAAAAAAATAGCCATGTTACAAGTAAGCATTTTCTGAATTATTTAATAACCTAATTTAGAAGTCAGTAAGCCTTTAAGGCAAACTTTTAAACAAGCCTTAACTAGACTTTAGTGCAGGTGAGTGATTAGAGATATTGCATAATATATAAAAGGATAAATATTGTTGGAATGGAAGGAAGAAAATCATGTTCATTTGTGATTGCATGCCATTTAAAGTTGATTATAACAAAAAGTTTTTTTAAAAAACCTGCTTCTCACATTTAATTACAGAGAAGCTGTCAATCATATTTAATACCTACGTGTTTTGCAGGCATGTATTTTGGTAAATATGCTAATAAATGTGTCTGTTCAAAATGTTTCTGGTAAAATTACCTTAAATTTTGAGCCTAATTCTTCACACATACTGTGATGTAATGATAAAGACTAAAATTTTATAAACACACCCCCCACACACATAACCTTGTTTTCTCACTTCATATGGAAAAATCATGTTAGAGAAATTGAGCTCTCAGAAACATGCCATAAAAGGAATATATAATGGAAAACGCAATTAATTTTGGAAATAAATCTGCAGGGTATAGTTTTGTAAAACCGGAAGAGATTTCCCCAGAACTCTCGGTGTTGTTGCACTAGCATTCTGTGAGATGTCTTCTGATCCGTGATTATCTGCTAACCCAGCAGCATCCCTTAGAGTATACGACATTGATTAAATGCCAGACTCTGAGAAGAGCTTGTAGTGCAAATAGCTACAGTCTCGTATTAGACAGATAAATTCAGACGGCTTTCTCTAATAACTGAAAAGAACCCTTTGAATCTAGCTACTTATAGGTGAGAAAATATAACTAGAAAATGTTGTTCAAAACAACTGTAGCCTGTTCTTCATTCAACTGGAATCAGAAATCAAGTCTTCTGACTTCCACTCCTATCTGGTTTTTTGTGAACAATGCAAAACTTGAACCCAGGTTTTAACTTTAGAGGCTGACAGGAGGATGCTCCACGTTAGTCAATGGCATGCCCCTTCTTTGAGGTTATCTATGGCTAGGCCCAGTGTAATTCCTGATGACGTGGATAAAGAAGGCAGAATTACTGTTTTGGAGGGTCTTGCAATTCAGCTTTTGAGCTGTTCATTTTTAGTGGTTCTATCCATGAAGCCACTGGGAGCCTAATGCAGTCCCTCAAGGATCCGTGGTACGCTTGGTCAGATCCTCAGGAGGAAGCCAAGATTCAGTGGAGCAACAAGCTCACAGTGTATCAGGACAGAGCTGGGGCTTAATTGACTGCTGAGCTCCTTAGTTTCTCCCCATCTTCATGGATTTCTGTGAATTATAGACAATTACATGGTATGTGGGGTAGCCCAAGGCCTCCCTGGGGAGACCTGCACATTTTCTGTTTAACCGAGACTCCTCTGGACTTAAAACCATTTACTCTCTGGAGTCTCAGACCCCTGGCTTCGTCTAAAAAAAAACACAGAATAAACCAAATAATGGTTTTTAAACAATGACCTGTGGCAATAGTCTTTTAGTAAGGAGATTAGAGGGTACCTGATTCTACCCCACTAGCATGTTCATATTCAAACATAATAAAATAACCTACAAAATTAACTTTTCTAAATGTATTTTCTCCTTTTCTGAGTATATGTGTCTGTGTACATCCCTGGGTTTATATGTTGATTGAAAGAGAGACAATAAAAGAAGAATTAATCTATATAAAGAGGAAAGAAATGGGGAAAATAAACACATTATCCCTGGGTTTATATGTTGATTGAAAGAGAGATGATAAAAGAAGAATTAATCTATCTAAAGAGGAAAGAAGTGGGGGAAATAAACACATTGGAAGAGCCTCCTAAGACTCTGTTTACTTTTATTTAGTTAGGGTACCATTTTTCTATCAAGACAAACTGAACATTTTCCAATATAATGTAATAAATGTTTATCCTTGTGGCACCCTGATAGTGAGGGACGGAGAAAGGTGGACTAGCCTTGCCCACCTCGTGTTCTACTGTTATTGGGCTGCGAGGTCTGCAGCATTCATTTTTTATTTTATGTTATTTTATTATTTTATTTTACTTTAAGTTCTGGGATACATGTGCAGAACATGCAGGTTTGTTACATAGGTATACATGTGCCATGG
Organism: Saguinus oedipus; assembly: GCA_031835075.1. NCBI lineage: Eukaryota > Metazoa > Chordata > Mammalia > Primates > Cebidae > Saguinus > Saguinus oedipus. The sequence continues at coordinate 40,091,500 of CM063182.1, forward strand.
TGGTTCGCTGCACCTGTCAACCCGTCATCTAGGTGGTAAGCCCCACATGCATTAAGTATTTTTCCTACTAGAAAGTCAGGGCTGTTGTTACTACCTGAGCCTCATGGCATTGGCAGAAACAGCATGGGTCCTGAAACACTTTGCCCCGATCCTTATTCAGAATGTGAAGGTGAAACTGCATTGTTCCCCACTGTGTGACCTGTCTCCCCAAAAGTTGGCGATGTATGACTGGAACTTCCCTCTCCTGACTTGTCAAAACCAAGCCCTGTCTTCTTTATCTTCTATGTACTTATTATATCTACTCTTGTTTTACAACTACTTGGGAATATAATGTCACAGACAGAAAACTTTGAGCAAGATCACACTTCTCTTATTGCATGACGACATACTTCTGTTATTACACATTCAGAATGAAAGTCATCTCATGCTTGAAGACTACAAAATTTGACAAGATTTTGGCACACCGTATTGTCCTTTAATGCGTTCAGATAGAAGGGAATGGTTTGCTCTTAGACTTATTTGAAAGTTCAGAGTAGATACTCGAAACTAAAATATTATAAACCCTTTTTACTTTTATAACTGAAATAGGAGAAAGGGAATAAAAAGGTAGATAATGAAACCTGGAAATGTAAAGAGATATTTATTTAATTTTAAATAAACACAGAAAGAGATCTTAAAGTCATGAATATAAAATGATCTGAGCAAGAATGGAATCGTTTGTCTCCTGTGTTAATGGTAAAGATAAAACTTAAAGAACAAATATGATTCGGCACCAAGTCATCCATTTATCTTTCTATACACTGTATGCCTTTTTAAAGTACCATATAAAATGCATCTTTGAAGATTTGGATTTCTTATTAACATTGCCAACTTAAGAATCGAATTACGACATAGAGGGACTCATGCTGTGAATTTTCATCAGGTATATGATGGAAAAGACAGTTCCTCGCGTCCACTGGGCACCTTCACTAAAAATGAACTTCTGGGGCTGATCCTAAACAGCACGTCCAATCACCTGTGGCTAGAGTTTAACACCAACGGATCTGACACCGACCAAGGTTTCCAGCTCACCTATACCAGTAAGTAGTGTACAACTTAATCACCTTCTATTTTGTCAGGACACATCTGATACTTGGCTTATATGATAAGTTTTAAATGTTGATTTCTTTTCTGGCTGCCTACTGCATTTTGGATTGCAGTTTAATCCTGTACTCTGTTGACTGGTTTACATTACCAATAGCTTGAAATTTATCTAATTGGAAATATTAATTTTAATAACAAAATAGGTGGACCTGAAAGGGAAACCTCCTAAAACATTTGAGATCTGATGGGCTCAAATATGTTGATTGTGATATAATATACATTGATAAAAATTCTTGTGCTTGTATATGAAGGATTTAGAAGGAATGTTTGATATAACTGGAGATAATAGACTTTGAAACACACACACACACAATCATATATATGTATAACTGCACACACACATATAACAACTCTATGTAGTAAATTATTTTCTTTTCACTACTAATTTTTGAGATGAGAGAACTAAGAGGAGTACTTTGAATACTTGCCCAATATACTGGTTTTAAAAGTCGGTGGAGCCAAGATTGAACCTGTAGCTCCCAGTTTTCGGTGCTCCCCATTGTGTGTATGAACAAGTCAATGTGGAATATGTTTTTAAAGATATAAGTGAAGAAGACAAAAAAACAGAAATAAAGGAGATGCTGTGTTTCAAAAGTAGGAATCTGCAATATGATAACTGCCATTTTTAGTATTTTTAGTTCTGAAGTGAAAAAAGAAAAGCTACTTAGTGTTAATAACTAATTAAAATTAACTAATTAAATAAAATTTTATAAAATTGTCAAATCCCTCACTCATCTGATAAATTTAAAAACTATTTGATGCTGAACACCATGACATTAGAAATTTAAGAGTTTTGGATTTTTGAGCATAAAGGTATGTTAGTGATGGATACCTTTATTTGACAGATGAGCAAAAAAAAGGGCCTGGAAAATATAATAATCATACCACAGACCCAGAGCTAATCCAGGTGACTAAGAGGAGTATCAGTCACCTCAAATCCCTCTTAGGAGGAAAAATCTCAGGTGAAGAATTGTAAGACATTGGGCAAAAAATAGAATGAGAGTGGCTGACATCATGAGAAAGCCAGTTTTCTACTTTTGTGATAATACCATTGAAAAGACTGAGTAAATAGAAACCCTATGAATTAATATTTGTGCATGATACATTAGTAACAATTGGTGTTATAAGATCTACCCTATAGTACTAGAATTTTGCTTTCCAGGATTTCTCTTAGAAATGTCTCCAAGGGCTCTTGTAAAACCCTTTGGCCTGCAGATGGGATGTACGCTATTGTGATTATCTTTTTCCACTTCATGTCCCTGTTGAGATGTTCACTGTATTTTGTTTTCTTACTTGGATGTCTTCATCCCCACTCCCTTGCCCCTACACTGGCCTTAGAGGATACTTGAGGAGGAAAACTGTTGGAAAAACCTGTAGGTAACTTGAATTTTGTGTAATTAATGGGAAGTTCCCATACACACCTGTGTTGTTCTTATAGTTCTCTTGCCACTGAACACATTTTTGTTGTCTTGTCTTACTAAGCGTTGCCCTGCTTTGGCTCCCTGGGCAAAGAACAGAAAACTTTGGCCTGCATCCCTCCCCATCGCCTATGATCTCACCCTCAACACTGCTGCAAGATGAGAGCCTCCTAAGCTCACCATGTTCCTTCCCATGGCCACTTCATAGAAAACTTACCGTGCTCAGCCTGTATTTTATTTCTCATTACTTTTTCATCCCTAGTAACTGTTTCCCATCTTTCTCCAACTCCTTCCCATTGCAATTTCTCATTTAAAAAACCTTGGTCTCATGTTCCCATGATGATACACAGTATCCAAAAGAAGATTTACCTATAGTGGAATTTCAGGTGCTTGGAATCAGTGTGGGTACTGAACTGTTTCCATCATTCTGAAGCCTCTTTTATTGTCCAGGAGGCAGATAGCAAAGTCCATGTGCTCCAGAGCCATGTGACTGGATAGAAACTAGAGGTTGTCAATTTGTTCTATGCTTATGTCCACCCTCCCTCACCCAGAAGGCCCGCGTCAGCAGGCGAGGCTCAGCCCCGCCTGGACCCCATGTGGATGCCGTGACTCTGTTGCTCCCTGGTATCCGGTATCACTTTAGGAAGTTTTGCTGCCACTGTCACTTCAGTGAGTAACTTTGTAAAATCTGTTCATCTGTTTATGGGCACTTTCCACCTCTAGGACATTTTTGATTACATAGTAGCACGAATGTTCTATAAATAGGAGAAAGATATATTGGCGAGGATTGGCAGTTAGCTGCTATTATAATCAACTTGACAGGAGTCATTTTCTTATTCTGTTTGTTTCACCTTTTTGGCTCTACCTAAAAAACCCAGATACTCCTCAGGTCTTCCATGCAAGATTATCTCAGAGCTGGAACATACTGACTGATGGGAAAATATATTTGTAATAGAAAATTACAAATTTTCTGGTGCTGATGGCTATATCATCAAAATAGTATTAACCTCACATTAAATTCTTAGGTTTAAATATAAGTAGTTATGCTTAAGAAGCCCCCATCTCCTCAATATGATCAAATACCTGAATCTAATATTTATCCCAAAAAAATGTATCAGAAATGATGACTGGTTATATAAAATATTTTAAGCAAATTATTAACACTTAACGACTGTGTAAAGACACTTTCAGCTATTTTCAAAAGACTTTTGTAATTGCCTCTTGCTAGTTAATTGCATTACTTAAGGAAACATTAGTATTTAAATGTTTCAGATTCATAATTAATGTATGTACATGAGTAGATTAGAAAATGTCAACTGAGTAAAATATGTAGCTTAATAAAAACACTTACGTTTTTAAAAATGGGTGCAAACAATATTTTTGTATCCCTTAATATTTATAAAAGCATACACTTAGGTACCTTTTAACTTTACAGTCTTGGTAATTCCGCGTCTTGGAAAATAGCTTCTTTTACTCTCATTTGTGAATTAAAAGGTGAGTCTTTAAATCTTTTGGTAATTTGTCGTCGCACACAGAGAGTGGTGTAGTTGCAACCCAAATCCAGGTCTTCTCAGTGAAGCTCAGAACGGTTGATGAACTTATATTTAATGATTTTAGGTGGTCCTGCTATGGCAGACACCAACTGTATTGACTGATATTGATACATCCAAAGTGATTGGCAGGAAAGAAAAGCCATAGTATCTTTGGGCAAAATTGGAATAAATATGTTAGTGAATAAGCATTTAATAAGCAACTACTGTTTTCTGAGTAGTAGGTCCAACCAAAATAAAACTTTAAAAGTTTACCTTGGTTTCAAAACACTGCCTTTTATCTTTTTTTTTTTTTTTTTAATTTTTATTGCATTTTAGGTTTTGGGGCACATGTGCAGAACGTGCAAGATAGTTGCATAGGTACACACATGGCAGTGTGTTTTGCTGCCTTCCTCCCCTTCACCCACACTTGGCATTCATCCCCAGGCTATCCCTCCCCAGACCCCCCCGCTGTCCCTCCCCCATTCCCCCCAATAGACCCTAGTGTGTAGTAGGCCCCCTCCCTGTGTCCATGTGTTCTCATTTTTCTCACCCGCCTATGAGTGAGAATATGCGGTATTTCTTTTTCTGTTCTTGTGTCAGTTTGCTGAGAATGATGTTCTCCAGATTCATCCATGTCCCTACAAAGGACAAAAACTCATCATTTTTGATTTCTGCATAATATTCCATGGTGTATATGTGCAACAGATGATATCCTTCTGGTACATAATGATGTCAAATGGAGCCATAAACCATCACTCTCTGAAACTGGGGACAATGAGTGTCCTCTTGTTTGTCCTACTTCACACCTTACACAGGTGTGTGATCTGTGACATACAAATGTGCTTAGACTGGATCATTGTCATTCAAAATCTATTCCCTGGGGACACCAAGGGTCCACAGAGCTGTCTCTGGCAAGAAGAGGAGTTTCACCTTAAGTAACACAACCATTGGCTGTGAGAGTAGCCCTGAGGGTGATATATCGATGTTGGTGTAGGGTTTCTGACACATGGACCAGCCTCATAAGTTATTTCAAATTATGAAACTGGCATTCTGATGCTAAACTGAAGTCCCATGGGTCCTCTGATGATATAAATCTATTTTGGGTATCCTGTTGGAACCAGAGGTCTAATCCTACAAAACCACCTAGGGAAGGCTTTTGAAAGGCAGCAGCCTAGCATTCCTGGGGCAGCCACCCTACCCTCGGCTCTTAAAGTTCTCACTTCTTTGTTTGTTTATATTTTTATAGTATAGACCATAGAGTAGAGGACACACAGTCAGAGACATTTCTGAGTGTTGTACAAACAGAGACTTGAAGTGAAGGGCCTGTAAAAATGGATAGAGGGAAAGTCAGCCAGTAGGGATCTGATGATGTTATGTATCATTAAACAAAAGTACCCCTTAGAGTGGCTCAGACACAAACCCAAACCATAAGTGTTTATGATGGTCCTTCTACCTCTATTTAAACTTCTGCCAATATCTCCTGGCCAGGAAATCCCTGGTGCTTTGTTGAAGGGAAGCTCCAGGAGGGTTTTCCCTGATGAGCCTCTTCACCACGTCTGCACAGTAGACACCTTTCCAGCTTCCTACTTTGGCAACTGCTTTTATTTTCCAGGCGACATCATTTATGAATCTTAATGCCAAGCAGGCATTGTGGGATTGGCATTGTGTTAAAAAATAAATGCAAATACAAAAGGAGCCCTCCAAGGAGTCTGTAATCCATCTGAGGCTCTAAAACCAGCCACAAGACACAACATAATTGATGTCTGAGGCCAGTTGTTGAAGCACACGTGTGCCCTTTCTCATCTCTATCCAGGTTATCCAGGCATCTACTCCTCTATGCCCAGGGAGTGGCTTTGCCATGTGTGGGTGCTGGGCATTTCTTGCCAGGTTTAGTCAGTTTACATGGGACAGAAACTAGCCAGTGAATGAGGGCAGCAAACCATGACCAAGTACATAAATAAAATAATGAAATTCTACCAATCAAAACAGAGCTAAGTACAATAAAGGGATAGACAGAATTCAGGATGGTGACGATGGGAGGAATTTGGAATCCCCCCAAAATAAAAATTTACCAGGGATGAGAAATCTGGTTGTGGGACAGAATAAAGAGAAGGACTTGTGGAAGTCCCCACTTCCTTGTCTCTAAAATAAACACTGTTGTCTGCAGAGGGTCTGGACTCAGAGGCAGGGCCTCTACCATGAGACCAGCTTTGCAGGTGATTCATTTTCAGGGCTGGCCTGTGCACTCCCACAGACTGCATCCTAAGGAGCATAACTTTCCAGAGAAAGGGCTTTATTTTTTTTTCTTTTTAAAATAATTGGTACAAAGTTGCCATATGGAATTGTGGCAACTCTATCCAGCAGATTCAATTGTTCATCTCCAGCCTTTCAATGTTTCTTGGGAATGGCTTTTATTCTCATCTGTAATTCCTCATCCAAAATAAAAATCTACAAGGCCTGGGTAGGAAGATCAGATGTTTAGAAACTGGGAAGCCTTGGATCAGGTTTCTACTGTTTGCTCTTTGAACTCCAATCCATGAATTAACCTCTCTGAGCCCAGTCTCCATCATGGAAAAATGCAAATAATGTGAAAGCACTGTGCAGATCTGTGGTGAGAATTAGTGACACTGTATCGAATATCTAGCCCCATGTCTGCTCCACACTTGGGTGCCATTCCATACACAGAAGCCATTGTCTTCATTAACCTTTATTCTTACATGAAATGTGAGACCGTATCGTGTGGACACACACCAGCAACTGTGTGTCGTGGAGGGAAACTGATCCTGCTGCTCTGCTCTTCATTGCAGGGTATTCAAAGTGACTGAAGTTTGACCTGTGAATTCCTAACACAGAGCAGAGGGTATGGCCTAAAGGAACCATCACAGGCTAGTTCACCTCTGCCCCTAACAAGTGACATGAGAGGGAGGGAGAGAGAAACATCATGGTGTGGAATGTCCAGCCAGAACTGACATCTCCAGGGTCCAGAGCTCCTCTTGGTTTTATGAGTCACAGCTATGCTTCTCACTGTACCATGAGCCATGTCATAAATGTTTGAGAGACAGTATCATCTCCTAGAATTAGCTTTCTTTTTTCAGGGGAGCCTTAATAGAAGAGTTGTGTTTTGGAGAAGGCTTGTTGGGCTAGGAGCTGACCACCTTAGACCTGCTACAGATGCAGTGGGATCATCCCCGATGGTTAGACACAGTGACTCCCCAGCAGACTCTGCTGGCACCCACACTGTGCATCTGTGGATTGCCTGGTCATATTCAGTTTAAAGAACATTAGGGAGAGAGCTAGGATGTCCCGATCTACTTCCTCTACAACTTCGGCTCAAAATAAAAAAGGATGGCATCCATTCTACAAAATGGCCCATCCACTTACATCCACTTGTAGCTCCATATTGATGTTTTTGTCACAATAAGTAAAAGGTGGAGGTGGGTGGTTTGACGTGGATGACTAATTCTGAACACATTACTGCATATTCTGTGGATGTGACAATTGAAGTCCGGAGCTGTGAGTTTATGGAGCTGTCATGCTGGTTTTATTAACACACTGATAGAATAAAAATGACACCAGCATTAAATATACTATTCTAAATGAGATAGTGGCTTTGGTCAGGAATACATTCTCAAAACCAGTGCAGAAACACTGAGCACTGCCACTTTGGTGCTTCCAAACAAGGAGAAAACACTTCAAACATGAACTGTACACAGCCGCTGAAGGCAGTCAGTTACTGGAAGAAAACCTGAAGGTGAATAACAGGGTACGTCAGAATGCATCATTTAGTCCCTGTGGTAACGCATTGACCAAGAGAGACAATGCTTTCTTTGTAGGGTTGGCTGATACCTCGAATAGGTTGGTGTCCTTTTCCTTGGGCATCCTCTGCCACCCGTCTCTACCCCAATACATCAGTAGACACTCTGTGTGTTTCTCATATAGATTCTTCCAATGCCTTCACCTCACTGGCTATGAATTAGATGTAAAAGTTCGTGACAGTGGATCCCTGTCATCATTGATTACCTCTTTTTAACACCTAGATTTTGAAATTCCTACACAAGCTGAGGGGCAGTCCTCAAATGCACATTTTCTATAATCTAATTTTATCAATAATAAAGACATTCACAGATTTTCCAGACATTCTTGGTTGTGCTGTGTACGCATTGCTGTTTTAAAGTAAAATAGATTATAGTATTCAAAGAATAACATCAGTGCCTTCTTGGTTTCTATGGTGTGTTACATTCTAGGAAATTGAGTCAAAGCATCTTTTTGTCCAGTTGGTAGTTTTAAAAATTATTCACAACCATACTAAGAACCAGGGGAAAGTATTGGAATAGGGTTATGTAAATAAGGAAATATTCAGCCTGCATGTAAATCCACACTAACACTAACAGATTTTTACATTGCTTCAATGAGGATTAAGATTATGGCAAACAGGTTATGCTGCTCTAATGTCTCCTTTTGACTTTGCAGTATCTGTGTAGTTTGTAATTTGCAATATCTTTGTGTCATTTGTAAATAACAGCTTATGGCAACATTTCGTTCTTACATAGCTGTTAATTTAGCTGAGAAAAATGTTGGGGAAAACGTCCAATAAGCATTGTTTGTCTCTCACACAGTTAACTTGTAGGTAATTTTATAGTGTTTCAAATAATAGGCAGTGTTGTATGTGTTTGCTTTTAATGCTGTGTGACAAATTACCATGAATATAGGGGCCTAAAACAGCACCGTTTCTTATCTCACAGTATCCATGGGTCAGGAACTGGACACGGCTTGGCTTGGTCTTCTCTCAGGGTCTCACAAGGACATGACCAGGTGTTGGCTGGGCTGTGGTCTCCTCTGAGCCTCAGGGGCCTCTTCAGACTGTTGGCAGAACTCAGGTCCTGCCATTGGTTCGACTGAGACTTCCGCTTCTTGGTGCCACTGGCATTTCCCTGCCACATGGCTGTGGCTTTCTCCAGGCAGGGCGTGTTCTCTCTGGCTTCTCTAAAGCCATGTGGGAGCCCTTACCACATGGGGGCCAGACCCTCTTTCATGTGCTTTTCACAGATTGAGTCAGGCTCCCTCAGGATAATCCGCATCTTGACAAACTCAGCATCCGTGGATCAGACACCGCCATGGGATCTGGTGCTCACACATTTGCCATGTTCAGTTGTCATCTCAGGTCACAAACTGTGCCCACACTCAAGGAAGGAGAAGAATCATACATACATCCAGGGTTGGAGCCCCAGGAGGTGAGGACATCAGGGTCCCTGCAGCATCTACCCCCATAGTTTCCTATTTAAGAATGTTTTCATCCCTTCTCAGATGATTTTGTAAAAAACAAAAAAAAAGAAAAAAGTTAGCCTGTGTGTGAGTGAGCACTCACACTTACTCTTGCAGACATAAAGTATACATTTAATAAATGAAATGTACAGTTTGTTGCTTACATGACTTATAAATTTTCAGGAAATATTTCAGTTTACAGTAGTGAATCTGTGGTCTGCAAATCAAGCAAGTTGCAAAGGTCACGTTCTGTATAGTCACAGGTACAGTTTTCCTATGTGCCCAGATCTTCCCACCTGCATCTCTAGCGGGCCTTCCAGGCCCCTCCTCTCCTTTTCCCACCTAATTGAGGCCCCACCTGGAGAGACTCAGAGATGCCTGGAGATAGGTGAGGAGCCAGCCAGCGAGCCTCAGCAGCCCCACCTTCCCTTCTCTGCTAGGGAAGGCTTACAAGAGGGTCTTATTGATGTGCAAAGGAAGAGGATGGAGTACAGTTGTCATCAGTGTTTAATCTTGGATATGACCTTTAAAGGAAAAGTCACTGTTTTCATGCCGTCAGGCAGTAATTTTGGAAAATATTCTTGCATCTAATAGACATCTCAACAAGGATGTACATTTATCTGTTATACCTATCGTCATCTATCATCTCTATGCATCTATCATGTATCTGTCAATTAATTGATCATCTATTGACTGACCATCTATGATCTATTATCATTCTATCTATATCTATTATATATCTGCGGATTGATCAGCAGTTATCTATGGATCTGTCATCTATGATCTATTTTTATCTATTATCTATTCATATCTATGTATCTATCATCTATCATCTTCTGTCAGCATTGATCTTCTGAATTTCTCTCTGGAGGACAGGACAGTCTACTTTTACTTAGGACAGAAAAGTTACACATTGAAATGAATCAAGTTAACACATGAATAAATGGAGTAACTGCCATTCAATATATCATTCACATGTAACTTTAAATATCTGACAGGAAACCCCCAAGGTCAAATACCAAGTTCATTCAGGTACAGATGCAAGAGAAACTGCCTGCTCTGTCTTTGGGGCCATAGTAAAAGAAAAATATTGGCTAATATATCAATGAGTACTGACCATGTCCCAGGAAATTCACATTCATTGTCTCACTTTATCTCCAAGATAGCCCTTTGAAGATGGTCCTTTTGTTATTTTCATTTTAGGACAGAAAACTGAGACTTTGATAAGTGAAGGTCCTTCATTCGTGAGTGGCAGTGCCAGGATTCAAACCCCATTAGCATAATCCAAAGCTCAAGAGCCTCCCACTGATGTACAATCCTCGTTCTGTGTTTTCACAGCATCAGACAAAAATGGCCACAGTTAGCAAACATCTGAAATTATGTGGAATGTTGATCAGTCCCTCTGGTCACATAATTCCTTTCTTCTTTCTTTCTTTCTTTTTTTATTTTTTAAACAGAGTTTCACTCTGTCACTCAGGCTGGAGTGCATTGGCACAGTCTCGGCTCACTGCAACCTCCACTGCCTGGGGTCAAGCAGTTCTTCTGCCTCAGCCTCCCGAGTAGCTGAGATTACAGGCATGTGCCCTGATGCCCAGCTAATTTTTGTATTTTCAGTAGAGACTGGGTTTCACCATTTTGGCCAGGCTGGCCTTGAACTCTTGACCTCAGGTAATTCGTCCACCTCGGTCTCCCATAGTGCTGGGAATACAGGCATCAGCCACCATGCCTGGCCTCTGGTTACATGATTCTTTACCACAGATATTGGCATTAGTTTCTCCCTAAGTCTGAAATCAGAACCTAAATAGGCAAGTTGTTTTTCTATTATATTTGAAATATTTTATTTAAGATGTCATTTCTCATATACACCATAAGAATTAAGTAATATTTCAGTACTTTTTTGAGGTAAATAAAAAATAAAAACAATTTTGCTATAGTATCTTACCTGCTGATAATTCATTCCTATATCCGTGGGAGAGCCACAAAATTCAAAATAAAGTATTTGCTTTTTAATCCTAGTTTATTATTTTAACTTTTATTTTAGATTTGGCATACATGTGCATGTTTGTTATATAGGTAAACTAATGTCACAGGTGTTTGTGGTACAGATTATTTGGACACCCAGGTACTCCGGCTTAATACCCAGGTACCTATTAGTTGTTTTTGCTGATCCTCTCCCTCCTCTCATCCTTCACCCTCCAACAGGCCCCAGCTTCTGTTGTTCTCTTCTTTGTATTCATGAGTTCACATCATTTACCTCCTACTTCAAAGTGAGCACATGCTGTATTTGGTTTCCTGTTTCTACCTTAGTTTGCTAAGGATAATGCCCTCCAGCTCTATCCATGTTCTCACAAAAGACATGATCTCTTCCTCTTTCATGGCTGCATAGTATTCCAGGGTGCATATGTACCACACTTTCTCTATCCAGTCTGTCACTGATGGGCATTTGGGTTGAATCCATGTCTTTGCTGTTGTGAATAGTGCTGCAGTGATGACTGCAGGAATGTGTGTTTACCACAGAACAGTTTATATTCCTCTGGGTATAGGCATTTGGGTTGAATCCATGTCTTTGCTGTTGTGAATAGTGCTGCAGTGATGACTGCAGGAATGTGTGTTTACCACAGAACAGTTTATATTCCTCTGGGTATAGGCAAGTTGTTTCTAACCATATGTTCCTTCGTTGTTTCTAATAAGATGAAATGAAGATGCTGTAGTAATTGAGGAAGTTTATCGATGTGAGGAGAAATCTCTTGAATGGCATTTCTATCTGCAGGGCTGTCTACCCACTGACCTGTTCCAGCCTGAGAAGACCTGAACCCAGGAATGGGGATGTCCTGTGACTGCCATGGGCTTGAGATTTTTACACCTTGATGCGTCCTTTCCTCCACACAAAACATCAAAAATTTCATCTCATGACTATGTGGCTGCGAAGATCAATAGATACTTGTCTATTAATGCCTTTTCTTTCACAAATTTCAAAGTAAAAAAAATTGACTTCTGATTTAAGGAAATGAAAGCATTTGCATGAGCCTCTAAAGAGGTGGTGGGCCCTAAGCACTGCACCCTGTGCCCCTAGCAGAAAAGATGGGAGGGTAGAAAAGGCACACTCACAATGCAGCACCCTGGGCAGCGTGATGGTGTGGCCTCTGCTCATACCCTAGAGCTAGCATGGGTCCTACAAGTCCGCCTGGCCCTGGGCTGGGCAACTCTTTGTGGAAATGGGGCTTTACTGTTGAGAGCAGGTGGACCTCTGGAGCCAGAGCTCCAGACTATAAAGGGGGAACCCTCACCTTGCACAAGAGGGGTAATTACTCCTGTCTGTGATTCCACAGGGCTTGGGAAGGGAAGTGCTGCACATTCTCATGGGAAAAAGATGTTAACTAGATACCAGTAGTCTGTGTGTGACTGCCTCAGTTTCCTTATCATACATGCTTCCCTGTCATGTGGAGCCCATCTTGAACTCTCCATTGCTTGCAGGGTCTTGTCTGTCTCCTGCAGCACTGAACTCTGTCACCCTGCAAATGGGTCATGACAAAGGGGTCTGGCTGCCCAGAGTCTCCCCTTGCTTGCTGGGAATGTCTCTTTTAGTGCTCACTCTTGCTTTCAGTGACTACTTTCATTGTTAAGCCTCCTCTGTTCTTGATGGTATCGTAAAACAAGGTCAGATTTTCAGTGCCCTCTCAAATGCTATGGCATCTTCTCTCTCCCTCAATTATGTATCTTCCACCTCCACTCTATGCCGACAGCAGCCTCCATATTTAGGTAAATTCTTTTCAGCCTTGGTTTCTTCCTGATGCTTTCTTCTCCTTTCTTTGATCAGTGATGATGGAATTCTGGTATGTAATAGACTTGAGCCCAAGCAAGTTATAATAAAATCCTTGTTCTGTTATTTTGAAGGAATAATATCCCCTAAGACGCTTTATGGATATTACTAAGAGTTTGATGCCTTTTATTTAAAAGACATCATATATAACTAATTCCCCAATTTAATTTAAAATTTGTTTCACATTTTTGTTTATAAATTGGATGACAATACCAGATTTTTTCCTTTGGTTTCTATTACTATTTTGTTGATTTTACGTAAACCTCATCCTCTGAAAATGCTTTTGTGTATTGTCAACTGTGGTAAGTCTGTGATATGATAGCAGGATATTTTCTGAACCCCCAGACACACAGCCCACTATATGTACTTTGGAGAGACTTGGATTGAAACTTATCATTGCTGTGGGTCAGGAAAAAGAAGGATACATTTTAGGCAGAAGATCACAAGAGAGTCTGAACACAATGTTTGAAGTATTTGAAGTGTGTGCAACAGGCAAAATTTTGTAAGGTATTCTGTGCAGATGTTAGCTTTGGGTGCTCAGTACGAGGTCACACAAATTCTGATGTAAAAGTCACTTGGGGTCAGATGATACCGGAGGTGAAGCAGAGGTGCCTCAAGCAGCAGGTAAGCAGGCAGAGGTCCAGCAAAGAGCACCAGTGTGGAACAAAGCACTTATAAAGCAGAGTCCATGCTTACAGGAACGTAGGAGACAGGCAGACTATCAGATCAGAGACGCAGACATAGAAGAAGGCGTCAATTTAATTAGAGTTGCGTGCAAGAACCAGATTTAGGAAAAGTAAGTGGCTTGGATTTTGACATTGAATCACTACAGCAGACTCATTGCGAGTCTGAGAAAGTGGATGGCTTTACCTGCTGTGGAAGGCCAGGGTAGTTTCTAGATACTGGAACTTGAATTGGCTGGCAGTGCTAGAGATGTCCCAGTTACAGAGAGAGATGCATCCTGGGCCAGGGCTAGTTAGGGCATTGGTCATTTATACAGTTCAAGATGACCCTGTTAAAGAATCTGGGTCACAGCAAATATCCATGGAAGACCAACAGAAGGACAAGAGCATATGCAGATGAAGGAAAATGAGGACCTGGAGCTAAAGGGAAAATACAACATTTACTTATTTCTCAATTCTTTTAAAAGAGAAGCCAATTTATTTTAAAAAATAAACGAAGCATTTAAATCTAACAAAGTTACTTTTCTTTCTTATCTAAAAATAATCTACATGTGCTCATATATTCAGTACCACTCCCCCAAACGAGTGGTCTGCCTCAAACTTTAACATTCCCAGGTCACTACTGAAACAACTATCCTATGAATTCTTATCAGTTACAACATGGCGACATTCAGTTGTGAAGAAAGAAAAGTTGATTTCTAACAGACTTCAAACTGATACTATGTGAATAAAAAGCTACATATGTTAAAAGGGAAATTAACTTGTAAACTTACAGTTTTCTGGGCCATAAAAATAGTATCCTAACGATGGTAAATGCTAATGCCGATGATGAGACAGAAGGGTGACTGTGTACACATTTCTGTGATTGAATCCTTGCAAAACTTTCCACTTGCTTTTATTTATTTATTTTTCCTTTTTGTGGAGAATGAGGTCTCATTATATTGTGCAGGCAGGTCTTGAACTCCTGGGCTTATGCTGTCCTACCACCTTGCTTCCCTAAGAGCCAAGATTGCAGGCATGAGCAAACCTTTCCTATCAATATATCAAGACATAGCCATACATATTTATAAATTTAGGAGGCTGAGGCAGGTAAATCACCCGAGGTCAGGAGTTTGAGACCAGCCTGGCCAACATGGTGAAACCCCATCTCTACTAAATATACAAAAATTAGCCAGGTTTGGTGGCATGCACCTGTAGTCCCAGCTATTTCAGGAGGCTGAGGCAGGAGAATTCCTTGAATCCGGGAGTTAGAGTTTGCAGTGAGCCAAGATTGCACCACTGCACTTCAGCCTGGCAACAGAATGAGACTCTGTCTCAACAACAACAACAAAAAAAAACCCTGAAAATGGCATTTTTAGTCTTCTATAAGAAAAGAAAGCCTATAAAATCAATTTTTCAATAGTGTGATCTTCAGTGGAAATATCACAATAGATGAGGCAATCAGGTAATTTCAGTACAGTAGGGAGACAGGCTGCCTGAGCGTACCTAGGAGGAATTTTGAAAGCATTTTCGAAGGAGAAGCCATCCCCATCTCTGGGAATGCCATGTGTAAAAAAGTCCCCCATGCACACATACATACAATTCCTGGTTTACCTTAGAAAGTTTGTTTTTATGTGTATATTTTAAGCATCAAAACAAATGTTTATCAGTTGTTAAACATACAGCACTTGGGGTTGAACTTGACAGCGCTCGGGAGAGGGCAGGTTTGGGATGTGTCTTTGTAGCACTGCAGTGCTCTGACACCGGAACACCTCTTACCTTCGTCTGTCTCAAGGTGAGGCGGCCGTAAAAACAGGACATAAATCTCCATCCATTTCTCAGAGAGGAAGGTGGAAAGTACCGTGATGACCATTTTAAGAAAAGACAGTGACACAAGGTGATGCTTAATTGATTTACTCAATGTCAAAAAGCAAATTAGAGGTAGAGATGGGCATGTCGTCCAGTCTCTTGCCTTCTGACTGGATGTTTTATTATCTTTGCAAACTTACCAACATATATATCATCATGAAGACTAAAATGTAAGAGTGTATGATGTTGTCAGACATCCCACTGAAACTGCTCTGTGCCTGGCTTCTGTGGTAGTGGAAGATTTGTCTAATCGGGGTCTGTGGCCAACCTGGTGACCCCTGTCATGTTCTCCAGTCCTACAGAGGTCATGTCAGACTAGGACCAGTTTTTACATTGCTTTAAATAATTTCCTGCAAGGTTTAGTCATGCCAATTATTTTTTCTTGTTTGTGTAATGAATTATTCCGTATATTTTGTGATAATCTGATAGTTGATTCACACTTTTTTACTTTCATCATTTGGAACTAACTGAGGTATTTATTGTTGGCCACCAGTACTTGGAGAAAGACAAAAGAACCTAGGGGAGGATGACATAAATAATTTAATTATGAGGATCAAACTCAAGGCTTATGACTTAAGTGTGAAATAAAATGAAGGCCAACAGATGATATCATCAAATGCTATAAAATCTAAAATGTTATGATAGGAGTGATGACAGAATATTTGTCCATTCTTCCTCAGGGATAATAAAAAGTGACGGTGATTGTATTAGTCAGTGATAGATGCATCGCATTTGCAAGGGTTCATTTGTAGGAAGGTAAGCAGCATGGAGACCCGGACCCCATGTCAGGAAGAAAACACTGGGGAAGGGGTCACAGATCACTCTTTTTCTGATCTTGGTCTTTGTTATATAGGTCATTCTTGATGATGTCTTTAAAAGAAAAAACTGTTCTCAAATGTTTTCAGTTCAAAATTGTTACTGTTCTCTGCTCCACAAATTC
This sequence comes from Saguinus oedipus, assembly GCA_031835075.1. Classification (NCBI taxonomy): domain Eukaryota; kingdom Metazoa; phylum Chordata; class Mammalia; order Primates; family Cebidae; genus Saguinus; species Saguinus oedipus. The sequence goes on from CM063182.1 coordinate 40,108,146, forward strand.
TGACATAAAAACATTCGAAGGCTATTTGTATTTCTACAACAAATATTTTTTTTTCCTTTAAACCAAGTAAAAATTTCAGGAAACACTGATATGAAAATAATCCTGTCAATTAAATTTCAATGCCAGGCAATAGACTGAGGAACATGAAAACATATCAAGGCAACTGGGAATGCTGAGCCTGAACTTTGCAAAGATCCAAAGTGATGCAATTAGCACCATTCAATAGTAAATGCCAAGACTGAAAACGCACTGTCCGATATTCTCAAAATGATGGAAGGTAGGGTGGAGGAAACTCCCCTTCCTGGGTCTTCGGGGTTAGGCGTCTGTGTATTTTAGCAATGATGAAGGTTGGGGTGAAGAAAACTCTCCTTCCTGGGTCTCTGGGGTTAGTTGTGTATCTGTTTTAACAATAATGGAAGGTGGAGTGAAGGAAACTCCCCTTCTTGGGTCTCTGGGGTTAGGTGTATACCTATTTTAGCAATGATGAAAGGTGGGGTGAAGGAAACTCCCCTTCCTGGGTCCCTGGGGTTAGGTATATACCTATGTTAGCAATGATGAAAGGTGGAGTGAAGGGAACTTCCCTTCCTGGGTCTCTGGGGTTAGGTGTATACCTATTTTAGCAATGATGAAAGGTGGAGTGAAGGGAACTTCCCTTCCTGGGTCTCTGGGGTTAGATGTGTGTCTCTTTTAGCAATAATGAAATGTGGGGTGAAGGAAACTCCCCTTCCTGCATGTCTGGGGTTAAGTCTTTGCCTATTTTAGCAATAATGAAAGGTGGGGTAAAGGAAACTCCCCTTCCTGGCTCTCCAGGGTTAGATGTGGGTCTCTTTGCTCTGCTACCCGCCTGCTGCTTTATCTGTCATGTCCCAGGTCATGTCTTTCTTCTATAAACACAACATTGTTTTTGGACACTCTTTGTACTGAAATTCTATAAAATTTAAGAGTATGTAAAGGTTCTCTTGTGATGATTTTAGGCAAGTTTCCCTTTTAACTCCTTCCAACAACGAAGCGGGTAAGAACTTGGGTGTGGAGTACGAGGGAGAGAGGGTTTGAGAATGCACCAACTTGTCTGGCTTTGGTGGCTATTATTGGTGACTTGGGAAAATAGGGAAGGGCAGAAAGAATAAAAAGAGGTAAAATTTTATTTAGGGTACAAGAATGCTGACATTCCTTGTCATTTGCATTAGATTTTTCACCTTGCTGTGATGTAAACATAGATTACAAATGCTCATGAAGTTAGAGGTTGCTCGTTGGCCATCACACAATCTAGTGATATAATGACAGTAAGACAGCATTAGAAAAAAGAGTGTGTTAGAGGTAGAAAGATAGATAACAGATAGTTTTTAAAACCTTTAATTTACAGGACAGTCATGGATTGAATTGTAAATGGGATGAAGAAAGGAATAAACTATGACTCTTAGGTTAGGGTTCTGATGAGGAAGGATTCAGTGCTATTAAACCCCATAGGGGAAAAAAAAAACAGTTCAGAGACGTATCTAGGAATCACAACATTTTCTAAGTCAGGAGTTTGCCATTATGTTAACCAGAAATCAATATCCTTTGTTAAGTAAAAGAAAATGATTTTGTAAGCAGACTGGACAGGAGAAATGCCTCCATGGATACTTGAGGTGTGGGTTAAGTAGTGGTGGTCCTGATGTGCCCTGGATGGGCAACCTTGCCCCACTGACTGTCCACTCCACTGCCGTGACGTCTGACATGTCCATGATACAACCGCACCTGGAGGCCAGATGACCAGGGGCGTCCCTACAGCTTTGGTCAGTTTACTGGAACCTGGTGCATTTTACCTCCTGGCCACTGAAACATCAGCTGAGGGAACAAGACAATAAAATTCCAGAGGCAGTTATATACTGCACATGGATGGACTGTGTCTTCTGGAAACTTCCAGGATCCATGGCACACGGATGGGCTGTGTCTTCTGGAAACTTCCAGGAGCCATTGCACACGGATGGGCTGTGTCTTCTGGAAACTTCCAGGAGCCATTGCAAATGGATGGGCTGTGTCTTCTGGAAACTTCCAGGAGCCATTGCACACGGATGGGCTGTGTCTTCTGGAAACTTCCAGGAGCCATTGCACACGGATGGGCTGTGTCTTCTGGAAACTTCTAGAAGCCATGATGCAATTTAGCATGAAACGAGGTCTGTATGAAATAGGCCTATTGGGGAGAAGAAATTATTTATCTGTACTCTTAGTACAATATTTGAAGGAAATGCTAAGTAATTGCTCATTCTTTTATATAAGTTCTTATTAATTTGAATATTTAGTCATTTAACTAATATCATAAAATGTAACAGACCTAAAGGAATAAAATGGTTCTAACTGAAAATAAAAATATGAAAGTATTCATCAAGAAGTGAAGGAAAATGTTCTGCTTCTGTTGGAAATCTGTGCTGTTATTCATGTTCCTGGCTATGAAAATGTATTGAAAATATTTGTTGTCAGTTCATTTATCATCCTCAAATTAAATTCATTATGACCAAAATAACACTATTTGGCATTCCTAATGCTAAAGATGTCTGCATTGACTTTCACATATTATGTAAAATAATTTATGGAAATGTTTATTTCATTATGTAAATATGTCACCACACATTTGCACATCGATATTTAATGAAAGCTGATGGAACTCCCTCTTCAGAAAAGCAGTTTATGAAACTGTGTAGGTCCCATTTTAGGTTTGTTAAGTAATATTGAATCCATTCTCAAATTCCCCTAATTGCATATTTCTGGTTGAATCCTATTTTTAAATCCTCCCAAGTTTTGTAAAATTCAGAAAGTGTTAAAATTTGAAAAGCATACATTTATTTTCACGATTTTGAAAATCAGTTCACTGATTTCCGTGTAGAAAACACAGTGAACTTTGTGTTTTTATAACATTTTGAAATCACCAGAAACTTACTATTTTATTTGACTCAAAGATACTTACAGATACATCGTCTGGAATTAAGATCAGCACCAGTTAACTATAGTAACGTGTACATTTCACTCTTTCTATTTTCACTGCCAGACTGCAGATACAGTAAACAATGCATGTTCTCTGTGCTTCCTCTGCCTTCATGGAGGTTCATTTCTAGACCAAGTAATGAGATATTTGCATGGGGAAACTTGGAAGAATAAGACACACAGAGCACCTGTCATTGTATACTTGTCGGATTCACAGGAAATTCGAGGAGGAGGAAGAGCCTTCAGGAGGAATATCCAGGGTAGGGTAGGAGGGCTGCAGCCTTAAGGGAGCTTGATCTTAAAGGACAGGCAGGATCTGGGCAATACTATAGCATAAAGGACCATGAAACTGGGTGCAGAGGGCCTCAGCAGGTGCCAGGGTCCTTAGAAGACTGGGAGCAGGGTGAACACTCGCCATGGTGTCTTGACAACCACGTAGTCAGCAACAACAGCAATCCTGTGTGCAGTGAGGGAGGCTTAGACTGAACACTGGAAGCTTAGAAAGCAGAGGATTCGATGTACCTGACGGTAGGTGCGGGGAGCTTTGCAAGATGTTGGTGGCTAGTTTCACAGGAGCAGTGGAAAGAGGAGAGGTGAGGTGGAAGAGGCTGAGTTGTGGGTCTTTCTGATGAATCTGGAAATGCAGTGGCAGTGCCTTTTTGGGAAGAGATGGAACTCACAGGCTTTGTTCACAAAAACGTTGGTTACATATTCTGTTTTGCTTTGTATTTTGCTACTGAACGCTTTATGATCAGTGAGGTGCCAAAGTGTGTATGTCAGGGGCGCAAGTGTGCCGCAAGCAGGCTTGGTATCCCAGGAAGCAGGGTGAGTGTGCACGCCAGTGCGGCAGCCAGCTGGCGTAGGTTATCAGTGCCTCAGGAATAAGCCCAGAGAGGACAGGCTGGCACCCGCCAGCCACATTTAGGCTAATGGATGGCAGTCACTCAACAGAAATTCTTTCAAACAATGAGATACTGGAAAGGAGGAATGGCGCTCTTGCATCCTAACGCAGCAGTGGTCTAGCGTAGTCTGTCATTTCTCAGGAATTGATGACGTGGCTCCATTGCTCAAGGTGGTGAATTCTTGCATATGGTGGGACAGTTTGTTTGTATTTATTAGTTGTAGAATAATAAAAGTATCAGCCTCTGAGTTATAACAGCAGCAATAAATTTAGGTATTGTTGATAATCCCTTATATTTATACAGATTTTACTTCTATGAGGAGCCTCATGTGTTTTCACAAATCCTTTACTTTTTCATGTAAAAATCTCTGCAGCATAAGGGAGCGAAGCAGTAAGCATTGCACTTCACAGCTAAGACTGGAAGGAGGGATGAGGCAGGGAAAGGGTGTGTGAGGGATGAGTCTGGAATAGAATTTGGGAAGAACTCAGTTGTCTCCCATTTTTTCTCATCCTCTGTACTTCTCCAAACCAGTGCCAGGGCCACAGGCTGACCACAGCCTCTCCCAGTGGGCTTCACCTCACTCCTCAGTTTCACTGCTTCTATTTGGGGTCCTAACATTGCCCCGTGTAGACCTTGCCTTTCTCCTAGACGGACTCACTTCCTTCCCTCCCTCCTTCCCTCCTTCCCTCCCTCCCTCCCTCCCTCCTCCCTCCCTCCCTTCCTCCATTCTGTTCCTTCTCTTCCTTTCCTTCCCTCCTTCCCTCCTTCCTTCCCTCTTTCCCTCCCTCCCTCCTTCCTTCCCTCTCTTTCCCTCCCTCCTTCCTTCCCTCTCTTTCCCTCCCTCCTTCCTTCCTTCCCTCAGCTCTCTCCACTTTCTACTCTCACCCCTCTGTCCTCTCTTTCTCTCTTTCTCCCTCCCTACGTCCACTGATAGAGGCTCCTTTCCAGCACTAAATAAACAATGTACAGGTTTTCCCGCTTGTCCTTTCTTTCTTCTCACTCATGTCCATGTTCCACTTTGCTTCTGATTCTCTCTGAAGTAGAACATACCTGTGTCACTTTCCTGTGCAGTCCTCTCTGTTGTTTTTCCCTATTACATGCCGAGTTGGTCTCCCCTGCTTGGCACTCCAGCCGGGCCCTTTCCAGTCTTTCCTGTGACCTTTCCTGTCTTCTCTTTAATCCTTGACTCCATCACAATCGCCACATGTTTAAAAGGAAGCATCGGCAGATACAAATGCTCCTGTAAATTGTTCTTCCCAGCTGCCATGCGATGTGAAGCCTTTTGCACCTGGCCTGTTCTCCCTTTGAGTGGATGGCATCCAGGAGGCCCCTAGACCTGTTCAAACCCTCTCTCCTGAAAGGCTCACCCAACCCGTCTAGCTACCAAGTTACTGGTTTTCTTTGTGGCTCTCAAAGGCAAACCATAGCAATCATCATGTGGTTTTAGAAGTAATTATTTTACTGTCTGTCATTCATTAGACAGGGGAAGATAAGAGCCCTGTTTTATTTTACTCTTCTCTCCGTGCCCCCACCAAGAATCCTGATAGGTTTGAAAACAAATGCTTCTTTTAACAGCTCATTGTTTTTCTTAATTTATTTTTTATTGGGAAGTAGTAATTGTATGTATCATGGGCTCACTGTGATGTTACAATGCATATAATGTATAGTTAGCGCCTAATCATAAGTTCTTACCACCTTGTATAAGTTAGAACAACATTCGCCAACTGGATGTATTTAAAGATGAATTTAGAGTGAAATTATTTCAGTTCATCCATATGCGTGCCTGATCCTGGTCTTGCTCCAAGTTCTCCCACTCTGAGTTTTAAATACCCTCAACACAAAACATACGTGCATAGTGGTAAAAATCAGTGTTATTTCTCTGACACTTCTCAGAATTGATATTAACTATTTGAACTGCTGGAAGCTCTGCATAAGATCAGAGTATGGCCAGCATTAAATTCACTTTGAATTAGTGTAATATATTTAGAATTATGAAGTGTTTCAAGATTGGCTTATGAAATTCTTAGGTATATTTAACTTGCTTTATGATTTCTTAATAATTTGCTTGATAAAAAATAAGATAGTTCCAAAAACATAGATAATGAGTTTGGTTATCTGATTTTCATTCTGAACATTTACAGGCTTTTTGATGTTTTATCTTAAGCTCAGAAGTTTACATTTCTGTTTAAACATTGTCAACGTCCGGTTTACTGTTGCTATTTTTTAGAAATTGTGGAATATCTTACCATGGGGCTGGTCATGTAATTACAAAATAGTAGCACCAAAAACATAGTATATAGGAAAAATTAAATAAATTAATTGAAAATAGTAGCTAACAAAATAACTCAATTTGAAACCAATAGCATCTATAACTTTAAAAAAATTGATGTCTAGTTTAAAAGTCAAATGCACACACACTTCACCTAGAATTTTATTCTTGAAAAAAGAAATATGCATTGTAAAACATGGATCAATCAAACATTTCAGAAAATTCATTATTAATGAACTTTCCTTCTCAAGCAACCTACAAAAAATAAGTTTAAGCAGTAACCTTTGAAACTCCCTTTCTATTCAGATGACTGCAAATAGAGTTAATAAAAAGCAATATCAAGTTTTTAATGTAGTTCTTCTTTACACTGAAGAAAACAATGTGAAAACACTGTTCTTTTTTTCTTTTACATGACAGTCTTTCTTAGATCGGTAAAGAGATTTTTCCCTAAAAGGTACATTATCCAAATTGAAATGTGTTAGATAAGTCAAGAGATACTACATTTCTGTGAATACTTCAAGCTCTTTTCAGTTGCTCATGAGAGAATATATCAGAGATTCCAAAATGACCAGTATTCGTTTTCTTCAATTATATTTTCAGAGGTCACCTGAGCATGAAAGTACTTTCTCAAGAGTTGCTTAGATAGAAGCTAAAAAAAACTCATGTTACTATGAGCTCATTGTTCAGTCTGATGTATGAAATGGATTAAGTCTAGAGCTGATTCTCTTGATACACATGTACTTTATTTGGAAGATAAGAACTAAGTCCAAATACTTAAAAGTTAAAAGCAAGTCTCTTAAAACTCTAATAATGTATTAGACTTAGAAGATACATTGGATTTAATTCTTAAAAATATTGACTGGGTAATTACTGCAAAATATGTGGAGAAGTAATTTTCATCAGCCGGCTGTTTGGAGTTAACTAAAACATTTTGTTCACAGCATTTTTTTGTGTTTATGACTTAAGACGAAATCACGAGAAAACAGAAAGAAATAGAATTACTCAAACTTTGATTGTATCAATAGTGCTTTGACATAAAGAACTTGATTTAGACTTTTTTTAAGTTTCTAGAGCATAAAGAAAATACAGAACCAGTAGTTGTACCCTGATTTGTTGCAGACTAGTGGCTTCAAGATAGAAAAGGATACCTTTTCTATATATTTTGTTATTACTCTTCAGCAGGCTTAAAATTGATCAGTCAAAAGTTCCTTAAATTCACATTAAAATGGAAATATCTGTTTTCAGAGGAATATTTTTGTAGAATTAAATATAATCTCTTTTAAACAACTTGAGATTTCTTAAAACATGGAAACATTCTCTTTTGAAACAGTGCAGAATCAACATCATAGAATTTTATGTTGTCCTTTCAGAATTCTTCTATTACGTCAACTAGTTTTACCAATATTTAAAAACAGTGTTGACGTTTTTAGGAGACAGTGATTATATACTAGTCTTTAAACACACTGCAAATGAAGCTCAGTTGAAATGTGTCTCATACAATTTGCAGAAAGAGAAACAGCAGGCTAGGCTGTATCCTAATGAATGTGGGTAAAGTAAGGGTCCAGGGGGGTCTGAAGCGCCAGATCGGAGTCCAACTGCCTTTGAGATCCCCAGATATGCTGGCATTCTGTGGTGCGAAGGACACAGTTTAAGGGTGGAGGCAGCACTCTTCATGGTGCAAGCAACAGGAAGTAGAAGCTTCAGGTTTCTAGGGACCTTTCTCCAATCCTTGAAGGTATTGAAGGGTGTGATTTCAATGCTACTTCCCAATATAAAAGCCTGTGACTCTCCCTGCAACTGTGTGTAAACCATCAAATCCTGCCATGATCTTTAAGAGAACAAAGCTCCCTTCAGTCTACTGAAAATTGGAAAACTGAATTTTAGAATGGCCAAATACTTTCAATTTTCTGACAGGGAAAAGGAATATATTTTATAAAAAGACATTGGGTAAGCCTAGAGGCTTCAGGTGTTTAGCAATCAGGTGTGGAACTTTTTGCAAAATAATAAATGTCATAATGCTGTCAAGGTCTTAAGTGATCTTTTGCCAAAACAAGAAAAGGCATCAGAAGAAAAAGGAGACAGCTGGTCTTATAAAGAGAAGCTATCCTGCCATAAATAACGTAGCTTAATTCATCTGCATGACAAGATGTAGCTTAAGCAGTGAAAAACAACTTTTGAGATTGAATGATAGAAAAAGCACTAAAACAGGTATTTCCATAACAAATTCCAATGCAAATGAAATTTAGTAGACATTTTAATGAATTTATCTTTTTTTCTTTGCTTGTTTTGAAATGTTTCTACCTTTCTCAAAAAAAATGTTTTAATGCAAGTCTTGGGGCAGAGGAAAACATTTCTTCAAACTAATTTTAAAATAAGGATATTTTTGGATTTTAGAACTTTGTTAAGGTTTTTGATTGAAGTCTTTAAAAGCCATTAATTCTGATCATAGAGGTATATTCTGGATTACCTTTAAAGAATTAATACCTATCCACTACCTGTAGAGCTTCTGGCCATAAACTATCGAAACAGTTTGTAAATCCCATAGGAAAATCAATGTCATTACTTTATCAACATAACTATATGTCTCCAGTAAAGAAATTATTTTTATGACAAACTCTTTTGTTCAATCAGGACATAATTTATTGTCAAAATCACCACAGAAAGCCCACAACTTATGATGGTTCAACTTACAATTTTTCAACTTTATAATGATGTCAAAGCAATATGCTTTCAGTAGAAACTATACTTTGAGTACACACGCAACCATCTGTTTTTCATTTCCTGCACAGTATTCAATACTAGCACAAATCACCATAAATCATCTAGCACAAAGCCTATTTTATAAGAAAGTGTTGACTGCTCACTGACTACAGGCTCATGCTTATAATTCCAGCACTTTGGGAGACTGAGGTAGGTAGATCACTTGAGGTCAGGAGTTTGAGTCCAGCCTGGCCAACAGGGTGAAACCTCATCTCTACTGAAAATACAAAAATTAGCCAGGTTTGGTGGCATGCACCTGTAATCCCAGCTACTCGGAAGGCTGAGGCAGGAGAATCACTGGAACCCAGGAGGCGAAGGTTGCAGTGAGCCAAGTTCATGCCACTGCATTCCAGCCTGGGCAACAGAATGAGACTCCATCTTAAAAAAAAAAAAAAAAAAAAAAAAGAAAGAAAATGTTGACTATCTCATGTCAACATTCATTGTTTGTCATTAGTAGTGGGGAGGACTATCTCGTGTCAACACTTTCTTGTAAAATAGGCTTTGTGATAGATGATTTTGCCCAACTCGAGGCCAAGAGGTAAGGCCACATCTCTAGGCCAACTCTACATGATTCTGCCCAACTCTAGTCATATTTATCGTAGGCTAGGTGAATTTAAGATATTTGCAAAGTTAAGTATGTTACACAATTTTCTGCTTAGGATAGTTTCCACTCTTGATGGGTTTCTTGACGTTAACCCCATTTATTAAGTTGCGCAGCCTCTCTAGTCACCTTGACCACTTCTTAGTGCAGGCTTCCATCATCCCCAGCAGATGTGTGTGTGTTTCAAAGCTTAATTTAGAAGCATTGCATGGAATATTCCAACTCTTCCCCCATTCTGAGTCTGACACCAGACTTCACCACCAGCAGGCAAGTCTAAATAATGCCAGGCATACATACAGTTTTTAAACTTTAATAAATCAGTGAGTTATTTTAATGTTATTAATAGCCAGCTTTAATAATCCCATCCTGGACTTCGGTGAGTTTCCCTTTCAGAACATGTATTCATGCAACAAGCATTTTTATAAACTTTAAAAGAAAATCTCGATTTCTCGTGCACTTTGAAGACTGGGAAGCTCAGGTGACCGTGAGTGTAGCTTGTTAAGGTCAACACCTCCTGGGTGCTGGGTGTGGAATCCCACTGTCCCCTGGGCCCACTGCCTTTCACAGCTTCCTTTTTCATGGACAGGACCTGTGTGTCCTGTTAGCATAGGTAACCCTCAACTCTCAAAGAGACTTTTAAATTTTCCCAAGATCCTGTTCCCGTGGTACTGATAATAGTGATAGATGTTGAATTCTTTTGTTTTATATTTTTACACCCTGATTTTCTGTGCCTAATGGATATTTCCAATTCTGTGTTCCATTGGCATTTGGTACGCAGCATGCCTAATGTAAATTCCAGATAGGGCAACATTTTGGAGGATGGTTTGTTATTAGTAGTGAGGCGTATTCCAGGTGCGTCAGGGAGAATCAGCACCCCCAACAAGTCATTCTGCCTCTCATTTGCTGGCGGTCATCCCCAGTCTTGGACAGGACCACTTTCTAAAGAACTGTTCAGATATTCACTTCTAAACCCCCAAACCTAGTCACACACATTACAACAATAACAACAATAAAGACTCTTGCTTCTTTTTTTTGTGCTCTCTGTAAAAACAAATGAGCACTGAATAATCTGTAATAATCATGGATTTTGTCATACATGATGGGACAGTTGAATGTCTTCCTTTCTGTCCTGTTTTCTTGGCATTGTGCAGTAAGATGAAGATTATCAAATATTTGAATGATTCTGAAACTGGAGATGATTGAAACCTTCTCCCTAATTCCTGCCTCCCCTTTGTGGACATTGGGGACATTCCTTTGATTTGTACCAAAATCGATATACTCTTCTTCTCCTGAATTCCAGTCATCTTGAATTAAAATGATGTCTCTTAAATAGATCAGAGTTACTGTAAAAATAATAACGTTATAGTTGATAAAGAGTGACTCTTTATAGAAGGAAACCTTATGGAAGGAAGTTTTCTTAGACACTGAGTGTAAAGGACCAAGCACGTACTCTTTATACAAAATTGCAAATCTCAGTCTTGATTATTCAGACATCAGCAGGGTAAAATTATATTGTGAATTTAAGAATATGTTTTCCTCAATGGAAGGCATCTCAGACTCCAACTTGACAGGAGGACTTAGCAAAAGTCACACATTCATTTTAAAATTTAATTTCGTTTTGAGAAAAGGAAGCATTCAAAGTTAAGCAGAAATAGAAGTAAACAGACCATGTGGCCCTTCAAGTTTCCAGCTCTCATTCTTACAATTGTCAAAATTTGCATCATGATATGAAGAGAAATATGTTCCTGTAAGACTGTCTACACAGATGGCCTTAAAATATTGCCTATCATAAAAGCAATATACAGCTCTCAGTACTGCAGAAGCTAAATCTTCATTTCCGTCATCTATTTCTGTGAGTTTAAGAGCTTATTTTGATGAGGTCATTATAATGATTCATTTCTGGAGTTTCCGTTGTATGTAGATTTCCTCAAGAGCCTTGTAACCATGCACCATCAGGAGTGTGGTCGGCAGTAATTCAGGAGCCCCTAGTTTTCTGTGGGCAGGAACAACTTTTTCTTTTCCCATGAAGTTGAAATCTTGGAGTTTGGAGGAAGCTGTCAGGAAAGTGGGTGCCTCTTGAGAATGGGATAGAATACGTGCCAGCTGTCAGGATTCTGCAGAGCACCCTGGCGGTGCCCATGGGTGGTTGCTCTTCCTTGGAGGTCTGGGTTGTGACAGAGAGGGACATAGAGGCAGCAGGGGAACCCATTCATAAGAGGGCACTGGGGCTCACCAGAGAATCCAGTGTGCAGACTGCAGGCTTGGACTGACAGGTGAAGTTGTGGAACTCTTTGGAAAAGAAGAGCTTGTAAATAGGGAAGAACAAATAAGGTGATCGAACCTTAAGAAATCACAAATGGACACTTTACAAAAGAAGACATACATGAGGCCAAAAAACATATGAAAAAATGCTCATCATCACTGGTCATTAGAGAAATGCAAATCAAAACCACATTGAGATACCATCTCATGCCAGTTAGAATGGTGATTATTAAAAAATCTAGAGACAACAGATGCTGGAGAGGATGTGGAGAAACAGGAACACTTTTACAGTGTTGGTGGGAATGTAAATTAGTTCAACCATTGTGGAGGACAGTGTGGCGAGTCCTCAAGGACCTAGAAATAGAAATTCCATTTGACCCAGCAATCCCATTACTGGGTATATATCCAAAGGACTATAAATTGTTCTACTATAAGGACACATGCACACGAATGTTCATTGCAGCACTGTTTACAATAGCAAAGACCTGGAACCAACCCAAATGCTCATCGACGATAGACTGGACAGGGAAAATGTGGCACATATACACCATGGACTGTTACGCAGCAATCAGAAATGATGAGTTCGTGTCCTTTGTAGGGACATGGATGAACCTGGAGAACATCATTCTCAGCAAACTGACACAAGAACAGAAAATGAAATACCGCATGTTCTCACTCATAGGCGGGTGATGAACAATGAGAACACATGGAAACAGGGAGGGGAGCACTACACACTGGGGTCTATTGGGGGGAATAGGGGAGGGACAGCGGGGGAGGGAGCTGGGGAGGGATAGCATGGGGATAAATGCCAGATGAGGGTGAAGGGGAGGAAGGCAGCAAATCACACTGCCACATATGTATCTATGCAACTATCTTGCATGTTCTGCACATGGACCCAAAACCTAAAATGCAATAAAAAAATAAATCACAAATGGGTAACAAATAGCCCCAATACAGACCCAACTTTCTTTTCCCCTTTGTAAATTCATAATCTCCTTTTTTCTTCCTACTCTTTAAGGAGCTTTAGCAACCTTGTTTGTTTTGTCTCTGTTTTAAGGCAAATGTACATCCTGTCTTGAGTTCTGTTCGTTCCTTCCCTTCCTTTCTTGCAGGTTTTGATCTGGTGAAATGTGAGGATCCAGGCATCCCTAACTATGGCTATAGGATCCGTGATGAAGGCCACTTCACCGACACTGTAGTTCTGTACAGTTGCAACCCAGGGTATGCCATGCATGGAAGCAACACGCTGACCTGTTTGAGCGGAGACAGGAGAGTGTGGGACAAACCGCTGCCTTCGTGCATAGGTGAGTGCGGAAGCCGGGCGGGCTGTTGTGCAGAAGCCCGGCCTCGCGGTACGCGCACCATGTTGTTTTGACTTCCTTTATTAGAAAAGAGGAGGAATTTAATCACACTTTCCAGTGTGAGTTTTAGGTATTCTGAGGTTTGCATGTGTCTGTGGGTGTGTGTTTTCAGGTATGAAAGACAGATTTTCTAGTTTTCTTTTACGGAGACTCTAGGTACAGTGTTATTATTAAAATTATCACGAGTATCTTATTGCTTTATGCTCTCAACTTAATTGCATGGAGGATAAAGACTTTCTACAGAGTTAATGATGTGGAAGGAGTAAAGAAATGATCAGGAGCCCTAGATGATGGTGATTCTTTTTCTCTATGTATGTAATGCAGACATAATGACTCTGGTTTTGAAAAATAGCTAAATAGAAACGTGTGGTGCCTGAAGTTTAATGTTCCCGTCTCTCTATGAATTCTGCAGCCGAATGTGGTGGTCAAATCCACGCAGCCACATCAGGACGAATATTGTCCCCCGGCTATCCAGCTCCTTATGACAACAACCTCCACTGCACCTGGATCATAGAGGCAGACCCGGGAAAGACCATTAGGTACTTGTTTTATTTTGGTTTCAGTGATTTGAGGAAAGAGATGTGCCTTCTGTTCTTATAGCAGAGGTAGCAGTACACCAGATATCCATGGTTAAAGTTTCTCAACTAAAGAAGAGAAGGTAAAGCTGTAGCTAAATGTTTTATTGGCTCTCTTGATGACTTCGCTATTCCCCTGAAACCGTTCATTAAGTCCTATATAATAAAGACAAAATGAGAGGGTATCAGTTAGCTTCTGCTGCCTAACAAACTATACCCAAAGTTTAGTAGCTGAAAGAACATCATGACTGTGTGTGTTACCTGGGTTGTTCTGATCTGGGTTCCTGTGGTAGGCTGGTCAGGGTGGGAAGGTTGTAGCAGCAATGGATGACACACGTCAAACTTCTGCTTGCCTTATACTTGCTAAGGTGCCGTTTGTCAAAGCAAGTCTCATGGGCCAGTCCAGACTCAAGTTATGAAGAAATAGACTGTACTGCTCCTTTAATAGAAGAGAAGCAAAGTCATATTTTAAAAGGGCTTGTGTACGTGGATGGGAACAATGTGTGTCATTTTGCAATATACCAAAGTAACTTTAAGGTAGACCAAGGAAGTGCTCTAATCTAAAGTAACACATATAAAAGAAAATCACTGCAGATTTCAGAAAATGATGCAAACATTTAAGCAGAAAGTGTTCAGTTCCAATAGTGAGTTCTACATTATTATGTGAGTTATTTAAACCAACAAAAAGTAGTATTTTTAAAGTAGTCAGAAATCTGTCTCAAAAGCCATACCACATGAATCAAAAGGTAATTTTAAAATAAGTTCTTTATTTTTAGTTCTTGTTGAAAATGAAGAGGACACGAAGTCCTTAACAATATTTCTTAAAATTTCTTTTTCCTTCAATTAAGCTTTCTGTTCATTGTTGTTGTTATTAATTCTCTGTACAAAATTTGCTTTTGGGAAGCTCTGGCCTCCAGTGGCCTTAGTCTGCACTTCTCAAGTGTCTCTGCTCCTTGCTCATGCCATGGTGCCCAACAAAGACTAAATGAATCTGCCTAGCTGCTTCAGCTCCTCCTTCACATTTGTGAAGCTGAAAAACAGCAGCAGCAGGTCAAAGCCAGGCTGGACACAGTGGCTCATACCACCTGTAATCCTAGCACTTCGGGAGGCCGAAGTAGGTGAATCACTTGAGGTGAGGAATTTGAGACCAGCCTGGCCAACATGGTGAAACCCTCTCTACTACAAATATAAAACTTAGCTGGGCATGGTGGCACGTGTCTGTAATCCCAGCTATTCAGGAGGGTGAGGCAGGAGAATTGCTTGAAGTTGTGGGGTGGAGGTTACAGTGAGGTGAGATCATGCCACTTCACACTAGCCTGGGCGAAAGAGTAAAACTCTGTCTCAAAAATCAAAAAAAAAGTCAAAGAAGCATCTTTCTGGGGAAGTGGAAGAATGAAAAATATTCATAAACAAATGATTTATGTCCTTTTTCACAAAAGCCACCCTATCAAGCTTGTAATGTGTATTACATAGATATCATAGACATTTCACTACAACTTTATAACTGAATAAAAATAAGATGGGATGAAGTGGAGTGAGGGAAATGCATATTCTGTTACAGGATACTATTTTTGTACATCTGACATCTAATGTCTTTGAAGTTCCTGTGTTTCACTGTTTATTTGGTCACATTAACAACGTGGGAGTGAGTTGAACTTATGTGGTACAAACTATAAGCACTTATAAACCCTATGTAAGAAAGAGTCTCACTACCTAAAAGGAGCAAGAAGAAAAGTTACAGAATATCTAGAATGCAGATATCTTAGGGTGGTGTTTCTGCTGCTGTGATAGAATATTACAGACTGGGTAATTTATAAAGAACAATTTATTTGCCTAACAGTTCTGGAGGCTGGGAAGTCCGAGGGTGTGACATTGGCACGTGGTGAGAGAATCACACAGCGAGGAAGTGCAGTAGAGACAGAGAGAGGAAATGGGGCCAAGCTTGCACTTTCATCAGGAGCTCACTCCCAGTGTAACCCCCTCCCATCAACACAGCATTCATCCCTGCACGAGGGCCCAGCCCTTATGACCTCGTCACCTCTCAAAGGCTTTCACTTTAAATATGGCAATTAAATTTCAACATGAGTTTTGGTGGAGATGCTCAAGTCACAGGACACACTATTTTATAATAACTCATTTTAAAATTAGTCTGTCCTTAAGATAAATGATTAATCTGATGATTATTGATCTGTTAGGACAACCATAAGGTATATCAGAGTAACAGGATTTAATATTTCACATTCCTCATGAAAGTCAGTAAAGGCACGTTTCTATGGAAATAAATAGGCCAGGCATAGTGGCTCACACCTGTCATCCCAGCACTTTGGGATGATGAAGCAGGAGGATGACTTGAGCCCATTTGGGCAAGGCTGCATGCACTGAGCTGTGATCACACCACTGCACTCTTAAGTGAATAAATAAATTAAATATTAGTTCTTAACTTTGAATTCACAAATACTAGATTTGAGCAATGTAAAAACCACTCCACTGGCTTTGATTTTGAAAAGTTGTGGAAATCATCTACAATAATGGAATAACTTTATATAAAAAAATTTATTTTCTTTTAGAAGGATTGCAAATTTTTGTTTTTCTTACAATTTCCTTTATGGTTTAATTTTCTGGAATTAGAGTGAGTGCTGCCTTTCTCTAAATGCAAATCAAGTGATGGATTCACTCTTTGTAGGTGAATCTCATACTTTGTTTATATGTTAATGAGAAAAGAGAATATAAGTTAATAAAAAATGAGTTAATAATGTGCAGTTTTTATAGTGTAAACTGACTTTAACATTTAATAATTAAAATTTTAGAAAAGTTCATTGCATACATCAATGAGTTTTTCTGGAGAAATTTTCTTCTTATACATATCTTTTAATATGAGGGTATACACTATCAAATTTATAAATATGTCTATTAAATTTAAAGGATAAACTTCTTCTGTTAAGGAAGTTAAGTTGGTAGCATTAGTGTTTATTATTAATTTCCTCAAATGACATTCAACTTAATCCAAAAATGTTTTCAGTGATTATACCACTCTTCATTAAAAATATAAATGCAATTTTTAGTAAGGCAATCTGGAAAAATCATAATCAGTACATAAATTGTACTAAGACTTAGAAAAATGGTGTCTGGTCTTAGCCTTGATATTAGCTGGCATGTTTAAGTCTTATTTATTTCAATAGTAACATAGTCAATATTACCTATAATGTTAAGTTGAAAATGGGGAATATGCCAGTCGTATAAACATGAACCCAGGGATTAATTCAGCTATTTAAAATGTCTTAATATAAATATAATCATTACTATGCATTTATACTGTGATTCCTTAGTGTAAATATTTTCACTCTCTAGGGATGAATAAACAGAAGGATCTTTGATAATATGAAAAGGCTTGTTTCAATACTTTAGGCCAATTATCACAGGGCTATATGGATTTCATTGAGGCTCAGAGCAATTTCTGCCTATATAGTGCAATTCTTCCTTGTTTGAGGTAATACAACACCCCAAAATAGTTATTGTTATGGGGAACTTGGGTCTGGAAGAATTTGTAATTTTAACATATATGCTACAAAGCAGTTATCTGAGCCAAATTTAATTAAAAGTCTAATCACAAGACACTAGTAAGTTTAGCCCCATTGAAAGTTATATGGTAATATTTCTCTAAAAGATCCAGTGTATTTCATTGCCAGACAGAACCATGATTTATATAATAGAAGTAACAGCATTATAAACTTCAGCTAGCAGCATTAAAGGCTATGTTTTACATAACCATATGTGTACATTGTTCCTAAGATTTAATTGCTTTTCTGCCAGTGTAATTGTCTGGAAAGCTCACTTTGAATGTATTTCTGTTCCTAATTGTTAGCAGGAAATTGCATTTGGTAGTATAGTTGAAGGGAATTATTTTTAATAAGCTCACATAGTATGAAAAACATTGGAGGCATATAAAAAATGTATCAAGGTTGTCAAAAGCATTCCTATGCAGACATTTAGAAAGAGTAACTGTGGTTTGATGACCTTGGTGTTCTGCCTGCTGTCCTGCCCTGAATTTTCTTCCTGGCATCATCAGGTTGTAGAGCGATTAAAATTGCACTGGAGATCTAGGAATATTAATCCATTTCTGATCAACCTTCCAGATCCCAATAGGAAATATACTCATGAGGAAAACTAGACATTTATCTCCAGTCTCCATGTCCAGCCTCTGTACATAAACCACAATTGGGTGCATTTTCCATATGTAACAGGTATGGGGCCAGTCAGGAATCAAAGCATATCTAATTTCTCCATTCCTATCAAGATCACTATGGACCTTTCCCTTATTTTTTATAGATAATGCAAAGAAACAACAAGTTAAGTGAATTTCAGCCAGGAAATAAAAAAAGAGCTGTAGAGGTCTACAGTTTTTCCCTATGCCTCTACTCAGAGGTCCATTCCAGACCCTCTGAATCTGGGGCTCTGGGAGCAACTGCTGGGCATGGGTTACTTAGGAGATCCTGAGTCAGAGGGAAGAAATCTGCAACCTGCTCATTTTGCAAGGTTCTGAAACAGTTTCAGTTGCCACAGTTTGGTTAAATAACGCCAGCTCCCAAACACACTACTCATATTTCAGTTGCCATGATACATAAACTGTGAGGAAGTACATGAAGGACACTCTGAGCTCTTCAGTACCCAAATCACCATATGGATAGCAAGGCACATCCTCATCACTGGTGTCCTCTTTCAGTGTCTGCTATTCAGTGCATGCACAGACAGCAAAGAGAGTAGTTGTGTTGTCTTCTTTGCTCCCAGTGATCAGTGCACTTCATGTCTTACAAAATTGGATTCTCCAAAGAAGGAATTGCCCAGAAAAATGGACATGTAATGATGAAATGAAAAGTGATTATCATGGGAGGTTAAACTCCAATCACACATAAATGGAATTACAGGAGAAGTAGCTGAGACAGGAATACTGCCATTGCTGTGGAGAAAGACCTTAGATAGGCAGCCAGGGAAACTCAGCTGAGGAGGATGCAGGAATGTAAGGGAGGCTGTGATGAGAACAATGGAGACGTCCAGAAAAAAAGTGACTATAGGAAAAAATATTAAAGAAACTTCTGGAGACATTTCAGGATCGGAAAAGCACAAAAGATAAAATTGTGGAAGCTGATCCAAACTTCCCTGACTTCTCTCCCCAGCTCCTCACATTTCATCATTATTTCATCATCATTGTCATGATTCCCTATTTGTGTTAATGTCTCCCTCTAAGGGATGGGAGGTTTAATCTTTATTGTTGTCTTCTGTTGCTTATTTTTCCTTTCTCAATATCCAATAATTTTCCACCTAAAGCAACATAAGACTGAATATCTCATGGAATTATTTGGATAAATTACATGAGATTTCTTCAGATTGGGCGCTGAAAAAAAATGCATGGAATCTGATACCAGAGTCTGTCATTTCTCCACCTGTTTATGTTTCCTTTCTTCTTCTTATCCACAATTACCAATTCCCATGACTTTACTGTTACCTTAATCTTCTCTCAACTGGACTTCCCTCTCCATTCTCTCAAATGTCCCCACTGTACATTGACAAGCACCAGCTCCTTGCCCAGAACCAAAATACCCTCTAGCATTTAGCCAACTATGCCTTTACACATGTATCTTTGGCTGCTCATAGAAACTTTATACTTCAGCACAAAGAAACGACTGATCTCTATCCACAGCCTGTGCTACTGTGGTGCTCTCTTTTTACACACACTCTTGAGTTTCTCCTCATTGACTCATCTCCAGCTTCTTCCCCTCTCTTAGGACCCAGTTAAAATGTCAACATCAAAAATTTGTTTTTATTATTTCATCCAGAATTATCCTATGTCCTTCCCTATGCTCATTATTTCTCTCCATCAGTTACCTACCTTCTGTACTTATCATCTCTGTTAATATCATATCCACATGTCAAGACCTCCATGGCAAGCTTCACTAGCTCCCACACTCCTGTGATCTCCATGTCTCATTCAGACCACATCTGAAGCCTCCCAAACACTCCTCCCTGCTCACTACCCAGCTCCTTTGCTGTGCAGACCCTCCTAACTCACCAGACCTCTTCACTGACCACCGTGCAAGGGCTGCCTTGCTCTCACTGAGCCCACTCCAAGCAATATGGTTTGTTTTCTTTATTTTAAAAGTTTATGTTTATGTCTATAAAATTAATGTCTATATAGAGACTTTGAAAAGAATTTAAAAACACCCATGAAGAAATTATGCATTATTCCCCTATAGACATCAATGTTAACATGTTGGAAAACGTCTTACGTGTCTCAATATATATTCTGTGGTGTGGACGAGCATTGGTAAACATTGTGTCTCTTGTTCGTTGTTTCTTTCATTTTTTTTCTTTGAGACAGAGTCTCGCTCTGTTGCCCAGACTGGAGTGTGGTGGCGTGATCTCAGCTCACTGCAACCTCAGCCTCCTGGGTTCAAGCAATTCTCCTGCCTCAGTCTCCCGAATAGCTGGGATTACAGGTGTGCGCCACCACACCCAGCTGATATTTTTGTTTTTTAGTAGAGACAGGGTTTCACCACGTTGGCCAGCCTGGTCTCGAATGATCTCTCTGCCTCGGCCTCCCAAAGTGCTGGGATTATAGGCATGAGCCACCATGCCTGGCCATTTCTAATTTTTTATCTTGTACATGATGATGTGACAAGCAGTCTTGTAAGTAAATCTTTGCCTATATTTATATAATTCCTTAGAATAAATGCCTAGTAAATTGTTTGCTGGGTCAAAGGGTGTGAACATCTTCATGTGTCTTAATACAAGTCTTTCTATAAAGCAGAGCTAATTATTTCACTCACTTATGCTTGGCATAGAAACAAAAACTATTTTGTTCACTCACGGCATGCAGGATAAACTCTTTGGTGTGGTTTATGGTTATTTATTTTCCTTTATTTTGAAATAATAAAGTTCTATAGAAAAAAAAAAAACACCCTAAATGTAGTTTTCTGTAATCTTAGACACCAAAGAAAACTACACTTGAAAAGTTGATATACCTTTGTGTAATTTTTTCTATGCAAATAGAAACATATAAAATTTGATTTGTTCATTTATCTTTTTGTTTAATTATTTCTTATGCCATGTTATTCTGAACGTTTATTTTCAGTTGATAAAGATGGTCAAATGTTTACATCCTAATTTGTAATTCCGCCTCATCCTAGTTATGGGATAGTATTCCATTGCCTGAATGTGCCATAACTTGTTTAAACTATACCCTTCTGGAATATTCAGGTTGTTTTTAATTTTTTCGCTATTATAAGTAATGCTACCAACCTCCCTGCATGTCACCACCAGGGCACTTTTCATGATAAATTTCTAAAGCTGCACTTGGCTATGTTTGCACATTTGAATTTTTATAGCCATTACCAAATTGCCTCTAAAAGGAGTAGATATGCCACCAGCAGTACATGGAAATGGGGCATCTCCCCATTCTCTCTGAAACTGGACAAAGGCTTTTTAATTGTTAACAGTCTGACCAGAAAAAGAAGGCTTTTCAAAACATTTTATTGGTTATATTTTTTATAGCTTTCCTATGTTGACTTTTTTGACGTGAATATATTTGGTTAGTGACTTCTCTTTGCACTTCACCTTTTACCTGCAATTCCTATTCTCTCCTTTCCCTGAATTGTTTCTCTGCTTTCTCTTGTCTGGACAAGAGCCTTCCCTGATTCCATGAGGCAGAATTAGACCCATGTCCTTCTGTGCTGGGGGCGTGCTTTTCTTGTACCTGTCAGACCTTGGGACACTGCATTGGAGGGTGTGTGCTTCTCCTCGCATGCCTGTATCTCCTATCATGGAGTTACCTAGCGATGACACCACATTTCACTCCGTGTCTTCACTTCCTTTACCTAGTGGAATCATATCTGGCATTCTGACTTTCAGCAGTGCTTCATTTGAATAAAAAATGACTGATATTTACCTACATTTAAACTTTGTTGTATCGTATTTTTTGTTGGAGATATGAGACATTCTCCAAGAGGCAAAACTCCATGGTACCAGCATGTTTGTTTGTCTGTGCAAGCTTCTCATTGGCATGTAACATAAAAACTGCACAAATTATAAGTGCAGCTTGTTCACAGAAGAAAAAAATTATCCGGACTCAGCAGAGGCCTTCGAGCTCTATTCAAATTATCTCTTCTCCAGGATAATCACATTCAGACTTGAGTTTTGCTCAATTTGAATTTTACATAAAAGAGATTTGTTGAGCGCAGTGCCTGTAATTCTAGCACTTTGGGAGGCCAAAGCAGGCCAATTACCTGAGGTCAGGACTTCGAGACCAGCCTGGCCAACATGGTGAAACCCTATTTCTACCAAAAATTAGCCGGGTATGATGGCACATGCCTATAATCCCAGCTACTCAGGAGGCTGAGGCAGAATTGCTTGAGCCCAGGAGACAGAGGTTGCAGTGAGCTGAGATTGCTCCATTGCACTCCAGCCTGGCTGACAGAGAAAGACTCTGTCTCAAAAGAGAGAGAGAGAGAGAGAGAGAGAGAGATGGAATTGTACTGTATCATTCATTTTGGGCCTGGCTTGATTTCCTCAACCTTCATACTCGTTGATACAGTTAGCTATTTCATGGTGTCAGTATGCTGTAATTTATTTATGCATTCTGGGTGTTGATGGACATTTGGATTGTTTTCATCCAGTTTGGAGTTAATGCAAACTGTGTTGCTTTAAATGTGGTTTGACATGTTACCTGGTGAATGTATGTGCACTTTTTCCATGGACATATACTGAGGCCGAGAATTGCTGGGTAATGGTGAATCCTACCTTCAGCAGCATTAGGTACTATCAGTTTTCCAGTGGTTATACTTATCCTCACTCCCTGAAAGGGGGTATATGAAAGAGTTGCGGGAACTTCACCTTCTAAACAACAAAGGGATTGATTGTTTTATCATTTTAGCCATTCTACTGGGTGTGTGATAGGTTTTTATTTGCATTTCCCTGACTGATCAAAGTAAACACTTTTTTATATGTTTAGTGGCCTTTTGAATATCCTCTTTTATTAATTGCCAGTTGAAGTTTTTGGCCCATTTTTTTTCATATTGGAATGATTTAGCAAACACAGGTTTTTAATTCCAATGAGTCACAATAATTTTTACTCATTTTTTTCCTTACGGTCAACAAATTTTTATGCTGTATTTAAATGCATGCTATGCCACATACTTTGTTAAGGTTGACTTTAGTGATTTTGTGTTCAGATTGCAAGATCCTGTCTCCCCAAAGCTATAAAAATATTATCTTAGGTTTTTTTCCTAGAAAACTTACTTTACTGTTCATGTTTACCTCTCTATTCCATTGGGTACAGATTTTTGTGTTTGGTATGGAGAGTAAAGTGTCATAGATTTTTGTCCATAGTTAAGTTCAGTTGACCATTTGTTGAAAAGTGAATTATTTCTTTATTGCGCTACAGTACAAACTTAGTCATTAACTAGACAACTAGATCTATGTGGATACGTTTCCAAACTGGATTTCATTCCATTGATCTATTTGCCTATCTAGTTCAATGCGTTTCTAACTTAATTCCTGATTTACTTTATAACACATCTTGAGACCCGGTACCATAATCTAGTTTCGTTCTTCTTCATATAGATCACCATGACTGTACTTGACCCTCTGCATTTCCATATGAATTTTAGAAAAACTTGTAATTTTTTACAAAATAAATTGCCTGGATTTTTACTGAAATCACGTGATGTCACTAGATCATTCTGGGGAAAAGTGACATCTTTTGAAATCCTGGACTTTCTGGTTCCTGATTATTTAGGTTTTGTATGATTTGTCTCATGATATTTTGCAGTATTCTGGGTGAAAGTTTTGCACGGTTTTGGTTAGAATTGTTTCCAGCTCTAGGATGTTTTCTGCGTAATGGGCAAACATATGTGACCAGGTAATTCAGAATTCATAGTCTTCTTCTCTTCTCCACCTACGACCTTCAATGGTTTCATCCAGTCCCATTGTTTATAAACAGTTTCTTTGTTCAAGACACATTTATTTTCTCCAGCCTGAGTTCCCTGTGAAACTCCAGACTCACATAAACAGCTACCTACATATCCTCTATCTGTGTCTAATTGACAACTGAAACTCAGCAGGTCCAAGACGGAATCTCTGAATTTCTCCATCCCATAAACATACTGCACTGTTTCTAAGTTCAGTGGAAGACAGTTCCTTTTTTCTGGTTTCTCAGGCACAAACTTACAGAGTCAGTGCATCCTCACCTCACACATGCCTTTTCCAAGCCTGTTTTCTCTCCCTTCAAATGTATCCAGGACCTGACCAGTGCATGGGTGCCCCCACGCTCAGCTCATCTCAGCACATACGCCACTTTCTTGGATTTCTCAAAACATTGACAGAGTATAATTTCCCCCCACAGCATGTTGTCAACAGAGCAAGCAGGGACCATTCTTTGACTTGTTGGTGAGGACTCACTAAAAATTCTGCATTGGCTTTCATCCTTAAAACAGCCTACAAAGCCCTCTGTGCATAGGCACTTCTCTCCGCACCATCCCAGTCACGACCCTCATTCTTCTCTGCTCTCAGCTCCTCCGTCCCAGTCCCCCTCTCTGCTCTGGCTGCACTGCCTCCTGGGTGTTCTCAGATGCTGATGATATGCCACCTACATAGGGCTTTTGTTTGGCTGAACTCTTCCCTCACAGTGGACATTACAAACACCCTTAACTCCTTCAAGGCTCCACCCAAGTCTTCCTTCACCAAGATGACTTACCCTATTTAATACTTCAGCCTTTTTCTTCCTCCCCTAAGAATTAGTATTCCCATTGATTCTTTTGCTGCTCTACTTTTTTATTTCTTCAATTGCATTTGCCACCTACTAACGTTCCATACTCTTCACTTATTTATTATGGATGCTGTGAATTGCCTGTCTCTTCCCTGTACAATATGAACTCCATGAAGGCAGGACTCTGTGCAGTCAGCAAATGTAAGCAAAGTTCCGAGAAGTGTGCTTAAGACATTTTTGGTGCTCAGTAAATGTTAAATTATTGAACTAAATATAAAAGGAAACATCTTATAGATGCAAAATGATGATCAACCTTATGAGTGATCAGGAAAACATGATGTAAGTAAGACGCCACTCCCCAACCATCAGATTTTCTGTTTGTACAGCCCTTCGTCTGAAGGTCATCAGGTGTTGCTAAAGATGTGCCTAAACAAGGCCATTCATACACTATCCTGGACCCAATCAGTTAGAATCCCAAAGGAGAGCAAGTCGGCAAGTGCCATTTGGCAAAATTAAAAAGCAGAAATGAACTGCCCTTTAGTAGAGAAAAAGAAAATACACTTACAGTTTTAAACTAAGTGAATGAAATTCTACATTTTTTAGTATAAAGGTCTCTCTCATAATACTGAGTATAAAAGCAATTGAAATTGATACAAACACATACATTTCAAGTGATGTGTAATATGTAACTACTCTTTTTTTTTCTTAGATGGAGTCTTGCTCTGTTGTCCAGGCTGAAGTGCAGTGGCACAATCTTGGCTCACTGCAACCTCTGCCTCCTGGGTTCAAGTGATTCTCCTGCCTCAGCCTCCCAAGTAGCTGGGACTACAGTCATATGCAACCATGCCCTGCTAATTTTTTTGTATTTTTAGTAGAGATGGGGTTTCACCATGTTAGCCAGAATGGTCTTGATCTCCTAACCTTGTATCTGCCCTCCTTGGTCTCCCAAAGAGCTGGGATTACAAGCATGAGCCACTGGGCCCAGCCGTAACTACTCTTAAACACATTAATACTATATATTGTTTAGGGACATATGGAATATATATATATATATCGATATACATATGTATAAAAAGTATGTGTATATATACACACCCATATATGTGTATGTAAATATCTGTATGTATATATACACATATATGTATACATACACATATGTGTATGTAAATATATGTACACACATATACACATGTGTATGTGTATGTTTATATGTATATGTGTATACATGTATATGCATGTGTGTATGTAAATGTACAGGCATATTTGCATACACATATATGTGTATGTATATGTGTACATATAAGACATATATTAACATGCACATATATGTGTATTATGTGCATATATATGTATATGCACATATATGTGTATGTATATACAGACATATACATACATGTTTACATACACATATATATGTATATACATACACATGTGTGTATATACAGACATATACACACATATATTTATGTACACATATATATGTATATAAATACATATGAAGCTTACGAGAATATAAATGGGAATATTATATTACAACTTCATAATGTGTGATAAGAGAAAGAACTAATGATTTGGTGGAGTGGAGGCCAAAAATGGCTGCATGTATAAGATTTTATTGATAAAAAATTCTGAGTTGGGTGTGGTGGCTCATGCCTATAATCTCAGCATTTTGGGAGGCCAAGGCATGTGGACACCTGGGGTCAGGAGTTCAAGACCAGCCTGGTCAACTTGGTGAAATCCCATCTCTACTATAAATACTAAATATAATAATAACTGGACACGACAGCTGATGCCTGTAATCTGAGCTACTTGGGAGACTGAGGCAGGAGCATCACTTGAACCCAGGAGGCAGAGGTTGCAGTGAGCTGAGATCATGCCACTGGACTGCAGCCTGGGGACAGGGAGAGACTTTGTCTCAAAGAAAAGTTCTGAAGCAAACAGGACAAAATGTTAACATTGGTGGCAGTAGGAAAATAAAGGTGTACTATCTGTTGTACTTTTCTCTATATTTAATAGTTTATCTACTATCTGCTGTACTTTTCTCTGTATTTAATGGCTTATCTCGATTATTTTAAAAATACAGCATACATTCCATGCCTTACACAGGATGAGATAGGTGTTTTCTTTAAATATGTAATATGTGCAAAACAAAGAAATTGAGATTTGTGGGTAGTTTTCTGTTTGTCGTCTACCGTGAGTTTACCTCCCTTGCAGTCGATGTGCAATAAGCAGTAAATAAAAAACTGTAAATCAGACCCATTCAGGACATACAAAAGTTTTTTTGCGATTTAGCGAAATCGTTTTTACTTCAATGGCCGTAAATAGGACTGCATATATCCTGCTGCCTGTGAATGTAAGTCCCTCAGGCATGGAGATTTTTAAATCATTCTGAAAAATACCTGAAAGTCTAAAAGAAGTATTCTAAAATTTTATAAAGAAGAGAGTTTTTATTACCCCTTTTACCTTTGTGTTGGTATTTTAAATAATGACTTTTTAAATATAATTTTTAGAAACAAGTACAACACAAGAGCAGACCTTTCAGATATAGTAGAAACGATTTTTCTGGCGTCGTCTTCCTCTTTGCAAGCTTTTTTCTCCGGGTGTGGCTGCTCCACCTAGCGGAGCACTTCATGAACAACACTGATGTGTATGAAACCTGACTTAGATCCCGTTCAAACCATCTATCAATGTCAAACTTGTATTTGGTTTGTGTGCCGTAGAAGGCTTAAATTATAAAGAGATCTGGAGGTCTCAAAAGGAATCCTTTTATCCTAAAATGGATAGCTCAGCATCTAGCTCAGCTGTCTCTGCGTCCATGACAGACTGAGGTTCTGTGTGCTTTATCCTAATTTACACTCATGAATTTACTTCTGTGGGCCTCACTTTCCTCATCCTTCATTGTCAGACAATACCGAGGCACATTTTGGTGGGGTTTTGTGAAAGCGGGAGAGCTTGCTAACGTTTACAGCTTTGTGGTCAGGACATGCTCGGGCATGGGAAGTAGCACTGCTGTGTTCTCTCTTGCAGCCTCCATTTCATTGTTTTTGATACGGAGATGGCACATGACATCCTCAAGGTCTGGGATGGGCCAGTGGACAGTGACATCCTGCTGAAGGAGTGGAGTGGCTCTGCCCTTCCGGAGGACATCCACAGCACCTTCAACTCACTCACCCTGCAGTTTGACAGCGACTTCTTCATCAGCAAGTCTGGCTTCTCCATCCAGTTCTCAAGTAGGTGGCACAGCTTCCTTCTTCTTTACCTTGACTTCAAAGTCTTGCCATGAACACAGCACTCCCTCCATTCATATTCTCCAGAGTCTTTTTACACAGATGCAATTTGTTGAGCCTAATTCGAAGTTAGGAAAACACGTGTTGCAGAGGAGAAGCGTTCTCTTCCCCCATTGCCGGATTCATGATTGAGGCCACACTAGCAGAAGCCAGGTTAACGAGAGAAAACCATAACCATATTTATTTGATGTGCATTTTGCATGACACTGGAACCTCCAGAAATGGAGGTCCAAGAAAGAGAGAAAATTGTGTGTTTTAATGGACAGTCATGCCGAAGTATGATTAGATGAAAAGGTATGATTGTGGTGATAAGCCAGGAGGAACTTAACAAGGCTTCTTGTGTCTCTATGTCATTCCTTTCCTCTGGGTCCTGGGAGTGCCCCTCTGGAATAAAGGTTTTATGACCTGCTTCTGAGGAAGGCCAGGGAATTATTCTATGGCCTGCTTCAGGGCAGAAGGGCAAGCAGAGGCGGGACTGGCTTTCTTCCTTCTGCAGTCTCCTCAAAACTGCATACTTTGTAGTAATGTGTTCTGAACATGGTCAGTATCAAAGGAAAAATTCGTCTGAAATTTTGTTCATTATAAGATCAGGACAGGCAGTGGACCTACTTAGTTATATGGAAAAAATAAGTATGACTTTAAAGTTTTCAGTTAGTAAATTTCTAGACTTGAATGCAAGACAGACATGGGTCTCTGCATAAATGTAGAGTCTATCTTCAATGTTCCCCTAACCCAGCCCTGGTTCCAGGTTCCCTGCTTGCCCCCATCTGGCTCTTTATGTAATGAAGTCTCTGTGCAAACAACCTGCTAATCAAACACACTTTCATTCTCTACTCGCAACTTCCCTTTTCAGGACAGTCCTTGAATTCTTTCCCACCTTTGGGACAAAGTTTCAAGAAGCTAATATGACAGAGGAACCTCTGCTGAATTGCTAGTGGAAAACCACATTTGCACACATGAACTATTATCTCCTAATGACAGTTCCCATCTTTGCTGTCTAGCCCACTTTTAATAAAAGGTTTCCAAAGAAGGAAGAAGTGACGATATTTTGTGGCAGTTCAGCCTTTTAGTGCCCTTCAGGAGGCACCTGGAGAGATGCCATATAATTGGGCGCACACAAGGTCAGCCATCATCATAAAACAAGTGGAATTTGCACACAAACACATTCAGACTCAATTTATCTCTTGGCAGGTCACTGGCAAGTCATATTTAGGATTTACATAAGAAAATGAACTTAGGTCAATTTAATGCTTTAAAAGATTGCTATTAAAGTCAAAGTTATTATCCTGCACGATTTCTTACCTCTGGTTTCATGGTGCTCTGAAGCAGTAATTTGCAGACATGTGCCTGTGGAATAGTACTTGTGCATGATAAAATTTTCGGTTCTTTCACAAAAATATGAAAGTAAGAGTGTTCCAGCTATCCTTCCTTGGGAAAAAAAAATTCCTTTACTCCGAAATTATATCACTCTTTCTTTTTGTTTTGATATAGTCTTCTTAATCTTCTGAAATGGTGGCAAGAGCAGATGGTAGATTTGTGATTTATTGACCTTATTTGGCAAAACAAAAAAGTTTAGAAAGTTACAAGATGATGTTCGTTTTCCTCTTCTTTCCATTCTGTATTCTGTAGATTTTTTTTTTTCCAAAAGGTTTTATTTTTTTAGAGTAGTTTTGGTGCCACAGTAAGATCGAGTGGAAGGCGTAGAGTTCCCATGTGGCCTCTGTCCACTGCACAGCACATAGCCTCTTCCACTGTCAGCGTCCCCACAGAGTGGCCCATTTGTTACAATAAATGAACCGGCATTGACCCATCATTATCAGCCAATAGCCACAATTTTCTTAGGGCTCACTTTTGGTGTTATGCATTCCATGGATATATTAGTCCATTTCCATAGTGCTATAAAAAACTACCTGAGATGGGGTAATTTATCAAGAAAAGAGGTTCAACTGGTTCACAGCTCAGCAGGCTATACAGAAGGCATGGCTGGGGAGGCATCAGGAAACTTACAATCCTGGCGGAAGGGGAGGGGGAAGCAGGCACATGTTCCACGGCAAGAGAAGGGGGAACAGAGAGTGAAGGGAGCAGGTGCTACATGCTTTTAAACAAGCAGCTCTCTTGAGAACTCTATCACAAGACAGCACTGTGAGATGGTGCTAAACCATTACAAACCACCCTCATTATCCAGTCACCCCTCCAGGCCCCACCTCCAACACTGGAGATTATAATTCAGCTTGGGTGGGGACACAGATCCATCAGTGAGTCTGGACAAATGGATCTGCAATGACAGCATCACAGGGAGTAGTTTCCCTGCCCTAACAGTCCCCTGTGTTCTGCTGATTCATCCCTTCCTCCTCATTCCTGGCAATCACTCTTTCACTGTCTGCACAGTTTTGTCTTTTCCAGAAAGTCACAGAGTTAGAATCATATGGCGTTGTCTTCTTTCAGTTAGTAAGATGCTTTCAAGCTCCACGTCTTTTTATGACTCTATGGATCATTTCTTTTTAGCACTGAATAATATTCTGTTGTCTGGATGTGCCACACTTTATTTACCTTTTTTTTCCGCCCATGAGAAGGAGTCTTACTTTGTTATCCAGGCTGGAGTGCAGTGGCATGATCTTGACTCACTGCAGCCTCTGTGTCCTGGGTTTCAGGGATTCTCCTGCCTCAGCCTTCCTAGTAGCTGTGATTACAGGCATGCACCACCATGTCCGGCTAATTTTTGTATTTTAATAGAGACAGTGTTTCACTACGTTGGCCAGGCTGATCTCAAACTCCTGACCTCAGGTGATCAACCCACCTCACCTCCCAAAGTGCTGCCATTACAGGCGTGAGCCACTGTGCCCAACCTATTTACCCATTTTCTTATTGAAGGACATCTAGGTTGCTTCCAAGTTTTGGCTAAAGCTGCTGTAAACATCTGTGTGCACATTTTTGTGTGGACTTAAGTTTTCAGTTCACCTCAATAGTTATCTAAGAAAAAGATTCCTGGATTGTGAGGAAATAATGCCCTTCATTTTATTCCTGGCCTTTTGAAATCTTCCTGTTTTAAAAATGATTGTTGAAACCCGGCAATCACTTCCTTTTCTGTATTTCATTATGATTCTCTCTTTTCAGAAAACATCCTCCTAATTGGGGTCGAAAAAAAAAGAAGACCCTTTATTATAATTGTTTGAGAATCATGGACATATTTCTTCTCATATAAGTAATTAATATATTAATGTTTAGGAAGAAATAAGTATGAAGACACTGTAAAAGTTTCTACATAAACAACACTCGCTTACTTTTCTTTTACTCAGCTTTCAGTATGTACCAATTTGAATCATGAAAGTGTCCTTTTGTACGTAAAAATGATTGAATATTGGCAATTTCACATGCTTTAACACTTAAATAGGATCCGTCTCTCCAGCTCTATTACTCGTTAATAAATCCCAATTCTGGTATAAATTCTGAGAAATATTCGTTTAGGGGACAGAATATAACATGGACTCTGAAACATTTAAATGAAGGAGTTTCTGCAAGATTCTCTTTAAAAGTTTATTGAAAGGAAAAACAAGATATAAAAGCTTAGAATGGTAGAACATTTAAAAAGCTAGTCTAGACTGTTAGGAAATGTGAGTTTCTATCTTGACCTCTAATGCTTTGAAACTGATCTTTTGTCTCTGTTATTTTTACTTTGTGTATGAAATGAGGATACAGTATCAGTTTCTAAGGACATTTCTGTCTTCCAGAGTTCCAGCCTGTATGCCCTTTGTTTTCCCTTTGACCCCCAGAGCTACTATTTTTATCCTTCTTTAACTACCCTGTGGCTCTCAAGGCAAACCTGTTTTGGGCTCTTTTAATGAGGAACTCCAGCAAGGGTGGAGAGATGGGATGGGAGAGTGTTAGGGCACAGAGGCCCTGTACGCCTCTCTTCAGGTACCCCAGAGACCACTGTGCCCCTTGATCAACATGGACTGCCTTGCTTCAGCTGCTGGATTGTGCCCCTTGATCAACATGGACTGCCTTGCTTCAGCTGCTGGATTCACCATCTCTTTCCAGATTTCTATGCTAATTCCACGTAACCTTCCTGAGGCCGTTGGGCTCTGTGTCCCCACCCAGATCTCACCTTGAATTGTTAGCCCCATGATCCCTGTGTGTCAAGGATGTGACCAGGTTGACGTGATCGGGTCATGAGGGCACTTCCTCTCATGCTCTTCTCATGACCACGAGCGAGTCTCATGAGATCTGATGGTTTTATAAGTGTCCAGCGTTTCCCCTGCTTGCACTTGTCTTTCCTGCCACCCTGTAAAGAAAGTGCTTTGCTTCCCCTTCACCTTCCACCATGATTGTCAGTTTCCTGAGGCCTTCCCAGCCATGCTGAACTATGAGTCAATTAAATCTCTTTCCTTTATACATTACCCCGTCTCAGATGTGTCTCTATTAGCTACCTGAGGAAAGACTAATAAAATCCCTTCTTTCTAGAATTTCCAAACCCAGCCTTAGGCAAGAAACTCTCAAATCATCTCACTGGGACTGTGTCATATGTGTCTTGTGGGATTTTAAATAATTTAGTTCTGTGAAGGACCTTGGCAAGCATATAAATGGCCATGAATGTGCCACAGTCTTGGGTATAAAATAAAAGTCATTTTCCTAAGACAAGTTTTATCTAATTCTAGCTTCCATGCATTTAAGTTGACAGGGAGTCTAATACCAGTCGGTTTTTAAAACCTGCTGCCAATTTTGGATTGCCAGGGAATTGCAGGATGATTTGGCATGGTGAGAACAGAGGACTTGGTTCTGCCTCTTCGCTAGTCCTTATGTTCCTTCTTGCTCTCATTTGAGGGCTTTGCTCTGATTTGGGGGTATTGCTCTGTGCGGCCACAGTTATTCATCTCATGTGGTTCTCTCTAAGGATGTCGGGCTGGAGCACGAAGACCTACTCTGACCACCCCAAGGCCAGTCATTTATCACTCTCCACAAAACATAGCTTGCCACTTCTGGGAACCAGTGAGACTGTGGCACCAGTCTCCATCTCCCTGAGAACCTGATAAACATGTGACTCCTACACCTGGGGTAAATTCCATGCTCAGGTTCTAGTTTTAGTAAAGAAGGTTCTGATAAAACTCCTCAGTCATAGTTAACAAACTGACCTTTGGGTGTGGCGCAGTGGCTCATGTTTGTAATCCCAGCACTTTGGGAGGCCACGGCGGGCAGATCACCTGAGGTCGGAGATGGAGAAACCCTGTCTCTACTAAAAATACAAAATTAGCTAGACGTGGTAGCACATGCCTGTAATTCCAGCTACACAGGAAACTGAGGCAAGAGAATCACTTGAACCTGAGAGTCAGAGGTTGCGGTGAGCTGAGATCACACCATTGCACTCCAGCCTGGGAAACAAGAGTCAAATTCCGCCAAAGAAGAAAAGAAGAAAAAAAGAAAGAGAAGAAAGAAAAAGAAAAAAGGAAGGAAGGGAGGGAAGGAGGGAGGGAGGGAAAGAGAAAGGGGAAAGAAGGAAGGAAAAGAAAGAAAGAGAGTTTGAGAGAGGGAGGGAAACTGTCCCAAGAACCTGCTTCATTGCAGGAAGAAACTGGGCTATTTTTCCCCCTCACTCCACTCACCTTCCCCCCGTCACTGGGGAATCCAGCTATGAAACTAAATCAAGCTGGTACCTTTCCAATCAAAAGACCTCAAACTCTTTACGAAGTGCAAAAGAGCCTATCCATTACACCCAAGAAGTCTTCACTATTCTTTTGTAGGTGGGAAGATGGAAGTCTCTCATTTATTTGTCTTTATGAACTTGGGACAATTAAAAAAAAAAAAAGCAACTTTGCCTATGAATTAGATCATGTTGTGATTTATACTACATACTAATTTCACAATTCAAATCATTGGAATTATTCGTTATTATTTTAAAAGTTTTTAAATATAACTTAAAAAGAAATATTTTTCTCATATAATTGATATTTTAAGTGCGACCATTGTTGCCAAGCAAAAATGACATTTATTCAATTGCATTAAATTAGATTTCTTGGTAGGCTCTTTTAACTTGATACTATGTCAGTAAAGTGAAATAAGCATTAGAGGTCTGATTACATTATTCAGAAAGTAGTTTTCTGAATACTTGTTTTCTTAGAGACATTTGAATTCTCAGATTTTTCTCAAGCACGGTTTGAAAGTGCATTTTAAACAAGAATTTGACACCAGGGTTGCACTACCTCTCATTGTTGTAATTCCATGGGAGTTTGGAGCTTTTTAAACAGTTATTTGACCATTTCTCTCTTCTCGAAACGCTTTCTTCAGTTGTTTCCTATCTTATCATTGTCTCCTGTTGCTCCTTATTCCAAGGGCCACGATATCATTGGCTCTTTGGCTGATTCACATCTTTTTCCCCTTGAAACTCTAAAGAGCAGGTGCCAGGAGGGCTTGTCCTTCGGTTTCCTTTCCTCTCTATCCGTGTATTTTTTAGAAAGTAACAAACGTGAAGACATCCATCAGAGTTTCTACGGAAGTGATACTTGCTAACTGTTCTTTTACTCAGTTTTCCATGTGCACTGATTGGAATCACATAAAATTGTCATTTGTGTAGTTAAAAAATGGTTTAATGTTGGCAATTCCATGTGGTTTAATGTAACGCTTGGATAGAATCCATCCCCCCAGTTCCATTACTACTTAATAAATACCCAATTCTGGTACTCCTTGGGAACACCAGCCAGCCTCCCAGCCTTCTTCCCGGAGTGTCCACCTGCCTTCTTGACGTCTCTGCCTTGCTACAGAGATGCAGGAGGCAACTCAACACCTGAACCTCACCCACGGCTGTTGTTCACTCCTTTCCCAATTCTGCACCCCTTGATGTCTTCCCTGTTTTGGTGAAATCAACTTTATCCTGACAGTTTCTCAGGGTGAAACTTTTAAAGCCATTTTTAGACCTCTCTATATCTCACACCACACAAAGAATCCAACAACACATTCAAGGGAGTCCCTATTCAAAATAGATCCAAAATCCAATTCTCCCAACCTGTGCCCTGCCAGCTTGGTCTAGACCATTGCAGGTCTGAGCTGCTCTGCGTTGCTCACAGGCGTCCTTCCTCCTGCTCCCGAGTACTTTCTGGCCCACCTAAGTGCAGCCACCCAAGTGAACCTTTTGGGAGGCAACTCGGGCAACACCTAACTTTTGAGAACTCTCCACTGTCTTCTCATCTCAGCCGGGGAGATTTCTCATTTTCCCCACTGCCAAAAATAAGGGCTACAAACCCTCTTTGAAAACGTACCCTAAGCAACTGTCAACAGCATCCTCAGTCACCATCCTCCACTCTCGCAAAGCCTGTAGAAACCTCTACTCAGATGCCAGCCTCTCCCAGCTTGGGGCTGTGTTCCTGTTACATGCTCACTAGCCTTCCCCGCCTTGCTTGCATAATAAATGCCAGTGCGCCCATCTCATAGTTGAAGGTTTCTTTAGCAAAGCCAATCATGTTGTCCCTTCCAGTTCTCGAACACAGTGTTTATGTTTCTATAATAGTATTTAGTCTACTGTAGCTATCATTTTATTAATGGACTGGGTTAAGTTACTTGAGGGCAGACAGCCTTTTTTTTCCTAGAACATGATATATAATCGATACTCAACAAGTGTTTGCTAGTTAGATATGCTTGAAAATTTTCCACATGCATAAATATTGAAAATATTAGTATGACTTTAATTGCATAACAAAACCTCCTCATCTGTTGTAAACAATGTGCTTTGTAACTGAGTTTAGCTTAATTCAAAAATTTTAATAGTAAAGCCTTAAGTGATAAATATATAACTGTTCTTTTAATAATGATATGGTTTGACTGCATCCCCACTCAAATCTCATCTTGAATTCTACCTCCCACAATTCCCACCTGTTGTGGGAGGGACCCAGTGAGAGGTAATTATATCTTGGGGGAAGGTCTTTCTTGTACCGTTCTCATGATAGTAAGTCTCATGAGCTCTGATGGTTTTATAAATGGGAGTTTCCCTGCATAAGTTCTCTCTTGCCTGCCGCCATGTAGGACACGATGTTGCTCCTCGTTCACCTTCTGCCATGATTGTGAGGCCTCCCCAGCCATGTGAACTGTTCAGTTACACCTCTTTTCTTTATAAATTACCCGGTCTTGGTATGTCTTTATCAGAACCATGAAAACAGGCTAATATAAATAGTAAAAAATCTTGTACTTCTGGATTATTTTTTATCCAGTGTTGACAAATAGTTTAAATGGTTTTTGTATAATGTTTATTGTCAGGAGTACTTGATGCTATAGACTTGCTTTGATTTGTCGAGAACACATTATACCTATTTAATAAAAGGGCTACATCTTTGTTGACCTGTTCAGTGTTATAATTCTTGATAAAGTTATTTCACTCTTGATCACTTGCAATTTTGATACCAGTTGGAAATCAGGCAATAGTTATAGAAAGTTCAATGGTCATTTTTAAAGTAAGCATAATCAATCATCTGATAAGTTTTCTTCATTAAAACTGATCTTTTTTAATTCATTGTTTTAATATAATCTTGGGGCAGGAGCAAGTGTCTAGAGTGTCTAGGGAGAGGATGGAGAAAGTCCTTGCCCATCTTACATGCCTCATGTCTACATGCGTGTTGACGGAGTAGGGTTGTGGCCCAAGCTTCCCTTAGTGTGCGTTTACCTTCACTTTACTGTAAGACTAAATTTCCTCCACTGGAAATACGAGCTTTGGAGGCTCATGAGATAGCCAGACCCCATTAAAGTTCCACTGTCCTGCCAGCTCTGCACAGCATGTAAAACAGGAGGACATGAACTGACTACTGCAATTATGTTAATTGTAATCAGCTTAACACTTTTCATTAAAGCTTAATTGCCATTTAATCATGCAGAAAACTCAAGAAAATGGAGTTCTGCACACAAAGCTGACCTTTACTCTGGGGGTTAAGTAAATGCTCAGTGTGCTGCTGTCAGCTCCCCCAGTCCTGGGGAAAACGACTCTCTGGCCCTGCTGCATTCTCAGTTTTGCGAGATTGACTTCTCCCTAAATAATGGTAGTACTGTAGGGGTGACGTGACACCTCTCCCTAATTTGCTTTATTGAAAGATAATTTAATAGGTGCGTTTTCATTTTAAAAATCATTGGTTGTTTATTATGGGAGAGGCCCTTGTGCCCGCTGATGGCAGATAGGCTGGGGCTGTTTTATGGGAGAGAACCAGCCGTAAACCCATAGTTGATGGTCTGAGTTTCTCTGCAGGGGTAGCACATGGCAAATGTAGCTTTAGCCATAGCTCCCCTCTGCTCTCAGCATCTTCCTCATGGGACTGGTAGAGAACTGGCCGTAAATTTTTGTGATTGACCACTTCGGAGCATAGATCGTGAACAGTGACAGCTGTATTCAGCCTTTCTTCCCGTGGCCATGTGGCCCATGACACAGATATGAAGAATGTGTTGAATCGATTGAAACTAAGATGCTGGTTTAGCTGAAGTTCTGTGTCTTGTATTCTTTGGGATGTCAGGATTTTCGCTGTGATTTGTTTTCTCTAATATTAACAAGGTTGATTACACATTGAAGGAGACAGTCCAGACATGTAAAATGGCACTTCTATTCTTGAGGATGGAGATTTAATAATAAAATAACAGCTTCTGTCTTTAAAAATACTAACTGAATTATTGCTTATGGCCACCTTTCTCCTGATATGAATCCAGCTCGTGTTGAAAGTGTGTTGGTCCATACCTCAGGCAACAGTCATTTCAGTCCCCACCATTCCCCAGGACCTTGGGTGTAAAATTTTCTGATGAGTCTCAAACTCTCAATCAGCACAGGAGTAGGTAGGCAGAGGTGTGCAACATTATCTCATGGAGAAAGAAAATGGTCTCACATTTAATTGACTGGATTATCACAATGTCTTTAAAAACATGTTATTTGGGAATAAATTGCTTCAGTAATGAGAACATAGAAAATGCCAGTCACTGAGACAAACATTGAGATGAACCATCTGACCACACCCTGATGGGAGAAAGTCACCCTGGCCTCATGGTGTGCATGATGGCACTGGTGCAGTCACTTTGAAGGAACAAACTTACCATTTGTTATTCATTGATTCATTCATTCATTCTCATATCAATGCACTCATTCACCCACAAATACCCCATCTCTTCCTATTGTGCCCTGAGTACCCTGTGGGCACTGGAGATCAGTGATGTGGAAAGCAAAGATGGGTCCATCCCTCATAAAACTTCCAGGAAAGGCCAACAGAGGCAACTGAGCCCACACAGGGCGATGGCCCTGGCTTCACGGAAGCCTGTTCACCTCTGGCATAATCCTTATCTTGGAGGCTCTGCCCTCTGCTTGCTCTTTGATCTCCCACCCTGGTGAGTTAGGACTCCATTCCCGACGACCCCTGCCAGGGTCCCGCACATCCCATCATGGTTCGCCCAGCTGGGTAGCCTCAGCCGCTGCCTCTGCACCCTTCGATCTCCCCACTGCACTTCGCTCACATGCTATGGGAGGCATGCAGTGGGCCACGGCACACTGGAAAACCCGATGCCAGCCCGTTACTTTGTACTGCTGCTTCTCTGTCCATCCCTGCTTCCTCACTTTATGTTGGCCCTTTCTTTTGCTGGGACATATTTCTTCCCCATCAGCAGCAATTTCTTCCTCAAAATTTAGTCTCTGATCAATGTGTTACATGCCCTTGCCCTGGGAGCTCCGTGGCCCATCATCTGCCGGGATTTTCTCCTCCCGACTTCAGAGAGCTCCTGAGGAAACCACACCTGGCCGCTCGTTTACCATGGAACATGCGTGGCCACCAACCACACAGTCTCTCAACTGCCGTCATGTATTTTTCTAGCAAACCCTTGCTCCGGTGCACCTTGGTATTTCAGATCTTTGCCTCTTTCCTCCAATCATCCAATGTGTCAAGACCTCTTTGATATGTGATAGATGATCATGTGTGATATGATCTTGTGAGCTATGACCCAGTAGGATAGCACACCTCATGGAAGGCATAGCTGTCAGGGGATTCCCCTTTATTTCCTACCAAGAGACGCGAAAGCTAGCAGTGATTGGCTGTTTCTCACTCCTGTTACTTGGGAATTTCACCGCCTCTCCCAGGTGATAGGGGTCCTCCCTGACACATTCCTGGATGGTGGTCCTCCCGCACACATTCCCGCTGGTTGCTGCAGGGACTACCTCTGGGTGGGGACCTCTTTCTCTCCTGATTTTCACCCTTCGCTCTCTCTGGCTTTTTACTTTTAGTATTAAAATAAGCTCAAGTCTCTGACATTTAAAAAAGATACATAAAACTACCATCGTTCACATTTCAATGTCAGCTTGTTTCTCTTCTCCCTTTAGAACAAAATTTTATGCCGTAGTCTTGCTTGCCGTTTGCATCTCTTGACCGCTAAATTATTCTACAACCCACCAGGTTTTGTGTTTCTACACTCGTCACTCTCTGATTACCGCTCTTGTTGATGTCAGAAATACCATGCACCTCACTCAGCCAACTCAATAATTCACCTGAGGGTGGTCCTTTTTTTTTTTTAAATAAGGTCTCAATTGCTCTATTGCCCAGGCTGGAGTGCAGTGGTGTAATCTTGGCTCACTGCAACCTCTGCTTCCCGGGTTCAAGTGATTCTCCTGCCTCAGCCTCCCGAGAATCTGGAATTACAGGCATGCGCCGCCACATGTGGCTAATTTGTTTTGTTTTGTTTTAATTGAGATGGAGTCCCGCCCTGTCGCCCAGGTTGAAAGACAATGACGTGATCTAGGCTCATTGCATCCTCTGCCTTCAGGGTTCAAGTGATTCATCTGCCGCAGACTCCTGAGTAGCTGGGATTACAGGCACCTACTACCACATCCGGCTAATTTTTGCATTTTTAGTGTAGAAGAGGGTTTGACATGTTGACCATACTGGTCTCAATCTTCTGACCTCAGGTGATCTGCCTGCCTGGGCCTCCCAGTGTTGGGATTACAGGCATGAGCTACCACACCTGGCCAAGCGGTCCTCTTAAAGGGCCCCTTGCAGAACTGTGGTGCTGCTGCCTTTCTGCCTTATAGCCCTCTTTCCTCCGGGTTTTCATGATCATCCCTAGGAGCCTCCTGACTGGCTGGCTGCTATGCCTCCTGCTTACCCTTGAGAGGCAGGTGTCCTGCGAGGTTGGTCTTAGGATGTCAGGTCTGCTTTCTACACATACTCTCTCTTTGCAAATTAATTTTCCCCCAGGCGTGGACATGAATTCATAAGGAAATAACTTCAGAACTCTCTATTTCCAGCTCTCTTCTGCGTCATGAACCTCTGAGATGCCAATTAGGTAAGTTCATTTGAATGTCTTGCAGACATCTCAAAAATAACACATCCCACACTGTACCCATCTCCATGGCCAATTGCTGAATTACCTGCTTGTGACCTCTGAGGAGATACAGAGGCTGATCTCACCCCGCGTGTCTCTTCCCCGCCTGAGCTACTGCATCCCTGGGTCTCCACCGAGCGAGACCCAAGTCTAAAGGACTGCAGAGGTTGCGATTGCCTCAAAGCCATGCTGGTTAAAAGCCATGCTGGCAGAAGGAAATGAAAAAGCTAGGCCCCGTTTTGAGAAGAAACCTCTTCAGTTTCTCACTTAGGTTAGAATAAAACTCTAGCATGGCCTCACCTTGGCCAGCCTTGGGCTTCCGTCTGCTTCTCCACTTTCACCCACTCCTTCAGTCTTGGTTCCTGACAGATTATGTGTTTGTTGCTTTTGAGCCTTCGGATCCCCAGGTAACAGGAATGCGCTGCTCCCTCTAAGACTCCCTCCCTTTTCCAGCATCTTCCGTTCACATTACAAGTTGCCGTTAAACACCACTGCGTTTAAGAAACGTCTCTCATCCCTGAGACTAAATAACGGCCCAATTTTATATGATTCTTACACTCCCCCTTTCATAAGATTCATGCAATTATCTTTATCACTCTTGGTTGTTGCTGAATATCCTGGCGTGCACAGGTTAGAGATACTTGGCACTGGTTCCTGCCTTTGCAATCTGTGCCTCACATTTCATACCTGCTGGCATTTTGTCCTTCTTTGTTTTTTCATTATTTCTTGTGTATGCATCTGTGCTTATTTTCTGATTATTTCTTATTTTTTAGTTGTTCTAGTCAGCATGTAAATTCCTTAAATGAATTAACTTTATTTATTTTTCTTTTTGAGACTGAGTCTTGCTCTGTTGCCCAGATGGAGTGCAGTGGTGCAATCTTGGCTCACTGCAACCTCCGCCTCCCGGGTTCAAGCGGTTCTCTTGTCTCAGACTCCCGAGTAGCAGCGACTACAGGTGCACGTCACTACGCCAAGCTGAGTTTTATACTTTTAGTAGAGACTGGGGTTTCACCATGTTGGCCAGGACGGTCTTGATCTCTCGACCTTGTGATCCACCTGCCCTGGACTCCAAAAATGCTGGGATTACAGGCGTGAGCCACCACACCTGACCAATTATTATTTTTAATATCTCTGCTCTAATATTAACAGTCCTTAAGATGGTTCCAGCTACAAGAGCAGCTATTTAACAGATACGTGTTAAATTACATTCTAAAGTGTCCTTCAGATGCTTTTCCCAAATAATTTACATTCTCATTGAGGTGATTAAAATACAGCTGGGGTACAGATCCCAGTAATATACTTAGCAGCATTTACCATTATTAAAGAAAATGCAAGCTGTACCAATGTTAGCAGTTCTGACACTGAGTACAAGAAAAATGTGTAGCAGAAAAGTCTGTAATGTATGCACACACACACACACACACACACACATACACACACACAGTATAGTATAATTTTAGAGAAGGTATTGTTTCTGGCCTAGGATTTAGCTTCATCTTTGCCAGCTATGTAACCTTAATCAGGTAGATTAAACTCTATTAGCAATAATTTCCTAGTTCATTGGATTAAATTAGGGCATAATACTCTTTTTACCACCCCACAGTTTTGATAAGTACTTCCCTCAAAAGTAAGCAACACAAAAGCTGTTTGATTTATAAGTTTTCTCTAAGTATAAATGATTGTTAATATTTATTCTCTGTTCCAGAGGCATATCAGCTCAAGGGAAGCATTATGTGATAAATGATTCACTCTGCAGTTCTCAAATTAGACTTTTCCCTCTCTTTGGCCTCCTGATCACCCCACTCAATTCAAACTGACAGAAGTAAGATTCTCCTGACACTTCTGTGGCAAAAAGGCATCAAGAGAGTGGAATTTTGACTTAGAAACAGGAGAAGATAGAACACAAGTAAATTTCACTTTGTCATGCTAATGTTATGATAGCAGGTCTTCACATTACTGCACCACCTGAGGTTTCCATAACACATTGAAATTGTAAATCAGGCACTTACTGTTGATAAAGAACTACTGGTGAATTTGCAGAGAATATTTCATAAGAAATCTAATAATTATTTTCTCACCTCAAGTCTGCCTGTGTCAGTATACAGATTTTTATTTTTCATACCTACTAGAAAGCTGGGAATCAGTTTAATCACATTACTGAGGTGAATAAATGTTTAGAAAAGGATGTTTGGAAAATGAAGGTGGAAATTTCAAATTTGGTTTTCATTTTTATTATTAAAAAACTAAAGTCTCTTTGAATAAATGAATGAATGACCTTTTATTTTTATGAGGATGCAAAAAGTAGAATTTTACACTGCATTAAAAGTTTAAATGTTAGCATTGCTATTAGAGTTTGTAAAACAACTTTAAATACTGTACTATTTTTAGACATCAAAGAAGAAACATACTTGCTTTCCCTACAGATGTCTGAACTTTACATGATGAAAGCAAAACTGTTGGTGTTTTGGGGTCAGAGAAGTCGCAATTTATTTATTAAAGAAAGTTAGTTGACTTTACAATACAATCTTAAGAACTTAATTAGGATAAGTTATTCAAACACTATTGTGAACAGCAGTAACCTCTCATATTTTTATGTTAGATTTGGTATCAATGGTATCAATCTCTCAAAAATATAATTTTATACTAAAAATATTAAAACATTTATTTGTAAGAGGTTTAAAAGATGACTTGAACTTATGACCAAAAATGAACACTTACTATAGACCAGTAATGTTATTGTTCCAATAATTGGTTATAAAGCTCTTTGAATTAATTTGAGATAAACAATGAACCAGGGTATCAACATATAAATAGGGGAATTGGAATACAACTGTAAAAGTAGATGAAGCAAGACTGGGCACGGTGGCTCACACCTCTTATTCCAGCACTTTGGCAGGCTGAGGCGGGCGGATCACTTGAGGCCAGGAATTTGAGACCAGCCTGACCAACATGGTGAAACTCTCTCTCATCTAAAAACACAAAAATTAGCCGGCATGTCAGTGCACACCTGTAATCTCAGGTGCTCAGGAGGCTGAGGGAGGAGAATTGCTTGAACCCAGGAGGCAGGGGTTGCAGTGAACTGAGATCATACCACTGCACTCTAACCTGGGTGACAGAGCAAAACTCTCTCTGAATGAATGAATGAATAACAGTTGATAAAGCAAGAGAAAACATATAAGGACAATTATTACACAAAGTAGGTGACATCTGAATTAAAAAATGAGAATCTGTGGGCCAG
This sequence comes from Saguinus oedipus, assembly GCA_031835075.1. Lineage (NCBI taxonomy): Eukaryota > Metazoa > Chordata > Mammalia > Primates > Cebidae > Saguinus > Saguinus oedipus. The sequence goes on from CM063182.1 coordinate 40,151,430, forward strand.
GGACATTTATTGCCTAGCTTAATAACTGTAATGTCAGTAATTCAGTAATACATCTTGAATATTATGTCTTTATTTAATTAACAAAAAATTTTTCATGGAATTCTGACTGAATTTTCACTTGCAACGAAGTTCACATTCCCTCTCATACAAAATGAAAGTAACTTGTTTCCGTTACATAGATTTCTATAGATTGTAGAAATCATTTAGGCTTATTTGATAGGTGTACTTTATGGAGTGTTTTCATAGCTATTAAGTACTTGTTAAACACTAAACTTATTAAAGCACATTTTCCACTTTGAAACAGTACTACGAATTCTTGAGGGGCGGATCACACCGGGTATTTCATGTTTGCTTGAATAATATCACTATTTCTCTCTATACCTCTGCTTTAACACCTGTGCTTCCACTGAAAGACTTCAATCTTTCACAGTTTTAGAGGTTTTAACATGTCTGTCTAGGGAATCCTTGTCCTTTGATTTTATTCTTTTTTTTTTCCTTCCGGCCCAATGTAATAGCATTTATAGAGCCTCTTGGGTAAATAGTAATTGTGTTCACTGGAAAGGACACTTTGTTTTGTTTAATATTTGTTATTATTCCAAGAGAATGGTCATGATTCCCAGCAACGGGTCATCCTGAAAATGGATATTGTCATCTTCAGATTTACCAATATTTGCCAGGAAGTTCACAATCTTGAAATTCATAATCTTCTGTCATGAAGGTACATTCAGAAACACATGATTTCTGTGGCACTTCTTGGCAATGTTTTAGTCTCTTTGAATTTTGAAATTAACTGTGTGAGTATGTATACTTTCATAAGAACATAATTTTAGAAATAAAATGGTTTGCATTCACTGTACATAATTCAAGTGAATACTGCAACTCAGATGTATATATATATAACTTTTACTTTATGAATTGAACTCTTTTTACTTTGAGGTAATCATAGATCCACTTAGAGTGGCAAGAAATAAAACAGAGAGACCCTGTGCATGCTTTATGCAGGTTCCCCCAGGAGTGACATCTTGTAGAACTAGAGTTCACCATCACAGCCCACGCACTGACATTGACACTGTCAGTAAGCAGAACATTTCCATCTGCAGGAGGATCCCATGGGCTGCTCTTTGATTGCCATCCTCCTCAGCCTCCATCCCGTCTTCATCCCTTGCAGCCGTTCATCTGTCCTCTACTTCCAGCTCCTTGATCATTTCACCAATGTTCTGTAGAGGGAATCAGGCAGTATGTCGTCTCTCAGACTGACCTCTTCATTCGGTACCTTTCTGTAGGTGCCGATGATAACCAGCTTGTTGTATACATCCATGGTGTATCCCTTTAGATTCCTGCAAAGAGCTCCAGGGATTGGAGGGAGCCATTGGTTTAATCACTCACCACCGAAGGACACCTGGGTGATTTCCAGTTTGAGGTTCCTATAAGTAGAGCTGTCATGAGCATGTATGTGCAGGTTTTCTTTTTTTAATTATTATTATTATTATTGTTGTTGTTATTCTGTAAGTTATTGGGTAGAGGTGGTATTTGGTTGCATGAGTAAGTTCTTCGGTGGCAATTTGTGAGATTTTGGTGTACCCATCACCCTAGCCATACACCTTGTACCATATTTGTTACCTTTATCATGGGAATGTAAGTTTCTATTTCTCTGAGATAAATGCCCAAGAATGCAATTGTGAAATTGCATGTTTCACTTTAAACTGTCAAATAATTTTCCAGAATGGCTGTACCATTGTATTCTCACCAGCAATGCATACGTGATTCTGTTTGTCTGCCTCCTAAGCAACATTTGATATTTCTTTATACATGACATAAAATTTTCTATACTATTTACATCATCTAGAAAATATATATAGTATAAATTTTAATTTTAGCTGTGCTCCTAAATATGTGGTGATATATCTGCATTTATTTGCCTAATGGCTACTAATTTTGAACATCTTTTCATATTTTTTATTTCATCTGTCTTTCCTCTACAGTGAAATGCTGTGTTTTCTTTTTTCGTGCCTTTGCCCATTTTCTGACGGGATTTTATTCTTCTTTACTTTTGAGTCTTGGGCATGCCTTGTATATTTAAGACCCATTCCCTTGTCAGATACGTGGCTTTCCAGCGTTTCTCCCAGTCTATAGCTTGTCTTTTTAATCCTCTTTACAGGCTCTTTTTTTTTTTAAGAGCAAAAGCTTTTCTGTGTTGAGAAGTCTCATTTATCAGTTTCAGATTTTATGGACTGAGCTTCTGCTGTCATGTTGAATAACTCCTTGCCTAGCCCTTAATCAGGAAGATTTTCTTCTTTGCATTTTTTGTTAAGTTTTACAGTTTTACTTTCTTTAAATAAAGCCATGGTTTGAGTTTGGTTAAGGTTTTTATTTTCTGTTTTGTTTTGTGTAATACTCCAGAACCATATACTACTTTGGAAAAATACGAAGAAAGAGAGTTTGCCAAAAGCGTTTCTTTCCCTAAGTGCTGGAGCCATGCTCAGCCTCTGTCCTCGGTGAACTCTGTCTAGTTACTGAAGCACTCTGACATTTTCGGAAATGAAAGCAGGAATGATTATGCTTAATTAGGTGGAACTTTCTTGTATCCAGGCCGCTTTCTCTCTGCTGGAGTCTGGGCTGAGTTGATGCACCCCACTGGGGGCGGAGTGGGTACTCGTTCTGGGTGCTTTTGTAACCTGTTCAGCCACTGAAGCACGGAGGGGGACATGTCACAAACCTCCAACTGCTGGTTCCCATTGATCCTGCAATACCCAAACACAGGGAGACTTCCAGAGGCGGCGTTTCTAATTGGGACTAGGATCTCATCCTGAAGAGCCACTTTGAGAAAATGATGACCTAGTCATATGCATAAAGAGTTCAATTCAGGGTGGGAACCCTGATAATAAAGTACTTTTTTTTTAGTTTTCTTAACTAAAAAACATGAGAATTAATGGGAAACAACAAGGTAAGGAAAATGTCATATAAATGCAAAAAAAAAAAAAATCGTGAATATTGTTCTGTACCGGGAAGGAACAACCCTTTTCCCCAAAGAGCTAGAGAGTAGCTGTTTCAGTCTTTGCAGGCCCCATGGTCTGCAAGGCAGTTCCTCAGCTCTGCGGCTGTGTGGCCCACAGGCAGCCCCAGACAACACACTGAAATTTGAATTTCATGTGATATAAACTAATACTCTTATTTTGATATGTTTTAGCCATTTAAAAATTTAAAACCATTCTTAGCTTCCAAGCTACAATAACTAGCTGGTGGGCCCGTTTGACTCCCAATATATAGTTTGTCAACTTCTGTTTTAGACCTTTAAGTGCAAAATCAGTTAGTGAGTGCTGTAATATTTGTGTCGGACTCATCACTTTAGTAAATTTCAGCATGGGGTAGAAACTCCAGTACTTCGCCTCTATACACATTGAAATCTCAAGTAGGAATTTGTGATGTCAAATGAGAAAAGATGAATCATGTTTAACTTAAATGATCCATTGTAATGTAGCTGTAATCTCATTTTAAATAAAAAAAAAACCTACCCCTTACAAAGACAACCTAATATCAAATTGAAAAGTCCAGTTTTTTTTTTTTTTTTTTGAGACAGAGTCTCACTCTGTCACCTAGGCTGGAGTGCAGTGGGACAATCTCAGCTCACTGCAACCTGCTCACCCCCCACCCTCCACAGCTTCAAATGATTCTCCTGCCTCAGCCTCCTGAGTAGCTAGGATTACAAGACCTGCCACTGTGCCTGGCAAGTTTTTGTATTTTTAGTAGAGACGGGCTTTCAACATCTTGGCCAGGCTGGTCTTGAACTCCTGACCTCTTGATTCACCTGCCTTGGCCTCCCAAAGTGCTGGAATTACAGGTGTGAGCCTCCGCACCCAGCCTGAAAAGTCCAATTCTTTTGAATGCTGGAAAATAATACACATGGTGTCTGTTCGTTCTTGCATTTATTCACTCATTCATTCATTCAGGCCATCATTCATTCAGGGATTACTGGGTGTCTGTAAACATACCAACCTCCGTGCTGAAAACCAAGGAGGTTTAAGTGAATGAAGTCAAGATTCCTGCTTTGCAGAGTTCACATGCTAACTAGAAATCTATGAGTCTACAAAGAAACTCATAAATGCACATGTCTTCTATCCTTTAATCAGGTTATTATTTTTTAAATACCTTTTAGATTATTTAGATGTCTTTGTTAATACCTAGCATTTAAGTCCATACTAATAAGAATGTTTTCAGCTCAGTGTGTCACTAGCATGTGGAATAACAGTGAATCTTGTCATAAAAGCAGCAGTTAAGATGCTTCCTTTCTGAATTAGTAGCAGGTGCCTGTGGCTTCCCTAGAGCTCCAGAGTGCCTTTGTACCTAACCTAGATTCTTCACCCAGCTATTAAGCCTCGTTCCCATTAATTGTCTTTCCTGGCCCTCTCCCTCTTCTCACTTTCCACCCTCCTGGAGCCCCCAGTGTCTGCTGTTCTCTGTGTGCCCTTGTGTTCTCATCATTTAGCTCCCAGATAGAAATGAAAACATGCAGTATTTGGTTTTCTGTTCCTGCATTAGGTTGCTAAGAATAATGGCCTCTAGCTATATCCATGTCCCCGCAATGGACATGATCTCATTCTTTTTATGGCTGCATAGTATTCCATGTGTATATGTGCCACATTTTCTTTCTCCAGTCTATCATTCATGGGCATTTAGGTAGATTCCATGTCTTTGCAATGGTGAATAGGGCTGCAATGAACATAGGCATATATGTGTCTTTATAATATGATGATTAGATTTGTCTGGGCATATACCCAGTAATGGAATTGCTGGGTCCAATGATATTTCTGTCTAGGTCTTTAAGGAATCGCCATACTGTCTTCCATATTGGTTGAACTAATTTACACTTCCACCAACAGTATATAAGAGTTCCTTTCTCTCCACAACCTCATCAGCATCTTTTGTATCTTGACTTTTTAATAATAGCCATTCTGACTGGTGTGAGATGGCATCTCATTTTGGTTTTAATTTGTTCTTCTATAGTGATCAGTGACATTGAGCTTTTGTTGACATGACTGTTGGCAACATGTATGTCTTCTTTTAAAAAGTGTCTGTTCATGTCCTTTACCCATGTTTTAAGGGGCTTATTTGTTCTCATCTTGTAAACTTGTCTAAGTTCTTTATAGATGCTGGATATGAGACCGTTTTCAGATGCATAGGCTACAAAAATGTCTTCTCTTTCTGTAGGTTGTCTGTTTGCTCTGTTCATCCTCATATCCTGTCTTTCATATCCCACATGCAGCCCATCCAAAGACCATATTGGACATACCTTTAACATCTATGAGAATGAGGCCCTGTCTGTCCACTCACAGCACCTTGACATCTCAGTCTCCCCAGTCTCCTGCCTTGCCCCTACAGTAGCCTCCCAGCTGGTCTTACTGCCTCTCTAGTGTCCCTCCATGGTCTATCCTGGGCACAGCAGCTACACTAATTCTTTAAAATAGAAGCTCCATGCCCTTGTAACATGTTCAGAACCCAGCAATGGCCTCTGGATCATGGAGTCACCCCAAGTTCCTTGTAGCTGCCTGCTGTTCTCCCCTTACCTGGGCCACCGAGTGCCCTCACACCTTTCTTGTAAGCCTCATCACCCACCCTCTTTCTCAGTTACAGCCCCAGGAACGTCCATGCTTCTCCAGCAAGGCACTGGGCCCACCATTTAGAGTCTTTGATAGCAATTTCAGTTCTTCTCAGTAGTCTTGGCCCCAGGTACCCACATGGCTGATTCCACATCTACCTTAAAATAGGTGTTGTCATCTCAAGGCGGGTTGGTTCCATGACCAACCCACCTAAAATCACCACCAACTACCCCCCAACACTCTCAACCCCATGGACTCTCTGCCTTCTTTTTTCCAAGGCACTGTCACTGTCTATATATTTCATTTTTTACTCGGATTTATTTTGTGTTGTTATCTCCTCCCATGAGAATCTAAGCTCCACAAGGATCCTGATGTGTTGATCGATATGTCCCAAGTGCCTAGAACATTATCTGACACATAATAGGCACTGAGAAGCTTTTTTTGTTTCTTTCTTGAGTGATGTTTTGCTCTTGTTGCCCAGGTTGGAGTGCAGTGTTGACGTCTTGGCTCACTGCAACCTCTGCCTCCCGGGTTCAGGTGATTCTCTTGCCTCAACCTCCTGAGTAGTATTACAGGCAGGCACTACCACACCCAGCAAATTTTTGTATTTTTAATAGAGACGGGGTTTCACCATGTTGGCCAGGCTGGTCTCAAACTCCTGACCTCAAGTGATATACCCACCTTGGCCTCCCAAAGTGCTGGGGTTACAGGCATGAGCCACCATGCCCAGCCCTTAGAAGTATTTTTGAATGAAGAAATAAAGAAATGAATAATAATGCAAATTCTCCTACAAATATTTCATGATCTTTTGTCAGTTTACTGTGTTTTAGATAACGTGACATTTTGTTAGTTAACATTCTGTTTTTGCATTTGTGAACTTTTTGGCCAAGAGTTGAAAAATCTCATAACATAACTACCTTGGAAAGAAAAATTTAAAATAAGAATCACAATGTTCTTACAAGAAAAGATGCCTTTGGTTAAATAACATACACAAGGTGTCCCTTTTCTGAGTTAGGAATTTAAACATGGAGCCATCTATCGCAGCTTCTCTGGGTGTTGACAGGGATATGGGTGGTGCTGGACCAAGCTCTTAAAGTGTGGGTGTTCTTGCAAGACACACACATTGGAGGTGGGATTCAGGGTCGAAAGCAAGAAGGAGCCAGTATTGTGGGTTCATTTCTCGGTAGACATAAAGCAAAAGGGGCAAGATTATAGCTTTTTTAGTGGATGCAATAAATCCGAAAGGAGATGTCTTTTATCCACAAATATGGTAGCTAGATCTGAAGCAGCACTAAACAGTCAGGACAAGGGGACAATGAATGTATTTCAGGGTGGCTACAACATAGTGCATTGGGGCACAGTGTCTGCCTATTGCCATGGCTCCCTCCACCTGCTGTGGTTTTTTTCTTTTTTTTTTTTTTTTAGATAGAGACTCACTCTGTTATCCAGGCTGGAGTGCAATAGTACGATCTCAGCTCACTCCAACCTGTGCCTCCCGGGTTCAAGCGATTCTCCTGCCTCAGCCTTCTGAGTAGCTGGGATTACAGGTGCCACCACCATGCCCAGCTAATTTTTGTATTTTTAGTAGAGACGAGGTTTCACCATGTTGGCCAGGATGGTCTCGAACTCAGATGATATGTCTGCCTTAGCCTCTCAAAGTGCCAGGAGTACAGGTGTGAGCCCCCGCCCCCAGCCTAGTCTTGGTTTTTCCATAAAAATACGTACTTGGTCACGTGCAGCCTGCTGTGTAGCATGCTGCCTTTTATAATAACCCTCACTTTGGATGTACTCTTCATTGGTTTTTAACTTGCCCTGCAAAATATAATAATTTTGTACTTGACATTTATTCCATGGCTGTAGTTTAGTTGGCTCTGCAATAGCATTCTTGATCTGTTTCTAACCTTTTCATAGAAACACAGTGCCATTAGCCATTTACAAAATAAACATCATTAAATTGCAAATAAAGTTTTCTGTAATGAAATCTAGATATTGAAATCGATTAGATTTTTAAAAAATGGATATAAACACCACATTCTCTTCTGGCTTCTTGGAGCTCATTGTAAATGTCTATTATTTCTATTTCAATAGAAGTTTACATTACATGTTTTAAGTTAATACATTAATATTTTAATTACATGTTTACATTATCTCGTGTGTGTGTGTGTGTGTGTGTGTGTGTTATATGGTTGTAAACTTATTTTCTTGAGACTTGATTATTTGGGTTACTTGTTTTTTTCTTAAATCTCATAGGCTGGGTGCAGTGGTTTACACCTGTAATCGTAGCCCTTTGAAAGGCCAATGTGGGTGGATCTTCTGAGGTCAGGAGTTCAAGGCCAGCATGGCCAACGTGGTGAAATCCCCTCTCTACTAAAAATACGAAAAACAAAAAATAGCTCGGCCCACATGGTGGTGGATACCTGTAGTCCCAGCTACTCAGGAGGCTGAGGTTTGAGAGTCACTTGAACCCAGGAGATGGAGGTTACAGTGATCTGAGATCTCACCACTGTACTCCAGCCTAGGTGACAGTATGAGACTCTGTCTCAAAAAAAAAAAAAAAGAAACACACACACGCACACACACACACACACACAGTTCATCTTTCTTCTTTAAATCTTTGGTTACATTATGATAAAGCTCATAATAGTTACTATTTATTTCATACCTGTTAGGGGCCAGTTCTTAGGCTAAGTGCATTAAACACTTCATTTGACAAAGAATTTTTGAGAACCCGCTGTACACAGTGCACTCTGCTGCTGCTGCTCAGTTTATCCATGTGCAGGATGGTTACAGCATCTGAGCTCAGCAAGGGCACCATCCAAAGAAGGTAAACGCAGACCAAGGTGGAGTGCTGGGGACAATTTCTCTGACTGCAAAAGAACAGGGAGCCTCTACAAAGCATTTATCCTAGAGTTGAGGGAATCGAGGAGCTCAGTCTTGAAAATATGGTATTTAAGTAAGATTAGTAGACTAACTAGGGTTTAGCCAAGAGAACAAGGAAAGAGGGTAAAGTTGTCCCTAGCAATGGACACATTTGCAAAAGGCCCAGAGATGGGAGAGAGTGTGTTCCTCAAGGCTGTTTGGCAGCAAATAATAAAAGTTTACCAAAATTATCTTAAGAAAACAAAAAATCAAGTTTTGCTGCCGTGAGTAATAAGAGTAAGGGAATTGATGGCAGGTCCGCCTGGCGGAGGTGCTTTGATGATGTCACTGGATTTCCCTGTTGTCTGTCTCATGCTTCTAACCATTTCCCTTGTTCTTCCTAAACTCCAGTTTTAAAGGACTTCATAGATGGGAAGATCATGTAATTTGTATTCAAATTTGGATTTTTTTGTTTTTTTTTGTGGGGGGGGGACAGAGTCTTGCTCTATCACCAGGCTGGAGTGCAGTGATGCAATCTCAGCTCACTGCAACCCAACCTCCACTTCCTGGGTTCAAGCGATTCTCCTGACTCACCCTCCCATGTAGCTTGGATTACAGGCATCCACCATCATGCCCAGCTAATTTTTATATTTTTAGTAGAGAAGGGGTTTCACCATCTTAGCTAGAATGGTCTCAATCTCCTGATCTCAAGGTCTGCCCACCTTGGTCTTTCAAAATGCTGAGATTAAAGGCATGAGCCACTGTGTCCAGCTCAAATTGGGATAATTTAAGAGTAAATATGTGTGTTGTTAATCATTGTGCTGAGACACCAGGTGCAAGCCAGTACCGTCCTGGATAAGGTTGAACATGTCATCCCCCTAATTACAGGTTAATATTCCATTCTTCCTATTAGTAAAGTGTTTAGTGAAAATCTCTTCCTGTTTTCATACTTCATTGTTTAATTTCTGTTTGTTACATTCCTGCATCTCCCTACATTGCCCAGGCTAGTTTTAAACTCCTGGCTTCAAGTTGTCCTCCTACTTCAAGCTCCCAAATCCCTGGGATTGCAGACGTGAGCCACTATGCACAGCCAGTGTTGTTCGTGCCTGAGGGTTGTGTGTGTGGTTTGATGATGTTGATATAGAAAGTGAACAATTGGCAACCTGCAGATTTCGGGAGGTGGCTGGAATGGGGTTGAGAAATCCTAAGTCATCGGCACATGCTTTCCTTCTGCAACTATGAAAATGCATGCATTCCACAGAGATACTGGGCCCCCTTGAGAATGTTTGACCTTGCCTAATTTTGTGCAGTGGATTGGAGGTTTCATTGTGATTCTTAGTGAACCTATGCATGAGTTGGTGTTTTTGTTTTTTAGTGTCAGATTTCATTACACATCTGCACATGTTCATCTCAACTATTGGGAGATGTGTTTTAAATGTTTTCCAGTGTTAGCTCTATTTTAGAACTGGGGGTGGGGTCCTTGTCTGCTGACCCAGGCTTGGAGGCCCTCTCTGCCTGATCTTCTCCCCACGGGAAGGGGGAATGTCCTTGGCCATTCTCTGGATATTCAGGACCCTGGAATCCTGGCCCGGATGGACCTGAGCTTGCCTCTTGGGGTTGAATGGGCCTTTTCCTTGGGCCTCTCCTCCTGAGGGCAGACAGGTTGGCTGGTGTCTGAACTGGTTCATCAGAGATGCAAGGAGCATGGAAGAGTCAGCAGAGGGGTCCACATTGTCGTGGGTTCACTCCCAGAGTTTCAGGATCCAGCCAGCGGGGAGCGGGGCAAGGGCAGGAGAAGTCTGCATCCAGGTGGCCGAATTTCAGACATGACCTCCAGGGAGTGTGAGGACCACAAACCACAACTACCACCCACATCCCTGTGAATGTACATTTGTAAAGGAAGGAAACAGTTTGTTAGCTTGCTCTGTGACTTTTACGTATCAAGGCACGTGGTCTGTGAGCCTCCCTTTCTGTTCTAACCTGCATCCCACAGACATTAAGAGGCATGTGCCACATCACACTAGACATCCCACCCAGGCAGCTTCTTACCATATTTGTGCTGTTTTGAGGTCCCTTCTGCCCTAAGATCCTCATTTACATCAATACAGAAATGAATACATAGTTCACTCACATCCACAAAGGTAATAACTCTTGCCTTATAACATAATTCACCTACAAAAGTTCTATAAACAAGACATTGTAAGTCTGTCTTTTTTTTTTAATTTTTCTTTTGTCAAAGTACTTCATCTGAGAAATTGTAAGTCTTTCTAAAAACGCTTTTTTTTTTTTTTTTGCAGAAGAAAAAAGGAACTGTAATTCCACAAATTTTTAATCAGCCTCTAAAATGGCACCAAGAAAGACAGAGATCTCAGTGTGTCAGGGGAAATAGAAATCCATGTACATATTGATGATTAAGAAAATATAGAGGCCAGGTGCAGTGGCTCACACCTGTAATACCAGCACTTTTGGAGGGGGAGGCGGGCAGATCACCTGAAGTCAAAACCCTGTCTCTACTAGAAATTCAAAAATTATCTGGGCATGGCTGCATGTGCCTGTAATCTGACCTACGTGGTCAGGCGAATCACTTGGACCTGGGAGGCAGAAGTTTCAGTGAGCCAAGATCAAGTCATTGCACTCCAGCTTGGGTGACAGAGTAAGACTCTGTCACCAAAAAAACAAAAAAGGCAAAAAATAAAATAAAAAGCCAACCACAGTGGCTCATGCCTATAATCCTTATCCCAAGGAGAGTTTGGATTTGGGAGGTTGAGGTGGGTGGATCCTGAGATCAGGAGTTCAAGACCAGCCTGGCCAAGATGGTGAAACCCTGTCTCTACTAAAATATATATATATATATATACACACACACACACACACATATATATATATACACACACACACACACATACATACATACATACATACATACACACACACAAACAAAAATGAGTTGGGTGTGGTGATGGGTGCTTGTAATCCCAGCTACTTAGGAGGCTCAGGCAGAGAATACTTGAAACCGGGAAGTAGAGGTTGCAGTGATCTGAGATCACGCCACTGCACTCCAGCTTGGGCAACCGAGTGAGACTCCATCTCAAAAAAAAAGAGAGAGAGAGAGAGAATGTGGGTGAACAGAGGCTAGAAGAGTCTAATATCTGAGAGTGTCACTGAGGAACTGGCTTCTTGGGGGAGAAGCTGGCATTTGAGGGCAACCCAAATAGGAAGTTTTGCAAAAACCCGAAAAAGGAGCAGCATTTCAGGGAACAGTGTAGCCAGTGAGAAGCCGCAGTGTGAGGAGTGAGATCACAGATTCCAAGGAAGAATGTGGCAGCTGGTGTGGGTGAGGCACAGTGCATGTGGGGCAGGCAGGACTCCAATCCCACGGGACTGCCACATGCAGCTGTGGAGCTAGAATGAAGGGAATTCACTCAAGGGTTTTAACAGAGAAGTGACAGGAACTTACTTGCATTCTCAGCAGATAGTCCGAGATGCAGTGCAGAGAATGGATTGCACTGGGGTAGACAAGAAGGCAATTCTGGCAAGTGTGTTGGGGAAAATAAATAGTTAAATCCTAAACTTCTCCCTACCCAGAAAAACCTCTTCACAAAAGTAAAAAAGTAAAAACACTCTTATTGTTGAGTACGTTTTCAACCAGAATGTGATGGATGTCACAGGCAATCTACTGAGAAATTGCATAGAAAGAAAGAAAACTCACTCATTATCCAGCAGATAAAACTCATTACAAACTTTTTCTCAAGGGTAACAGTAACTAGTCCTCTAGCAAGAGGGCTTGACAATACCCTCTGTCAACACATAGTCCATCCTAGATCCACCCAGAAATTGGGGTGATCATCTCTGGGAACTGCGGTTTTACATAAAGGAAAAATACACTTTGTACATCCTTATGAAAGAAGGTAGTTTTGCAACTTGGAGTCAGGTGCCTGCTGAAGATGTTAGGTTCCTCTTCTTTCCTGGAAGGGGTAGGCAGGGGTGCTACCTGCCTTGATGATGCATTTCAAAGAGATGGCCTCAGGTCCTAAGAAAAGACCTTCCTAGGTCTTAAAGCTGGCAGGAGGCTTATTTAGCTTTTTTAAACATCCACATACATTTCAAAGGAACAGAGAAAGTACTTCCACTTGTAGGTTTTCTAAAGAAAATGCTCTAAGAAAGGGAGGGGAAGAAGTCTGGTCCCTTATCTCCTGCAGAGAGCATTCAGCCTCTCACTTGTGTTTCGAAAATGCCCTCACCCTTGCTCCTGGTGACTGGGACCCTTGTATGGGAACAGAATGTGCCCTGGAGTGAAGGTTTGCTATGGACAGGGAAGTCTCCAGGACAGCCACTAAGGTTTCGATTTGAGCAACTTGGAAGTCAGGGGTGCTATTTACAGAGAGGGAAAAATAGTAAATATGGATTAAATTAATGCAGAAATTAATTAATGAAATTCATAATCTGCTTCACAAACTCACAATGCTAGTATGTCCACTTTCCTGAATAGCTCACCTTCTAAAACACCTTCCTGCCCTTTCAAGCACCAAATTCAGAATCTCCCGCTTGAGGAATCCCAGCCTTCCTTGGAAATAGCCAAGAAATAAGGCTTCATGATTACCTCTTCACAAAAGGAGTCAGTTTTACTTCTTAGTGCCCTTGGGGCGGGGACAGGGCTGAGAGTCAGGTCCTGCCACATCTGGGCTGCTTGCTGCCAAGTAACATCCCCTCTGAAGACAGGCCCAGCAGCCATCTGTGACTCTGATGCTTTGAGGGTGTGAGGGAACTGGATTTCCTGGTACTGCTTTATATCCCTCCCATCCCACCCTCATTTCTAGGATAGCATTCACTCTTCCATTCACCCTCCTGGGTCCTAAAGGGCTCAGATCCTCAGCTACATTCAGGACTGAATCAAAGCCGCCCCAGAATGTTTCTGCCCTGGCTATCCTGCCTCGGTTCAACCTGTGCCTATGATTTCCCCTTTGAAGAGCTGGTGTCTGCAACGACCTAGATTAGAAGTGACCCAGATGTATTTCTGGTATAAAATTTGGTGCACCCCCTCCCTGAAAAGACTGCTTGTGCTAACTAATACAATTGGGGTTGGGGTAGGGCACGCCCTTCGTCTGCATAACTAAGAGGACCTCCAGAGTGACTGCCTGACTCCTAAATTGTATCAGCCTGACTCCAGTGCACAGAAAGGGGGAGCTTCACAGGCTACCACTCACCCCTCCAAATAAAAGGAAAAGAAAGAATACCAAAGGTTTCGCCAGCCCCGCAATAGCATCTCTGTCTAGCAAGTAGCTAATTCTACTTTATAAACCCCATTTCAAACCGTAAAGCTTTCCTTCTTGTGTTGAACAACAGAGGTTGTATGTAATGTGCAGGTTGTGATCTGAGTATTAACTGCTACTATGTCTGTATATTGGTGTGGCTTTGTGTATTTTTTCTATAGATGTGAGAAGCATTTTATCTATTGAGGTGTGCAGGAATGTTTTAAATGATATGGATATACTAAGCAAATGTACTTCCATGAACTAATACCTCAGTCAGCAAATAGAATTTTACATTATGTTTAAAAAACATGTAAGTAGGAGTTTATGCGTTTAATAGAATGTGGCTCCAACTTTGTTTTAGCAAATTAGGAAAAAAACACAACTTTGCATATACATATAAATTTAATTAATATTTATAATTAATGTCATATTTAAATGTTAATAAATTATATATAAATTATAAATAATATATAAATACACAAGTAATGTTTTATAATTATATATTTATATTATATAATAAAATAAATATATTAATATATATCATTAAATATATTTGTATGTAAGCTTGTATTTATATGTAATATATGAATATTGTATATTTATATATAATATATATTTATATTTAATGGAAAATTGTATTATATATAATACAACTATATAACAAATATATATTTGCATATTATGTATTATATCTAATATAAATAAGTGTATATACACACACACACACACACACACACACACACACACACACACACACACACATATATATATATATATATATATATATATATATATAAAATAAAGAACACAAGCATATATCCCGTAGTGTCCCCACCATCAAAATGACTTTATCCAGTTGGAGAAAGATTGGGGTCATTAGAGCATCTGTTCAGCAGTGCAGTAGCCACACACTGTAATTCCTGCTGCTGGAAACAGAGTCAGACCTGCTGCTGTTTTGTGAGGCGCAGCGCAGGTTCAGTGGGATGGTTCTGGATGCAGCCTGGAAGGTAGCGGAGATCTCCCCTTAGAGGCCACTGGGAAGGTGGAAAGTGCCTCTGTGACTTGAGATTTTCCAGGGAACCCCTGTGGGAAACTGAAAAACCCCTCATTCATCATCTCAGGAGCACTGAGATGCCTTTTTCTATAGTCACCAAGGGATAAGGCTGATATAACTGAAAAAATATATATATTATGGCGATAAACTAGAAATCTTCAGAGTCACCAGAAAATCCAATTTGCAGAAAAGATATTTAAGAGAAAAATAAGTAAAGTGTATGATGTGGGCCATAAAAGAATACAGCCACGGAAGAGTAATGGTAGCCTGCTCTGCCAATCACTTTGTGATGAGCCTGAGATGGAAAAGCAATTTCTGCCCCTAATGGAATGTCCTTGGGTGGGGGCTTTTGTATTTGTCTAGAATAAGCTTTCTTGCCTTTACCAGAAAACATCTTTCTGACATTCATAACTAGAGGAAAATAAAATGAAATTTATTTCAAAGACCCAAGTGATGGATTTTGCACGGCATTGTTTATAACTGTTTCTTTTCCCCTTTCCTAAGCCGTCTTGTGGCTCTTTTAGTCCAATCCAGCTAACGCTAGGAATTTTTAATCTTTACTTCCTAATTCTAAATACAGAATGTCAGGAAGGGCTGAGGGTTTGTGTACATTTAAGTAAGCCTTAGTAGTTGATTTACGGCAATTTAGATAACCTTTGAAAACATACAAGCAGATATATACGTTAGCTCTAAGTACATCTATAACTATTTTATTAAAACATATTTTCCTGTAACTGGTATAAACTTTAGCTAATTATATAGATGCAGTATTTCTGTTTATTAGACAACATGAACTTCACAAGTATGAAACTTTTCATTGCATGCTGTATTTCTGTTATTTTTATAGATATTCCAAATAAAAATTGGGTTGAGAACTACAAAAGCTACTTTCAAAAATGAATAGGATGTTATGCCATTAAAGGACTAGTTCAAGCCAGTGTTTCTACTGATATTCTGCAGACTTTTATTTGAAAGGATTTTAAGAGATTTTCTAGGAAAACTGTGCTGTATGATTACAATTTAGGATACGCTGGATTAAACAATGATTTTAAAAAGTTTTTTACTGTAGTGCAGCTCGGAGCCTTTAATCCCTAATGTGCAACGGGAATCTCTGAGAGGAAACTGGAGTGCACAGTATTTCCTGATCTTATTTGACCAGATCCTATTAACTCCCAGAAAAGTGTTCAACAG
Organism: Saguinus oedipus; assembly: GCA_031835075.1. Classification (NCBI taxonomy): domain Eukaryota; kingdom Metazoa; phylum Chordata; class Mammalia; order Primates; family Cebidae; genus Saguinus; species Saguinus oedipus. The sequence goes on from CM063182.1 coordinate 40,167,380, forward strand.
AGCAGTTATTTTTGCAAGGCTGATACATCTGTTGAAATTCTTATCCATGTACAAAACCTGTGCACCTTTGTGTAAAACTTTCTTAGTAGTGGATATCATATATCTTTGCATTTAATAAATATTAAATAAAAATTTGGGAATGAGAAATAAACATCTTGGTTTTAAAAATTATACCATCATCCCTGATGTTCTTGGCTCACCTCCTAAAATTTTATTTTTAAATTCTTGTACTATTACATAACATCCCTTTCATTATACAAATGTTGCCATATTTACTATAGCTTTCACTATGTGACAGTTATTTTAATACTGTACACTTATTGTCAATTTTTTTAACTGTATAAACTGTGACAGAAATTATCACTTGGAAGTGAATACTTAATTATACATGTGACCACTTGCTTGAGGAAAGGAAGCATTTTCCTTTGAAGATGGGAAATTGAGTCTGGTGAACAGGATTGTACATGTTCAGTAGGATTTACTTATGATTATTTTCTGAAACCCAGAGAAATCTCAGCAACAGTTAATCATAGGTTGATTGTAGATTCTATAGAAATGTTACTCAAACAGTAAATTCCAAAGTTCATGTAAAAATCTGGTTCAGGGAAGGTACCACTTTGGTACCTTTTGGTACCAATCATGGCCAATTGCCTTGTGATTCTAGTGACTGGATTCTATGACTACTGTTCTATATTAGAAAAATGAATCGCTTATGGGTGAGACCTTTATGACTTTTTTAAAAGAATTATTATTATTATTACACTTTAAGTTCTGGGATCCATGTGCAGAATGTGCAGGTTACATAGGTGTACATGTGCCATCATGGTTGGCTGCACCGATCAACCCATTGCCTACATTAGACATTTCTAATGCTAATGCTATCTCTCCTCTTAACCCCCTCTACCCCTCTACAGGCCTCAGTGTGTGATGTTCCTCTCCCTGTGTCCATGTGTTCTCATTGTTCAACTTCCACTTATTAGTGAGAACGTGGTGTTTGGTTTTTCTCTTCCTGTGTTTGATGAAAATGATGCTTTCCAGCCTCATGGATGTCCCTGCAAAGGACATGAATTTATCCTTTTTTATGGCTGCATAGTATACCATGATGTATATGTGCCACGTTGTCTTTATCCAGTCTATTACTGATAGTCATTTGTGTTCTTCCAAGTCTTTGCTATTGTGATCAGTGCTGTAGACCTTCATGACTTTCTAATTCTAAGTGTTGCCTCTTTGAGTCTATACGGTCTCCCTCTGCTCTCCCAGGCTTCTCTTGGAGTAACATGCTTGGATTTCAGTGTCTTTCAGTCGTTGCAGCTGATGGGAGGAGAGTGGGAGAGTGCAGCAATGTCCTTCAGGTTACTCTGATTGGTGTGCCCTGCTCTCTTTCCATTGAAAATCCTACTCTGAAACCAGGTACTCTCTTCTTCATCTCCACTGAGAATCCCATTTTCAAGTGAGATTCCCGAGGTCAAAACATGAATAATGATCATAATAGTGATAATGATGAGAGGAATGATGTGTCGGAAGTCATGGTCAGTAAAGAAATAATTGGGTTGAGGGGCTTCACTCTGCAGTATTACAGCAAGGACTCTGAAAATGTATATGTTGGAAATCTGGTAAAAGTACTGGATAAAATTGGTTTTGGATTTTCAAATTGTGTCATTGAACTTGTAAGAAAATAAGGAATTATCAGAGTACCCAAGATGATGTGAAATGCAGAAATACAGAGAGATTGTGAAGCTTGGAAGCTAGCCCTGCCCTGATCATCTGTGCTGATCCCTGTGATGTGTAGCTTCCGAGAGTCTCTTGGCTCAGGGAATAGAAAGCAAGTTTAAGGTCTTCCTGATGTTGAAAATATAAAAGGAGACCTTCATGTATAGCCAGAACACAAAAGGGTTCCACTTGCAGTATTGGGAGAATAGACAGACATCAATGTCAACATCACTGCTAGTGGGTTTCACGCTAATCTGTAGGTGAATTTCTACCATCTCTGGGGTGCACAATGCCTCCAGGTGATCATTTGTTTTTGAAAAGAGGATGTTCTGTTCCAGGCACATCATGTAATCTAATGGTTAATTTCCTCTGAATGGGTGTACCTTCAAAGCAGCATGCACAGAATTACCGTAGGCAAAGTTTCCAGAAAGGAAGTACAGATGTGAAAACTTGCCAACAACTTAGTTTACATGAGAAATTGGAATTCTTATCAAAATCAGACTATAAGAATGTTAAAAAAAAACAACAACAACAGAATAAAATTGTGAACAGGAAACCAGACACTATATGAACGGCCAAGGAAATGTGAAAATAATCCAAGCCATCATCTGTCCTTACTAAACATCATTTGCAAAACACAAACAAAACAAAACAAAAATCCCACTTTAGTGCATTAGTCTCTTTTCTGCTGCTTATAACAGAATATCTGAAATTGGGTAGTTTATAAAGAAAATAAATATACTTCTCACAAATACACAGGCTGAGAAGTCCAAGGCTGAGGGGCCACGTCTGGCGAGGGCCCTCTTGCTGGTGGGGATTCTGGAGTCTGAGGTGTGCAGGCATCGCCAGCTCAGGTCTTATTATAATGCCACCAGTTTCCCTCCTGTGTTAGCCCATCAATCCATTAATTTACAATGATTAACACAATCACCTCTTAAAGTCCTCACCTCTTCATATGACCATATTGTTGATTACATTTCAACATAAGTTTTTGACAAATAGACAAACCATAGTATTTATGAAGTAGAAAAAATAAGACCAAAATGAAAGCTCTCAGTTGAAAAATATGAAAAGAAAAAATAAGCAAACAAATTGGTAAATATGTTTGAAGATTTAAATAATCACCAATCACCTATGTAAAACAATAATATTATTTATAAGATTTATAAAATCAAGTGAATAATTACAATTTATTGTCTAACTTAAGGTTTTTGATTTTAATTAATTTTAATTTTATTATTTTAATTTTAATTTATTTTCTAACTTAAGGTTTTTTAAAAATAACTAAAATACTGAACAGCAATGCATGTAATTCCGGAGGGAATAATAAATATTAAAGAAGAAGATAAGACTGTTACTACTAAGTACATACTAACATTTCTAGAAAAATCTACTAAAACGAAAGTATGAGAAAATAAAAACTGACTAGGAGGAAAGCAAGCAAAAAGGTAGGGAAAATGGACATACACATAGAAAGCACAAGCTAAGACACTCCAGAGAACTCCAAAGAGAGCAGAAACTTCAGGGAATATAAGGAGACTAAACTACCCAGTAAAAAGACAAATTCTGAGATTGCATTTAAAGAACAATGTAAGTGCATGCTGTTTGGAAGTGAAAATTTAAAGCATAGGAGCCCAAATCATTTGAAAGAGCAAATGTGTATCAGCAGCATGTACAAGAATTTTCATTGCAGCATTTTATATAAGGGCAAAAAGAAAAACGACCCAAAGACCCATCAAGAGGAGAAGGGAAAAATCACGGTGCGTTCATGCAATGGAAAACTATACAGCAATGAAAATGAGTAGACTAGAGCATCATGCCTAAACATAGAGGACTCCCAAAAACATAATACAAGCAAAAAAAGAAGAGAGAGAGAGAGTGTCACAGAACTTGCAATATATAATTCCGGTTAAGCATTTAATTTCAGGAAACTGATATATGTGGCTAAAACTAGAATATGTACATTTATGGTAATTATCAAGAAAACCAAGGGAATTATAAATATAAAATTCAGAAAGTTATTTCTGCTGAAGTGGAGGAAGAAGGTGATGTGTGGAAGGGTATATATTTCTATGTGTTGATAATATTGATGCATTGGTAGATATTCTATATCTTAGAGTTGGTATTGTTCTCATTGTGTTATAGATACTCACTTGTATATATTTCAGTGCAACACAAATCTATTTGAGAGAAATAGTGAATGGTGAAGACTGCTGCTGGGCTCAGTTAGCTTAGAGAATAGTAAGGAGAAAGACAAGTTAGCAAGTTTTCACACTTCATCTTCACAGCAGACTTAATAACTTAGATACTAGTCTAATTTTTACTGATTTGTTAGCTTTAGATAACTGTGTTTAAGTTATTATTAAGTACTAATTAGGTTCTAAGTAAGTCCTCATGGGATTTGAATTATGTCTGACCAACCATAGGATCCCTGGTGTCTATATCATATGACACTATTGGGTAGAGCTTTGGTCTTTTAATCAGTGCAGTTTAACAGTTTCTCTTGTGTTGAATTATTTGTTCATTGCCTTTCCTATTAGGTTAAAATTGCCTGAATAGCACAGAGCAGGTCTCATCCATTTTTATTTCTTCTAACTTTTTATTTAAATCGTTTTTATTTCATTCATCTATGGACATATGTATATGCACACACAGGCACGTACAATTGTGCTTCAGAATTTATAAAACAAAAAGCAAAGCCTAGCCATTACTTTAAGTCTTCAAGTATTAAAATGGACAACGTAATGGTATGTATATAGAATAATGCACTAATCTCTTTTTTTGGACTTTCATGAAACATGGTGTTGAAAACACTGACTTTGCAGGGAAAAAGTAAGCTTTTAATCATCCCTTATACAGTGGAGTGGAAAAAAGAACTCATTATTCTAATTGAAAGTAAAAATGAAAAAAAAATTAAACTTCGGATTTTTCAGGAGTATCTTTCTAATTCTCAGTACAACTCATAATACACAACTATTATAGACACTGAAGAAAGCAACTCCTGTTTCTTGAGGCTGCTGTATTTCAGTGTGATGGTGGGAACTCTGGCGAAAGCTCTGGGCTCAAGGGAGCCTTCGGTGATTGGCTGCAGGCAGAGTTGATGGCTGCCTATGGGACGTGATTTTAGGCTCATTGTTTGCAATGCACTTTACACAGATTGCCAGAGACTGACATGACAAAGCTCCATTGTCCCCTGAGAGCACCTTCACCAGCCTGCTTTGAAGATTCTGGCCTCTACTCAACAGATTTGAGATTCTTTATATATACACAAAAAGGCAGGATATTATTTTCAGAACTGTTGGTAATATTAGGGTGGCCATATAATATATTGTGCAACTTGGAATTCTTAGGGTGAGTGAATGGGGATACTTAATAATTTTGCCGAGGCAATGGCACCGATGGGACCTGTGGGATCCTGGGTAAAACTCACTGGTCATCTCCTCTGGCCTTCTACACTTGGCATCTCAACGAAGGTTAGTGGATCACCTTTGAAGGCACAGACCTTAAAGGAATTCTTCCTGTTTTGTTTTCCTTGAGACTGGTGTACTTTAATTTATGTTACTTGCAGTATGGGGTTTCATTAAAATATTGCTAAAGAGAAAATCCATCTGTATGTATGTATTTATTCTAAGGATAATGTAATTTTTTTAAAAAACCTTGATACGTTTCATCATTGGTTTCTAGAATTTACTCAACATAAGCACAGTGAAGATGTATGTTATTAAGTGTATCCCTGGGAAAAGAAACTGTTTTCATATGTTCATGGGTAGACAACAGACTTATTATGCCAAGGAAGACTGCTTCAACCCACAAGAACAGCGACACCTCCAGGAGTGTGGAAACCATGTTTTCCATCCTGTGACTTGGCCTTCTCTTTCGTTTGCAGCGTCAATTGCAGCCACCTGCAATGATCCAGGTATGCCTCAGAATGGCACCCGCTATGGAGACAGCAGAGAGGCGGGAGACACTGTCACGTTCCAGTGTGACCCTGGATATCAGCTCCAAGGACAAGCCAAAATCACCTGTGTGCAGCTGAACAACCGCTTCTTTTGGCAACCAGATCCTCCTACTTGCATAGGTATCAGGCAACAGAACTTAGAAATTTTATATTCAGGGATGAATGCATGTTGTATTAAAATTTCTCTGTAAATGCATTGTTTCTCCAGAAATATTTCTCCAGAGTTTATTTCATGTTCTCTGGCCCTCTGACACTGCTGAAATTTTACTGTAAACCTTTATACTTTATTAGGTGGAATAAAGGAAGTCATCCCCTTAATGTACAGTAATTTATATTTACCATACATTTTCTACCCTTAACAAATGTTACGTAAACATGGATCAATCAAATTACTGCAATTTAAAATTCTAGATGGCTCAAAATTTATAGCCCTGCCATTGCTATTCTGATTTTTAATATAGAAACATGTCCTTTGGCAAAACCTAGTCACAAAAAGTACTTTCTCTTTTTAGATGTTTTTCCCCTTATAATATTAGTACATTTATAATAGAATTCTGAAAACTAGAAATTATACTGCTTGTATTAAAATGAAGATAAAAGGTTTGTTTCTACAATTTATTAACATTTTATAGTTAGACCTTATTAAAAGCATAACAAATGATTTTGCAGACTTTGGCTTGAGTAGCCACCTGAGACCATTTATTACAAATATGGTTTTATGCTAATATACATTTTATGTAAAATAGTAATTACAGGTAGATTATCTCTTTATTCAATAAAATACTTTACCATAAAATTCCTACTTAGAGTATATCATCTTAATTTTAAAAGGAAACCCTACTGAATTTATTATTTTAAGGAAAAATCACCATTTAATTAGTACTTCTTTATAATCTGTCTGAAAAATGTAAAATTTAATTAATGTGTGAAGAGAGAAAGTGATCATGAAATGGATAGGCCATTTTGCATAGGATGACCATGGGGGGATTTTGGGTTTGAAATGATTTTTATTGTCGTGTACACAGTGGTGGTAAAATTCTCAGTGGTCTTGGGGAGCTAGGCTACAGAGCTCTTACTTGTTACAGTTTTCTGGAAATAGATGAGGTTTGATGGCTGTGCTTGTTAGCATTCTCAGCCTTGTCGGGAAGTGAGCCCTGTTTGTTTAATGTTTTATGCTGCATTTAGTTTTCATAACGTCTGTGAGCATAGTCACGCATTTTATTCAAGCTGAGTCATCAGGAGACTTGCAAGATTTCGGCATGTTTCTTTTTTAAAGTAGAGTGATTGCCTGTAAATGTGGCAATCATTTTAAACCAATGGCCTATTTTTACATTGAGAAAGGGATTTTTTTTTCTTCCATTTTGCATATTTTTAGGTTCATGGAAGAATACATTAAAAAAGAGTTAATCTCTTAAAAGTAATTTATTACTTTATATTGATCTGAACATGTAATTATACAATTTGGCCATCTCTTAATTATTCTATAAACAAATAGATCTTTTGTTAGCTCATCTCTTAGGTATTTTATTTTGACCAGCGAATAGGTAATCCACCACTCCGCAAAAGATAAATACATAACACTGTCTCTGCCTTGAATGTCAGCTTCAAGGACAAGCTAAAATCACTTGCAGGCAATTGAATAATCAATTATTTTGACAAGGAGACCCGCCTACATGCCTAAGTATTATGTAACAGAAAAATGAAAAATGTATAATTGGAAATAAGTTAACATTATATTTTTATCATATTGTAATTTTCTGTTTTCCAGGAATGAGGTTTTTGTCCTCTGTAAGAAGCCTGCCCATTAGGGCATCATTTAATCATAAATAGCACTCATGTAAATTCTGTTTCAAAGATTCAAAACACTTTTTAATTTTTTTACCTTTTTTCATATTACCTTTTTCATATTTTACTGAAGACATTTTGTAAACTATATTCAATAAAAAAGAGGAGAAAAAAGTGTTCATCTTTTGACCTGCTGACAATTAGAATTAATATAAATATTTATAAATAATTTCATAATTATGTATATAGAATCTATTTTAAAATGTTTTAGGCTGAATGTGGTAGCTCACATCTGTAATCCCAACACTTTAGGAGTCCAAGGCAGGCGGATCACTTGAGGTCAGGAGTTCAAGACCAGTCTGCTGAAACCTCATCTCTACTAAAAATATAAAAATTAGATGGGCATGGTGGCATTTGCCTGTAATACCAGCTACTCAGGAGGCTGAGGGACGAGAATTGCTTGAACCCGGGAGGCAGAAATTGCTATGAGCTGAGATCACACTGTTGTACTACAGCCTGGGTGACAGAGCGAAACTCTGTCTCAAAAAAAAAAAAAAAAAAAAGTTTTAAAATGACAACATCCTGCAAGACTATTTTGTAAATCGAGCTGTTTACTTACCAGTACATAGTGTGTATCTTTTGTGCTACTGTGTATTTTCTACTGGTTTTTAATGACTAAATTGTATCTATTTAGAAAGTGGCTTTGCTCAAACCACACCTCCAGTGCCACTCTCTAGTATCTATTTGTTTGAATCTACCAATATTGATTTCTCTAGACCCTTATTATTGTATAATTAAGTTGTTTTAACATCTTCCCTATTCTGAAGATAGCTGCAAGGAGCACCCATGTTGCAAAATACATCACAATTATTGACAAATGACATATTTCTACAAACTCACGTATTCCTAGGACTTTTAAAACATCCTTGTTTTTGTTTTTTGAGACAGAGTCGCTGGAGTGCAGTAGCATGATCTCAGCTCACTGCAACCTCTACTTCCTGGGTTCAAATGATTCTCCTGCCTCAGTCTCCTAAGTAGCTGGGATCATATTGACAACCACCATGCCTGGCTAATTTTTTTATATTTTTTAGTAGAGAAAACACTACACGTGATTGTTGTTAAGGCAGAAAGTGATGCTGTCTTGTTTTAATTGGCATTTTAAATTAATAATAAGATTGAACTTGTTTTCATATGCTTATTGGCTGTTTGAAGTTGTTCTTTCCTGGTTGATCAGTTAATTTACTTTTTTACTTTGTATTATTAGTGTATGTTTACTCAGTACTGGTGTCTCTCTTTCACAAAATCTCTTGACCTCTCGCCTGTTGTGTGTGATGACATTTATTTTCAGCACCTGCCGTTTGCTGTTGTTTTTCTTGAGTGTTGCTTGGATGCCTCACTTTTTTTTTTTTTCATCCCAAATGACTCCGACCATGAATGGTCCTTTGTTTAGCTTTTTCCCTGAGTCTAGAAGGAGAATTCTGTAGACCAAAGGACACTAACGAGGTTTTTTTTGTTGTTGTTTGTTTTTTGGAGATAGAGTCTCGCTCTGTCACCCAGGCTGGAGTGCAGTGGTGTGATCTTGGCTCACTGTAGCTTCTGCTCCCAGGTTCAAATGATTCTCCTGCCTCAGCCTCCTGAGTAGCTGTGATCATAGGCACACACCAGCACACCTGGCTATTTTTTGTATTTTTAGTAGAGATGGAATTTTGCCATGTTAGTCAGACTGGTCTCGAAATCCTGCCCTGAGCTAATCCACCAACCTGGGCCTCTCAAAATGCTGGGATTACAAGGTTTAGCTACCACATCTGGCCTAAACTTTCTTATTCCCACTAAAGTGTCCCTGAAAAGTCTCCATTTTCTTATATAGCCTGCAATTGCTTTTCCCTGAGTCCAAATGGCAAAATACTCTGAAAAGCCAAAATGTATCCTAGGTTTGCATTTAGAAATTCATTTAGGAACAACAGCCTGTCCCGACATACAGGTGCCAAATTAGAAAATATTTATCTCACCCAATGGTGTGAACGTTCAAAGGTTTTAATGCAGAAATATAGATGGGTTTTGTTAAGGATTGCAGCTTCAAACCCTGATGGTGAAGGAGCTGCTATATATGTATGCATGTATGCTATTTAGCATGGTGGCTAAAGATTTTGAATAGGGGTTGGTGGGTGGAAAAGAATAAGTGGACTTTGTCTCTATGCCTCTTCCTTCTGGAGAACTTCTTGGCATCTCTGAGTTGCATTTTCTACTATTCTAATCCTTTCCAAAATATTTTGCAAGCAAATTAAAACCTAAGCAAGCCAAAATGAAGAATACCAGGCCAAAAGAGAGAACAAACAAGGCCAGGCAACACTCCTTAATTCCACTTTCAGCTTTTAAATCACCTCATTTGAAAGTGCCTCCTGGGATCTGTGTGGGTGAGACAGGGTTTCCCCTTTGTTTGTTTTAAATCAGTGTTTGAATCATACCCTGCACTGTTCCTGCTGGTAGCACCCTGTAGCCAGTGCCCTGAATGTGTCATCTTTCAAAACCTGTGTGGAGTAGGATCTTCTAGACCTTCAGGTACCATCTTTCTCTGCATCAGCTTCCACTCCCTAATGGGTCCACGCCTGCACTGCCTGATGCTGTCAGCAGCCACGGCGTGATACTGAGGAGACACTGCCTTGTGAGAGCTGATGGGACAATTGCTTCTGTACAGTTCATTTTTTTAAAAAAAAAAAAAAGGCATGCCGGGGGAAATCAAGTTTTAATCTATTTGTAAAAATTATATTAGTCTTGAGCCTATATCTGTAGAATTTATTATAAATATTTTCTGTGATAGTATTCAGAGTTTGCATTCAGTTAGACTGTGAGATCATAAGAAAAACAACTGGAGTTAGTTGTATTTATTATAAAAAGAAATAGTTTTTAGAAATGTTAAAGACACACTCATTATTGAAAATTGTGAAGCATGCACCTTCGTCTTCCTCCATCTTATTTACAAAATGAAGTCTCCTTTTGTGTAGGGGGAAAAATCACCAATTAAGACTTTTTTCTACTTATTTTTTAATTCATATATGACCAATAATGGGAATAAAATAAGACATATAATTTAGTAGGAATACTATGATTTCATTTTAGTCATGCTTGAAAACAACTTGGTGACAAACCACAGTATTTGATATAAACAACTTTTAAACCCAGCATACCCTTGCATGTATATAAAATGTGTATACTTATAAATTCTGCAGTGTTTTCACACCTTCCCTGGAATGAGAGATTTAGGAGAAACCTTATCTCACAAATAAAACAATCCTAAACACTTCTGATTTAAGAGCAAAAATTGGCTTGCCTATTAACCACATTGAGCTACGTAATTACTGCCTTGCTATTATAAATGTAAACACATTTAATTCAAAACTGATGACTGCAGACACCAACTAAATTTATTATCATATAAAATGGCTCTTTCTAGTGATACACCAAGCATTGTGATCAAACAGTGTTTTCAGACAGTAATGTTCCAACTCAACTCCTTGCTGACATGTATCCTTAGTTGTCACTCAAAATTTTGGGGTTTTGCCACTTTGTGGGAAAATTGTTCCGAGCCTTCCACACACCAGAGGACTGGGAGAATGTGAAATGCCATGTTTTCATTTATCCATTAACTATTTCCTGAATACTTATTCTGATCCAGAATCCATGTAGACATTAGGGATGGAACTGTGAACCGAAGCTAGATGATCACTGTTCCACATGAAGCAAGTACTCAAGAAGAAATATGAATGATTTTATAAACTGTGAGAAATAGCAAAAAAACTTAACATGGCCGTAAAATGATGTTCATGGGATTTTTTTTTTAATTCAAGTTTTTTTCTGTTTGTGCATATGTTGGCAGGTGTCAGGGGTTAAGTCATCTTTCATTTAATTGGGAACATTTTTAATTACAGGAAAGAAATTTTATTTGCCAGAAGTTTGAAAATGCTTTTTGAAAATGGTGTGGAATCTTATGTAAAATTCCTTAACAATTACATGAAAAATGTACAGATTTACTGGGTCTTACAATTTTATATGGATAATTGATAGCCAACACACAGTCTATTTGATGGGGAAAAGTGCATATGAATGAGCTCCTGTTGTTAGGGAATTCTGTGGTGTCTCATTCCACACTGACTGCCTGGCTTTCTTCTCTCTCCTGACTTTTTCTCTGTAACTTTTTTTCTGTGGCAGCTGCTTGTGGAGGGAATCTGACCGGCCCAGCAGGCGTTATTTTATCACCCAATTACCCACAGCCCTACCCTCCCGGGAAAGAATGTGACTGGAGAGTAAAAGTGAACCCCGACTTTGTCATTGCATTGATATTCAAAAGGTACCGTCTCTTGTAGAACTCCTCTTTTTAGTAGGATTTGTAATGACATACCTAAAAATTATTTTTTTTATGATTTCGTAGAGTCTCCAGTGTTACCTCTAGGTAAACGCTAGATTTTGCATCTAATGGAGACTACACCAGGCTGTGAAATGACATGAATGGAAATACATGGGTTTGCTTTGCAGCATTCTACTTACGTTAAGATGCACGTGAATTATTTTTAAATACTCTTTATCTTGTACACAGTGTGTTCCATATGAAAAGGCTTAACTTACAGAATGTTCAGTAAAAGGAATAAAAATATGGTATGGAGACACTTGGTGTAATTTGTCACTAGTGTCTCCTATTGCTCTAAATGCATGAGAGCAAATTCATTTCCACAGCACATCCTGATGTTCCCAAGAGTAGCACCGATAATATCGTTACAATAATTAAGACTTACTAGAGCCTTGAAAATGAAAGTTTCCCCAAATCTGGTTACTGTGAAGTCTGAGTTATTAGATAATCAGTCCTAAAAATACACTAATTTGTTCTTGCTAGACTAGATGATGGAAGTTCAAATACTATGGTCATTTTCTGAAAATAAACATTCTAAATAATTATATTGTTAGTATATGGTATTTGATAATTACCTTTTATTGAATCCAAAGATCTTTTCCAACTTTAGACTTTGATTTTTGAACTAAAGGAACGTGAAGTTTTTGAAGGTGAGTCACTCTGTAGACATTCCTATTGATCTTTTAGCTATCCAGGGCAAGTGTCTGGGATCATACCTTTTAATCTGTCAGTGGAACTAGTGTTCTTTTCTAGAGATCTTTATGTCAATATTCAAGGCCTGATGTGATCAGTTCCCTCACTTGCTCCTCCTGTTGAGATCTGGGTCAGTAGAATTTCACGTTATCTGTGATTCTTAATCTTAAGTAGGTTGATAGTCATCTTTTCTTACTAAACTGCCATAAATTTACCAAATGCTACTCAGCTATTACAGAAAACCAGTGAACACTCACTGGCTATACTTCTTGGATATCTTTGCGGGTTTTGTTAATGTTAAATTTTAGTAGTGCCTTCCTTAAAATTAGGAGGCACCTCTGGCTTCAAGATATTGTAAGTGGATTAAGAATTGGGGCCAGGTATGGGGCCCATGCCTGTAATTTCAGCACTTTGGGAGACCAAGATGGGGAGCACTTGAGCTCAGAAGATTGAGACCAGCCTGAGCAACATAGCAAGACTCTGTCACTACAGAATTTTTTTAAAAAATTGGCCAGGTGTGCTTGTATTCCCATGGTTCTAGCTACTGGAGAGGCTGAGGCAGGACTGCTGGAGCCCAGGAGATGGAAGCTGCAATGAGTTATGATAATGTCAAGCCTGGACAACAGAGCAAGACCCTGTCCAAAACAAAAAGAAAGAAAAAAAAAAATTGGAAGTGAACACAGAACCTTGTTAGTAGGACTTTCCTCCATCCCATAAAGTGCAACTCATTTGATGATATGCATATTTAAGGCAGTTTTGTATGAGGATTTTTTTTCACTGCATTTTATACACCCCTCTGAAAGTTTGAAACAGATAATCTCTAAGCCTCTCCCAACTTGTAGATTGTATGACTCTTTAGCCCACCCAGTGTCTCAGAAACTTCAGAAATCAGTGAAAACCAGTTACTTCTTCTCTGATCTGGAGTTTGCATGTGCTCAAGTGGACATTTTCCTGGGAAATGGTGAGGAGGGAGAGGCTAGAATCTTGTTTGGGGATGAGGATGTCCAGCCTCCCAAACAGGAGGCTGGCGCTGACGAGAGCTGGCCAAGATACAGTGTAAAGATGATGGCAAATTCAAGTGTGCTTTTTGTGTGAGGGTGGGAGTCTGGCATTACTAGTGATAAAGGCAAAGAATTATAGGACCATAAGTATATATACGCTCCCCGGCTCATTCAGGGCCATGGGTCTTTAGGGAGAGATGTTCCATCATAAGTCCCTGTGGACCATAGGGCTCATACACTGGGGCTCAAATTTGGTTCAAAAATTGATTCAGGTTTTGGCACATTGTTAGAGCTTAGAGATACGTGCAGCTGGCATAGGTAGAAAAAGACAGGAGTTCACAAAAGAAACCATAATTAAATGTAAATTTCACTCCAGACTTCTATACATGAATTTTGGTACAGGCAAAAAGAGAGAATAGATAAGATGCATCGTGTGTTGTTTTTTTTTCCCCGTGTCTGATAGTATTTGCAATGTTCAGTAAATTACCAATAATCATAATTAACTAAGCCAAATATTGGGGATATGGTATGACCAGATTCTAAGAACATCCTTGCAAACACTCTGAATGCAATAGTATTCCAGTAAAATTCTACTTACCCCTCACCATTCCTGCTGTCCCTATGCCTAGTAACTCCACCTTTTTATTCCTTCTTTATTCCTGATGTCAGCGACCTTATCAGATAAACAGACTAAGAAACCGTCCTAAACTTCCTTTAATAAGTATGTTCAGGATGTGAAGTGAGGGTATCCTTGACCTGAAACAGGATGACGTGATGCAGGCTGTGTGTGGCATTGATGATGGTGGTCCCACGTCCTGAGGTCCCCGTATAGTGCAGTGGGTCACTCCGGGAGGGACCTTCTGCTTCTGTTTATCATCTGAATCTCTAGATCAAGAGGAGCCACTTACAACATTTTAGTGATTACAGAAAAAGGGAACAGACAAACGGTGACTTTCTCTGTCTCCGTTGCCCCACATTTCTGTAGATGGAAAGGAAAAGGAGTGGGAGCTTCATGAATTAAGTGCTTGTTAAAGACACACACAAAAACCCACTGTAGAGAAGAGAGGAAGAGGGAAGGGGCAGCTGCAATGGGTGGTTTTAATTCTCTACCTTATCAATTTATTCTGGCCACATCAAGATCCTAGATGTCTTCACCAAGTTCAGCCTTTCCCTTAGAGTATGTATACTTTTAAAGCTCACAGACTCTATCGGCCTACACATCACTAACCACAAATACAGCCCAGCCCTTGAGAGGTTTGGGTTTAACTTACTACTCTCTTTGAGGACTGACTGTATGTTAATATTAGAAGGGAGAGAAACAGAGAAAAATTGAGAAAGTGAGAGAAAGAGAAAGAAAGGGAGGGAGAGAGAAAAAAAAACTGGCGTATTCAGTGATGGTGAAACATTATATAAGAAAAGTTACACTCTGTGCATTGTAGGGACTATTAATATTGGCTGATTTATCCAAGCAAGTGGAGGCATTTTTATTTTATTTATTTTCTTTTCTTATTTTTAGACAGTCTCATTCACTCTGTCACTCAGGCTGGAGTGCATGGGTACAGTGGTGTGGTCACAGCTCACTGCAGCTTCAAACTCCTGATCTCAAGTGATCTAGCCTCAGCTTCCTGAGTAGCTAGGACTAAAAGTATGCACCACCACACTCTACTAATTTTTGTATTTTTGTACAGATAGGATCTCATTATGTTGCCAGGCTGGGACAACTGCATTTTTTAAGTAAAAATAACATACAGTTAAAAAAAAAAAAAACTTTAAGAATAGTAATTTCAAGGGTACATATTTTCAAAACTAAAAATACTCAGATAAAGATGAAAAGTCAGTGGAAATGTGTCTCTCATTTGCACATTAATGGGTACAGGGAAAGGATAGCATATCTTTGCTATTTTGACTTATTCCCTTTTGGCTATGGTCAAAATATTAATATTGTATTGAACATGATAGTAATTAGACAAAATGCTGTTTACCACACTTGATATATTTTATATTTACTGCTATTTTACTAATAACATTTTCATTCTTATTACATTTAGCTTTTGATTGCTCTAATTGAACAATCATATAAAAGCAAATAATATGACTTTGTGCGCTCAAGGCTTACCACTCTGGAGATAAGGTAAATCCAGATTAGCCATGTGACATAATGACTGTTTTCTTTAGTTTCAACATGGAGCCCAGCTATGACTTCCTGCACATCTATGAAGGGGAAGATTCCAACAGCCCCCTCATTGGGAGCTACCAGGGCTCTCAAGCCCCAGAACGAATAGAGAGCAGTGGAAACAGTCTCTTTCTGGCTTTTCGGAGTGATGCCTCCGTGGGCTTGTCGGGGTTCGCCATTGAATTTAAAGGTATTGTGATCTCCTGAATTTGGGCGGGAGTTAATTTGTATCACGATTATTTTTATTGTAAACATTTCTTTGTAGCATCTTGCATATCTGTTTAATCTGTACATGCTGACTTGTGTCTCATCTGTCTGGGAAGACACCTGTCTCCTCCCTCTCCAGTGAAGATAGTCCTGAGGTGCATTTCTCCCTTAACTGGAGGAGGAAAGATAGGGGAAAAAACTATCCAAATTCGTGGCCACACAAAAATAAATTGTGGTTTGTAAAGTAAAGAATTTGATGACATTTCAGAATTATTTTAAGATGGGTTTTAACACCTCCTAATTTGTTTCTTCAGAATGATTAAGTATATGAAAATAACTTCATTTTATCTCAGCATTTTCTATGTGAACATGTCTATGCCCTTCCCTGCCTCAGTCACCCATGGTTGGTTTGACAGATTTTCTGGTTTCTGAAGCTGCTCAGAGCTCTTTTGTTTTTTGGTCATCAGATCAGTGATTCACTCTTGATTTGCTATAAACCATTCCCTGCCATTTACATCCAAAGAAAACAGACTGACAAAAAAAACTGCCCTCAACTCAACATTTTGCTATTGGGTTCATAAAAATAAATATATATATTTTTAAATTTATTTCTCATGTGAACAAAAGAAAATACAAGGTGTGTTACAAATAATTAAGGAAGAGGGCTTAACAAAATATCAATTCACAGTATTGAGGGTTTTCTTTAAAAAAATGAAAATATTTATGTTTATTTACTCTTTTGAGTTCAATTTGTTGGAAAAATCTTAAAAATATATATATATTTTATGTCCCTTACCTCGTTACCAGACCTGTTTATATAGTTTTAAGTAGAAAATTGGTCTCTTTCCTCCCAAACATCTAAATCTGCAAACTTAGGGACAGTTACTAAAATGTACAGTTTTAAAAATTATATAATTTAGCAATCACAGTATCCTATGCCTTTGAGATAGGATCTGTCATGTTTAGGAATAGTTGAAAAGAGTACTTTTAAGCTTTTGCCACATTGTAAGATAGTTTCTGTGTTAACAAGAATTCACTAAAATGCATTTTAACATGACAGTACTTATTCTATGATAGCCCCCACCAGAAAACAAAAGCAAACAAACAAACAACTCAAGCAGGCGAGTAAACAAACATAACAAGTCCTCATATGACTGTGAGAATGTGCACTGATCATTTCCCACTCCAACAATCTGTTCTCTGTGGCATCCTAAGTCACATGAATCAGTGGGCCAATGAATTAATGAAGTAAGAGGGGCCTTACAATTTACATGAAGAAAGAACTGCCTTATTTTTGTTTGGGTAACCAGTATGGCCATCTAACTGGGGGCTCTAGTTTTTGAGGTTTTTAAAGTTCTCCAGTGGAGTCTGTGAAAAAATAAAAATCACAGGAAAGAGAACAGGAATGATGCCATTGCATGCAGCCTGGAGCAGTGATGTCATTGGATGCAGCTTGGAGCAGTGATGTCATTGTATGCAACCTGGAGTAGTGATGCCATTGCATGCACCCTGGAGCAGTGAGTCATTTCCTGTAGCCTGGAGCAGTGGCACCATTGCATGCAGCCTAGGGCAGTGATGTCATTGCATCCAGCCTGTAGCAGTGATGTCATTGTATGCAACCTGGAGCAGTCATGCCGTCTGATGCATCCTGGAGCAGTGATGTCATTGCATTCATCCTGAAGCAGTAATGCCATTGCATTCATATGGGAGCAGTGATGCCATTGTATGCATCCTGGAGAAGTGATGTTATTTTATGTAGCTTGGAGCAGTGATGTCATTGCAGCCTGGAGGAGTGATGTCATTGTATGCAGCCTAGAGCAGTGATGCCAATACATCCATCCTGGAGCAGTGATGTCATTACATCCATCCTGGAGCAATGGTGTCATTGCATTCATCCTGAAGCAGTGATGCCATTGCATTCATCTTGGAGCAGTGATGCCATTATATGCATCCTGGAGAAGTGATGTCATTGTGTGTAGCTTGGAGCAGTGATGTCAGTGCATTCATTCTAGAGCAGTGATGTCATTGCATGCAGCCTGGAGGAGTGATGCCATTGCATGTAGCCTGGAGCAGTGATATTGTTGCATGCATCCTGGAGCAGTGATGCCATTGCATGCAGTCTAGAGCAGTGATGTTATTGGATCCAGACCAGAGCAATGGCTGGTGTGGATAGCAAAGCAGGTGACAAATCCAGTTCTTAGGCATGGAAAATAGAAGGGGCACCAGGGCAGTCTTGCTGTTTAACAATTCAGGAGTCTTGGCTAAGGGAATCAACCTGTCCTCCAGCGCGGGAAAGCTCAAAGGCATGCTTAAGTGGAATGGACAAGGACAACATGAAACACACCCTATTATTAAGTCATCTAATTAGAAAGCCCGGCACATTGTAAGCCAAAAAAAGTGCCGATGATTTATCACTGAACATCTTGAACTGACAACTAAGTAATGGAACTAAAAGATTAGATGCAGTTCATTGGAAAAAAAATCCTTCCATGAGAAATCAAAATTAGTGGCATAAAGAAGAAACTTGTGTAAGTGATACTTCATCAAACAGAAAACTTGACTAAAAGAGATTTATAACAAAAAGCGATCAAAAAGGACACAAGGGCAACAGACAGGCATATATTAATAGATATATACTGGGAAATGTTTTATTTTCAATAGGGGAAAATACTGTGAACAAGGCCAGTGTTTCTATTCACTAGATGCTCAGTACATTGTGTTGAATGATTGAATAAAAATAAAAATAAAAATTGAGCAACTTTTATTGTACCTACAGTTTTACTTATTTTATCTGTATTTGCTTAATATAATGTTCTGTGTTGTATATGGGATTTAATTCAGTCATAAAGAATTATCAGCATGTTAGCTGCCATTTTTAAACATCCAGACACTTTTCAGTAAAACATTAGAGACACTGGTTTCAAGGCACGAAACAACAAATATGTATAAAATGTGTTTTATATATACTTGTTGTATAAATATATAAAATATATATGTATGTATAAATACGTATTTGTTATATAAATATACTTTATATATCATTTAATCTCAAATTCTTAATGAGATGCACAAATTTACATATAAAATCTATATGGATTTAATCAAAGTATGTAATGAAATACAGTTTATTAAATATAACGTTATAGATTCAATATACATAATATATAATAATTAAGTCAGTGATCACAAGACATCTCTGGTTGATGATACATGGATTATTAAAAATACAATTGAAAATATTGAGTAAATACAATTAATCAGGCCTCTTTTTCTTCCTCCAGGGCTTCTTAAAGTTTAGCGTTTTTATTTTTGCTTTTTCTAGCGTGGTGGTACAGTGTAGGATTACACACTTTCATTTAGAGATATTTTAGAAGATTAAAAATATTTAGGCTACCAGACAGTAACTGAAATTGGCTGTAGAGCAACATAACTCTGAAGAAAAAAGACTTTATATTTTCACCTGGGAAGAATAAATACTTAATGCAGTCAAAAGTGAATGCCTAATTGCGGGGCCCCAGAATTAGGCAGGTCTCTGGAGGGCGTCTTGGTGGATGTGACTTAACTTTCCTTGAGTTTTAGATTCTTATCCTTTCCTGGCAGAGGTGTCCTGAAGATAAGAATTAAATCAGAAATGCACCCAGTTCAGTGCTTGATACATAACAAGACCTCAACACATTCTAGCAATTATTTAAGGTAGAACTATTGGATGTCAGTATATTCTGGCACAGTGTTTGACCATTATCAGTCAATATATTTTTTCTGCTAAGTTTGACATTTACTCTGTTAAGACTAACAGCAGAAATACGGTAGTAAAAGAGTGAGAACAACCATCCATCTTCATCTTCTAAGTCTGTGTACTGTTATTCATAAAAGTGCTCTTAACTTTCAGGAATTAAACTGTTTCCATTTGGAGAAGCTAAATTCTCCAGTCTTTCTAAAAAGTGTGGAGTGATTTTATGTTAATATGCTTAATGTACAAAAGTTAGAAAATGAACCTCAATTTTTCCAGAATCGGTTTCTTTGATTCAGTTCTGAAATCCATAACTAATAAGGGATAAATATATAAAAATGTAGTATTATATTTTTATGAAGATGAAGTTAATTTTATTCAACGACTCAATGCTCTAATAAAGTCATTCAATTTTGTTGTAAAATATGGTTTTTGAAAAGGAAATATAGTTTTATTAAAAAGGAATTTTCTTATTTTAATTAATAGTTTTACTGGGTCACTAGCCAATCAGCAAATAATTTTGAGCATTTCTTATTTATTTAGGGCACTGTTCTAGGCCCTAAATAACACCATTAAAGAAGAAACCTACTCACATATTTATTCAGAGCATTGTCTTGTTTTCTAATGTATTTTTAAAAGGCTCCTGTTACCATTTCATGGATGCAGTATTTTTTTCTTCTGCTTCTTGCCTTGTTTTTCTTTTGTTGTTGTCGTTTTCTTTTCTAAGCTTCTCTTTTTGATTTGTTTGGTTTCTTTTGGCATCTTTCATATTTGGAGCTTTTCTCAAATGTCTGGTGATCCTCTTACACATGGAGTGAGGAGACTTGTCAGTGGTTGGACTTCACTACAGTTTATTATTTTAACCCAGAATTCTATACCCAGCCAAAGTATCAGTCAAGTGTACCAATATAATAAACAGTTGCAGACACTGAAAAAAAAGAACCAACCCGACAGTCAAGAATAAGATCCCTGCTCTCATGCAGTTTTCATTTCTTCTGCAGAGAAACCACGGGAAGCTTGTTTTGACCCTGGAAATATAATGAATGGGACAAGAATTGGAACCGACTTCAAGCTTGGCTCGACCATCACCTACCAGTGTGACTCTGGCTACAAGATTGTTGACCCCTCATCCATCACCTGTGTGATTGGCACCGATGGAAAACCCTCCTGGGACCAAGTGCTGCCCTCCTGCAATGGTTAGTGCATGCTGGGGTATTTTCTAGAAATACAGCTTTCCTTTCAAATGCAGAATCTCACTGAAGGAATGGTTTCACATTTCAGCATGTAGTCCTCTAATCAGTGGTGCGGATTGCATAGAGAGCTAGTGTGGAACAAATATCAGGCATTCATTGATCGTTTAATACAGCAAGTGTGTTAGCCGTTCTCATAAGTTTCTGGGAGGAATGGTAGTTTTCCCTCACCCATACAATCTGACATTTTTCACTTCTGTTTTTTGTGTGTTCTAGACATGTTATTTATAAGAGGTGCTAATTAGCCTTATCTAATTACTTCTCTCTCTCTCTCTACATATAAAATATTTACATCTACATATCTATCTGTGTATGTGTATATATATATAAACTAATATGTATGACATATCCATTTGAATGGATATGTCATTCCCCCCCAAAAAAATCAACAGTTTATAATTCCTTAGTAATTAAATTAATAAAATTACTGAATTAGCATTCAAGAACAGATGAAACTAACCTCTACAGTGGTAAATGTCAGACAGCAGGTGCCCTGTGGGTGTGAACTGGGGAGAGTGGGAGGATAGACTTCCTGGTTGCTGGCCAAGGCACGTATTTTGATCTAGGTGGTGGCTTCATGGGTATCTCCATGGGTAAAAGCTCCTAAGCTGTGGACCCATAACTTGTTTTACTTTTTGTATGATATATTTTTAAAAAGAACAAGAAGAAGTTAGAACTTCATGGATTGTTGCAGAGACATTCATTTCCAGGATTGAGATGAGTTCAAAGACCATTTCAGTTTGATAAACTGACTTATGAAACAAACATGTTTTCCTCAAGATAGCCTAACGATGCTACTGGCACCTTCAGGCCAAATAAGCATTTTAAAAATTAGTATATAAGAAACTAAACCAAAGAAACAAAACAAAATATAACAAAACCGACTTCCCTGGCATGTTCTGCTATTTCTTTTTCTAAGTCCATTCTCTTATGACCCTGAGAGCTTTTAAGTTAAGGGAGTGTATTTTTCTGGACCCAGCAGTAGTGACTGGAAGAGAGTAAGAACTTAGGCAAGGCGTGGTGGCTCACATCTGTAATCCTAGCACACTGGGAGGCCAAGGCTGGCAGATCCCTGGACCTCGGGAGTCTGAGACCAGCCTGAGCAACATGACAAAACCCCATCTCTACTGAAAGCACAATACAAAACTTAGCTGGGCATGGTGGTTCATGCCTGTAGTCCCAGTTACTTGGGGGGTGTGGTTGGAGGATCACTGGAACCTGGTCAGTGAAGCTTGCAGTGAGCTGAGGTCACGCTACTGTGCTCCAGCCTGGGCGACAGATCGATAGATGGAGAAAGTTATATTTTGTGTTTTAAAAATCATGATATAGCCCAGGTTATGCATAAGTCATTTCTATTCATCTATTTGATTTAAAATTCTGATAGTGTAGTTTTTGTGTTACTTGCTTTGGGAGACTTTCCTAAATGGAAGTTACAGGGTCCCTCTTTTCTAAATTTATTAAAAACTAAAATAAGAGGTATACAGGAGCTTAAAATAGAACTCAGCATTCTTATGGGTGAGGAGGCAGTGAGCCAGAGGGACTTCGAGCTAAAGAGAGCCCTTGATCTGGCATTATACCTCAGGACTAAGGCCTCCCTGGTGCCTGCACAGCCCCCAAATCAGGATGCAGCCAAGCTGAGAAATGGGTGGGACTTGTTGAGAAGGTGGACACAAGGGAGTTGGAAGTCTCTGCCCAGCACCCACCCTTCCCTGCCCTGACCCAGGAGGGGTCCGCACCTCCACACCCTCCTCTCATGCCACCACACTGGGTGCCCCTCATATCTTGAGTGGCCTAGGCAGTGCACACAGGTGGTCCTGGGGTGCCTGCCCTGTGCTCTTGAAGTTGGCCAGGAGCCCCTGTGAGCTGCTGTCTGAGGTCCTGAGGCTCCTCCCTTCTGGGTGAGGTATGGCCACTGAGGGCAGAGCTGGGCTTGTGAGCCAAGGCAGAACTGAAAGGCGTGCCCTGAGGAGTGACCAGATCCCGCCTCACCTACTCCCGCCTGTGTCACTCCAGACAAGACACTCAGGGCTGGGAGCAATGACATTGTCTAGGTCACAAGTGTCAGGAGGATAAATTCCACAGGCATAAGGCTCTCCAAAACTAGGATTTTGTATGTCACTGGTTTCAAAAACCATTTTGATGTAACACAGGGCAGTGACCTCAAACCCGTTTGTTTTAACATCCAATCAGTATAACTATTGAGCATGCAACCTCCATCTCTGCAAACATTACAGGCACTGACCATCTCAGCAGCTGTGTTATAGACCACATAATTACTACATGAACAGAGACATTTACAAAGGTGGAATTTGAGACCAGCCACAGTGGCTCATGCCTGTAACTTCAGCATTTCAAGAGACTGAGGCAGGAGGATTGCTTGAGGCCAGGAGTTCAAGACTAGTCTGGGCAACATAGCAAGACTCCATCTCTACAAAAAAATTCAAATTAGCAGTATGGGGTGGCACACACCTGGGTCCCAGCTACTCAGGAGACTGTGGTGGGAGGATGGCTTGAGCCCAGGAAGTGGAGGCTACAATGAGCCCTGATTGGATCACTGCACTCCAGCCTGGGCAACAGAGCAAGACCCTATCTCAAGAAAAAAAAAAAAGATATAATTTTGGGTAAAAATTCTAATTTTCTTTTTTATACCCCCCAAAAATGACTTTTGCATCCTCTAATGTGTATTTTCCCTGCTTCAGATTTCTCTTTAGCAATTATATAGAGTCTATCATGAGAGAGATAAAAGCAGATAGCAAAATTAAGGAAAGGTCATGAATTCTATACGTTTGTTAACTAATAATACATAAGGCATTTAATTTGTATTAAATTCAATTACAATTGAATTTGTGGGGACTAATAAAACTTTAGCCATAGAAAAAGTATGGCTAAAGTGTTAGAAGTATATACCTGTATGCTTTATATATATGTAGTATATATATACTTTATATATATTCCTCTCTATATATACATGGGTGTATATTTATACCCATGTGTAGGAATTATACATATATACACACTCTATATATGTACATATATTCACATATATATTCCTATATATAGGATATGTACATATGTGCATATTCCTATATATGTATATTCCTATAGATACGTTATATATCTAAAACCAAATTTTTAATTAGAGATTGTTTCACTTACCATGTCTGAAGATCTGTGGAGTAAGGTACAATTTCTTTCACCAGTCATTGAAGAGCATAACTCATGGAACACTGATTTCTCCATATGGAGTTTTCTATTTACATGTAAATAAAACTTTATATTCTAAATCTGTGAAGCAGAGATGGTTTCCCTGTAGTGCATCTTGTATCTCTCATGGCGAGCAGCATTTTGTGCATGAATTAATGCCTGTGATTTATTCAGCTCACCAGTTAACCTTGGGGTGTTTTACTCTTCTTTAAATATTTTAATAGTTTCTGCATTATAGGATGCAGTTAGTGCATTTTGGACTAGTTTGTTTTAGAAGCAGTGACATAATGTTATTTCTGGTTATTCATCTATTACCTACAAGTTTTTCTTATTGAGGCTTTCTGTAGAATTGTAACTGAAATTGAAAGAAAATAGAGCCCCTTTCATGGGTCAGAATGACTTCTGCTTGCTAGCTTTGTTTTTGACTTATTCAGTTTGGTTTTATGTGGTTGCCTTTACCTATGAAATGCATATATTATAATTAGCCAAATGAATAAGCAAGCTTCTTGTTACCATTAGCAATGAATGCTCTTGTATGTCTTTATTTAGGAAATAATCTGTTTAATATGCTAATTACCAAATAACAAGCATTTATTTATTTTTCTTCTGTTGTTACAGTAAAATAAAATAACTTTTAAAGTGAGAAGCACCATGTCTGTTTCTTAGCTTAGCCCAGTAACACAGACATAACAATTATTAGGAATTAAGTAAAAATTCTCTCCTTATTTTTCTTTCTCACACAAATACTTGGTCATGTATGAAGCATATAATTGCAGTTCTGTGCTCATCTTTCTGATCTGAGGAGGACCATACAGGCACAAGCACCGTTTATCAAGGTGGTAAAAGAGAGTCTGGTCAGTTTCCTCTCATTTAATCTTTGACATTTTTAAAGTGTCCCCTATTATCGTAAGGCAATGCTCTTTTGTTCTTTCCTTGGACCAAGTGTTTCTTTGTACTTATACTTTAAAATATGTATTAATCAGCGTTCTCTAGAGGACAGAACTAATGGAGTAGATACATATATAAAGGGGAGTTTATTTATTTATTTATTTTTTTGAGACGGAGTTTCGCTTTTGTTACCCAGGCTGGAGTGCAATGGCGCGATCTCAGCTCAGCAACCTCCGCCTCCTGGGTTCAGGCAATTCTCCTGCCTCAGCCTCCTGAGTAGCTGGGATTACAGGCACGTGCCACCATGCCCAGCTAATTTTTTGTATCTTTAGTAGAGACGGGGTTTCACCATGTTGACCAGGATGGTCTTGATCTCTTGACCTCGTGATCCACCCGCCTCGGCCTCCCAAAGTGCTGGGATTACAGGCTTGAGCCACCGCGCTCGGCCTTAAAGGGGAGTTTATTAAGCATTAACTCACATGATCACAAGTTCCCACAACAGGCCATTTGCAGGCTGAGGAACAAGGAGAGCCAGTCCGAGTTCCAAAACTGAAGAACTTGGAGTCTGACATTCAGGGGCAGGAATTTTCCAGCATGGGAGAAAGATGTAGGCTGGGAGGCTAGGCCAGTCTCTAATTTCATATTTTTCTGCCTGCTTATGATTGTGTCCACCCAGGTTAAGAGTGGGTCTGCCTTTCTCAGCCCACTGACTCAAGTGTTAATCTTCTTTGCAACACAGACACACCCAGACCAAATAGTTTGCATCCTCCAATCCAATCAAGTTGACACTCAGTATTAACCTTTACAAAACATATGACCAGGCGTGGTGGCTCAGGCCTGTAATCTCAGCACTTTGGGAGGCCAAGGTGGGCAGATCACCAGGTCAAGAGAACAAGACCATCCTGGCCAACATGATGAAACCCCGTCTCCTAAAAATTCAAAAATTAGGTAGGCATGGTGGTGCATGCCTGTAATCCCAGCTACTTAGGAGGCTGAGGCAGGAGAATGACTTGAGCCAGGGAAGCGGAGGTTGCGGTGAATCAAGATTGTGCCACTGCACTGAAGCCTGGCAATAGGGCGAGACTCCCTCTCAAAAAACAAAACAGAACAAAAAACATGTATCAGAAGATGTTCGTGATAAAAATTATTTTACCATCACTAATAATTTGAGAATCAAAATTTTGGCCCAGTGATGATGTGTTTGCACTTTTTATTTATACTTCCTGTTTAAAATTTGAAACTAATTTTTTTTTGCGTGGAAAAAGATCATTTGTGAAATGATTTGTTTGAATTTTATGTGACTGAGCACAAAGAAAATATATTTTCATTCTTTATTTGTGCTTTTTAAAATACTTGAACTTGCAGCTTTTGAGGAAAAAGAAAAGATAGTCCTGACATGACCTGGTTGATTTCACATGGGGAAGGTGGGGGAAATTCCTGAGTGATATATCTGCCATGGTAGAGTGAGTGACCCCAGCATTCTCTTGGAAACCCTCAGTTTTACAGTTGAGCTCACAGAAATATCCTCCATCTAAAAGTAAAAATAAAATGTTTCTATCAAAAGTTGTAAACAACTCAGTAGAAGTGTTTTAGAGTGTGAACGTGATATGGAATTAAGACAGTAGCATGAAGGCTGAGCTTAGTTAAGTAAAATCTCTGCTAGCTGATCATGAACAGATCAAAGCTGTCAGATGTCTGAATGTTTTCCTTTGACTTCTGGAATACAATTTAAGTTTTTCAAGCGATGTAATGCATGGATTCAGGAATTTTCTTGACTAATCATCAACAGAGTGCCTTAACCTTAGCATTACCATATTCTAAGGAGTTTTATTCATCACAGAAAATGTTATGTCCATCAATTGAGATTTAACATAATGCTGATTAACATTCAAAGGATTAAACATGTTATCTCTAACTTCCTTTTCTTTGAGCCTTGAAAATTGCCACATCAAGAAGAAATGAGCTGTAGAAATGATGCAGGAAACCACCACAGCATGTGTATACCTACATAACAATCCTGCACAATCTGCACATGTAACCCAGAACTT
Organism: Saguinus oedipus; assembly: GCA_031835075.1. Lineage (NCBI taxonomy): Eukaryota > Metazoa > Chordata > Mammalia > Primates > Cebidae > Saguinus > Saguinus oedipus. The sequence continues at coordinate 40,194,429 of CM063182.1, forward strand.
TAATAATAAAAAATAGAAATAAAACCTTTCTGAAATACTGAAGATAATTCTGAATTCAAATCGGTGACGGTATATCCAAGATAGGAAGGGCAGTCAGGCCACAGCTATGTTGATAAGCATGCAACAAGCTGTTGGCTGAGTGGCTGCTGTCCTGGTTGCTGCTCTAAGGGTAATGGATGAACAGACTTTACCCTTTCTTGCGTAAGAATATGAGAGAAGGGAGTATTGGCAATCTAAAGACTGGATATCAAATGGCTGGAATTCAGTTGGGTGTCTATTCCATGATGCTTTAAAGACCTCTTTGAACATCTGGGCTACGGTGCTTTTCATTTTCTCAGCAAAAGTGAAGCCAAAGTAAATAAGATAATTGGGGGAAAATTAAGACACCCCCCCGACACACACGCACATAAACATGCATGCACATACACACACAGAGCTGCCTATATTTTATAAACCTTAACTTTGTAGTAATGAGTTCCTTTAGTTTTAAATTGAACTCATAGGAAGAGAACCCCAAAAGCATTAGTGATTTTATGTGTTGCTTCTTTAGTTAAACTATAAGCTGAAATGTTAAAACAAACCAACCCCCTAAAAAGCAAAACATTTTTCCTTTTAGTCCCATATTCATATAAAAATGATAGAAAACGGAAATAATCTTTGTATCTCTTAAGTTAAAATGAGGATTGACTCTGAACAGACAACTCCAGTGAGACTTTCTGAAATAATTTAATCATTTGTCTTTATAGAACCTGTGTTGTTATTATTTATAGCTGCTTCCCTTATTATTTTAATACACCTGAGACATGGTCTTGAAAATAATGCTAGGTTTTTCTCCTATGTTGAATTACTTCTAATGTGGTAAATCTTTGTTTTTCTATGACTTTGACAGCAATAAAAACAAGATTTTAACTTACTATTTTCTTAAGTTTTCAATAAACATGCCCAGGTGTTTGATAGGTTTCAGCTTTGGCTCGCTGATCACCTGTGCTACTCTTATTGCACAGCACCTAACTCTTGGTCGATTTCATTTTCAGCTCCCTGTGGAGGCCAGTACACGGGATCAGAAGGGGTAGTTTTGTCACCAAACTACCCTCATAATTACACAGCTGGTCAAACGTGCCTCTATTCCATAACGGTACCAAAGGAATTCGGTAAGGATGTCTTTTTATTTGTTAATTCATTGTCATACTTTCTTTCGGGTCATTTTTCTATCATTTGATAAACAAGTATCCTAGCTCTTAGTGAAATGAATTATATAAAAGCAAGTAAGTTGCATTTAAGCAGCAGAGTTTCCAAACGTATCCCACACAATATCCATTACCATCCTCTTACCAATGTGATATTAAATGCTTGCATTCCCTTCTAGGATTCTGATCCAGAATAATCAGAGAGAATTAATTTGGCTTTCTTCTTCAGTTTCTCAAACCTCATTCTTTCAGTTGGTGGTTTTTATGAGCAAGGAAGGATTTCTCATAAAGTATCTGGTGGGTCAGAACGCTGTCTGTATGTCTGTGCATAAATGGCTCATAAATTCAGTGAATTCAGTAACCAGGTCGTGATGGAAATCACGGCATCCTTGAGCAAACGTGTAAGTGCTCAGAGATGGAAAAGCAGGCAGAATCCTGAGTGTCACCTGCTGAAACCTGCCGTTCTATTTCCCTCCTCAACATGGCTTCCAACTTGGACAAATTTTCCAAAATGACTTCATTTCCAGAAGGGCCTTCCCTGGTCGCTCTGTGCTTCACTTATGCAATGCTCACTGTCCCTCTCTTGATGAGGAAAACTTACCGTGGATTGGATTCTTTTCTGGAGTAAACGAGGTAGTAGCTGTTGTCATCTTAAAGACTATTTCCCTCTTTCCCACAGGAAAATTAAAAATGCTATGTAGTCAAGGTTTTTCCTTACGTTTGAGACAGCAGTTACCCACCCAGCATATAAAGCAGATAAAAACTCTAATGTTAGACTGTATTTTAGGCAAACATTGTTAACATATGACAAGCAAGTTATATGATGGGTGTGAAACTTGCATGTGGGAGACATGATTTTTATAAACTTCTGCATTATTATACCCAGACCTCTGACAAATTTAATGAATATCTTTCTGGAACCTTAATGTTCTCTTTGTTGTGATAAATGAATAATAACACTTAAAACAGGTTCTAGATTCCAACTTTTTAAGTTGGCCACATTCTTTAAAATCCTTCATTTAACTTCAGCCTTAATTCTGAATTTGAACAAAATACATTTTTTCACCTAAATGCTCAGCAGTATTCCCGATTATCATTAAAAAAGTCTTTTTTAAGGATACATGACAAAATATATTTATTACAATGGAATTTAGCAGCCATATTCTACAATTTTAGGTTAAATACAAAATATTACCATCACTACACAATTAAAATTTGTCAGCTAAAAAGTCATACTCATATCCTAAATATTGATTATAATTTCCCAATTTGAAAAGTTTAATCACTACAAATATATCACATCCTATCAGGCAGAAAGCTTCAGTGTAGCATAACATAGAGAATCCTTAATGAAAATGCACTCTGTCTCATCTTTTACTTTCTTCCCCCATTCCTTACTCTTGCCTGAGAATTAAACTAATTAATTAAACAATTAATCTCACAGTATTTATAAGTTCAGGGACACAAAGATGGAAAGGATCTGGTCCATGCCGCTGGCATGCTCATGGTGTGGGGCTGAGGCAGACATGCAATCCAGACACCACAGGTGATGTGATCCTTACCAGGTAGAAAGTCAACATAGGCTGAAAACAGGAAGTGATGTTATTGACAGGTCTTCAGATAACCCAGTTTCTTCTATTCTCATCCGAAAGCACAGTCAAGAATTCCTTCTAAAACACAAATCTAATTATGTTTCTATCTTGATAAACATTCTTACTCACTCCTATTGTCTATGAAGCAGGGTTTGCATTTCAGGGTGGCCTTCGAGGTCCTTGCCACAGGTGTTTGCATTCCATTCCCTCTGTTTTTTTCTATCCACCCAGTGTTAGCTGAAGTTGACTATTGGTGCATCTGTCACCTCCCCGTTTTGCTTTTTGTATTCATTTGCTGACATGATTTCTTTTATTCCATTCTTGCACAAATCCTTCCTGAAGGACACTAGTGATAGTGCCATCCCCACCATGGAGCACTGAGGGTTCCCGCAGCCGAAGCCCCATATCCCTTTGTTCTCATTGCATTCTCATGATTTCCGGTATCAGCGTAGACAGCACTGAACAGCTTTTCCCTGTTGGCAGTTGAATTTGCTCACTGGGGCTTTGTGTCAGTGAAAGGTTAGAACCCAGGTGAAGGAGGCTCCTCAAGGAAGGCATTGGGGCCATCTCCAGAATGAGCTAAGTGTTCCTCCTCCAGAATGAGCTAGGCGTTCCTACAAGATGGCTCTTGACATCTTGTACTCAAAATCCATATTCGTCGTAGAAATTATCAAACACGTTAGAGCATGATAGTCCTGGGACAATGTTAATATCACCTTCCCTCCTTCTTCCTTAGTTTCTAGTATGAAGTGAATGTCAGCTAAATATTTCTTGAAAAAGAGTAGAAATTATCTATGGATGATTCACTTTTATGACCCACGTTTTTGACCTTCACTATGATAAAAATCTAATGAACTTGGGGAGGTAATGGGTGGTTTAGGATGGTATGAGCAAGATCTGTAGAGAAATTATTAAGTCCTCTCCCTCTCTAGTTTTTGAAAAAAATGTTTTTATAGCGTTTCATCTGTTGGGAAAATTCACCTAGCCTACATGCCTTCTTTGTGTTTTCCTCTGGGAAATTACAAAATCTTAAAAGACAAGTTGTATTAGATATGTGTGTATGGATTCAGTTACATAAATGTATGTGTGTTTCTCTGTACACACATGGGCACACACACTTACAGTTAGATTACTTCCATTCTGCTAATAAACAGTAATTCTTTCCACTGGAATTCTGACACACTCAACTATTGCACACACCTCTGTTTCTTGTTCATAATTGTTTAGAATGATTGTAGCGAAAATCTTACACATAATTAAGAAAAGGATTAGTTGTTCATTGCTTTTAAATATATACCAAATCACAGGCTTTTCTGCATGTTTAAAGGTCCTCTGTATCATCGGTTTCAACACACAAGCATTGCTTAAATTTGAAGTCGTAAAGCATGTAGTTACGTTTTACTTGGAGGACGTGTGTTTGTACAACTTGCATAATCTGTAAGATAAAACTGTAGAGTGAAAAACAGCAAGCAGTTCCTATTATATGCTGCAAAATCCAGTGTGTGTCAGTTTTTATGGCGACGTATTAATATGAATGTGGCATTATAACAACCCTTTGTGAGGAGTTTTAAATTCCTCATTAACTCATCATGAGGCTTGATCTTTTGCTTATTTTTCATTGAATAAAATGTCACTAAATATTTTTAAATATATGGAAGCCTTTACAGATAATCTTTTTTTCTTTCTTTCTTTCTTTTTTATGGATTCATGCTCTGTCACCTAAACTGGAGTGCTCTGGCATAATCTTGGCTCATTGCAACCTCCACCTTCCAGGATCAAGCGATTCTCCTGTCTTGCCCTCCCAAGTCCCTGTGATTGCAGGCACCTGCCACCATGCCCTGCTAATTTTGGTATTTTTAGTAGAGACAGGGTTTCACCATGTTGGCGAGACTGGTCTCAAACTCCTGACCTCAAGGTGATCCACCTGCCTTGGCCTCCCAAAGTGCCAAGTGTGAGTCACCCAACCCAACCCAGATATTCTTAATGTTGTGTTTATTAAAAACAAAAGCTTTCCTCATTTAATGTTCAAATTTGAAAGAAAACAGTATTTTTTTTCTTTTATTAAATACCAGAAGTCAAGAAGCAAAGTAAAATAGTTTCACCAACTGAAAAGTTAGAAAGCAGAGAAAAATCCCAGCACTTTGGGAGGCCAAGGCGGGAGGATCACGAGGTCTAGAGATCGAGACCATCCTGGTCAAAATGGCGAAACTCCATCTCTACTAAAAATACAAAAAAATTAGCTGGGCATGGTGGCGTGTGCCTGTAATCCCAGCTACTCAGGTATACTCAGGAGGCTGAGGCAGGAGAATTGCCTAAACCCAGGAGGCGGAGGTTGCGGTGAGCCAAGATCACGCCATTGCACTCCAGCCTGGGTAACAAGAGCAAAACTCCGTCTCTAAATAAATAAATAAATAAATAAATAAATAGAAAGAAAGAAAGAAAGAAAGAAAGAAAGAAAGAAAGCAGAGAAAATAAGTTAATATTTATTTTTTACCAGATTCTAAGGATAATGATTCTTTGGGGCAAATAATAGATATGTAGTAAAACCAAAAAGTTCCATTTAGTTTTCTGAGAGCATCTTGTGCCAACATTCCACCTCTTATTTTTCTTATTTTTTAGTGGTTTTTGGACAGTTTGCCCATTTCCAGACGGCCCTGAATGATTTGGCAGAATTATTTGATGGAACCCATGCACAGGCCAGACTTCTCAGCTCCCTCTCTGGGTCTCATTCAGGTAAGTCTCCAAGAATGTTGCTCTTGATTTGGTTTAGACAGGTAGGGGATTACTATTTAACTTGTCTATTTTTTATGCTTTGAGTCATGAGAAATGTAATCACACATATGCACGCAAACACACATAAATGAGCCCCTATAAAACATGAGATGCTATTTCACAAATTATTTTCATCCCATTCTTACCCCTAAAATCACATATAGAAGCGTCTGTCTCCAACAAATGCTGTTTACACCCAATGTCCTTACTTCGAGTTATGAATAGTATTCTGTCATTTTAATGTAGCACAATTTAATCTCACTTTTAATTGATAACTTACCCCTTATTTGTACTGATACATTTTCATCATTTACTAAGTAAATTTGGTACTGAGTACATTTACTAAGTAATTTGCCTAGTAATCTATATGCATTACAAGCTTAATTAAGGTTAAGAGTTGGTTATTTCCAGGTTTTCACTATTTCATTATTAACTAAAAGTCTTAAGATCTTTATTTTATTATTTTCTACTCATGTTCAATGATGGATCTAAGAATACATCAGTCCGGGCATGGTGGCTCATACTTTAATCCCAACAGTTTGGGAGACCAAGGTGGGCAGATCACCTGAGGTGAGGAGTTCAAGACCAGCCTGATCAACATGGTGAAATCCCATCTCTCCTAAAAATACACAAATTAGCCAGACCTGATGGTGGGCACCTGTAATCTAAGGTACCTGGAAGACTAAAGCAGGAGAATCCCTTGAACCTGGCAGGCAGAAGTTGTGGTGAACTGAGATTGCACCACTGCACTCCAGCCTGGGCAGCAGAGCGAGACTGTGTCAAAAAAAAGAAAGAAAGAAAGAAAATGTTAAATATGTTAATTATTAGTAACACATTGTCCTCTGAAAAGTTTATGCCAGTTCACACACCTCTCACCAGTGCTTGAGACAGACTCTTCCATATTTTATACCATATTTTTTAGTACTTTTATTTATTTTTATTTTATTATTTATTTTTTTGAGATGAAGTCTCACTCTGTTGCCCAGGCTAGAGCACGGTGGCACCATATTGGCTCACTGCAACCTCCATCTCCCAGGTTCAAGGAATTCTCCTGCCTCAGCCTCCTGAATAGCTGTGATTACAGGCATGCACCCCTACGCCTGGCTAATTTTCATATTTTTAGTAGAGACAGGTCCCCCCATTGTTGGCAAGGCTGATCTCAAACTCCTGGCCTCAAGTGATCTGCCATGTTTGGCCTCCCGAAGTGTTGGGGTTTTAAGTGTGAGCCACCGCACCCAGCCTATAGTACTTTTAGAGGCTAAAAATATACTTCAGAAGGCCTTTTCTGAATCCTTTAATTAAAAAAAAAATCCACTTTGGATTCAATTACTTTTTTTAAAATTTAAGTAAAATTCTTTTAATTTTAACTAAAATCAAATTAAGGTGATTCTGAGCAAATGGTTCGCGGTTTACTTCTATCTCCTGTATCATCATATAGGGCAACCATTAGTGCTTTCTTCAAAGGAAACAAAAAATTAAATAATGATTACAATATATTTTGATCAAATGCACTGCCTATTCATGCCTAGGCCAGAGTTTTTAAATCTTTATGAAAACAACATATTTGTGTCTTAAACCAGAAAGTGAAAATGTTTTAAAAGTTCAAAGAATAAATGTGAAATTTCCAGTTTATTACCATTATCCAAAATACTACTTTCTTCCACAGTGCTATGCATTTTCTGAATCCCATTTATTATCTCTGTTTTCATTTCTAGGTGAAACGCTGCCCTTGGCTACTTCAAATCAAATTCTGCTCCGATTCAGTGCAAAGAGCGGCGCCTCTGCCAGGGGCTTCCACTTCGTTTACCAAGGTAAAAGCCACTCCATGTTTCACTGCGGCCTTGCCTAACACCACACACACTGCTTTCTCAGACACAGCACTCAAAGCATCTCAGTTGCATTTTTGTAATATATAAGGAGCTGAAGGTGTTCATATGTTTATAACAATATTATTTAATAAAAATATCACAGTTTTAGGCTGGGCTTTGTGGCTGACACCTGTTATTCCAACACTTTGGGAGGCAAAGATGGGTGGATCACCTGAGGTCAGGAGTTCAAGACCAGCCTGGCCAACCATGATGAAACCCCATCTCTACTAAAAATACAAAATTAGCCGGGCACGTGGTGCATGCCTGTAATCTAATTCCAGCTACTTGGAAGGCTGAGGCAGGAGAATCTCTTGGACCCAGGAGGCTGAGGTTGCAGTGAGCTGAGATTGTGCCATTGTACTCCAGCCTGGGCAAAAAGAGCAAAACTCCACTCAAAAAAAAAAAAAAAATCACAGATTTTTGACAGTTGAAACTCATATTTCTACTACAAAAGCACAATACTATCTCATTTACTAGGCAGTGTAAGGGAATCCATATTGATGATGTTACCTTTCCAAAACTCTTCACTTCTTGTAAGATGACTTTTAATACAACATTTTATCTAATTAAGTATTTTGTAATAGTTTAGATCTTAGTAACAATATATGAAATATTTAAAATGCATTATACAATTTTATATTTTATTATAAATAGTAAGTTTAAAGGACAATTTGACAAAACAAAAAACAAAATATCACGCGTGCATCTCTTATCCTAACTAAATGCCTATTTTATTTTGTGTGTGTTTTATTTACTTTTGGCACTTTTACCCCTTTATTTTTTTATTTAAGCCTGATTTAAAATATTTAATATCGCTCAAAGATTCTGAAAAGTAAGCAATTTTCTGCTAATATAGTTTACTTTTGTTTTGCATATTTATTATGTGAACTTGAGAAAATTACCATGTAAACTGTTCACATACTTTTGGAAGATTGAAGTAAGTCTTTGGGTGGAACTTGTCCTGAGTGTAATGACTGAGACAAACTCTGTGTTCAGAAGGAAGGGGCAGTACTTAGTTTTCTAGGTCTCAGTTTTGCTGCAGGCTAGAGATACTACTGGCCACTCTCAAATTTTTTCTTCAGAAATGGAGGAAAATCTTTTCCTAGCAATGGTTTCTTTCCTTTAGTAAAGATTCCTTCGGAAAACATTACTGATACTATTATGTTTTTCAAAAAAATATGAATTATAACAGTGTCATATTATTTATAAATCATTTCTAAGTATCTCACATTGAAAAATTTATGACCTCAAAACAGTTGAGTATAAAAACCCTTCAGTTTTCACCAATAATTTGAAGAGTAATGGGAAGAGAATAATTTAAAGAGTAACGGGAAGAGAATGAGGATGACGCCCAACAGTTAACCAAGAGACAAAGATCTCTCTGATCCTGTGTAAGTGGCCATTGAATGAATGGAGATGCTAATGCATTGAAAGGAGTTAGGTTGTTATCACTTACATCTTTTATTAAAACGTAAATAATCACCCAGTATTTTCTTGAAAATAGACTTTATTAGAGAGTGGCTTGTTGAAGCATCCTGTCACTTGCTACTACTGATTTTATTTAAATAAATTCTGTCTGACTTTGCAAGAACAGAATCATGTTTAGACCAAAGTTTGTGAGATATGTAAAGAAACTGGGCTACCTAAACATTTGTTCTCCAGGAAATACTCCACTGATGGACCTTGTCTGCCTTTATAAGGGGCTTTCTTTGGTTTTTGATAAAGATTATAAAATACATCATATCATTAGATAACATATTGCGTGCAAATATCCTGATGTCTTATATTCAAACATTGTCCTTCGAAGGCATGTATTTTAAAAATCATTCTATTTAAAGTAATAGATTATCACCAAAATGTCAAAGATACAGAAAAGTAGAAAAGAACATCATTTATGGAGGAAATTTATTTTCCTTGTGCTCAAGAATATATAATGATTCTAGCATCCTTAATATTTTATAAAATTCTAATATATGTCCTTCTCTTGCCTTGTTCCTGCTAGTGTGCTTATGCAAAAAAATCGATGTCTTTTTATCAAAACTAAGGTTTTTTGGAATTAAAGAACTAGAATCATAAATGCAGCTTACATATTGCTCAGTAGCAATAACTTTTTAATACATATGAAAAGTTAAATTGAACGTTGCATCTTGAGACAGAAGTTACATTGAAGCCTAAAATTATTTGAACTCTATTATATAAAAACTTTCTGAATACTGCTTTCTCACACCACTTACAGCTTCATTCTTTCATAAATTATTACAGCTTCAGATTGCACAGAGACTTTACGATGTCCATGGTTATAGGATATCTAACCCCTGTTAACAGACACAGTTGTGTTATAAAGAGCAGCTGGGGACTGCAGTGAAACATGTTTGCAGCAGCGTCAGGGTGCAAAAATTGTGTGTGTGACTCCAGATATGCACAGGTCATGGTCTCCAGCCCTCTGCTCTCCACCTCTCCATGTCATTCTGGTTTATGAAGTCAAGACACAATTAATGATGATGTTACCATCTTTCTGAACTTGTGAAGAAATGTTAGTAAACAGGCTTTTTAATGCACTGTTCCAGTTAACCTAGGCATTTGCTGGGTTTTTGTTTGTTTCCCACACTGCTTGGGAGTAGAAGGGTACATTTGGAGAGCTTGAGAGAAGGTGTGAGTTAGGTCATGGGGCACCGCGGAGAAAGCTGTGGCGAGTGACCCTTCAGAATGAAACACTGGATAACCCTTCAGCATGAATGTATCCATGGCGAGCCTGCACTTGGAAGCAGCTGCTCTTTTGTTTGGTGCTATTGAATGAACTGGCATGGTCATTATTCACTCCTCCAGGAATGAAGCACTCCCTGGTCTCCAGTTACTTAAGGAGTGTCATGGAGACTGAGATAAGTGACCTTGTATTACCAGCCTGTTTCAGTGACAATGGAGCACTGTTTGCAGCTGCGGCTCAGGTATGAGTCCTGCCAGCCCAACCTTTCATCCCCATCTGAATCAGCAACCACTTCCTCAGCTGCGATATAATCAAATAGAATTTAGAAGCAAAAGAAGCTGGTATGAAAAGAAATTTCATTATTCCCCTCCCAAAGTATAAGAGTATCTGTAATGGTTTTGTTACCAGAAAGGGGTCTCAATCCAGACCACAGGAGAGGGTTCTTGGATCTGTCACAAGAAAGAATTGGGGTGAGTCCACAGAGTCAGGTGAAAGGTGGTTTATTAGGAACGTAAGGAATAAAGAACGGCTGTTCCTTAGAGCAGCAGCCTGGGCCACTCAGCTCCTTAGACCTGCTGTTATTTCTTGATTAGATGCTAAATGAGGAGCGGATTATTCATGAGTTTTTTGGAAAAGCGGTAGGCAATTCCTGGAACTGAGGGTTTCTCCCCTTTTTAGACCCTTTCGGGTAACTTCCTGGCATTGCCATGGCATTTGTAAATTGTCCTGGCACTGACGGGAGTGTCTTTTGGCATATAATACTAATGCATTATAATGAGCATATAATGAGCAGTGGGGATGACCAGAAGTCAGTTTAGTCACCATCTTGGTTTTGGTGGATTTTGACCAGCTTCTTTACAGCGTCCTTTATCATCAAGGTCTTTGTGACCTGTACCTTGTGCTGACCTCCTGTCTTATCTTGTGACTTAGAACACCTGACCCCCTGGGAATTTAGCCCAGTAGGTCTCAGGCTCATTTTACTTAGCCCCTATTGAAGATGGAGTCACTCTGGATCAAACACCTCTGACAGTGCTAATATCTTAACTCTTAACCATGATTACATTTTTTCCCTGCATAAGCAAACTTTCTTGAAGACATAGGAGATACATAATTCTTGGTTTTAAATGTTGAACATGTTCAGCTTTGTACATTTGCTCTTTGGCATCATGCAGAAAGTGTTTCATACCTGTTTCTTAGCTCCCAGGAGTTCTCTGAGTGTTCACAGTGGAGGGACTCCTGCAGCCTTCCCTCTGCTTTCTGAGTTCCTGGCCTTGTACCATCAAGCAGGGACCTGCAGAGCCTGCATGATTGGCTGTGGTTTTACATGTTCAGGAATCTTTGCCATTTCACAGAAAATATGTTAAACTGAAAGTCAACATAGTCTTAGGACAACACAGAAGCCAAACATCACACAACCCATTTCTTAGTAAGTCCAGCACAGTCTGCTTCTTCCCGGATGAGAAGAGGCCGTTGATTTTGTGCTATTCCGTAATTATATTACTTTTAGAGACTTCGCCCGTATTTTTGGTCTTTCAACATTAGAATCAATCTGCACGACAACAGAGGCCAAGAGAGGCAGAGCTCACATCCTTCTCTTCCTTCCCGCTTCCTCAAAGGCGCCTGTGGATTTAAGGCAGGTGGTCACAGCTGCCAGCCTGCCTTGTCTTCTGCACCCTTCAGAGGTGCCTCAGTAAACCTTCACATTGGAGAGTACCTCATCAGTTTCGCTTTTCTCAGTTGTCTTATGTTTATGAGTGGCTGTTTTCATAAAGAGCTTGCTTCTCTTATTTGGTTCAATGTAGAATTCAATGCCGCCTTCATTTCCTTCCAGGAAACATACTGACACCAAAACTAGTAAACTGTAAGGATTTACTGTGCCTTTCAAAGGGAAAAGGAAACCATATTTGTATATTGAACCTCCTCTGCGGTGCCCGGCTTATAAACGTCTATTGGCCAGGACTCTCTTTCCAAGTCATGTTTTCAGGGTCTCCATCTCTAACCTGGATTCTCCTTTCCCAGGCTCCTCACCTGAAGCAGCACCTGTATCTCAGGCTCAGGAGCTCAGGGCTTTTTTTCTTCCAGGGTCTTCTCCTGGAAAGACCTGGTCTCTTTAGCTTTTGTGGAAATATAGTTAATTAGGCCAGGCATGGTGGCTCCTGCCTGTCATCCTAGCACTTCGGGAGGCCAAGGCCAGTAGATTGGCTGAGCTTAGGAGTTCGAGACCAGCTTGGCTAACATGGTGAAACCCTATCTCTACGAAAAATACAAAAAAGAAGAAAAAAAAAATTGGCGGAGTGTGGCAGCATGTGCCTGTAGTCCCAGCTAATTGGGAGGCTGAAGCAAGAGAATTGCTTGAATCCAGAGGTGGAGGTTACAGTGAGCCTAGATTGCTCCACTGTACTCCAGCCTGGGCAATAGAATGAGACTTCGCCTCATACACACACAAAATAAATAATAACAAAAAAAATCATGTGGTCTCCTGAAAATAAACAGAGCTATAAACACAGAATTTTTCTCACAGAAAAAAACTTTTCCTACCCGGTAGTTTGGATGGGAAAGATGTAGATGAAGTTTGTTTACTTGAGGTTCTTTCTGGGCAGGCAGACATGTGTTGTGATGATTTTTCTCTTTTTCTTCTTTTAGGAGACATGAATTTTAAGGCTTAGTTGGTTTTCCATTGTCTAAAAACTCATATTTGTGTCAAGCAATTATAAAATGCAAGTATTGCACAAATAAGAATGAATGTAAAATTTTGCCTGCAGTTCATTGATACCTGTTTTAATTCATTGACTAGTAGTGGCTTGTCAAACCTGATTTTTCAACCATGAGAGAGAAATGATTTTCAGACAGAAAATATCCCTCAGTCACTAAATCAAAAAGAAAACTACTTCACTTAGGGATCGCAAGTGAATCCTGCATGCATTCAGATTTATTTTATTATTCTTGTGGTTTTCACACCGACTGTAACAGAGGGGCAGTAAAGGAGCAGCACATATCTGTGGCTTAGAGCATTTGTGGTGTTGACGTGATCAGAAAACCCGTCGCGCTGCGCTTCCAGCTTTTCCCCTGACAGGTGTGCACGCGTTGGCAGTGCTTCCCACTTTCAGCACTGCCAAAGCCCCAGAGAGGGACTTACTGTCTCCAAAGAAACACGGGTGTCTGACCCGAGAAGTCAGTCATTTTGTTGACCACCCTCTGTTCCAGGCTGACCTCATTCCTGCTCACTTTTCCACTGGGCTGATTTCAATTTTGCTTCACAGCAGTGTGAAACATTTACTAAAAGACAGAGAATAATGACGATAGAGAATAGAATTTCTCTCTGATGCTGTCTGAAATGTCCAGGTGAAGGGGCAGAGCCAGAGGACTGGTGGAGAAGAGGGAGAGCACTGTCTGATTTCCATCTACCTCCTTCACCAACATTCCGTGGAGGTGTGATGTCTCAGTCCCACAGCTTATCCCTGTGCTACTTTCTCAAATACTTAAAGCTGATCTCTTCACTTTCCAAACTTCTTCCTCTAAAGAAAATTTTTTGAAATTTTATTCAGATGCAGATGTTATTCATTTATTGTCATTTCCTTGTGTCCAAATTACCCTTGGTGCTGTATTTCTCCTTATTTTGGGACTTGGGATGATGATGATACCCTGTATCTCTCAAATATACAGATATATTTTTATAGCTCTCAAATATACAAGTGAAAGGTGCAATATCTGAAGCCTCTTAGACAAGTAGAACCTTTGCTACAATAGCAGGCATTTTCTAAGTAATCCAGCAAAAGTAGAAAAACTACCACTGTCAGTAGTTCTGCATTGTTTAGAATATCCTTGGGGTGATTGTGGAAGCTTCTGTGGGAGATAGATATGTATATTGCCATTACTCAAGTCTAACAAAATACTCAGGCATACAAACATGAAAAAAATCAATTTAAAAGAATATTTTGTTAAATGGATTGAACATCCCTAAGGTGAATATCCAAAATCCAGAATGCTCCCAAATCTGAAATATTTTGAGCACCAACATGACTCCACAAATGAAAAATTGCACACCTGACCTCATGTGATGGACAGATCACAATAGAAAGTGCTGTCAACACTCACACACAACATTACTTAAAATATTGTATTTATATTTTAAATGCATGCACATTATTTAAAATATTTTATTTATATTTTAAAATACAGAATATTGTATAAAATGGCGGCCTACCGGAAGTTCTCTGCCGTGCCAAAGAGCTGCTTCTGGTGCTGCTTTCCGGGTTACGTAAATCCCTCTGTCTCGTGAACAACTTAAAGGGCACCTTGTTTTATGGGAAACAATTGAGTAGTAGCTAAACCCTAACAACTGTTGTTTCACAAAGCACCTCATCATCTTAGCAAGGATAAACCATGTGTATAACAAGTTGTATATTAGACATAAATGAATTTCATGTTTAGGCTTGGGTCCCATCCCTAAGACATGTCATTATGTTTATGCAAATATTCCAGAATCTACAAGAATTTAAAATCTGAAACACCAGACATTTCAGATAAAGGATTCTCAACCTGTAATAGAATACTATAGTTATTCTGTATTTCATTTTTAGCTTGGAAAAGAGTGATTCTGATAAATCGTTAATTATTTTCCACATCATTGCTCATAAAAGGTAGACACTTTTATGAATTTTGCCTTCTGATAGAAAATACCCCAACATCGAATTGGAATGTCGTTTAATCAAAATAATCTGCCAATTTCCATGTAACTGCTTCCCCAGCAGCAGTTACCCAAATTATGTCTGTCGTTGTTCTGGTTCAATGAAACAATAAGTAAATAAAACAGATTCCAGTGTGTTAGAAAAAGCTGTGGGAATATAGAAGGATTATTTTAAAAGAAAATGAGTACATGAGCACTTTCCATTAAAGGACTGTGCATTTGGTTCAAGAAATACAAGGACTGGGAAGAATGGAATCCCAGAGACAGTACCTAAATACTGTCTTTTTTATTGCAGAGGACAAAAACAAAATATGCAACTTTTGGAGTGCATAACTATTTTCAGAGTTTGCCTGGTGTGACGGACCCCTTAGCCAGTCGAAGTATTTTTTCATCTTTATCTCACACCCGTTTTGATAAACAGGACTATCTCCTGTAGGTGATGATTCCTGCCATACAACCTGAGTAGTTTTCTCACCCCCTGCCTTGCACTGATACTCACCTGTCCGTACTCACCATGCAAAGACCATGAGACACACATACATCATTCCACATACTTAGGTTTTCACTTGCTGCAGCAATGAAGGCCACCCATTATTATAGAACCCAGGAAAGTCTCATCAAGAGAGAACTGGAGAGGCTTAGCTCTTATTTATTTATTTATTTATTTTACTTCTTTGGTCACAGAGTCTCAATCTGCTGCCCAGGCTGAAGTGCAGTGTGACTCTCCTGCCTCAGCCTCCTGAGTAGCTGGGATTATAGGTGCCTGCCACCACACCTGGCTAATTTTGTGTGTTTTTAGTAGAGACAGGATTTCACCATGTTGGCCAGGCTGGTCTCACACTCCCGACCTCAGGTGATCTTGCCCCGGCCTCCCGAAGTGCTGGGATTACAGGTGTGAGCCACCATGTTCTCACCAGGAGTTGTTACAAGATTTGGGCTCACCCTAGGTGACTTTAGGGAGGACTAAAAGCAACATGATTGCACTTGGAACTGGTGTTCTCATTAGAAAATCTACCCTTTTAGGTTTCAACTCCATGCTGTAGAGCCGATCTCCAGGACATACTCCCTTTATGTAACAAACTTTATACTGTCAAACAGTAACTTCCCATTTTCCTGTTCCCCAGCCCCTGGTAGCTACCATTGTAAATCTCTCTGGTTCTTTGAGTCACTAGTTTCGATATCCCTGTAGAAGTAGAATCATAAGGTATTTGTCCTTCTGTGACTGGCTTATTTTATGTAGCATAACGTCCTCCAGTTTCATCTGTGTCATTACAAATAGCAAGATTTTCTTCTCTTTCAAGGCTGTATAGTATTCCACTGAGTATCTACTCCATGTTTTCTTTATCTCTTCCTCTGATGATGGATATTCAGGTTGTTTGCATGTCTTGGCTGTTTTGAAGAATGCTACGTGCACATGAG
Source organism: Saguinus oedipus (assembly GCA_031835075.1). Lineage (NCBI taxonomy): Eukaryota > Metazoa > Chordata > Mammalia > Primates > Cebidae > Saguinus > Saguinus oedipus. The sequence continues at coordinate 40,210,658 of CM063182.1, forward strand.
AGTACAGAGATTTCTTTGGGATCCCAGTTTAAATTCCTTTAGAGAAGTATACACAATTAGGATTGCTGGATCGATGCTACTTTTATTTTTAGATTGTTCTTGCATCACAATGGCCATTTTATAACAAATCCTTCATATGGTAGCTTTTCTCATTAGGCTCAGAGACCTGTGAGGAAAAGCACATGTTGTTAGTCATCTCATCATCACTAGCAGGATAATTAAATTTAATCACCTGAATGTCAGTCAGTCCTCATAAGGCACTAAGTCTTTTTATGCTGTTTTCCTTATCTGAAATGACACTGAGATGGTCCTGAGAATGAAGGGCAGCTGGTAAAGTGCTCCTCAAATCATTCTCTATAGCGATTCTGGAGTCCTGATTAACTTCTGTGTCTGCATCAGCTCTCCGTGGTCCCACCTTAAACCCACTTTCCACACAACATCCTGGCTTGTTAATGGAGATACAGACACCTGTGTTCTGTGTTCTGCTCCTAGCCGTTCCTCGTACCAGCGACACCCAGTGCAGCTCTGTCCCTGAGCCCAGATACGGAAGGAGAATTGGTTCTGAGTTTTCAGCAGGCTCCATTGTCCGATTCGAGTGCAACCCGGGATACCTGCTTCAGGGTTCCACGGCGCTCCACTGCCAGTCTGTGCCCAATGCCTTGGCACAGTGGAATGACACGATCCCCAGCTGTGTAGGTAAGTGGCATCCCTAAGCAGCGCTCTTGGGCACGGGGCTGCTCACCAGAACTACATGTCTGTGCCAAAGCCTTTCCTGCTCTGTCCAGGCTACGTAAATCCATCCAACTTGTGACCTATGTAAAGGGCAATTTGTTTCATGGGAAATAATTGAGTTAGTAGCTAAACCCTAAAAATTATTGTGTTTCATAAAACAACTCATCATCTTAACAAGGATAAAGCATGTTTTCCTCCTTATTTCTGAAGTACACCACCAACTCTAAAGTCATGGGTATAGAACATAATTTCGTGTTGGGAAAAAATCATTATCATGTTGATTTGCTGTATCACTTGTGTAATGTCCTTTTAATAAATTGGTGCTGATGACTGTTTGAAAAGTAATAGGTAAATGCAGCCTGAATAACAATGACCTTGTTAGTTACAGTTTACTTGCTTCATTTTGTGTGGAAAACTGTAGCACAATCACGATTAGTACTTGAATGATTTGTATATTTTAAGTGCCTCTTCTTCTGAATTTGCTCATAACTCCCATTAATATCATTTGAAGATTCATGTCTGCATGGAGAAGAGAAGACTCTGCCAAGTTCTTTAAAGTACAGTAGGTAAATTATTCTAAACAGAATTCACTTTGGAGATCCCGTGATTAGACGCCATCCCTTCTTAGAGAACTTGAATAGATTTATTTATAGACTCAAGATCTATAACTTAGTAGCATAATGGCTAATAATCAATTATATTGCTAATTCAAAAGAGAATATACTAAATTTTTTCTGGGCTCAAAATGCGATTTAACATATCACAGTTAATGTACATTTTCTCTTACTGTCTGATCACACCGCCAAGGAAAACCGCATGCCTCATCAGTGCTGTCCCATGGCACTTTACTTCAATACATATGGTTCTGTCTTTTAGTACCATGCAGTGGCAATTTCACTCAACGACGAGGTACAATCCTGTCCCCTGGCTACCCTGAGCCATACGGCAACAACCTGAACTGTGTATGGAAGATCATCGTTACGGAGGGCTCGGGAATTCAGGTGAGCCCTTCAGGTCCAGGGTGTACAACAGGCTCAGCCAGGGTCTGTGGGCTTCCTTCTTTCATTCTTTTGTTCTGTCTTTCTTTCTTTCCTTCTCTTTCTTTTTTTTTTAACCTTCTTTTTCCCTTTTCTATTGGTTATTTAAAATACATATATGCTGTTTCTCTTACTATTTCTACAAAATATTTATAATCATGTTTCTATTTTGAATACACATAATCAATTTTTTAGAATAAATAATATCAAAAGTACCATTGATAGAAATTGTCCCTTCTGCCGGACACAGTGGCTCACGCCTATAATCCCAGCATTTTGGGAGGCCAAGGCAGGCCAATCACTTGAAGTCAGGAGTTAAACACCAGCCTGGTCAACATGGTGAAACTCCATCTCTACTAAAAATACAAAAACTAGCCGGGCATGGTGGGAGGCACCTGTAATCCCAGCCACTTGGGAGGCTGAGGCAAGGGAATTGTTTGAACCTAGGAGGCAGAGGTTGCAGTGAGCTGAGATCGCAGCACTGCACTTGAGCATGGGCAACAGAGCAAGCCTCCATCTAAAAAAGAAAAAGGAAAATTGTTTTTTCATGTTTTTTTTTAAAAAAATATGTCCATATAAGGCCGGGTATGGTGGCTCAAGCCTGTAATCCCAGCATTTTGGGAGGCCCAGGTGGGCGGATCACAAGGTCAAGAGATCGAGACCGTCCTGGCCAACATGGTGAAACCCCTTCTCTACTAAAAATATAAAAATTAGCTGGGCATGGTGGTGTGTGCCTGTAGTCCCAGCTACTCGGGAGGCTGAGGCAGGAGAATTGCTTGAACCCAGGAAGCAGAGGTTGCAGTGAGCCGAGATTGTGCCACTGCACTCCAGCCTGGCGCCTGGTGACAGAGTGAGACTCTGTCTCAAAAAAAAAAAAAAAATTTGTCCATATAGACATACACACACATACACACTTACATACATACATACATACAAACCTTAATCGTGAAAAACCCCAGTACCCCATCTGGTTAGACTAATTTTGTTGAGCCAAAAATGAATATTAACTTCATGTTATGGTTTGGTAGATTCAAGTGATCAGTTTTGCCACGGAACAGAACTGGGACTCCCTTGAGATCCACGATGGTGGGGATGTGACTGCACCGAGACTGGGAAGCTTCTCAGGTAAGATGGAGCCAATTCCCTCACCTTTGTTACTCAAAATCTGCAAACAACATAAATAAGAACAAACCCTCCATATAGACATTTTCCTACACAACTCTTCTGTCTCCTTAACGGTTGCTCTGGTATTGAAAATGTTAGAGTAAGGCCACCGAGAAACAGGTGAGAAAAAAGAAAACTGTGTTCCCTACAAGCAGGAAACTGATCTGAAAGTGTCAGGCAGGATAGCTTTGACTGTGCTTTGAGTGTGGCAGGTTCTCAGGCTGGCCATGGACAGCAGAAGCCAGGAATAATAATGTAAGGTAGGGAAGAGGCAGAGGTTAGGAAATGGTTCTCAGCTCTTAGAATGCACAGCCTGACATTAAGCAGTCTAGGAAAATCACACTTATCATATGGGCTCCGCTGGTCCTGAGATTCTACCCTACACATGTGTAGCCAGACGGGAAACTGTAGTGCACTGCAAGTCCACCCTCTCTTACTCTTTCTGGCACCCCCAACTCTCATGAATGCGCCTGTCTCGAAGATTATCTTTTCCAGATGCCTTGCAAGTCTTCCCTTCCCACTGCCCTGGAGCATGATTCAGGTCTCAGTTTCACTCTTGTTTGGCAGGGTGTCCAGCCTCCAGATGTATGAGGCTGCTGTCTTCCACTTTGTGTTGTAGTAGCCTTAGGGCTCAAACTCCGTAAGTGGAAGAGCAGTGATGATGATCAATATTGCAATCGTCACCCTGATCATTCCCCTCCTCTCAATCGCCTATAGTTCCTGAGTCTTTACTTTGCCAGGTTATGAATGTGTGTTAATGCGAATGCTTAATTTTATCTTGAGTATGGCTGGGCACAGTGGCTCATGCCTGTTACCCCAGCACTTTGGGAAGCTGAGGTGAGCAGATCACTTGAGATCAAGAGATCACGACCAGCCTGGCCAACACGGCGAAACCTCATATCTACTAATTAGCCAATTTGGCAACACCAACTAAGTTCTAGGAGATGTTTGTTATCTCTGTTTTACCAATGAAGAACAAAGATTAGATACTCGAGAATGCTCATGATTACACAGAAAAAGTACTATTTTCCCTGAGTCCCCTCTTGTCTGCAATAGCTGACTGACTCCTACCCCACTCTTCACTTTTCTGAATTCTGTCACTTGTTTATCCCTACAGCAAAGGGATGCTGGAATTTATTTCCCCCTAACTGTGAACATTTCCTCACTAAACATTTCCATTCTACTTTTACTCAGTAGATTAAAAGAAAAAGAAAAAAGAAAATGGATAGTGCATAGCCCTTTCACAATGTCTGCCAAAGCTTCGAATTGATCACTTCAAATGACTCAGACATCTTATCCCTGGATCTCATCAAATAAAACTGTATTTTTTTATTTGGGCATGGCCATGTAAGGTCTTGGGCAGTAAAATGCCAATCTCCCCTCTTACTGTTACTTATCACTCAGGATCTCTGTTTGTCCACCTGTGTGCTATTTATACTTTTGGGAGCTTTTGTTTCAAATAGCCCATTACAGTCCTTAAAAGCTAGAACTCAAGGTCCATCTCCACTAGGAAGACCCTCTTTCTGACCACATAGCTTTTGCAGTAGTTTAATTTAGCATGTGATTTCTTAAAGTACCTGCTAGATATCAGGCACTATGTTTGTTGTTAGGAATAAATGATAAGGCCTCTGTCATTAAAAACATCATCACCACCACCAACAAGAGTTAAAACCTATTAAGATGCCAAATTTAATGTAATTGTATGAATAATACTTGGCAAATGGAAAGCATTACATGTAGGTGTTGGGTTTTATAGGAGGGGAAAAAAGTCACATTTTTTAAAGATTTAAGGACAAAAAGCTACCTGGGTAAAATTAAAATATCTTAACAGATTAGTAAAATAAAGCTAGACAAATCAGAGAGAAGAGATCTTCCAGGTCACAGGAGCCTTGCAGTTCTGTGTTCGTTTCTCTACTCTGCACTCAAATATTCAATTGTGTTGGTCATTTTTAAGTAAAGTTTTCTTTTATTTTCTAGAGATTTAAGTTTCTTGAGAATCACATTGATCTATGAGTGTCATGCACAGTTCCTAGCACCTATCATGCATTTGAGGAATTCAGTTGGTAATGCAATTCTGACACTGATTACCCGGAGTTAGCACGGAGTTCATGCACTTGACGCTGAAGGCGTGCTTCTCCACAGGGCTCCCCTCTGATGCCAGCTGCAAGCTTGAGGCTCCCAGGCCACATGCACTCTGACCCACTGGCTTCAAATTTGGGGGTTCCATGGTCCCTTCAGTTTTTGATAGTTCCCTAGAATACCTCACAGAACTTGAGAAAGCAATGGACTTATACATGTGATTAAGATTATATTATAAAGGAGACAAATCAAGACCAGCTGAATGAAGAGACTCATATGGTGACATCTGGGAATGTCCCAAACAGGAATTCTCTGTGTCCTCAGGAACTCAACACATAGAAGTGCATTATCATCTGAGCTTTAGTGCAAGAATTTTTATAGGGTTTTGCTTACATTGGCAAGATGGATTGATTTTTTGACTGAAGGGTTGATCTTAACCTCCAGCCCCCTTCCCTGCCCAGAGGTTGGGAGGTTGGGCTGATGTCATGGCTCAAAGCCTCAACCCTCTAATCATATTATTAATTTTTCCAGCCCCCATCCTGAGTTATCATAACCATAATCATCATCACAGTCACTATAAACAGTGTGGTGTGGAAAGCTCCTCCATGGACCAAAAAGCCACTCCTGCCACCTGGGAAATTCCAAGGGCTTAGAGTTGACCTCCTGGATATCAGGGACAAAGAGCAGAAAAATTCTTTGTTACACAACAACTATATATTAGTGATGTGAGCAGAATTTATACTATTTTGTCTTTTCATATTTCTCAGATGTAACATATACAAGGAATTTTATATCTAAAATTCTGTTAAATAATATACAACTAGGTACAATATTGTAAGTGTACAGATTCTGAAGTTAAATAGACCACTCAGTTTTCACAGTTTAACATTTAAGAGTGTATATATTTTGGGGAGACCTTGGAGATGTTTCATATATGAGTGATTTACAGTTGTTCTAAGATGTTTTCACAATTTAAGACAATAGTGTTCTTGTGAACGAGCCTCAACACCCACCCGTCATCCTCATCTCAGCTGCTCTCCATCCTTGTCACCTACGCTTATTGTGGGGCAAATATGAGAAGAACCATGCTCACAAATTAGGAATGTTTTTCTTTAGGGCCGTGGCCATTGTGAGTATCAAGTCCATTTGTATGTTCACTGGGAAAGAATAATCAAGAAGACTCTTTAATTTAACTCTGCACGCACCATATAATGTTCTGTGTTCTGAGGTGGGAGTCAGGAAAGGTGCACTCACGTTCTGTGTCTCCTGTGCGAGTTAGGATGGAAACATCTGGCCCCGGTAGCTTTCTTGCTCCTCCACAAGCGAACAGGAATGAGTGCCCTGCCCTGGCTGGTGAGGGCCAACCAGAATGAAAAGACGATACATTCATCTAGTTGTATGTCTAAAGATTCCCTTTACTCAGCCACTGAGTGAAGGGAATGCCATTAAAATCTTTTTTTTTTTAGACAGAGTTTGGCTCTTGTTTCCCAGGTTAGAGTGCAGTGGTGCGATCTCGCCTCACCACAACATCCACCTCCTGGGTTGAAGCAGTTCTCCTGCCTCAGCCTCCTTGGTAGCTGGGATTACAGGCATGTAGCTAATTTTGTATTTTTAGTAGAGATGGGGTTTCTCTATGTTGATCAGGCTGGTCTCCAGCTCCCAGCCTCAGGTGATACACCTGTCTTGGCCTCCCAAAGTGCTGGGATTACAGGCATGAACCACCGCGCATGGTCTAAAATCATTAATTCTAGTCTCTATTTTGCCTCTTTCTCCTAATAACAGCCCAAGCAGACCCTGTTATCCCCTTTCTTTATGTTTCAGCTGAGACCAGGTATCTAAGGGGCCTTCCATCCTTCTTTGCCACTGCAACCTTTCGGGTACATTTTTGGAGGTCGACTTTATAGTTCTCTTCTCTCTCAATACCTCGCTCCCTTGCTGTGTACCACAGGGCGTAAGGCCCAAGGTCTCGTGAAGAAAACAGCAAAGGAAACATCGGCCTCAGGCTTCACGTGTTCACCGCACACACGTCTTCCAAAGCCAGCCTCCTTTCCTTTTGAGGGTTGCATGGCATATATCCGAAGTTAGAAAGCAGAACTTCCTTTTTCTTCTGGCTGTGAATCTTTCCTTTATTCACTCTGGGTCAGGCATGTGGAACTGTGAGGAATAAATAGCTGTTTGGACACAAACGGGATTTGTTCGCAGTTCAAGTTAGTGTTGTCAGGGGTAGAATGAATTTTAAAATGTAAATGAAGAAGGCTAGGCTGGGCCTGTTTGTGTTGGCTTTGAATTGGTGTGAACTCATAGTTTTAATATATATATAGTTATAGAAATAAATACAGTGTGTGGGGGGGGGGCTATATACATAAATATAGTGCAAATGTGCATATGTACATATTGTATTTTCTACCTGCCTTTTGAGAGGTATAAAACATTAATTTAATTTTGTCAGTATAAACTTTTAACTTTTATTTTTATTGTTGTTATATTTTTAGAGACAAGGTCTCACTCTGTCATATAGGCTGGACTGCAGTGATGCATTCACAGCTCACTGCAGCATTTAACTCTTCAGCTCAAGCCATCTTCCCACCTCAGCCTCTTGAGTAGCTGGGACTACAGACCCATGCCACCAGGCCTGGCAAATTTTGCTGTTGTTGTTGTTGTTGTTTTGTAGAGGCAAGGTCTTGCTCTGTTGCTGAGACTGGTCTCAAACTCCTGACCTCAAGTCATCCTTCTACCTTAACTTCCTAAAGTGCTGGGATTATAGGCATGAGCTGCCATGCCAGGCCATAAAGTTCTATTTCATACAAATTGGTTTATCTTGAATTTTTCCTGCCACAGCTTTACAGTCAGTATTTCTCCAAGAAATGCTGGTTCCTTTAATGGGAGAATGGAGTTGAGAGGGATAATTAGAAAGCAGAATGTGGGTGCTGCTGGGCTGTTGTTTTGATTTTAATGGCATTCCCTTCACTCAGTGGCTGAGAAAAGGGAATCAAAATTAAATTAATTCATTAATTAATAAAATGAATGAAAATTAAGGCTTTCCGTTGCTATAGAATGCCAGCTCATAAGTAGAGAAGGATAGATGTCATTGGCAAATGGTCATTCTCAGAATGGGCTCAGGCTAGAACATCAGGGGACATCAAGCTAGTGGGTGAAGAGTTGATGAGAAACAGGGCTCTCAGAGTCTCCATGCATCTCCCCCGTGAATCCTAAGTCATGACACGGAGTAAAAAGGTGCCTTCAATGTGGAGGGGTCTGACAGACACCTCTCTCACCAAGTGATACAAAATCATCAAGAATGAGCCATCATATGCATTGGTATACAAAGCTACTGACTCTCAAAAAAAAAACAAAACAAGCTTGAATTGCTGTGTCACACTGCAATTTCTGTGGTGTAAGTATTCCCACCATGGCTGATTGCAAGCGGCTGACGTGAATTAACAGTCACGCAGAGCAGAGTTGGGAAGCGATGCTGGAATCCACGCCTGTGAGCCCACATGGGGCCATCCACCTCCCACTGAGAGGAGCCCAGCAGTAAGAAGCCCTCCCTCAGAAGAATGCAGCACCCCACTTTCTATTCTTGCCCCAAGTGCATGGCCCAATCCAATCACACAGAGCATCAGACAAATACAAATTAAGAAAGAAAAAATCCCACAAAAGAACTTGCTTACATTTTTTTTTCAAAAGTGGTAAGTTTATGAAAATTAAGGAAAGACCAGAGAACTCTTCCAGACTGAAGGAAACTGAGGGATCTAACACAGGATGCCCTGAGTGACTCAGTAAAATCCTGTCCTCTCCAAGCCCTGATGCCAGATGGATGGAATGTAAAGGAGGTCAGCAGATGACATGTCCTATCTATGTTATGTTTTTGACTTAGAGAACTGTTTTGTTTAAAAAAGCGGACACTGGATTTTTGTAAGAAATGAGTCGTCGTTATAAATCGTTTAGAATAAAATAATTGTGCCTGTACACACACGTAGCAATAGATATAATTATCGTAGCTGTAGAGAGTGGATGCTGCAGTTTTGTGATACTTACAACTTTTCTTTAAGTTAGAAGTTATTTCAAAAGTTTTAGAATGAATTTTTAAAAAATATTTTAAGGCTGGGCGTAGTGGCATGAACCTGTAATCCCAGCACTTTGGGAGGCCAAGGTGGGTGGATTACGAGGTCAAGAGTTTGAGACCAGCCTGGCCAACATGGTGAAACCCCATCTCTACTAAAGATACAAAAAATTAGCTGGGCATGGTGGTACATGTCTGTAATCCCAGGACTCGGGAGGCTGAGGCAGGAGAATTGTTTGAACCTGGGAGGAGGAGGTTGCAGTGAGCCAAGATTGCTCCACTCAACTCCAGCCTTGGCAACAGGGAAAGACCCCAACTCCAAAAACATACATACATACATACATACATAAATGCATGCATACATACATGCATACATACATACATAAATACATACCTAAATACATACATACATACATACATACATACATTTATATGGAGAAGTGACAAGTTAGCCATAAAGTTTGAATGTGTGAAGCATTATCAATATTTAAACTTTTTTGTAATTATGATACTTTAAAATGTTTATAAAGGAAATATTAAACCCATTCAAAAAGTTATTCAGTAAAAACAAGAGTAGTCTTAAGAGGTACATATTTCACAGAAAATGATTGATTTCAATCACTTTAGTGTTTCATTTCTGTTTGGACAAGCATATGTATGTAGGTATTTTATCACAAGCCACTTAACATCTTTTTTTTGAAAACAGTTTATAAATTATAAATGAATAAAATAGAACAAAATGCAAATTTGTGGCTGACATATTACAGAGCGTAAATATCGCCATGCTGAGAGGAGAGCCTGCAGAAACTGTGACATGTTTTATTTGTCTTTGTTGTGTATTGTTCTGTCTAGGCCACAGTAAAATACATGATCAAAAACATTCTGCTTATGGCAACATTTTTAAAAAATGACTCTGTTGCATTTCATGCAGGGGCATAAGCTCCTTCTGATAGGCCATTCTGAGAAGATCCCAGCGTGGAAGCCACTGCTGGGCAGGTGCCCTCTGCAGGCGTGCCTGGGTCCCCAGCCCTGTATTTTGCTCCCGGCTTCCCCCATCTGGTGGATTCTCGCTTCTCACCACCAGGGCACCGAGATCCCACATTATTCATAGGATAGCAAATGATTCTCTTTCACAAGAGGAATGCACATAGGACTGTCATTCACGGATCTACTTGCTGCAATTAACAAGCACTGTTAGAGGGGCCTGATGAGTCACAAAGCACTTTCAGATGCACAGCTCACTTGTCACTCACTCACAAGAGACTTGTGATCATCTTTGCTTTGTAGAACTGGAGCACACCACAGCATTTTTAGTGACTTGAGTGACAGAGGTAGGTGGCATCAGAAGTAGGTTTTCCTCCAAACATCCTGTGTTCTCACAGATGTGTAGGAGTTAAGCTATGAGGACGCAGAGGCGTAAGAATGTTGCAGTGGACTTCAGGGTGTTGTGGGGAAGAGTGGGAGGAGGGCGAGGAATAGAAGACAACATATATGGTGCAGTGTGTGCTTCTCAGATGATGGGTGCACCAACATCTCACAAATCCCAAATATATGTGTACCCCAATAACTGATGGAAAAATAAAAAAAAGTAGGTTCTTCTGATGCCACTGTAAATATGTCCATGGAAGATGAACAAAAAAGTCGAACAGTGTGTATGGAATACCTGCCTGGGAGATGACTGTGGCTGGGCTGGAGGGCATTAAATAAATTTTAAAATGTAAAAGCTGGAGTCTCATTTCTCAATGAGGGTACAATTGAAAAAACTGTACCATGCATGAGTCATACATTTGAACTTAGAGAAGAGGTAGATTACTGTGCACATGGGTAGCCTGATGGTTTTGTGGAGGGAGTGAAAACTGAGCCGATGCTCCCATCATTGGTAGGTGGAAAGTGGAGGAGAAACATTTTTTTTAAAAGGATTTACAGTTACTTAAATAGATGTAATGGAGTGGAAAAAGTAACTGATTATACCAAATTACATGTAGAAACAGTCAAAAAGTGGTGCGGATGATATAGTGAAAATTTATTTGGGTAAATTAATTACATCTATAGTAACATATTGTTTTTTTACAAACGTTATCTAAAAATGCAAAAGTAATGCAATCATGAGAGGACGGCAAACATCATGGTAATTGAATAAAACAGGTTAAAATGGGTGTGTTAGTGAATGTCTCTTTTCTTCATAGTAAAAAGGGCTTGGAGTCAGGCCAATGAGCAGGTGTAGCTAACACCCCCTCCACTTCTTCCTTCCTTCTTCCTCACTCCTCTCTCTGTGAGGCCTCGGGCGTGCCCTGTTTTCAGCTGCACAACCAACACTTTGCTTCTTGTAGAGGCTGTGGAAAGAGAGAAGTATAGTTTAGGCAGATTCACTTTCTCTTTAGAGACACACCAGGTCTCCACTCTGCATCCACTCATCATCTTTACTCCATTTTCTGTTACACAGTTTACAGTGACTTCTCTTTATCTGTTTGTGCTGATCAGCAAGGAGAGGTTTATAGTTGTTACCCCATGATTGTTTAGTTAAAATATTGTGTATTTTTCTATTTATTATCTGTCTACTTATCTTTCTGCCTGTCTATCAATTCAAGGTCAAAAACAAAAGAGTTATATCAGCAAATGCTTCATAAGTGTTTATCATTCAACACACACAGTGCTCTTACAGTGAATTATGCACTAAGGATTCAGGTTTAAAATGACTCCACCTCCCAGAGAAAACAGATGGAGGAACAGACCCCAAATCTCAAGCAGGAACTCCACCTTCAAAAGGCTCTAAGAGTACACACACACACACACACACACACACACACACACACACACACACACGCTATTAGTAAGGAGAACATGTGGAGTTCTATTTTCTCTCCTTTCTCGCTGTTCTTCTAACACATTACAGTAGCAGTGTCGGTACTGATTGGCCAAAGTTACCAACTTTACTCCTTATGGCACATGTTTAAACTATGGCAAACCTTTGTAAGCACAATGGAAGATTCTGTTTGTTAGCCCAAAACCGAGAAGAACTCCTTACGGTGTCTTCAGATGATACTTGACAAAATCCTCCTTTGCATCTGTAGCAGTACATTCTACTGGAAACTTATTTCCTCTCATTCCACTGGTATTTTTTCCAGCCTCATTCTGGGGGTGAGCCAGGAGTTCATACCTTGGGTCTGAAAGCAGCAGGTGTTCATACCCATGGGTGGACCCCCTCCTGGATTTAGTCTTTCAAAAGGCTCAGCTTTAGAAAGCAGAGAGGATGGTGGTGAAGGTGGATGTTAAAGTAGTTGAAGTGACTGACAAGAGGAAACTGATGGCACTTCCCAGGCCTGGGTTTCCTCTAGGAAAATAAGATATAATTGAATTCCTTGAGCACCACAAGGATGTGACTGGACCTTGAAAATAAAATAGTAAGCTGATGCACTTAGGGTAGGTTTTGGACCAGGGATTCGTCAAAGAGGGTTCTATCAAAGCTGTGCACAAAAACAGGAAACTGCTCAGATTCAAGCGTCCAGGTGAGGTTGAAGAATGAGCTTATGTGAAGTAAGGAGTCAAGGACCCAAAAGTTTGAGTCTATGGGCTTTCCTGAGGCAGGAAAGGAATCCCCAGCCATAATAGAGATGAAATTTCCCCATCTCCAAAGGATGAGTTCTCAAAGCACAGTATAGATCAACAGAAGTTGTTCTACAGTTTTATGAAAAGACACATCTTATGCCCATGTATAGAAATAAAATGTGCAAGCGTTACTCATTTGTAAACAGATCATTTTGTGTGTGGACAAATGTGTAAGAAGAAGGCAGATACCCGTTCTGAAGCTCAGCTGATGGCTATTGTGTCAGCCCAGGTGGGAGATGTATGTGGTAAGAGCATAGAGAAGATGGAGTAAAGCCGTATCAGTCATATTTTGATGGCAAGGTTGGTCTGTGCATTGTCTTTAAGGATTTGATGAGGTTCGAGTCTTTGAGGCTCTGTTCTTTTATTATTATTATTATTATTATTATTATTATTATTATTATTATTATTGTGTCCTTCTATGTTCTCAGTTACACAATGTTTCATAGTAAGGATATTCTACTATGTAACATTATCTGCCTTGACGGACATAAGTTGCCTCTGGTGTCTTACTATTACAAGTAATACAGAAATGAATATCCTTCTACACATCTCTGTTCTAATTGGGGAACATTCTGCTTTGCACCAACTCAGAGAATAACTAGTATGTTTGGCAAATGGGTTAGTAGTTTATCTAACAGTACCATCAGCATCCATCCGTGTCATCACATTCAAAGCTTCCTTCTTCTCAAAGACCCCGGACTGCCTTCCAATCAGTCATCAAGCCCTAAATGGCATGCTTTCTAAGTCTTTTTCCAAATTATTTCACTTACGTCATATTATCTTGGGCTGATAACATGGGCTGATAAAACCGTGTTGATTGAATGAGTGAGTGGCTTAGTTTGGAAAATAAGTGGTGATATTTGAATGAATAGAAATAGGAAAGGCGCCAGGCCCTGTTGCTCACACCTGTAATCCCAGCATTTTGGGAGGCTGAGGCAGGAGGATCACGAGGTCAGGAGTTCGAGACCAGTGTGGCCAATGTAGTGAAATGCCATCTCTACCAAAAACACAAAAATTAGCCAGGTGTGGTGGTGTGTGTCTGTAGCCGCAGCTATTTTGGAGGCTGAGGCAGGAGAATTGCTTGAACCCGGAGGCAGAGGTTGCAGTGAGCCGAGTTAATGCCACTGCACTCCAGCCTGGGAGACAGAACGAGACTCCTTCTAAAAAAAAGGGGGGGGGGGAGGCAAAGTGGATAAGAGGAGAAGGAAAAAACATGCCAGACTTATTAAGTGGAGCACACTGAAGCAAGAGAAACTAATTGTGGAAACCGAGTAATGATTAGAAGCTAGAAATGCAGGCATTGGTCAGATCATGCAGGGTCTTCAGACCAAATCAAGGAGTATGAAATATGCTTCTAAGATGATCAGGAATCTATGAGAATTTTAATATGTCTCATCATACACACATTTGTAAAGTGCTTTCTGACTGCTGAATGGAGAATGCACTGAATTAGGAAAAGATCAGGCTCGAAAAACAAGTTAGGAGATGATTGCACTCATTCTGGTTAATGTAAGGCTGCCTGCACTGGGGTGATTATTGTGAGGATAACATGAAGTAAGTGAAATAATTTGGAAAAATATTTAGAAAGCACACCAGTTAGGGCCTGATGACTGACTGGAGGGCAGTCTGCGGTCATGCAGAAGGAGGAAGCTTTGAATGTGAGAACGTGGATGCATCCGCTGATGGTGTTGTTAAGAAACAGTAAAGCTACCAGATGTTTCAGGGAAAGATAGATTAGGAGTTTGTTTTGACACACATTACCTTTAAAAAGCCTCTTATAAAGAGACAGCCAGAGTACTTGCCGAGGGTCATTGTTTTAATCAAATCTGTTGGTGGTTGGACACAGAGGCTCACACCTGTAATTCCAGCACTTTGGGAGGCTGAGGTGGGCAGATCACTTGAGGTCAGGAGTTTGAGACTAGCCTGGCCAACATGGTGAAACCCCGACTCTACCCCAGCTACTCAGGAGGCTGAGGCAGGAGAATTGCCTGAACCCAGGAGGCGGAGGTTGCGGTGAGCCGAGATCACGCCATTGCACTCCAGCCTGGGTATCAAGAGCGAAACTCTGTGTCAAAAAAAAAAAAAATACAAACCTTAGCAGGACATGGTGGAGTGTACCTGTAACCTCAGCTACTTGGGAAGCTGAGGAAGGAGAATCACTTGAACCCAGGAGGCGAAGGTTGCAATAAGCTAAGATTGTACTACTGCACTCCATCTTGGGTGACAGAGTGACTTTCCATTTAAATAAAATAAAATAAAATCTGTTTGGGAATATTAGAATCGTTTAAGTAGTGAGCTAAGGATGATAGATAATCTTATCTTTTCAATAATGTTCATCTGTTTTGAATAATTATCAACTTACATCTTGCTTTGTTATGTAAATTGTTACTCCCATTACTCACCAATACTGTCCTCAACATGGCTCATTTGAATAATTTGTCTACACCGTGGTGAGTTTTACACAATGGATATTTCCTTGACATCTAGTATTTATACACTTCTAATTTAGAGAATGATTCTAATAGAGTATCAAACATATACATATCAGAAAAGGAGTAACCTAAACTTGTCTGTTATTATTTCATATTATGATACATTCCACCACAATGTCTCAGTCTTCTGAGTGACGAACCATTTTCTTTTCCTCAGCACCTGCCAGGATGATTACTTATTTGATACCCTAGTCCTCGGCACCTGTATTTCTCTTTCCAGTGGGTTAGTTACTGTGATGCAGGCTAGAACATTTTAAGTAAAGAAGCATTATGTCAAAATAACCCTACATATTCCTTTTCATGCATTTTTAGTTGAAATTATTGACAGACCTGGGGAACGTCACTCAGCATGAGTCACATTGGGAAGAGGATGGGCATACATGCATGGTCAAAAGCAATGCCTTTTGAAGGATCTCTCAGATCACTACCAACCTGCTCTGACTGCTCCCTCAACCCTCATAACACTTGGCTTTTGAACTTTTCGTCCCTCTCTGTTCATGTCACGTAAAAAAAATAAATTTAAAAAGCAGATTACATTGATAAAGCAATGCCAAAAAAAAAAAAAAAAAAAAAAAAAAAAACCTCATGCTACAATAGGAGTTTTGTATAATAGAAAGCACAAGAGAACAGTGTCACATTGACTTAAGCAGGTCAGAGCCAACAATGGGTAACTTTATTGTACCTAGAAAAATAGAATGGCTGAATGCATAATAAAACGAATGCTCAGGTTAAATATGTGGCAATCAGACAAATTATAGGAATTTGTAAGCCTAATAAGTATCCTCATATGTTTTATATTTAGAAAAGTGCAAGTGTTTTTAGTGTTAAATTTCTATCTGCATGTTTCTTACAGGCACCACAGTACCAGCACTGCTGAACAGTACTTCCAACCAACTGTACCTGCATTTCCAGTCTGACATTAGTGTGGCAGCTGCTGGTTTCCACCTGGAGTACAAAAGTAAGGTCAACTCTTTCTGCATCCAGCTTCCACTGTTGTACTGAGTCATTTTTTTAAGGGAAAGAATAATAAATAATGCTCTTACTAAACAGTGAAATATTATTTTTCTAAAACTGTATAAGACTTGCATGAAATTGACCTTAATGAAACCTACTTCTTTAAATATGTAAGCCGGGCGCGGTGGCTTACACCTGTAATTCCAGCACTTTGGGAGGCAGAGATGGGCACATCACCGGAGATAGGTGTTCGAGACCAGCCTGTCCAACATGGTAAAACCCCATCTCTACTAAATTAAAAAAAAAATTAGCTGGACGTGATGGTGGGTGCCTGTAATACCAGCTACCTGGGATGCTGAAGCAGGAGAATCACTTGAACCTGGGAGGCAGAGGTTGCAGTGAGCTGAGATTGTGCCACTGCACTCCAGCCTGGGTGACAGAGTGAGACTCCATCTCAAAAAACAAACAAACAAACAAATATATGAGAGACACATTAATAGGCAAACGTGTAAGTTAGAATCTAGAGTAAATAGATGCAACAACTGTTTGTATTTCACATTGTTTGTATTAAAAAGTATAAAAATGAGCCACTTATAATATTACTAGTTTTTTATGAGGGATTAAAACATACCCATATTAGCATCCCCAAAGCATGGACAGTCTTACCTTCTGCCTAGATTATGGTTATAAGCCTCTTCTATTTCCAGTCTCAAAGACAGTTAAAATAAGAATGAGCAGAGAGCTGTTGTTCTGGTGCCTGCATTTGTATATTACTCATTTTAATTGGAAGAAGGCATCGCACAGTAGACTCTAACCTTTTAAAGATGGATGTGAGACTGAGTTTATAGTCTGATAAATGAAATGACAAAGGTCATATACACAAATCTTTTTTTGGCATTTGATTATGCAGGTAAACCTTGTAAATGCGAAATAAGAATTTCCAATGAGAGTAAGGTTTATTTTAGGACCCGTTTTCAAGCACTAAAAATGTTTAATGTTGATATTCATCTCCTTTAATAAGCAGTTGCAAATAAGCAAATACATGGATAAGCTTTAATAAGTGATCTTTTGAATTGAGATTAAACAGTTTGCTAGGATGTAAATGCATGCATATTTTTCAAAGGCCAGATTTCCAGCTGATGATAAATACTCTAAGCCAGACACAAACCACAGGGCTGTTTCACATTCTGGTTAAATTTTCCTGCTTATTATGGGCAATTGTATGCAAGTTCATTTCAATTTATATGAATAGGACGACTTCAGTGACAGTGTAAAATGATGCTATGGATGTTACATAGGATGTGTCTGGAAAAAAATCTGCTACTTTGATGCACTTTGTGAATCTCTGTAGATAGACAAACATAAGCCTTATTTATGATAGTATTTAAAAGTTGACTAATATTTTCAGGAGTGTTAGTATTGAGTGCTCTTATCACTCTCAGAGTTATCCTACAGTTTCTGGCTTTTCATTCATTTTTCTTGGAAAGCGGTGCTAGTGAAATAATGGGTCTATGATTATGATTACAGCAGTGGGACATGTACTCACCTAGGCTTCAGCCCCATCAATATCATTGTCTACTTTGTTCCTAGACAATATCATTTCTCTTTATTCCTAGACAATATAATTCGTTTAAAAAGAGAGACTAACTTGTTA
The DNA here is from genome assembly GCA_031835075.1 of Saguinus oedipus. Lineage (NCBI taxonomy): Eukaryota > Metazoa > Chordata > Mammalia > Primates > Cebidae > Saguinus > Saguinus oedipus. The sequence goes on from CM063182.1 coordinate 40,228,439, forward strand.
TTCATTCCTGTGAACTTTGAGAATCCAAGCTTTTGTTTAATTACTTAATGTATTTTTTAGTTGGACTAAACCTAATGCTACATTTTTATTTGTTATTTTCTTTTTCAAGTGGTTGTTTCTGATACACCATCTGATAGTGTATGCCATCCGAGTATTAAGAGGAACTCGTTTTTGTTCTTATTCTTCATGCCAGAGTTTGAAATATAGATTATAGAAAGTATTTGTAGAATTGACCTTACTATGATTAGCGCCAAATTGTATAAGAACTGCTGATGTAAATCACCAAAGGATTTTCTGATATTTTAAATTCATGGACATATTTTACTTTAAGATACAGACTGTCAATCTACAAATCTCTAAATTCAGATTTTTCAGCAAAGTTTATGTTCATGAAAGAAAAATGGAAAGAACTGTAGGCACTTACTCTCTGCCAGTTCTTGCTCTAAACTTGTTACCAATTTTTACTTATTTGCCTTAAAACAGCCCTATATTTTTGAAGTATGCTCAGTTTTTCCAGATCAGGAAACATAGCACTGAGCAGTTTCAGCCTTTTTGGGTTCTAGCCATACTGTTAATAACAGATGGCTTGAAGAGGCAGGCATGAAAAAAGCAATTTATTACGAATACCATTTACTGAGCACCTTGCAAAGTATCCAGACCACCCTACGAGGAAGGTGACGTACAGACAGGTGTTCTACAAATGATGACACCAAAGGTCAGTGCTAGCTGAACCATGTGTGGATAAGCAGGGAGCTTGTGAGTCCATACTGAAGAATCAGTTTGCCTGCTTCTAAAACCTGTGCCATTAAGGCTTTCCTTTCTTTCTTTCTTTCTTTCTTTTTTTTAAGTTATACTTTAAGCTCTGGGGTGCATGTGCAGAGCATGCAGGCATGTTAAATAGGTCACACGTGCTTTCTTGGTGGTTTGCTGCATTCATCACCCCATCATCTACATTAGGTATTTCACTAAATGCTGTCCCTCCTCTATCCCCCCACCCCCTGCTATCCCTCCCTACCCACCCAACAGGCCCCAGTGTGTGATGGTCCCCTCCCTGTGTCCTACATCTACCTCCATCTCAGGAGTTACTCCTTCATTTGCTCATATGGAAATGAGGACTGGGCCCCCTTAACCATTGTGAGTCCAGATGGGCACTGGTAGAAATTTCTCAAACAAAAACCAAACACTTGTATTTGAAAGATAGGCTGTAAAATAGTAATGATAGCAAAAGCAATTCCAAGAAGGTCTGGTTTAATGTGTATTATCTAGACTCTCTGTGATCTTACAGAATCCAAGTAAAAGCTCAAAGGTTCAGCGTCTTTCAATTACTAATATATTCTCTAGCCATTTAGTCTTCGTTCACATTATTCAGCTGGACATTTGAGAATTACCACAAGTGTCACTCTTGCTCTGCGTTCTTTTCTAAAGAAAAGGAAATACCGCATATTCTCACTCATAGGCAGGTGAGAAAAATGAGAACACATGGACACAGGGAGGGGGTCTACTACACACTGGGGTCTATTGGAGGGAATGGGGGAGGGACAGCGGTGGGGGGGCGAAGCTGGGGAGGAATAGCCTGGGGAGAAATGCCAAGTGGGGGCGAAAGGGAGGAAGGCAGCAAAACACACTGCCATGTGTTTACCTATACAACTATCTTACACGTTCTGCACATGTACCCCAAAACCTAAAGTGCAATAAAAATTAAAAAAAAAAAAACAACGAAACCAAAACAAACCAAATACTCAGGTATCTTAAATTACAAATTTACATTCTTGAGGGGGGGCACAATTAGAAAGAAAATACCTAAATCTGGTTATGGTTTTGATAATCACCTGGAAGCAAACTGGCAGGGTTCTGAGGTGCACGTGACAGCAGTACCTCAGATTAAAATTATCCCTGGAAAGAAAATAAGCAGTCAGCCATGAAAACACTTAGAGAAAACATTGTAGTCAGAATTAAATATGAATACAGAGACCCCAGTGGAAAAGAACCTAGCACACTGGTGAAGCAGAACGAACCAAGTTGTAGAAGAACGAAGGGCTGTGAGCAATCAGAAAAGAAGGAAAAGGAAAGAAATAAGGTTGAAAAGGGGGCAAGAGCCAGAACGCACAGTACCTTCTAGCCCAGGGTTTATTCTAAGAGTTATTGGAAGTCATTGACTCTACGTAGTTCTGAGGCAGACAAGGAGCTCAATTTACTGCATAATGCAACTCCCATGGTTTTATAGATCCATCAGTTTTTGAGTGAGTTTACTTTCATTAAATATCACTTAGGTAAGTCTAGTCTTTGAAAACAGAGGCATGCTGCAGAAAGGGAAAATTGTTGAGTCGCTGTGGGTTTCTGAACCCAAATATAGACATATTGGATGCAAAATATTTAATAAGTATTAAACTGGCATTATCTGAGCCACATATATCCTCTATTCCCAAATATTAGGTAAATCTAAAGGGTTGATACTCCAGAGGATGTATTTCAGTAGAGGCCTACATATTGAAATATATTGTCTCATTGACAAGTTGTGCTCACTTGAAAATTATGATTATTCTATTTTTTAAATCATTCCTTTGGTTTTAGGATTTTCTTACTCTCTTTAGAATTCATGATGTTATTCTACCAAATTTGTCTCTCGGATGTTAAAATTTGAAAGACTTCTGTATTCTACAGCAGGTCTTGCAAATTTTTCATGGTAAGTAACTAGGGAATAAAGATGCTAGAAATGGAATAAGTAATGACTAGTGGCTCTGTGACTTAGCCAACCACCAACTAATCATTTATGAAAACCTCACTCCTGTCATACTTTTGATCAAGGCTCTAGACACAGGGGAGTGGACTTTAGACATGTAAGTGGGATTGAGATGGGTGGTGAGTAAAGTTTTGAGTGTTAAAAAGCGAACTTGTATTTGAAGTGGAAATCAGGCAGGGTTGCTTGGAGTCCCTCCACTCTCCTTGCCAGGTTGTCTATTCTTTACGTCCTGTTTAATAAGTAAAAATAAGTAAAAACTTTCTTTTCCGGAGAGCTTTTATCATAGTTCACCAGGAAGTCATCCAGTACTTCATAAGAGATCTGTAATTGGCATTCAAGCCTTTTAAACACTACCTTGTTAGGGCACTTGTTTATTTCTCATTTTTAAATATCTATCCCCCCCAAATCCTGTCATTCTTATGAACTGTAGCCATAAATTTCAGTTGATCTTTCTGTCCCTGACTGTTTTCAACACAACGCCAACCTCAGATTTATTCCAAAATGTCACTTTGATCAGATCATTAATTATATCCTGCTAGAAATCCTTCAGTGGGTCAACAGTATGTACCCTCTTTATTGCGGCATTTCTAAATAATGTAGCAACCAGTTCATCACCCAAGTGTGTTGGCTCACTTGTTTTCATGTGATTTAATTATTAGGTAATGATGGCCAATCAGCTGGAAAACGCTTTAAAGAAATCAGAGATGGATTCTGTGATCATATCTTGTTTTCGATATTTCATTTTAAAGAAAAACTTACATACTTTACTATTTTAATGTGTGAACAATTTTTGATCATCACGTTTATGAACTTGTATTTCCTATGGTTTTATATAAGAAATATTTTATTTTTTCCTATTTGTAATTCCTATAGTTATGCATGATCCATGGATTCATTGAAAATTAAATTCATCATGGCCCTTCAGGATCTTGGAGATAGTCACCGATCTTTAGGGGGTCGTGCTAAAGAATGAGAGAGCCATAAACAAAATAATGAAAATACAATGCAGTCTATGCTATGGGAGGGTAAGGCACAAGTTAGAGATGCCTTGTTCAAACTTGTGTTGTATTTCTAGCTCTAGACTCAGTGGACTCCCCTGTCCCTTTTATTGTCCTTTTGATTGTGATAAAAATAGATATATGTTAACTGTTTTAGTGTACAGCTCAGTAGTATTAAGTATATACACATTGTTTTGTACAGTCTCCACAATATTTACATCTTGCAAACACTCATGAAACACTAACTCTGTCTATCTGCTTCCCCGTAGCCTCAGGGAATCACATTTACACTTTTTTTTTTCCTATGATTTTAACTACTAGAGATTGTTTATATGAGTGGAATCATACATTATTTGTCATTTTTGTGACTGGCTTATTTCACTTAGCAGACAACTAATATAGACTTTTCACTCCATTGTTTCTTTTTAAGGTTTGATATAGTCATGTTTGTTTATTTTTGCTTTAGTTGCCTTTGCTTGTGGTCTCATACCAAAAACTCATTGCCAAATCCGAAGTCCTGAAGCTTTTCCACTTTGCTTTCTTCTAGCATGTAAACAGGGATGCACTGTTTGGGGTGGAGTCCATAATTTACTGAGACTCACGATTCCTGTCCCTGTGTGATAAATACGCTATGTCACTTCCTGGTTTGTGATCTTGAATACATTACTTACCATCTACCCGTGATCGAGGATATTGGTTCAGGTTTTGCGTGGGTGGTATGCAGACCAAATGGTCCTGTGACCAGATAAATTTTGGAGACCGTGTATTAAATACATTTGATGAGAATTCATCACTGCAGAGTTTCTCTGCAGCAGTAAAATGCTAATACCATTTGTGAGCCCCTGAGAGAGAGTTACATTTTACTTCCCCCCGAAGGTATTTTTTCACTTCCCTTGACACTAGACACACACTTCTTTATGCTTTGAAGAGACTGTAGGACATAACAAATGGAAATAATAGAAATAGCATTTATGATATGTGTCAAACCTGCCAACAGTTTACAGACGAGGAAAAATCTTTTTATCTCTAAGTACTGTCTAAGCTTCCCAGACGATGAATAAAACAGTAGTTTTCTTTTCTTTCTTAGGGAACTATGTCATGAGTGGCATTTTCCCTATAGATTTGTGTGTGTGTGTGTTGAAGACTCACTGACTCCTTACATACTGTGGCATAAAAATCTGGGTGCGGAGGTATACATTTATGGTTGCCTATAATCATGGCTTTTGACCTTTACTTTATCCATTGTCAACCTCACATGATGTCTCCCTGAGTGACTTGATTTCTTTCTTCACAATGTTCTAGCACATTATCTGAACTGAAATGTGATTTTTTGAATTAAGAATTTAGAGAAATAATCAGCAGCACATCTGTGTTAGGGTGTACCATACCTCCATTCATCTAGAAAAAGAGGAATTTTTATCTGTGCGATGTGTGGCAAACAATAATTATTTAGTTAATTACAAAATCAGAGAATAATCGATTACGTTCCACATAGTGTTAGTGGTCTACCTGGGTACTGAATACTCAGGTGTCTCTGTTTGTGCCTGTATTTTGATTTCTTAACCCTGTTTCACGCTGCTCCTCTATTAACCTCTTCACTTAGGTCTGCTTTTCTTACTTTCTGCTTATCACCTTTTTTTTTGTTTACAGCTATCCAGTGTGAACATTTTATTTTTTCTCATTGTGATGTTTGAAAACCATACAATCTGCCAGTCCTGTGAAATTGAGAAAAATTGCCCGAGGCTATTTCAGTTCATAATATTCACAAAGGTCCCATTTATACTATTCTAAGTATTTGATAAAAATTGCATGTTTATCACATGTTCTAAAATCATTTTCATTTGGAAGATTTAAGCAAACTCTTCTTAGAATTTTGCCTAATAGATTTAGAAAAATGGCTGCAATAAGTTTCAGGGAGCTGATGAGGCTGATTGTTATATTCTGACTCATAATGCTCACATTTTATAATCAGTTGTAGGTGAAGCCATTAAACTATATTTTTGGTCAAATTAGGACATTCACCTTCTTAATGGATTTGTTTTATATTCTTTGCTTTCATAAGCTAGGTTCATGAGGTTTAAAAACTTCTTTTGCTGCATTCTAAATCCAGTTGCAATTTTACATACAAGCATATTTTTAGATGTCCAAATTTTAAGATTGAAAGTGAACACAAAATATATTGTGGGTATTATATAGAACACTATAGTATATAAGACCCACCTCCTTTCCTACCTCCTGTGTTTTATTCTTTCTTGTTTAAGTGCTTTTAAATGTTTACATTGCACAAGAATTACCTTTATGTTCTCTTCAAATTTAATCAGGGAACCTGGGGATTCAGAGTCATGTATTTAGGTTGGCAAAAAAAGTAATTGCAGCTTTTGCCATTAAAAGTGATAGCCAGCCTCATAGTTTTTGAACCACCTTTTAAAGAAACATTGCTTTATCCCATGTGATACATTATTATTTATGGCACAAAGAATATGTATGCTATGATTTGAAAGAACTGGAAATTATTTCTCTCAAAAATTTTGCTAAAAAATATGATAGCTCACTTTTTCCCAGATATCTCTGCTTCTAGAAAATCTAGAATTTTCCTATTATAGTTATGTTTTATGACTTTTTAGTCTGCCTTTAGAATAACTCCTTATATTTGTATATGTCTTTGTAGATACCTATCTTTTGTGTCTAAATAAATACTTTATCTGTTGTCAACTTGACATGTCTCCCTGAGTGACTTTTAAATGTCTTTTTCTTTTCTTCTCTTCTCCTTTCTTTTCTTTCTTTTTTTTTTTTTTTTTTTTCTTTTTGAGACGGAGTCTTGCTCTGTTACTCAGGCTGGAGTGTAGTGGTGTGATCTCAGCTCACTGCAACCTCCGCCTCCTGGGTTCAAGCAGTTCCCTGCCCCAGCCTCCCAAGTAGCTGGGATTACAGGTGCCCACCACCATGCCTGGCTAGTTTTTGTAATTTTAGTAGAGATGGGGTTTCACCATCTTGGCTAGGTTGGTCTTTAACTCCTGACCTCGTGATCCACCTGCCTGGGCCTCCCAAAGTGCTGGAATAACAGGTACAAACCACCACACCCAGCCTAAATGTCTATTTCTGTAGGTTTGCCCATCACTTATATGATACTGCCATCCCTGGTTTAACAATATGAGATAGCAGTGTCAATCAATGAAAACATCTTTCTTCTAAAACACTGCAGGAAAGGGAGACTTGTTGAAGAGCATTCTCTTTTTATTTATTTATATTATATTTTGTTTTGTTTTGTTTTATTTTTTTGAGACAGATCACACTCTGTCACCCAGATTGGAGTGCAGTGGCATGATCTCGCCTCACTGCAACCTCCACCTCCTGGGTTCAAGTGATTCTCCTACCTCAGTCTCCTGAGTATTTGGGACTGAGTATTAGGGACTGGGTTTGACCATATTGGCCAGGCTGGTTTTGAACTCCTGACCTCAGGTGGTCTCACCTCGGCCTCCCAATTTTGTGTTACGATTACAAGCATGATTCGCTGTGCCCGGCTTAACAAAGATTATATGAAAAGAAGTATCATACATCATTCTTTAAAAAATTTTTTTTAATAATTTTTATAATACTTTTATTAAAAAAGTACATCATTCTTCTTAAAAATCTAAAAAGAGAATTATGTACACATGTAAGGGCTCAAACTTACCTTCGTTACAGTTCATATTTATTACCAAACACCACCCTGCCTACTTCTTATCATATCATCTTTGTTTCATATTTTGACTAACACAGTAATTAAATATAAATAGTCTAATCTTTTTCTGGAGCAAAAATCCATCAGTAGATGACCTTCTGTCCTCTGAAGGTTAGAAGGTTCACTGCTTGTCTTCTGTGTTACTTTCTGCATTCCTTCACCTTCTTTCTGGTTTTTCTGTTTCAGATTCATTCTGCAGATGGTTGAGCTCTCGCTCAAAAGGTTTCACCCCCTTCCTAAAAAGCTCAGGGCTCTCCTGTGCTCCACTCTCACCCCTATTTTAACACACCTACCTCTGTCCTGTATGTCAAGCTCGAATTTTTGCCCCTGCATCTGTTCTCATGGCGACTTGAATTACTCCTAGTGTTGCAGGCAAATTAGTGTATCTTTATAAGAGAAATGCAATGTATGGAAAATACTTGGGCTCTGCTCATATCAATCGCTTATCCACTTTGTAACTCCACTTCTGGATGGATACAATAGCAGATTTAAATAATATTGCTAAGACGTGTACTTACACATACCAGGTATTTGTATCTTTGCATTCTCAGCTTCTAACATATACGGATGTGTAGTGACACTGGAGAAGAAAGAAGAGATGGTTCTTTTTACATTTCACATACTGTGCTCTGCATAGAACTGCTTCCTGAGTCTGGCCATATTATACACCAGTTGAAATGGTATTTTTCTGTATTTTATTTTATTTGTTTATTTATAATTCATTACAAATTAATTGTAATTCCAGAAAGGTCAGCTATAAATGCAAGGCTTTCCCCACCACCCAAAGGATCAATTGGATAGAATTTAAGAAAGCAGAAAATGACAATAAATCAATACATGATAACTTCATCTAAATCAACATATAATAAATAAAAACATATCTATGAGTAAAATGTGCAAATTTAGTAATTTGACTTTAATATGAAATGTAATGTTTCAGATTTCATTTCAAGATATTTTTTCTTTATATTTGGAAGCTGTTTCTGTAATGGATATTCTTCCTTCTGTGTCACACCTGGTGTGTCCTTGAAGTATCTCAGAATGATGGTGACTTAGTATCACCCTAAAGCAGACTTTTAGTATTCCCGACTGTAGTTAGAACTATACCTAGTATTTTAAGCACACATTTTTTTCAGGGTGAAATAAAAAACTCAGAGATATATGGTAGATGACCTTGCTAATATGTGCTAGGAAAGAAGGGATGGGATTTAAGTGTAGTAATCTATATTCTAAAGTTAAAAAAGTTTTTTTACTTATATTAGTAAAACAAGTTAAAGGCCTAAGTCATTGGATTTTTTTTTTTTCCATATTAGCCGTTTTATCTTCTCTGTAAAGCCCCAGTGGCTTGAAAATCTGTGGTAGGAATAAAATATGTTGCTGCATAATGCTTATGGTGTTTTATACTTCTAAAAATACAGCCATTAAGGAAAAATCTATTTTGACTTAGAAAAACATCATGGCACTCCTCATTCCTGCTCATTCTATACAGAATCAATGGGTTCTGTGGCTTGACATTACTCAGCTAGTTTCTGCACCAGTGGTTTCCATTCTGACCTGAATTCCCTAGCATGGGATTTTCAAATGAACAACCTCAGTGCTGTAAAATGAAGACACTTCTCCCTCTCCATTTCATCCTCTCAGATATGGGGAAACACTCAGCAATCTGGTGAACGGTTTGGGACGGTGTTGCCTCCGACCCAACACTTTGAGTACTGTTGCGGTGCGCCTCTTACAGGCTCCAACATCAAGGCCGTAGAGGAAATGTACTGTCAGCTCACCACAGAGGGGAGCTCAGGTTCATGTGCAGGGGCACTGACCTGTGCAACTCTGACAGCCAGGTTGACTTCACTTTACCTCTCATTTCGTACCAGAAACAAGGAGCCTGGCTATGAGGCTCTGGTGGGGACTGGAGTTAGTATAATGTGTCTGACACAGTGACAGCCACACAGGGGCAACCCCATGTTTCCCTTGGCCTTTGTGCCAACTCTGTAGCTTCAACCCAGAGCTGCTTCCTGAGTGGGCACTGCATGAGTCCCACCAGGTCTTATGCTTGTGGCCACTGGTTTTGAAATTCTTAATCATTTTATCTTTGCACTTGTGCTGGCTGCCTGTTTCTTTCTTCTTTCTTTTCTTTTCTTTTTCTTTCTTTCTTTTTTTTTTTTTTTTTTTAAGTAAAGTCTGATGAGACACTGGAGCAGGGAAAGTCGACTGGCCTCAGGGCAGAGCCCTACATGGGGACTAGGCCCATGGGCAGTACAGGCAGGTGTATCTTCATTGTGCCTGGGGACCACTGCTAGCATGTGGCTACCCCTTCGTGGAACTGTTTTTCAGCTGTTTTTTGTTTTTGCTTCTGATTAACTAAAGTCCTTCTCCCCTCCTCTACCCCAACTTCTCTTCTGAGTCCCAGTCAATTAAGTAATCTGATAAGTTCGTTCATGTTCGTGTTAAGTATCAGAACTAAAGTATAAATCCAAATTCATGTAAGGAATGTGAAGCTGGCCTACCTAGAGAAGCCCTTCTCCACGATTTCATCATGACATGTTAAAATAATGGAATAAATTATTTGCATTCAGTAAGTCCTTAGCACCATTTCAAATGCATTTTTTAAATTAAATGAATTAATATATTCATCAACATCCAATGCTGTACACTTTAGATCTTCAGAACTTGTGCATCTCATAATGTAAAGTTTGTACCTTTTGATAAACCAAAATATATTTTTGATTCTATAAAATACTATAGCTACATATCTTGTGTATTCTTATGGTAAGGATTTATACTGAGAAGTTTCAGTGTTAAATAATACTTCATTTATCTGATACTTTAGGCTGAGTTCCAATATTATATGATGCCTTTAAAAAAAATCTGTGAGTGTCTTAACTGAATGCAATTCATCTAGAAAAGTGTGGGATTATAGCTTTAGGGTCTGTAAATACTGTTCCTATTTAACAAAGAACAGACTGTTTATGAGATCTTTATTTGTTATCTTTAAAAGAAGAGAGAGAGAAACTGAACATAAAATATTTGTTTTCATATTATTTTTTCTAGAATAACAGAATTCCCATATTCATACATATTTTTTTTAATAAAGACTGCTAAGCATGCTTGGAAAATGAAAGAGGACAATATCCTGTAGTTTTACATATAATAAAAACACAATTTTTGAAAGACATTGTAACAGTATGTATATATTGAAGTTGGGATCTTTTATACTCAATGTGGAAGTAACAAATTTTGTTATTTAAATCAAAGCCTTGATTCACTATGTGATGAACGTGAGATAATTTAATATTTAAGAATTAGCTCTGATTTAAAGATGCTTAAAGTCTTCTTGGTAGAATAACAAGAGAAAGAATTGAAGCCTTTGTTTATTTCTACAGAAGAAGAGCAACAGAAAGATACCTTGGTGGTTCAAATGGTAAGGATATTGTTTATGTCATATAATTTCTAGCATTTGTCTTTGCATTTCTAGCTGTAGGTCTTGCCGCATGCCAAGAGCCAGCCCTCCCCAGCAACAGCATCAAAATTGGAGATCGTTACATGGTGAATGACGTGCTCTCCTTCCAGTGCGAGCCTGGGTACACCTTGCAGGTATCCTTCTCAGTTCTCAGGATTGCCACACACATGGTCATCTTTGTGCTGCTTACTTCCAGCCAAAGCCCTCGCTTTGCACCCAGAAAGCAAATTTGGTTTTCCTCACTCAGTTTGTGAATCATACTATTCCTATTAAATCATGGATGTTGGTCATCTTTTGGAAACAGCCTTTAAATGATAAAGCAGTCTTTCAAAGCTAAGCATTCGATCTTTCAAAATTATTTAATTTCAAAATGTAGGTGTTCCCAATAACTATGCAGAGAGCATTCCAGGGGCAAAGTATCAACGCTGCCTCTTTGAAAGTCCTCCCCTGGCAGCCAGTGATTGCATCTGCTTCTGAGTCATGTGCATGCCCTACTCTGCAAACTGTTCTCAGCATTCCGTTCATCATTAATGCCCACTTGGGCTAGGTAAATAAGGCACCAGAAAGAAAAGACTATCTAGGCTGAATCTTTAAGATGCAACATTCCTGATCCATGTGCTGTGATAGAAATAAAATTATGCTAGGCCAGGTGCAGTGGCTCACATCTGTAATCTCAGCACTTTGGGACTCCAAAGTAGGAGGGTCACTTGAATCCAGGAGTTTGAGACCAACCTGGGCAACATAGCAAGTCACCATCTCTATAAAAAATGGAAAAATGAGCTGGGCATGGTGGCACATTTCTGTAGTCCCAGTTACTTGGAAGGCTGAGGTGGGAGGATCACTTGAAACAGGAGGTGGAGGCAGCAGTGAGCCGAGATTGCACCACTGCAATCCAGACTGGGTGACAGAGCAAGGCCCTGTCTTTAAAAAAAAAAAAGAGAATTATCTTTCATATCTCAAGGGTCTTATTTAGAGCAGCACCTCAGTCTATACTGACATGATGTTTTTGTGCCTTATTTGGGGCTTGCTTTAGAATTGCTTGAAATCAGGTAAATATCATATTTCCTCTTATCCCTCAAATTCCCAAATATTTGCTCTTTAATATTAGTCCTTGCTCCTGGATGTCTGTCTTTTTTCTACTTGATGGTGAGACTTCACCGTTTTTCTTGGCGTTCTTTTTCAAGTGATGCTATGACAGCTCTCAGAGAAGAAAACAGAAATAAGTCTTTACTAGAGAAATTTCTTGTTACGGATTATTTAATACACTGCTTAGGGACAAGGCCATGGACGCACTTCTGCACAGTCCAATCAGAGCGTTCATTAACTTTTTCAAATGCAAACTAAGCTGTGTTTCTTTTCTTCATTACAAACCACACCAAGCTTTGAGTTTGCAAGCTGCTGTTTATCATTCACACGAGCAAAAAAGGATTCTGGATTTTTTTTTAATTGCTAACAACTGACAATTTTACTATCACATTAATATATTTGGAGCAACAGATGCATAAATTGCATATTAGTATGAAAGCATTGTTCCTTGCACGGTTCACACGTGAGTCTCTATAAATATGTATGCCTAGTGAGATTTAGGGGCCTGCCATGACATCAGATGCTGAAACTAAATCCTGAATATTGGAATGAGGTATGACTTCCATCTTTTCTCAACTTGTTTTTATGGCCTTTTAAAATATAAAAAAGGAAATTCCCATTTGAGTAAACACTAGTAAATAAATGCACAGGGTCCTGTCTGGGTTTGATTCATTAGAAAACTTGTAGCTAGAATCACTCATCTGAAATGTTTATATCAAAATCAACAGCAGAATATTACCTAGATTGGTAATAAATGACCATTTTATTGGTAATCTTTGATAAAAATTTTTGAGGCTTTTAAACTTTATGTTTACTCCTATTTTAAGGAGTTTTATAGAAGGAAATTTATAAGGAGAATTTAATGCATCAGAAAATGGGTATACACAGAATATAAATGCCAGCAGCACAAAATTGTCTGGAGTACCTTCTTTAAAATTAATATAGTCTTCTTTGCTGTAACTACTTTAAAAAATATCAAGAAGTATGAGAAAGTTAGTTTTGTGGCAGATGGATTGAGTATGAAACATTAGAGAGCTTAGGAAATTGGTTTGTTATTGATAACTGCATTTGTGCAAATTCTTGTTTGATGCATTTCCACTGTGGCTGGAATTATTTGACATAGTTTAAATATTGTTTTTCAATTGCCTCTATGCCAATTGTGGGTGGCAAATGGAAATTTATGAGATAAGCAAGCCTGGCTGATAAAGCCACTGAGTCACAACCAGGAAGAAAATAAAAATAGACTGCACCCAGAGGTCTCCCTAATCACCTGTCTTTAATTGTGAAAGAGATGTTAGCACAAAACATCTCTGAATTTAACCCTCTTCTGTTTGATTTTATTTTTCAGTGAGAAAGACTAGAACAATTTTTTTTAAGTAGAAAGTTGAAAACTTCATATATTTACAGAGTAAAGAGACCCTGAGTGATGAGGGTTCATTTCACTGCAGGCAGATTGATGTGACAATGTGCGAGGCTGTCTTGTAAGAAAATGAATGTGAAGGCTCCTTTTACGGGTAATAAAGGAAGAACCTACCCGGTGGTTTGCTGAACCCTGGTAACCATGTGACTTGTAACCATAGGCAACCACAGAAGCTGTGTTTTCATTAGCAGGCCTTGCATCACTGATGTTTTCCCTTCTAATCACTACCTAGTGCTTTTGAATTGTTTTCAGCCTCTTAGGCCAAAAGCTATACATTCTGATGATGAAAAAAATGCATACTTTATGCAATTTAATACTCTTCTTTAAATACCAAGAAAGGAGCTGGGAATTATTGTCTGGTCAAAGGGACATTGCAAGATTTTGGTTTTAGTAGGAAGAAACACAGTGAAAATGGATACTTTTCTATATTGGTTCAAAATATGACTCACTAATAAGCATAAGTTAAAACAGATTTCACAAATTTTGAATTTTGAAATGTTTATGATTAAAACAGGAAAGGAAAAGTGACAGATATTCTCAAACATTTAATCCTTAAATGCTCTGTTTTAGTTATGTGGGTTTTCTTTTCTTTTAAACAGGGCCGTTCCCACATCTCTTGTATGCCAGGGACCGTTCGCCGCTGGAACTATCCATCTCCTCTCTGCATTGGTAAGGATGCAGCTCCTTCACTCTTGGTGTGCACAGGCTGGGAAGAACAGACCGGCTCTACTCTTGGGCTTCAAATGATGCACTTCTGAATTTCGTAATTTCGGAACATGTGTTATATAACGATAACGGTATAATGCAGTAGAGCAGTATGACGAGCTGAGCCTGCACCCTCTCCACTGGTTGCAGCAACTCTGTCCTCTCGGTTTGTCTGGGTCACCTGCACAGACCAGAGGCAAGACTGCCTGCTCAAAGCACTACACCAAAATGACATTCGTGTCAGAAGGCCAGTTATTTTACCTGTGGCATAGACAGAATGCAGCTGCTCTGAAAGTCTGAGTAGTTTTCTCTGCAGACCTTTAGCCTCAGAAAAAAACAAGTTCCCAGCAATACGAAGGTTGCTGATGCAGGGTACCCTTTGCTCCCCATCATTCAGGCTCCCAGCTTCAGCCACCACCTGTATGTTGTAGCCAAACTCAAAAATCTTTACCTGTATCTCAGGCATCTGACCATTCAGCCTTGCAGGCACTGTCCCAGCAGGATCATCATCGGTTGTTTCACACTCTGTACCCCTGACCCACCTCCCACTACTGATTGGCTTCTCCAGACCTGTTGTTGTTCTCCTGGATCTGCTTCCTTTGAGAATGCTATTACCAGTATCCTGCCTTTTTTTTTTTTTTTTTTTTTTTTTCCCTAAACAACAAATCTGGGTGTTACTTTAAATTTCTCCCTCACTCCCTAAATCCAAGTGATTTCTCACTCTTGTCAACCCCACCACCTGAGTGTATCCTCCCCTGTGATTCTTAGCCCTAGTGCCCCATCTTCATGGCACAGTCCTCTCCTAAATTATCTCCATGGGATGCTAATATGAGGCTCCCATATTCAACCATACTCCAACTTTATCATAGGAAAGAGCCAAAAGGAAAAATCAGCAGTACTGATCTTGTCTTTATTTAAAATTTTCATATTTTGTTAATCATAGATTTTTCTGCATTTCTTTTGATTTTTTCAAATATTGCATTAAAATATTTATTAGAGGGTTTAGGCACCATCTTGAAGTTTGCACTGGAGTGTCCTCTCCTCAATGCTGTCTGGGTTCCCACCTTCAGGTGCAATGAATCGTCCCTACCCTGGGCTACCACCCACCACGTGCCTGACTTTACTTCCTGCAGAGCTGTAATGATATTGCTATTTAATTTGCTCTTCTACAATCTCCAAAGACTTCAGTGACAGAGACATGCACCACTCACCTCTGTACCTTCAGCACATGGTACACACTCAAGAATTTCAATTAAAGAATGGCTGGTAAATGAATGAGTATCAGAGAGCATGGGTCATTATAATAGTCACACTTTTGGGGGTGCTGTCTTTATAGTTCCCGAGAGTGTTCCAACACTCAAGTGTTGCTGGGAGTGCACTCAGAACCCACTTACCTCCAGATGATTAGTTTCAAGCACCCCATACTGCCAAATGGTGTTTCAGGAGAAAGTGGTCAACTCCATATGGATAAACATTAGCCATTTTAAAGGGCACGGTGTAGCCTTAAAAGGGTCCTATGAACTCTTCACATATTGTTTAGAATTCATTTCGGCATAGTGTGATGTGGGTACCCACAAGTAAAGCAGGTAATTACTGTCTGTTACACATTCTTCTGACAGCCTCATTCCCCACATCTCAAATAAATTTAGGCATTCAAGGGCTTTTAGTAATACACAATTTAACTGCCTTGCATGGGATGCAGATGGAATTGTGTACAGAGGAAAATAAAACCGCAAGAAACCGATCAAACAAAACTTCAGCCTTTACGATAGCCTCATCCAGGAGATAATGACTGTTTATGTTATGTTCACTATATCATATTTGCTTACAAAAGTGAAAAATATACCTTAGTGGCCAGTATCTTATCTGTAAAGGCTATTGCTTGGTAAAAATAAATGTCTTGATTAACATGTCAGCTAAAATCAAAGTTACTCCTACAGATGTTTAAAATCCTAGCCTTAATTTGAAAGGAAAAAATGAAAAAAAAAAAAAAAAACTAGTGAAAGGACTGCCTTTGACTCATACAGAACATCAATCTGCCTATTTGTTTTTAAATGAAGAGCCCTACTTTAAAGGTAGAAATTGAAATTTTGTAAACTTCACAATGAAATCAATTTCAAGCAGGCATCCAATCAAATAATATGCCTTTGCTGTCACTTTATGTTAAATAATGGGATGTTTTATTCAAATAATTAACTTATATTTGCAAAATATATTAACTTTTTTATTTAACATCTTAAATATTAGCACATGTTGAAGTTACATCAACTTCTATAATCCTTTACAGGGTATGCAAGTGTTTTCATTGTTGAAAAAACTCACATATGACCTATTATAAATCTCAAAGACCAATTCTAGAGACCAAACAGCATTTTTTTGTTTGGTTTTGGTTTTATTGTTTTTTTTTTGTTTTGTTTTGTTTTTGTTTTTTTGTTTTTGTTTTTGTTTTGTTTTTGTAACTGTTAGCTTTAGATAACACCAAACTGGGGAACTTTATGAGTAGAAGTCCATAGAGAGATAATATTTTACTTATGAGTTTCTAGAAATCCCATGACCTAATTTTGAAAAATACTGGTACTAATCAAGACAGCGTACATAATATCACTTCTCTAGATGTTAACATACCAAGCAGTGTTCTCAGACCTTAACCAGTATGGACTCTTTTGAATATATATAACAAGCCCAGATTGGTCTCACAATTTTCCAGGTCTCTATAGGTGGGTGAGGTTCAAGCCTCAGCAATGCTCTGGGATCTCCTCACTGCACTGCTAGGCTCTTCGGTAGGGCGTGGTCTGTATCCTTGAGTAAAACTTCTGTATATTCTTTGTCCCCACAAAACCAGGAATCCACACAAAGTAAGATATAAATCTAGTAAAATATAAGGTCTCTGGCCATTTTATAGAAATAAACTCCTTGCCCTTAGCAACACAATTAATGTCCCAGAATTTTCCCGTATTATGACTCATACCACAAAACAAACTTTTAAATGTTTATAACTTTTTTCAAAGTTTACATTTTTCAACTTATACAATGTTTGAAATCCGGAATATGATGCCCTGGCTTGAGCAATCACCATATTTACTAGACTTGAGTTTTAGCATATTTACCAATAACTCTAAATATGCTATTTACCTATAAGAAAGGGTCTGGCATGGAGGGAGCTTCCCAGGCAGGAGGCAGGAAGTCAGTCCATGACATGACAACCACACAGAGACGGACACTGAACCCATCTAAGACATGGCAAAACCCAGTCACCTTAAAATGTCACAAAGGAATAAAGATGGATACATATCTGTTGGGAGCTCTGTTTTTATGCTTATCTATTGACTTGTGGTTTTTTAGATGAACAACAGCAAAAAAAAAAAAAAAAAAAAAAAAAGCGGGGGGGATTACATGTGGTTTTAAGTAAGCTCTCAAGTAAATTGCTGATTGTTGTGTGTTTGACAGGAGATGACCCCAGAGGTCAGGCCCATGATTAGTTTCCCATCACAGGGACGGTTGTTCTGTATGGGACACAGACATTGTGTTGATGACGCTGTCTACGTTCAGGCCCTGGGCCAGCTCCTCCTGAAGGGCTGCCTTAGCCATCAGCTGAAGATGTACATGGCTGTTTGTGTTTTATGATTTTCATGTGTGTGTGAAAATCATACTAAAATCTAAAGGAACATTCTAGTAATACCACATTTGCTGGTTCTTTTGTTTTCTCTTTTTTTCTGTCATTCATTTGGCCTTTTTCATTCATGTCTTCCCTGTAGTTGTGTTACAGGAAAGGGGTTGAGATTCAGACCTCAAGAGCAGGTTATTGAATCTCATACAATAAAGAATTCAGGGCAAGTCCACAGAGTAAAGTGAAAGCAAGTTTACTGAGAAAGTAAAGGAATAAAAGAATGGCTACTCCTTAGACAGAGCAGCCGCGAGGGCTGCTCGCTGCCCATTTTTGTAGTTATTTCTAGATGACATGCTAAACAAGGGGGAGATTGTTCATGTCTTCCCTTTTTAGACCTTATAGGGCAACCTCCTGACATTGCCATGGCATTTGTAAACTGTCATGGCGCCGGTGGGAGTGCCGCAGTGAGGACGACTAGAGGTCGCTCTTGTGGCCATCTCAGGTTTGGTGGCTTTTAGCCCACTTCTTTACTGCAGCCTGTTTTATCCGGAAGCTCTTTATTACCTATATTTTGCACTGACCTTCTATCTCATCCTGTGACTTAGAATGCCTTAAACATATGGGAACGCAGCACAGTAGGTTTCAGCCTTATTTCATCAAGCTCCTATTCAAGATGGAATTGCTCTGGTTGAACACCTCTGACAGATGGATATACACATCTACTGTCACTGCAGGTCACATGAGCCCTAAGGGAAAGGGTATTACTGCTCAATGTATTTAGGCATGCCACTCAGACTCACTGGTGTGTCTTCAGCACAATCCACAGCTGCGTGAACAAAATACAGGCAGGAGCCTGGCCTTGCAAATGCGTGGCCCCTCCCAGGAAGAAGTCGCCTTGAGAGATTATACTTTAAATAGCAACACAGTTGATGTTGTGTAAAGTTTTCCCGAATGATCACTCACACCACAAAAATAAACTTTTAAATGTTGGTAACACATTTTTCAGCCTATTTGGTGTTTGAAATCCAGAATATGATGCCATGGCTTGAGCAATCACCATATTCACCAGCCTTGAATTTGAGCTGTTTCTCATATTAAATTACAAATAAACTGTTTGAGCCTTGATGATGATTAAAATACAAAAAGGCTTCACTACAGGTCCTAGGGGGCTCTGAAAGATGACTTCCGGGACATATTTTGTTCAAAATATTTTGCTTAATGAGAGCATTGTTAGGATAAGAATAAAGCCATTTCCTGTGGACTTCCTGAAAAGAAGTGGCATCATTCGCCTGAAGTTCAGAATATAAGGAATTGCCATTTTAATCGTTTACAAATGGTCAAAGATTGGAATTGCAAATGCTTCAACCTATATCACTGGGCATGTTTGTTGTAAAATCAGTAGTATTTCTTTATAGTCAAACCTCGGATACAGTAGCAAAACATGTGAGTCGCCAGGACACGGGAAGATACATGAACTTACTTTACCCTCTCTCACAGCATAAGATTGCCTGGGAAGAAAGTGGTTGCAGTTCACTACATTCTGCAATTGAAAGGCTCTCTGACAGTCCTGTGTCTTGGCTGAAACTTGGGTTCTGGAACCAGCTGCAGCTGGAATGACCTGGTTGTACTGTTTACCAGGCATGTCACTTTAGGCAGATTTCTTAATCTCTTCCAGGCGTGGTTTCTTTATGCATAAGAGGGGAATAGTAATAACACCAGCATTTCAGAGTTGTTATGTGAGTTAATCTATGTAATGTACTTACCTAGGCACAGTAAGTAGCACATAGTCAGCAATCAATAAATAGGAACTGATTCTAACACTCAATGAATAGCAGCTAATAAACTGAAGTCTGTTTGATGCGTGACTGTAATCCAAACATTAAATGGAGTAACCTTTACTGGGAGCCTCTGAGTACAAGGAGAAGACAGATCTTGAAAAATGGTCTTTTCTAAAGCAGAGTTCACTGTCAAGAGGGAGAGCTCGGCGCATAAATAAGCACCATGTTGTGTGCTGTAATTAGGGGCAGAACTCAGCTACGGAGTCTTGCTCCTTTGTAGCATAGTTGAGTGAAGCAGGTTGGATCAGAGTTGAGTGAAGCAGGTTGGATCCAGGGAGAAAGTGAGGACCCACAGGACTGACATCTTGTCCACTTCACAGCCACCTGTGGAGGGACGCTGAGCACCATGGGAGGTGTGATCCTGAGCCCCGGCTTCCCAGGTTCTTACCCCAACAACTTAGACTGCACCTGGAAGATCTCATTACCCATCGGCTATGGTAAGTGAAAACAGTTTTAATTCCTAAAAGGTCATTTTACTTTTTTCATTTCTACCTTGGAAAGAATTAAGCAGAATAAAAAATAGGCCTTATTCTGTTGACATAACTGTATCTTTCATGGAAAGTGGCTTACAGATTTAAATAAAGCTTCGACAGAATAACTTTGAAAGTGGAAACGTTATTTGAAAAATCAATCGAGCTGTGCAGCTCTTTTCAAGGCAAATTAAATTGGCTGAATGATAATGTAGTAGTGCACATGAAGTGCAGAATGTAGCATCCCTAATTCAATTATCAAGCTCTTTATGTATAATCACGCTTTTCCTCATCTATCTCTGGAAGTCAATCACGGTTATTGTTTCTTCTGGATAATTTTGAAGGCTTTTTAAAGGTTGTGACTCATTTTAAATTATGAAACAAATTTCAAAAAACAGTATTGTTTTATACATTTTTATTATATCGCATTGTTTTTAGGTTTATAACTATGTTTTTAATATCTAGTTATTAACATTTAGGTTGTTCACTTTAAATAATTCATAAATTTAATTATGTATACTATTTTAGAACCTCATTCTGGCTTCTCTTCAGAAATGCATGGTCTTTGTGAAATTTTGATCCCCTCTCACATCATTCCTTGTCTGCCTCCTGGTTTCCTTCATATTTTAATTCATTTATTTGGGTCTCCCCTACCTGTGATTTTCTCTACAGCACTCACTCCAGGTAGACCAAGTTAGGTACTCAGTGAATGTCCTCAGGCAGAGTAACTGAGTACTTATGTGCTAAATATTAGCTGAGTGATGAACGACTGAGTACAGCCGTAAATAGAAATCACTGCCCTGGAAGAAGATCGCACGCTTTATTCAGAGCTTCTGCCTTTAGAATCTGTGCGCAGGTTGGCAGTAGCAGCAGGAGTGAGCAGTCAGGGTGGACTTGCTCAGCAGAGCATGGCTGGGGAATAAACGGGCAGAATGACGGCCGGGCAGATTGGTCAGGCACTGGACGTGGGAAAGGCGGTCGGCCAACACGACTGTCCACAAGAGAAGAGGAGGACCTAGGAGGGGCAGCTCGATGGGATGGGGGCACCTGTGGAGTTTACCACCATCCTGCTTTCTGTAGGAGGCCATGCCTGGCAGTGGTCAAGGAAGGAAGAGACTCTGTGAAAGGGATATGATAGGAGCCCTCTATTTCTCCCAGCTTTCTCAGAATGGTTTTGTTTTGTTTTGTTTTTTCAATCATAATCTCTGAGTATAAGCTAGTGATTATGTGAGGGCTAAATGAAACAGAGCTATGAAAACTTTCCGCAGCATTGGCTCCACTGCTCTCCCAGTCTGGGCCTATTGTCCTTGCCGTGGAGATGTGGAGACATGAACTTGTTGAATTAATCTTTGCAGTCAGGGGTTAAGGGTTGTATCACAGATATGAGCAATCCTGGATAGTTTCCGCACTTGTAGCACTCTTAAGGATCACAGCCTTCTGGGACAAATTACAGTCCTTAACAGAATCAGAGAATGAGAGAAATCTGAGGCAAACTGCAGCTGTCCCTGAAGCAGTTGTGGTTTTCTTAAAAGAGTTAATCCGTATGAACCCCACCTTCCTCATTCCCAAAGCTGAAATAGCTACATAAGTTTTTGGTGATGGTTAAATAAAATAGTTCTGGCTAGAAGGTTAGTGCAGGGCTTGGCATGTGATAACAGCAACAAAAAAGTGAAACGAACAAGAAAATCACCTGGTTATATCTTTTATTCTTCCAAATGTTTGCCACTGTCCTCTCAAAACTAACTAGAAACATTCTATTTATGAATAGAAAAAGTGGGTATAGATATTTTAACATTTTTCCAATGTTACTGTTTTATCATTTCTGAGAAGGACATCATTTAATATATTTTCTTATTTATTCATTTCTAAACTATTGTTCAAGAGAATAATTTGGGGAAAAGTTTCAATGCAACCAAATTGTCTAAATTCATATTTTGGATCTATAAACCTAAACAAACTATTTAAAGAAAGATTGAAATGAAAAAGAAAGTATGAAATGACATCTTTAAACTGATGCAAATCTTTAAAAGGTTTGATATTCCATAGAATGAGGGTTTAAAGACGATCTAGAAGAAAAGAAACGATCCCCAATCCGACAGGCATACAAAATATTACCCCTGGCTTTGTAGAATAGATGTAGGTATGCTTCAGAATGATTTGTTCTAGATTACATTTGAATGATGCACCAGGTTTGCCTGGGATAAATTTTATAGCCTCTGAATAGTCATACGTATAAAGTGAGAAATTGGGAGAAGAGGCATATGAATGGTGATGCATCTCCTGACTGGTCAACATTTGGAATTATGATGCCCCGGTAAAAGTTATTTCTAGGGCTTAAATTATTTTAGAGCAATTTGCAGAATCAGAGAAAATTTTACTATCTAGCATTCAACCCCACCTTGTTTTATAGTTAAAAACCTTTAAGTAAATTAGTTCCATATCTTCGTAGCCTTCTTTAATTTCTGCCTCTTCTCCCTTGTAATATCCACTGCCCCCAGAGCTTCAAGTCTCTTTTCCACACACATGACTTTTAAACCAGCGCCATGAATCTTGTTGTCAAATGTCAACCCACACTTCCGAGGCATGTGAACATTTCATCTGAATCAGATTTTCCCGTTCAATTCCCAATTTATATCCACAGCACTGCGCAGCTCGTTTTTCTTTCTCTGAATTTTAGCTTATTCCTGTCAGCAAGCTCTCCTCAGAATCTCCCAAATCATAAGCAAATATCAGATCACACCCTTGGAAATTTTGATGAAGTGAGTTTGGAGTTCAAGCTCAGACATCTGCACTTATAAATCAAGCACTCACTCCAGAAGTTTCTTACGTAAAACAAAATGGGAATATAGCAGAGATGACCACAATTATTTTGTAATTATGATTTCTCCCCTTTTTCATTTCTCATGTTGCTTCCTATTAATACCCAAACTGTGAAGTGACTCTGGAACATTTCCTGTGGTTACAACTCAGAAGAGGGCTCCTTATTTTCTAATGGGACAAGCAGGGAGATTGGGAGGCAGGTATTTCCACTAATGTCACACAAAAAAATCTCTTACCAGGAGAGTGTTTTTAGTGTGACTGTGTTAATCAGGTTGCAAAAGAACAGCCCAGTTATGTCTTCCTTAATGTTGAGAAAAGTCATGTGATAGGTAGTTAACATGACTAACCATCCTAGAATTAACCAGCACCTCCTGTAAGTGTGTAAATGTTGCATTGCTATTAGCACTCTGCCTCTCCCCTTCTCTGTTTTCTGAAGTTTGGGAAACCATCTTAAACAATGTTTCCTTTGCAGTATCACTGGTAATTTCATCAAGAAACAGACACTAAGGGAAGCTTGACTGCCTTAGACCCTAAGAAAGTGTCAGATTTTTTTTTGTAAATTGTATCTACTTAAACTTGCAACACTAAGCAACAAGGAAAATGACTGCCCCCACAGGGTGCTCAAATTTGCTGTGTGCAAGAAGCTTCAGTGGGGGTTGTGTTGTTACAATGTAGCCTCCCATGGCCTATTTCCTAAGTTTTGACTCAATGCCCCTGGCTGGAGTTTTCCCAAAGCAACTCCAATTCCTTGAATGCTGGAGTCAGACTCCTTCAGGAAGCCTTTCTCCAATTTATAGAAGAGCACTTTCAGTCTAAATAAAATGAGAAATGCACAAAGATTTTCACAAGATTCTTACAAATATTACTTATGTAAGATAAATTGCTTTGGTGTAAAAAGTGTAGAAATCATAAGATTTTGGCGTGTTGGAAATAGAGATAGAATATTATTGAGTATAAAACAGCATGACAAATCAAAACTCCAAAGTGAATTACAAAAAATATTGTTCTTGCAAAGTGTTCTTAAATGTGATTTCTAGGCTTCAGATTGTATCTCTAGTATCTGACCGTACATATCTGTTCCCTCGATTGTCAGTTTTGGGATCTGGATTCTCAGAGCAGTGTCCGACCACTAAGCAGGCTCCTCCAGTCACTCCAGATAGGTAATAACACTTATCCAGAATATAAGACGTTATTACTGTTTCTTGGAGAAAAATATATGTGATGTTTTCACTTTGGGAGGATTTTATTGGTTATTATGAATCTTCCCATACAACTGCATAAGCATAGGATTGCCTGATGGATTATCTAATCCAATAATTATTTTGATTAACTCTACTCTCCTACCCCATTCCCGTGGATCCAGCCACAGTTTAGCTAGGCAAAAGTGATTAGTTGTTTTGGTATCATGTGGAAACCATCTTGCCCATTTTTCTTTATTCATTCAAGGGACAGCTGTCCGTCCGTCCCTCCCTCCCTCCCTCCCTCCCTCCCTCCCTCCCTCCCTCCCTCCCTCCCTCCTTCCTTCCTTCCTTCCTTCCTTCCTTCCTTCCTTCCTTCCTTTCTTTCGCTGGAGTCTAGCTCTGTCACCCAGGCTGGAGTGCAATGGTATGATCTTGGTTCACTGCAACCTCCTCCTCCCGGGTTCAAGGGATTCTCCTGGCTCAGCCTCCTGAGTAGCTGGGACTACAGGCCTGTTTCACCACACCCAGCTAATTTTTGTATTTTTGGTAGAGAGGGGGTTTCACCATATATTGGCCAGGCTGGTCCAGAACTTCTGACCTCATGACCTGCCCTCCTTGGCCTCCCAAAGTGCTGGGATTACAGACATGAGCCACTGTCCCCAGCTGGGACAGTTGTCTTGTACATGCTGCCTCAGTAAGAACACATACCTCGTCCCTGAAAAGAACCCAGGGAACTCTAGCCGAAAGGACAGGAACAGTTGGCAGCATAAGCTGTGGTTGCTCAGAACTCGGGGCTGTGAATTTAGCTAAATAGAAATCTTAGTCCTACCAATGACTGCACAGGATACCAAAATGTTTTTGAACCTTGTTTCCTTATTTTTAAAAGGAATATAATAAAATATCATTTCCATTTGGGCTATTTTGAAGTATTGTGAATGCATCACAGAGGGCATTATTTAAGTGCTCACTGCTTTTGGTAGCTAAACCAAATTCTAGTTTCGTTATCTGGTGGCTAAACCTGATAGTTTTGTGCTGTTTTCTTTCCTTTTCACAGACTGGGGTTGTTGTTTCTTAATGCTCTAGCAGAGCTCACCACCTCAGGATTTTGGTCTGTTTTCTAGCAAGTGTAAGGGCACAGTTAATAGAAATGCAACCAAGCTTTCTATCTGCCTTGCCCTATTAACTTTTATACTTAAAATGTACTGCACTAATATTGTATACAATGCTCTCCAAAATTACGATGCCTTCAGAGTTTCTAGAAACACAAGGACATGAAAGATTCTTTAGAATGTTCAATAAATTCCATAGGCATTAACACTTTTGCTATATTTTTATTACACACAGAAGGTACAAAACAGAGCAAGTAATACTCAGGTTCTGTCAGCTAAAAACTAGGGCTTAACTCTGTGATCATGGTCACATTACTATTCAAAGTTTTGTTAAAGCCCAAAGCAAAAATTCTCTGTGCAGGTGACTTGTCACTGGCACTTAATTTTCATTATATAAACACAATAGGGTAAGAGAGTGCTGGGTAAGTTCCACCAAAGGTAAGCCTTCAGATTTTTTGTTGTTGTTGAAATAATATATAGATTTTTAGTACTCTCTGAGATAATAGAAGAATAACCAAGTTGTGCTTATTTTAATCCTCTCATTTTGGCTTTATGATGTCAAACTGGATGCAATTTGCTGAAAATTAGATAGATAAATAATTCTGTTTTTAAGCCAGATTAAAGCTGAGCTCTGTTCTATTTTCTGATATATATTAGGTAGTTTGATATGTGGCTGCATAATTTATCCTGCTTACAAGGGTAATTTTGCTCACAGTATTATACTTGTCATAATTCCATTTCCTTTTCAAGCTGAATTCCCAATCAGGAGAAAACCACTTTCACTAGACGCTGCACTTCTGAGACATTGGACATCCTCCATTTCTTTGCCCCCTGATCCCCTTGCACGTTGTTGTCTTTTGTGGCTGTGCTGGCTCATGAATTTCAAAAGTGATTCTGGATAAATATATCAAAAGTCTGCATATGCGCATCTGAAGTGAGCCCATTTTCAGCCATTTCCCTATCATTAGATGTTAAGTATTCCAAGCTTGCCCCAGGTTTCCTTTCTGTCTGCTACTCTGGACATACATAGATGTGCTAGCAATTCAACAGGTTGTTTTTTATCACTCTTGGGTCAGTTTCTTGATTCTGCCTGGTTGTGATTAACATGAGGGATATCTGTAAACTCTGCAGAGGACGTGGATTCAGTGTCCATAGGGCAGTCATACAAACACAGATGTGCACACAGACGTACACAAAGGCATGCATGCACGCGTGAGTGTGTAGATCTGGGTGTGCCACTGGCTGAGCAGTCCAGGAGCTCAGCTATGATGGAACGCGGAGGAGACAGCTCCAAACCAAGGAACACAGGGACCCCTGGCCCTCCCTCTCCCCCCCCTTCTCCGCCCACCTCCATCTCTCACTGTCTTACTGCCTCCTCCTCTCCCTCTTTTTTTTTTCCCCTCACTTCTGAATTTCTTTTAACCAAAATTATTTTCTGGAATTTAGAAAGAAGTTAATAGCTCATTGGTGGCTGATCGACAAACGGCAATATTTGACATTTTTAATTTTAATATTTGCAGAAGAGTTATAAATTTAAAGAGTTGTTTTATGGTTATATATAAAGGTGACGGTGATAGAATGACTGGGACCACCACAGGCTAAGCTAGTCCTTTCTTGACTGGGGATGTAGTCCTGGTGTCTAGATTTGGATGATGTGCTATGAATCTAGTTACTCATTCTAAACATACTTCTAAATTTTGCTTAAATTATTAATAATCTATCTTTTTCTTGTTTGCCTTCTTAGCCGTGTCCTGAAGTTTTTCACATTCTATTTTGTTTTAATTCATCCTCTTTCAACCTAGAAAGAGGTTGAGCATAATGCAAACTAATTTTCGACTGGAATATTTTTACCATCATGAGACTATCAGCTCCTGTCTAGCCTATTAGCATGCCAAACCAGAAAAAGTGAGGACTTTGCCAATCAGCATGGGGTTAAACCTCACACTGCCATTTCCTGTGTTACATGAGACAGAACAGCTAACGTTTCTGAGCCTTAGTTTGCTCACCTGTAAATGATGAGCATAGTGATGGTTACTGGGCTGGGAACAAACTCGTTTGGCGAATCAGACCCAGGGCCTGCTGCTGGCCTCACATGATGCCCACCCGGGATGGGCACTATTCACCCTTTTGCTTCTCCCTGCAAAGTTTCTCCATAATTAATGAAATTGTTTTTCTTGTATGACTTCAAATTTTGTTGAGTGACTTTAGGTTTTTCTCACTTACAATTTTTCACTTGAACTTATTTCTTCCTTTTTACGAAGTACTGGCCCTTGACAACCGTGTTTTCCTTTGATACCTGAGTAGATATGTTTGCGTGAATATTTTCCTGCACTTAACAATTAAGAAGGATAACCCATGTAGGTGTTATCTATACTTTTCCCAACTAGGAAACATATTAGATTAAATTTTTTTAACGTTTTCATCTCTCAAAAACAAGAATCATGCAGAGTAAAGCTGTGTGTGTGTGTGTGTGTGTGTGTGTGTGTGTGTGTGCAACACTCTACAACAGCTGTTAGTTGGCTCAGTTTAGGTTTTACAGCCTAGCTTAACTGCATGGATTTATGCAAAGACTAATGTCTTTGGAGTTCTACATAAATTGCTTAAATGAATTGGGATATCTAAGACATAGTAGTCAAATAAATTTTCAAAAAAAATGCTGCAATGCAAATAACTCTAAGTGATTTGTTAGTATTGTTCCTTTTTAAATTATCAGCCATAACTTAATTAATTCACAGATCAATATGATATTAGAGACACTGGTCATTTGTACAGTCTTTTGGTATGCTGAACTGTGCCAGGCTGTTAGATTTAATTGTGAGAGGTATGGAGGGAGTTATTGGATTGGGTTTCTCACAAACATCAATAATTTGCTTTGCATACATAACACAATAGAAAATGATCACTTGCTAAACTAATAAAACTTGTGCTATGGTATGAACATCCAGTTAGTGTAAAAGCTACTTTTAAAGTTTGTTGCATAGAACTATGGGAGAAGGAAAACAGACAAAACAAAAACAAAAACAAACACAATCTGTTGCATGTTTTTGTTGTTGTTGTTGTTGTTTTTGGTTTGTTTGTTTGTTTGTTTTGAGATGGAGTTTCACTCTTGTTACCCAGGCTGGAGTGCAACGGCGCAGTCTCGGCTCACCGCAACCTCTGCTTCCTGGATTCAGGCAATTCTCCTGCCTCAGCCTCCTGAGTAGCTGGGATTACAGGCACATGCCACCATGCCCAGCTAATTTTTGTATTTTTAGTAGAAACGGGGTTTCACCATGTTGACCAGGATGGTCTTGATCTCTTGACCTTGCGATCCAAGTGCTGGGATTACAGGCTTGAACCACCGCGCCCGGCCTGTTGCATGTTTTAAGACCAATTTTTTTTTTCTTGATAAAGCAATCAGATTTTGGGTGATGTGACAGATGATCACAACTTCATATTTAAGATGGTAATAATTGTGAAAGCCACTGGACAAAATCAACCCCATGCACGTGTATGCTAATTGTTGTTCTCAAGATTCTACCTGTGTAGCTCTGTAGCACGGTGCTGGTAACACTCATATTTCACAGACGAATTGACTTGTGGACCTGAGTTTCATGGAAAAAGACCGTGCAGCAGAGTGGCAGAAGAAAGATGGAGCCAAGGTTTGTTGTCATTCAAAGTGAATGCCGCCTTCTGCAGTGTGGTTCTGTCTCAGAGAGAGATTGTCCAGGAAGACTGCTAACACTTCAGTCACTTTTAAGAGCATTGATTTTATACATTTTGATATGAACTTTCATTTAGTTTGCATATTTTTCCATAGGTGCACATATTCAGTTTCTGAACTTTTCTACTGAAGCCAATCATGACTTCCTCGAGATTCAAAATGGACCTTACCACACCAGCCCCATGATTGGACAGTTTAGCGGCACGGACCTCCCCATGGCCCTGCTGAGTACAACGCATGAGACCCTCATCCACTTTTACAGTGACCATTCGCAAAACCGGCAAGGATTTAAACTTGCCTACCAAGGTAAGAAACAGCAACAACTAAAAACCGCATCTAAACATACTTCTTACATTTACACTGTATGTAAATATAAATCTCCATAATTGGTTTAAAGCTTGTACAACTGGAATAGTTTTTTGGTGGAATGTTGGTTTCTGGTCAGTAGTGGAACACTTGCTGTTTTTGAAAATAGATAAGGACACAGATGTAACTGCCAGTGGGTTCACCTTGCCCACCGCCTAGACAGAGTCGATTTATCAAGACAAGCGAATTGCAATAGGGAAGGAGTAATTCACACACAGCCAGATGGGTGGGAGACTGGAATTTAATTACTACTCAAATCAGTCTCCCCAGCATTCAGGGACTTGAGTTTTTAAAGATAATTTGGTGGGTGGGGACTTGGGAAGTACATAGTGCTGATTGGTCAGGTTGGAGATGGAATCACAGGGGTTTGAAGTGAGTTTTTCTTTCTGTCTTCTGTTTCTGGGTACGATGGCAGAACTGGTTGGGCCAGATCGTCTGGTTGGTGTCATCTGATCCATCAGGTTCAGGGTCTGCAAAATACCTCAAGCGCTGATCTCAGGCTTAACAATAGCAATGTGATCCCCAGGAGCAATTTGGGGAGGTTCAGAGTCTTGGAGCCAGAGGCTGCAGGACCCTTAAACCATAACTTCTAATCTTGTAGCTGATTTGTTAGTCCTGCAAGGACAGACTGATCCCCTGGTAAAATGGGGGTCTTTTCGGGAAAGGTCTATTAGCAGTTTTGTTTCAGAGTCAAATGAAGAACTGAATTCCTTCCCAAAGTTAATTCAGTCTATGCCCAGGAATGAACAAGGACAGCTTAAAGGTTAGAAGCAAGATGGAGTCAGTTAGGTCAGGTTAGAAGCAAGATGGAGTCGGTTAGGTCAGGTTAGAAGCAAGATGGAGTCGGTTAGGTCAGGTTAGAAGCAAGATGGAGTCGGTTAGTTCAGGTTAGAAGCAAGATGGAGTCAGTTAGGTCAGGTTTCTTTCACTGTCACAATTTCCTCAGTAATAATTTTGCAAAGGCAGCTTCACAGACACACAGGGCACGATCAGGTACTTCTGTTACCTAAGCTTCCCTGCTCT
The DNA here is from genome assembly GCA_031835075.1 of Saguinus oedipus. Taxonomy (NCBI): domain Eukaryota; kingdom Metazoa; phylum Chordata; class Mammalia; order Primates; family Cebidae; genus Saguinus; species Saguinus oedipus. The sequence continues at coordinate 40,258,683 of CM063182.1, forward strand.
CCCATCCCACCTGTGCACACACTCTCCAGTGGCCATAGCCATCTGCGTGCCAGCCTCAGAGTCTCATTGTCACATAGCCTTCCCATGTGTCACTGTGTCCCTCCGAGCTCTGGTCCCTTCAGGACAAAGTGCTGTGGCACAGGGTGGTGGGGGGCTGTTGTATCTCAGGTATGTATGCTTTGCCTTAGCACAAGAAAACGGCTACCTGCACTATTCATGTTCAAATTTCACCACAAAAAGAGAAAACAGAATCAGTGATTGAACTTTATTCCTTTTTTATTTCTTCAAATATGCAATCTCTAAGAAAAGTTTGCATCATCAAAGCATTTTTGACATGTGAAGCAGTTCAACACTTTTATTTCATACAAAATAAGTTGTATGGCCTTTCCTTGAATATTGCTAGATCAAACAAGGTTGAAAATGTTCAATCTAGAGCCTATTTTTTTTTACTATAGATAAATCAGTTGTTTCCCTGATTCCACAGAATGCTCAGAAACAGGGCTTTGATATCTATTACTGAAAGAGGTTAGTATTTTGTGTTGAACTGTTAGACCTTATTATGTATAGTCTCACCTAAAATATAAAATATACACATCAACTTCCAGGATTGAGGTCCGATAAACTAAAAATCTAGGGAGGAGCAAAAAAGAGAGAAAACTAAAGCCTTAACCAAGGAGTGATATGCCTGTAGACAGTGCCAGCATTTTCATGTGAACACACAGTGTCTTTCATTGTTTTCCATCTTTATTTTTTACTCGTAGCAAACAGTATCACTTACTAATCATTCGCTACTTGAAATCCAAGAGAGAGAGAGAGAGAGAGAGAGAGAGATCGATCAGAGAGGAAGCAACTTTCCGCAATGTGTGTGCACCTGTTTTCTGCTCTTTCTCTTTTTCAATAGAAGAGAATGTACCTCCTACTTAAAGGTAATCAAGGCCAGGCACGGTGGCTCATGCTTGTAATCCCAGCACTTTGGGAGGCTGAGGCAGGTGGATCAGCTGAGATCAGGAGTTTGAGACCAACCTGACCAACATAGTGAAACCCTGTCTCTACTAAAAATACAAAAATTAGCCAGGCATGATGTCAGACACCTGTAATCCCAGCCACTCAGGAGCCTGAGGCAGGAGAATCTCTTGAACCTGGGAGGTGGCAGTTGTAGTGAGCTGATATCATGCCATTGCACTCTAGCCTGGGTGACTGAGTAAGACTTTCACTCAAAAAACAAACAAACGAAGAGAGAAAGAGAAAGAGAGAGAGAGAAGGAAAGAAGAGAAAGAAAGAAATTTCAAATAGAACTCATCTCTCTCTCCCTCTCTCTGTCTTGCACATACACATCTATTTATAATTCTAATGTACTTTTGACCTCCTGTATACCTCCAGTTTCTAATTTCTAAAACAAAATTCCTGAAAACTTATATAAACATTCTCAATTTCCACACCTGTTTCTTGCTTCTCCTATCTACTAATCTGGTTCCTAACATGATGGTGTCTTCTAAGGACAAGATCTTCTATTTCAGAAGAAGTTAATGTCACTATCCCTAAAGGCACTCTCATGTTTCCTGGTGACATCCGGCATGGCTACCACTTCTCTTGACACCTTTCCCTTGGGTTCAGGGATCACAAAATCTCTGGGTTATTCTGCTGTCTCTCTGGCTGAGTTTTTATTTTCTTTGCTTCCTTGACCATTTCTAACTGACTTTAGCTATATAGGAGGTTGGAATCCTCCTGTATTTCTATCATGTGCTTTCCATGAGTGTTCCTGGATTCAAAGACTGTGATGGTCATTCATAGCTGATAATGTGTGTGCCTATGCCTCCAGTTCAGTCTTCTGCAAGCCCCAGGATGACATGTCTATGTTCCTCCTCTGCAGGGAATGACACAAGCACTGAAACCTGTGTCCAAAGCTGAGCTCTCAGTTTTCCTTCCCAGCTTGTCCTCCAGTCCCCCCATCTCACTAAGTGTGAGGTACAATGTCCCTGGGATCTGCAGCTGCCTCCCCGTGTCACCACCGGCAGCCCTAAATACTCTCAGACCTTTTCCTGGAAAATGGCCAAGCTCCTAAAAGTCTTCCCAGATTGCCTCTTCCATCTTCTCTCTTCTTTCCAAAAAGCAGACCAGATTTATTCCTTTTGTGGTGAAAGCCTTCACCATGCTTTCTTAGATTTTAGGACACTGTTCAACATCTGTAAGGAGCCCAGTCTCCCAGGCTATTGTTCAGGCTCGCTCCTGATTCTCACTTTCCTTCTAAAATGTCTCCACAGCTACAATCCTTTCTGCCTCAGAGCTTTTTCACGTGTGGCAATCTCAGCCTGCAGTGTTCTCCATCTCCACCCCCACTCCTTGGCTAGTCATTCCGAGCTGTTTATATGTCATTCCCTGACGTAGCTAATCTCTGAGTGCTGCGGCAGGTGTAGCTAATCTCTGAGTGCTGCGGCAGGTGAGGTCTCCTCATTCGGAAGCTTCATTTCAGATGTGCTTCACCCTGTGTGTTGGTCACGAGCATTCCCACCAAATATCTCCCGTTCCCTTCACTTCTGCCCTCATCATAGAAGTTCCTTCTGAATTAAGTGAGGTGGTGTGACTTGCTTTGGCTGATGAAATTGGAGTGAATGTCACTTGGGATGAAACCACGAAGAGCCAAAATGTAGTTTGTTCTAATGGCGGCTCAGTCATCTGCATCCCTGAGTATATACAGGAGTAGAGTTCCCTGCCATCCCCACCTGGAGCCAGGAGGAAGCTGTCTTATTTTGTCACTGATATACAGGATATTGTTTTTTAATGCCATGAAAATGAACCCAAAGTGACAGGCATACCCTGGTGCTTATTAAAGCCAGCAATTTATTGTATGCAGTCGGCCCTCTGCATCCAGGTTTCTGCTGGCGTGGATCTAAGCACTACAGATTGGAACTGTTGAAAGACAAAACACATGGCTGTGACTCTGCTGAACAAGTACAGGCTCCTTTTCTTATCGTTATTCCCTGGGCGATACAGAATAACAGCTGTTTATACAGCATTTGCATTGCATAAGGTATTATAAGGAATCTAGAGATGACTTAAAATATATGGGGGAATATGCTTAGATTCTACGAAAATGCTCAGTTATTTTATATGGATCCTGTAACCAGCCCTCCTGTGTATGCCAAGGGTCAACTGTATTTCTGTGTTTAAAGGATGCCTTGCTAAAAATGATACACTGCATGAAGGTGGTGGTCATTTCTGTCTTACCTTGCTCCATACTCAGCAGGAAGCACAGTACCTTGCCTGTAAGTGGTCCCCAGGGCATACCTGTGAGCACCATACTTGAGGTTTTTCTGCCCCAGATGCTAAGGAACTTTCTGCTGTGCTGCATATGCATCTTGGAAGCACCTGTGCAGGGCTTGCCTTTATTTGGTTCAGTTCTGTGTTCTGGCTTCTTCATTAAAGTGATTTTTAATCCCTACTCATTGCAGATACTGCTAGCAAAACTCTCTTAAAGGATAAAATAATTGTAGCTAGACAGGAGGAATAAGGTCCAGTGTTCTGTAGCCCTTTAGGCAGGCTGTAGTTAAGAACAATATATCCCGTAAATTCAGAGCCAGCAGAAGGACGATATTCAACATTCCCACCAAAAAAAATGATAAATGTTTGAGATGATGAACGTACAGATGTACTAATTACCCAGATTTAACCACTATAGATTATATGTATTGAAGCATCACTATGTACCCCATGAATATGTGCAATTATCTGTCAATTAAAATAATAAACTTAATAATTTTATTCTAAATTCCAAAGTGTATTAAATAGAAAAAAATTTTAAAAACCAATTCAACCAATTTATATCACTGCAGATACTGGCACAAATACCATGTGTCCAGTCTTGGTAATGTCGGATTTTGCAGGGAGCTTCTTTAAAGGATTGTGCTTTCAGCCAAAGAAGTACCAATTAGGCATGGATGATGGGGTTGCAGTTACTTTCAGGAAACATGACGCCAAGGATTACCTCAGGCACTGGTGGTCCTACCCATGTATGCAAACAGCTCTGAGTGTACCCTGGGTATAAACACTGATGCAAAAATGTTATCAGTGCCAGTACTGTTCTTTCCTTTTCATTCCAACTCTTCCATTGCTACCAGAAATCCCGAAGGGAGGAAATGCAAGGATAAGAATTAGTTGTCAGCCGCGCATGGTGGCTCACATCTGTAATCCCAGCACTTTAGGAGGCCGAGGCAGGTGAATCACCTGAGGTCAGGAGTTTGAGACAAGCCTGACCAACATGGTGAAATCCTGTCTCTACTAAAAATATAAAAACTAGCTTGGCGTGATGGCGAGTGCCTGTAATCCCAAATACTCCGGAGGCTGAGGCAGGAGAATCACTTGAACCTGGGAGGCCAGAGGTTGCAGTGAGCCAGGATCACACCACTGTACTCCAGTCTGGGTGACAGTGAGACTCTCAAAAAAAAAAAAAAAAAAAAAAAAAGCTTGGTTTTCCTCTCTGTGACACATAGACAACGTGTATCACTGTTACACATAATTGTGAAAATAGAGTCAATTCTAGGACTAACCTGGGCTCCGTAGATGAGTCCCATCAATTAGTGGCTAAATCTTACCCATAAGGTGAGGGACAAAGATCTAGCATGAGTCTGCCCTCTTTGATTGTAAATGATTGAAATCTGACTTAAACTAGTATAGTAAAGAAGTGCAAGGTGGGCCTGGTGTGGTGGTTCACACCTGTAATCCCAGACCTTTGGGATGCCAAAGTGGGCAGATCATGAGGTCAGGAGTTTAAGACCAGCCTGGCCAATATGGTAAAACCCCATTTCTACTGAAAATACAAAACTTAGGCAGGCGTGGTGGTATGGGCCTATATTCCCAGCTACTCGGGAGGCTGAGGCAGAACAATTGCTCAAACCTGGGAGGCAGAGGTTGTAGTGAACCAAGATTACACCACTGCACTCCAACCTGGGTGACAGAGTGAGATTCCATCTCAAAAAAAAAAAAAAAAATGGTGCAGGGTGTCAGCTGTGTAGATTGGGGCATGTCTGGGGCCAGGGCTTCAGTGACACCCGAATTCTGTTTGCCTCTGTTCTGATTTTCATAGCTTTTTCTGCTCTAATACCCATGGATGATGTATCTTCAATCTAACCATGCCCTGCTCAGCAAGAACAGGACCCTGCTTCCTCTACCAAAATTGCTAATCATTTTGGGAACACGTTCTTGGTGTGACAGCTTGTGCCCAAGTCCAGCCACTGAGGCCAGGTGGACGAGGGCTGTGTTAGCCCAGCTTGAGTCACAGAAATGTAATTAGCAGACTTCACTCAAGGGCATGATTTAAAGGGCAAGAAGCCAGTTCCTTTAAGAAGGTGCCTGGAGGGAAAAAGAACGTAACATATACACCACACAACTGTTCATAACTGGATTAACACTCTATGTTACTGAAGTATTTGTATGCAGCAGATTTTTATTAGTGTTTTCTTATGTCCTCATTTGCCCTTGCAAAATTATTATTATTTGGTTTGGGAGATTGAATTGCCCCCATTTGACTATATTAAAAATAATTGCAGCACTTTGGAAGTCGAGGCGGGCAGATTGCCCAAGGCCAGGAGTTCGAGACCAGCCTGGGCAACATGGCGAGACTCTGTCTTTACAAAAGATTAGCTGAGCATGGTGTTGGGCACCCGTGGACCCAGCTACAGTGGGAGGGTCGCTTGAACTCAGGAGTTCAAGACTGCAGTGAGCTGCCACTGCACCACTGCACTCCAGTCTGGGCATCAAAGTAAGACCCTGTCTCAATAATAGTAATAAGGATGACAATAGTAACTGTTATTTATGGAGCGCTCACTCTGCACCACACTCTGCTTCCTGATTTTCATATAAATTCCAAGGATTATGTACATTTTACAGATAACAAAAATGAGACCCAGAGAGGTTGGCAAATTGTGGAAATGTACACAGCTGCCTGTGGAAGTATGATTTGGCATCAGGTCTGCTACACACCAAAGTAGTCGTGTCAGCCAAGCTGTGGCATTTCTGAAGAAGGAAGGGAAAGGAAGTCTTTGAATTGTAAATCAAATGATGTAGTCAGTGCACTAACAGGGGAAACAATGTTTAAACCTAAGGAAGTCAGTTTAAAATGAACAATTTTATCCCGCGAGTTGCAAAACCAGCCGCCATGCCTGAGCTGCCGAACGGCCACTGTGGGAAAACCCCGATGGCACTTTTCAGTTTCGGACCTGACACAGGACAGATCGCTCACTCTTCCTAAGTTTTATGGCTGTGAAAACAGCCTGGTGGAAACCCTGAGAGTCAGACGTTCTCTGCAGGTGCTTCCAGCACATGCCTTCAGGGTTGGGTGCGAGGTGCCGCCTGTGAGTGTGGACTTAAGATGTCAGCTGTGGCTGCATTGCCTTTTGCAGACCCAGGGGTCATCATTCAGGAACTGCCCAATGTCATGGCCTCTGGAAATCAGAGACCTTGCCCTTGATTTATGCAGCAAATGCTGACAGAGCCCCCCCCCCTTTTTTTTGAGATGGAGTCTCGCTCTGTCACCCAGGCTGGAGTGCAGTGGAAGGATCGCGACTCCCTGCAACCTCAGACTTCCTGGTTCAAGCGATTCTCCTGCCTCAGCCTCCCAAGTAGCTGGGATTACGGGTGTGCATCACCATGCCCAGCTAATTTTTTAAAAATTTCCAGTAGAGACAGACTGTCACGATGTTGGCCAGGCTGGTCTCGATCTCCTGACCTCGTGATCCACCCACCTTGGCCTCCCAAAGTGCTGGGATTACAGGCATGAGCCACTGCACCCGGCCCGACAGAGCCCTTTCTAGGACTTTTCAAGAATTCAGCAGGACTCTCAGGCCAAGCAACTTGTGAGAAAGCTGCAGTGCAACCTGGCAGTGAGTGTCATGGCCAGTGGTCATTTCGTGGCGGGGTTGCGAATCCACGTTTGCTGGCCCAGGGTCAGTACTCTGAGCCAGCGATTGGTGCTGGGCACTCCTACTGGAAGCCTCCTGGCTTTCTCCACCTGCCTCTGGTCACATGTGCCCCCTCCTCTTCTCAGACCTAAACTCTGTCCCCACCCCTCCTGACTGCAGCCCTAAAACCCGCCCACACATTTCTCCTCAGAATCCCTTCCATCCTGGTGAATTAGAGGCTTCACTCTCATCTGCTCGGTATCCAGGAGAGAGCTTTCCAGCGTAACAGTAACAGGATTGCCTTCTGTTCCCAGGGGCTCCTCTCTTCACCTACGGCCAAGGCACTGCCAGCTCCTATAACGTGCGTCCAACACAAGACAAACCCAAGTTCTGTAAGGAGAGACTGGGGACAGTTGCAGAGGAGAGGTTTTGAGGGATCCTCAGGTCAGCTGGTATCCCAGGGGTAGGGGAAAGTTGCCTTCTGCATAGCAGGAGTGAGCAAGGCAGAAAGAGCAGGTGGGGGACCCAGGAAAAACAGGAGTGGCCAAGAAGCAGCCTTGGGCTGGCCTCCCCCAGGTCGCTGAGGAGCTAGCTGTGTGCTGGTCCGTGCTGCGGTGGGTGACATTCAGGGTCCTGGGAAAGGATGTAGGCTCACGCAGAGCTGGGCTAATACGCCTATGATTCCAGTGTATCTGTAGGACAAGCAGATCAGCTAACCTCATATGAGGCCAAGTGGGAGTCGAGAGGATTCATGAGCCAGCTCCTCCCAGGTGAACCCAGGGGTGCCCTCATCCTTCCATAGACCTGGGCTAAGGAGAGTCTTCCGACTTAGACATTTCCTGCAGTTCAGAAGGTTTGGAGTGGTTTCCTAATCTTCACTGTTTCCTAGGATTAAAGGACAAGAGATTGGAGCTTGTATAAATCCTGAGCTCCAGAAATACGAGCTTAGGCTACTCCAGGTTAGTGGAGTCAAATTAGGAGAGAGTGAAGGAAGGAATCATATGCTGAACAGTTGTCTTGTTATGCAGATTAAAATCAATTGCCCAGGCAATAAAGCAACTGTCCTCAGATGCACATACTTTCATTCATGTAGATCACCTTTATATATGTAAATTTCTTTTACAGAAAGGCAGCTATTCAGAACTACTTTTGTATCTGCAGTTTCTCAGAATAATCTGCTTGAAATATACCAAAGAAGTGTATTTTGGGGTGGCATAATGGTCTTCTAGAGTCATATTTTGGGGTGCCGTCCTGAGCTCCAACACTGTCTAGATCTGATGAGACTGAACTCATAAAAGTGATACTTAGAAGACAAATCAGCTTACTTTTATAGATCAGTGTTTAATTATTTCCATTTCTGAAAAAATTGTAGTGTGTGTGTGTGTGTGTGTGTCTGTGTGTGTGTGTGTGTGTGTGTGTGTGATGGAGTCTCGCTTTGTTGCCAAGGCTAAGTGCAGTGGCACAATCTCGGCTCACCTCCACCTCCACCTCCTGGGTTAAAGCGATTCTCCTACCTCAGCCTCCTCAGTAGCTGCGATTACAGGTGCAGGTCACCATGCCCGACTAATTTTTGTATTTTTAGTAAAGATGGGGTTTCACCATGTTGGTCAGGCTGGTCTGAAACTTCTGACCTCGTGATCCACCTGCCTCGGCCTCCCAAAGTGCTGGGATTACAGGGGTGAGTCACCGAGCCTGGCTATTATTGTAGTATTTTATAATTTGTGAAGTTCTCCGTAATCTAAACCCATTTCATTGTATTTTAAGTCAATTTTTCTTGAAGGCTATCCATGTATTAGGCTAGCACAAGAATGTAATTTCTGCACCAAGAGCTAGGAATGAAAACATACATAAAATAATGTCATAAATTAGTAGAAAGCTAGATTTTTAATTACAAATTTAGAATCCAACATGAGCCTTTCTATAACTGAGGTGTCTGCTGAAGTCTGAGGGTAAAACCCATTGTGGAGCCTTGTGGAACAGGCACACAGAGCGGGCTTTCCCTGAGGAAGTTCCCTGTGAATAGGACCTGGAGGCCACATGGGAACCCTGGCTTCAACTAGAGGAGGAATTATGGCTGCCAAAAGTGAAGGATGAGTTTGCACAGGAGCCAGTGGAGTGATGGTGTTGAATCATGAAGGAATTTGAATCGCCTGTTAAGATCATGAATTTAGTTCTCTACACCAGTGGTTCTGTGGCCTTGAGGATGAATTCAAGGAATCTATTACTTGGATGATAAATAGATACATAAAAGTATTTATGTATTTTTCCCTTAACCTTTAATTAACATTTAGCATTTTCTTACATTTTAAAAGCAAGCAATAGTATTAAAACAGTATTTTCAGGCCAGGCGCAGTGGCTTCTGCTTATAATCCTAGCACTTTGGGAGGCCGAGGCGGGCAGATCACCTGAGGTCAGGAGTTCGAGACCAGCCTGGCCAAAATAGCGAAACCCCATCTCTACTTAAAATACAAAATGTAGCCAGGCTTGGTGGTAATCCCAGCTACTTGGTAGGCTGAGGCAGGAGAATCACTAGAAACTGGGAGATGGCAGTTGCAGTGAGCCAAGATAGCATCACCATACTTTAATCTGGGTGACAGATTGAGCTGAGATCACACTACTGCACTCCAGCCCGAGCAACAGAGTGAGACTCCATCTCAAAAAAAAAAAAGAAAATAGTATAACCTGTGACTTTGTCACCAAATCATAGATAATCCTATGTTTTATTACATTTTTTGTAGATACCTCAAAATATTACATCATAGTTTGAAGTGGCATCAGTTATTAGACTTGCCATCTATTATTTAGTGAAGTAACAACATACATAATGCTACACCACAGATTTTGCTTTTTTGTACTTTCGCAAGAGTATTTTAATATCGCTGGTTTCCTTTGTAATCTTACATTTTATTTCATGCAGTAAGACACTGGTTTGAGAAACTTATTAGACTTCACCAGAATGCCAAAATAGTTTATATTAAATCAGTTATGAACTCTGGAGGGCAGCAAGAAACGATCACAGGTTTTAAAGTGAGAATTACAATGGCCTTACACGTTTAAAAATCTAGTACAGTGCGGATTATGGACTCTTACAGAAACCCTTGTGGCAAACAGTGAGATGGGAGGCAAAACCACATGTTTAGAGCCTTGATTTGCAGTTGCAGGCTGGGAGGCTGTAGCTGTGCCCAGGCTGAAGCTGTGTTCGTGGTGCCTGCTATGGAGGAAATGATTGGGATGATGTCTAGGCAGTGAGCGGGGTCCTGGGGTCTGCCACTGCCCAGGCAGCACTGAGATTTGAAGGACCGGAAGGGGACAGGACTGCAAGTGCTAGGAATTCTTCTGGGTGGAGAAGCTTGGTGAGATCAGAGAACAGAGAGGAACAAGGCTGACACACGAGGAGCAGAAGGTCAGAGGGCTCCTGGGAGTCGGGGCTCCTGGGGATTTGGCTGTGGCGCATTCAGGTTGTTTCTAGGTACAGTGTGACATCATTGAAGAAGTTTAAGCAAATGAGAAGTTGCTTAAATGCAGAGAATGAATTGTGCATGGATGGGGGTTGAGGAAGTGAGGGAGGAGTCAGAGCAAGGGAAGCAGTGAAGAGGCTTCCAGGAATTGTGGGGGCGGGAGGGTTTCAGCTCAAGCACACCTGCTTGTCTGGCTGTATGTGCAATTTGAATAATCTGAATAAGGAATTTGGTGCTTCTCTTCCATCTTCCTACTCAACTGGCCTCTCCCTTGCCCCATTCCTAGTGAAGTATATCCTGTTAAATACAAACACTTCCTCCACGATCATCATGTTAAACTTGGTCGTTACATGCTAATTTCCATTGTTAATGAATATGATCTTAATATCTGAGCCAATAAGAAAACTGCAACATAACAATATGTCATAAAGCATTAACTGTCAATTAATTCGTCTGTGTCAGGCGGCACAGTGTCTTTGTCAAGTCCCCGCCCATATTTTGAATATTCTTTTTTTCTTTCTTTTTTTTTTTTTTTTTTTTTTGAGATGGATTCTTACTGTGTCACCCAGGCTGGAGTGCAATGGCATGATGTCAGCTCACTGCAGCCTCCACCTCCTGGGCTTAAGCAATTCTCCCCTCATGAGTAGCTGGGATTACAGGTGGGCATCACTACACCTGGCTAATTTTTGTATTTTCAGTAGAGAAGATGAGGTTTCACCATGTCGAGCAGGCTGATCTTGAATTCCTGACCTCAAGTGATCTGCCTGCCTTGGCCTCCCAAAGTGCTGGAATTACAGGCATGAGCCACCATGCCCGGCCCAGCTCCATGGTTTTTTTTAAAAACCATTAAAAATAGTTTTATTGTTGTGTTTTACTCTTGATATTTTACAGGTAGGGTTATTAAGACCATGTCTATGTAGTTCCAAAAGCTACCAATTATTTCAGCCTATAATAATGGTATCATATCTGACAGGATGACACGTAATTAGTTTATCAGTGTTTGCCATTTTATAAAATTTATAAATTGATAAAATGATACAACTCTGATATGTAAGTCAAATAAACATTCCTAGGTTCTGCTTGAGATTTAGGAGCTAAGATTATAATTAAGAAGATGCATAAATCATACAGAGAATCCTTGTCATTTTCAATGCTGTCTGTGCTGTACACCATATTCTTAAAGCTTGTCATTTATTTATGACCATATAAAGGTCAGAGATGTTACTATAGAGATAGCTGTCTTGAAGTTAAATGACTTATCAAGAACTTTGGTAAAATCAAGCCCATGTATTCTATTTCTAAGTCAGGAACTGAAAAATTGATAATAGCTTGAAGCTATTTATCAACTAACTGGATATCAGCTGGAAAATATACCAGATGTGAGGGGTATGGCTGCATGGTCTCATTGCCTCCACATAAAGCACTTACAGATTCAACTCTTGATGTGAATAGTAGTTATTTTTTCAGATCCAAACACAGGATTCCTTTATAAAAGAAAATGCCTGGGTGCAGTGACTCACGCCTGTAATCCCAGCACTTTGGGAGGCCAAGGCAGGTGGATCACAAGGTCAAGAGATCGAGACCATCCTGGCCAATATGGTGAAATCCTATCTCTACTAAAAATATAAAAATCACCTGGGCATGGTGACTGTGCCTGTAGTCCCAGCTACTCTGGAGGCTGAGGCAGGAGAATCCCTTGAACCTAAGAGGCTAAGTTTACAGTGAACTGAGATTGCACCACTGTACCCCAGCTTGGTGACATAGTAAGACTCTGTCTCAAGAAAAAAAAAAAAAAAAAAAAACCTAAAATTATTTGTGTTATTTTACTTTTGTGGTATTGCCTTGGGCTTACTGATACTTAGATTTTCATAATACTTGCAAAAATTTTGATATGTTAAGCATTTTAGTGACTTGCTTTTCCTTTAGGTTTTGCAATCAGGCATTTGGAGTTGAGTCCCTCCCTCCTTCCTTCCCTCACTCTCTCCCTCCTTCTTTCCTCCTTCCTCCTTCCCTCCTTCTTTCCCTTTCTTCCTTCCTTCTTTTGTCTCTTACTCTCTTTCTTTTCTGTTATAAAGCATATTCCTGCATTGTAATGCATAAACTCTTTTGGGAAAGAAAATTTTTCAATGCCAAAAATCTCAAAGGTAATTTTAAATGCTTTAGTCATAGGAAGTAAAAATGTCTTTTCTTTGCAGAGTTCCACTGTTTTTCTTCTTCCTTTTCCTGTGTGTGCTCAACACCATTTTTAAAGATAATCGGATGTGTTAAATCTGTTTATTCTTCATCACAATCATAAAACTGCTGAATTTTATGTGAAATGATTTTTTTAGAAAATAAACTATAGTTTGTTATACCAGCATTTCCCCTTAGGAAGAACAAGCAGTTAAACCACCTCCAAGTACAATGAGAATCTGAACAATTCATTCTAAATCATGTAAGCATGAGAACTGCTGCTTGTGTACATGATTTGTACATAAAGTTTATATGCTTCTAAAATGGCATCATTCCTTTTCCTTTCATTAGGGGATTCTGAGTGACTTTGAGTAAGGACAGGGGGGCTTACTCAGCCTCTGTTTTTACCCCTCTGCATGAGTGAATTGAGCTTTCTACCTAAGGCTCTTTACAAAGGTGCCTCTTTTGTGTAAAAGTGCTGCCAATAGTGATTACAAAGAGTCGTAGCAATCCCCATGCCCACCAGTGCATCCATTTACAAGATAGAAAAGGTGCCTCCAAAGGCTATGATTCCCCTTAATCTGTGAGCAAGACTCTTAGAAACTAGGACCTGAATCTTCATTGTTGAGCGATGTTCTTCCTGCAGATCACAGGCATCTCCTCCTCCTTTTATGCGTTTTCTGAAAGCAAAAGCAACATTCTCACCTTCTCCTTTAAGTCACCCATTCCTCTGAACCAAAAGCTGGCGTTCTCAGCATGCATCAGTAGATCCATCCCTCCTAGATGAAGGCACCTTCAGATGTTCACTTGGGATTTGCTGCCAGCCTCTCATGTAATGCAGGCAGCACATTTCTTGTGCAGGCTGGTCCTCCCATAAGCATCGATGTGTGAGGTGGCTCTCTCAGTGAGGCCCAAGACTCTGACGACAACTTCTGCAACAGTTTGGTTGGGCTTATCAGCAGGTGCTGGGTCTAGGAATTAAGAGCACAAGTGGAGCACATTTAGGAAGAAAATATGTCTCAGAATTGAGAACCAGGACTATATCCTTGATTAAGAGCAATATGCTATCCCAGCAGTTTAGAATAGCCAATAAATATGGGAAGTTGGTGCACTTATGTATGTGTGCACTTGAGAAGTTCTGCGGGTTACCACACGTGGCTGAGATGCTACTGTGACCCAGATTGATCTTTTCATTGAGAGGGAAGCTGAGGACTGGAGTGGGGCTTCCATCTTCAGTGTACACCTTGATGTAAACTGCAGCCCTGCTCTCCGTAGCAAGGCTGTTTTCTTAGAGAGATTCACCCTAATTCCCACCATAGGAAGCAGTAACCTTTTCCTCCTTTGTCTGTCTCTGTACCAGCAGTGGCCCGAGGTAATAAGATACATTTTATCAAGGAAACTAGACAATTCTTGCCATCAAGACTAAGCTTTCTTGAGCTAACATATGCCAACAGTGACTCATTTCATTTATCATCCCATTTAACTCTGTGGCCCCTGTGTACATAGGTATGTTTAGCCTCCTTTCATGAATGAAGAAGTGAGCCTCCTGGGATTACATGGGATGTTCAGTTCCTGGTGCTGTCCTATGGGGAGAACCAGGCTGAGCTCACGTCACAGCAGAGTGCCTCACCTAGTTTGCAAAATGACTTCAAGGCACGTGTATGTAATGCCGAGGTAGATTTCTCCATGTGTTGATGATTCTCTTTCTAATTCACCTTTTTTTTTGAGATGGAGTCTTGCTCTGTCACTCAGGCTGGAGTGCAATGGCGCCATCTTGGCTCACTGCAGCCTCCACCTCCTTGGTTCAAGTGATTCTCCTGCCTCAGCTTCCTGAGTAGCTGGGATTACAGGCATGTGCCACCACCACACCCGGCTAATTTTTGTATCTTTAGTAGAGATGGGGTTTTACCATGTTGGCCAGGCCGGTCTCAAACTCCTGATCTCAGGTGATCTGTCTACCTCGGCCTTCCAAAGTGCTGGAATTACTGGCATGAGCAACTGTGCCTGGCCTTAATTCAACTTTGTAATGATAGATGATACAACAACTTTTATAGAACTAATAGACAATGCCTCCAAAAGTCTTTAGGAATTGCTTAATATGGGGATGCGGAAGTTACAACCTTCAGCTGCATCAGAATTTGTTTGATAATCGCAGCTTTTCCCTCCCTTTGCTCTAGGAGGTAACTTCTTTATCAAATTCCACTGAAGTAGTCTTTTTTCTTTTTCTCTTGTCCGATGACTTACTTTCTTAAATTAAAACGCTTTATATGTTTAAAATCCATTTATGAGGATTAATGCTTTTATGATGGGTACAGAGCAGGAAGGCTGTGCTTGATGAGGGTTCTCACAGCAGACTGAGGTCTCCTTCACCCTCTCACACCGGCGCAGCCCGGCACTGTGGTACATTGCAAGTCCTTTAGGGGCACTTGCAAGAAGCCAGAGCAGGCCGTGTGAAAGCCATCACACCCACACTACACAGTCCGCAACAGGAGCCTTCTGAAATCCATCTATCTTCAGCATGCTAAGGTATCATCTGAATGACTTCTTTCTAGTTACTTTCATTCAGACTCCTAGTATGTTCCTTAAAACTACATTCTATGAAGTGAGACAGTGAATCCAATTTTGGAAAAGACATGTAAGAAAAGAGAGTGCATGACTTCAAATATCAAAAGTTTGAGAGAATGTTGATATTAACATTTAAGTAGTAAAGTGCTCAGTTTAACAAGACATTTGGAACAAATACCAAAAAAAACAGTGTAACTGATACTTAGTGTATAGTTTCCAATAGAAAAACTAATTGGCATTTCAGATTCTTAAGATAATTCTGAAATGAGCCATATTCATCGTCATTATTATGATGTTGACTGGCAGATGGGTTTTATCAGAAAAAAATGGGTCCTGGCTTTCTATAGCATGTCTGTGTCCATTTCTAAAACATGTTCTAATCAACATCCTGTGGTCTGAAGAACTTGAAGACTAGTTCCCCTCCACTCAGGGATTGGCAAGAGTGTGAAAAGGGGCACACACTTTGGGAAAAGGAGCTGCAGAGGGCATCTCTTTCCTGCATCTCCATCTCTCTCCTCTTATCTAGACACTGAACTCTGTGTTTGGAACACATATCATTCCTTTGCCTGAAAAGTCTGCCTTTCTTGTTTTTTTCCTGGTCTGCCCTATTTTGCTACTTAGATCTTAATTTAAACATCATTTCTTCAACAAAACATTTTTGTCCACTACTACTTAACCTTCACCAAGTTTTATATTTTCTTTATTTCGATCCACTGTTTAATAATTTATGCACATACAGTTCTTTTATACAATCATCTATGCTTTATTCGTTTGCCGAAATTCACTAGAGTAAGACCCATTTCTAGTTTCCGCTTATAATTAGCATTTATAACAAAGTAGACGGTCGATAAATAATCTTCATGTCACTCCATAAACAACATCGGCTAATCTGGTCTCCCCTCCCACACAGGATAATTGTTTTCTTGCCATTGGAAAAAGAAAAACAACAACACTTTTTTTCAACCCTTAGAGTAGCCCGCAGCCATTGGGCTTAGAACCATTAAACGCAACTTCAAATTTCCTGTTTCAGTGTTTTTCATAGAGGTTAATTTCATGAGCAGAAGCGGGCTAGAGCCTTCAGCACTAGTTTTACATATCCCAAAAGAGAATGTAACTACAGTTTTTAAATTACCTACCAAACTACACAACCAAACTAAGGAAATACATTGCCTTGCATGTTAACACTCCAGTGTGTGAATGTGTGTGCGGCTCTGTTAAATGCTGTTTTAAGTGAAGGTTCACCAGGAGTACCTATGAACCATTACCTTGTTAACATTGTATTGTGGTAATTGAGGCTTGTATACTTCCAAGGCACTACTAATTCATTGGTGAAATCTTCTCATAAAGATTAGGTTGTATTAAATCTAATTTTATTTGCTTCTCCTCTAGAAACCAGCAATCAGCTTTTCATGTTTCTTTTTTTCTTAAGGTTTTATTCGCATTCAAATTTGGTGTATTGGAGGACTCATTTTTCCAAGAGAGTTTATTACATTTGATGCAAAACAAGAATGAGAAATGAATTAGTGATTTCATTCTAAAAGAGAATAATAAAGAAGGCAATGTGTTGATAGTTGAAATTCAGTGTGGAATTATTCATTCTTTTTTGTGAGCATGGCTCTCTAAAGCAATTTTCGGGCCAAATAGCAGTACTGCAAGAGGTATTCCAGACACTGCAGATATTTTCCAGGTCACTTGACACTGGCTTTCAAGAAAAGGCTATATGTGTAGCCTTCAGCATGGAGTGGTCCCCGGCAGAGGCATCAGTGGCCTTGTTGTAACTTTGACAGGTTGCCCCAGGGAGCTGCATGATGGGGAAATGCAGATGAGGGGAGTGTGTGTTAGAGGAGAGAGACACTGAGTTGACCTCAATTTCTGTTTTAATGTTCCCCGTCCCTGCATTTATTAGCATAGATTTCTAAGCATCTAGTTTCTCACATAGGTGATAATAACAAAAACAATCAATAATGAGGGATATGCCACTCTTGCTTTTGAGGTATGCCCTGTAAGACATAATTGTTTCACAAGTGTTTGAATATTTTCACTTGGAAAACTTTTCCCTTTAAGCCGAGTACGTCGCAAAACATTCTGACAGTCCAATATTGTACTTATCAGACAGAAAAACACCTGAGAAACACTATTCTATATAATGCAGCTACTGTATGGTAGCCTGCTATATTAGTCTGCTGTATTATGGTAGACTGCTATATTATCTGCAGATAAAGACATACCCAAGACTGGGAAGAAAAAGAGGTTTAATTGGACTTACAGTTCCACATGGCTGGGGAGGCCCTAGAATCATGGTGGGAGGTGAAAGGTTCTTCTTAGGTGGCTGGGGCAAGAAAAAATGAGAAAGAAGCAAAAGTGGAAACTCATGAGACTTATTCACTACCATGAGAATAGCATGGAAAGACCAGCCCCATGATGCAATTTTCTTCCCCTGGGTCCCTCCCACAACATGGGAATTCTGGGAGACCATTCAAGTTGAGCTTTGGTTGGGGACACAGCCAAACCTTGTCAACTGAAAATTCAATTTTCACAAAATTGTGAGTTAAAAACATTTTTCCATTTGCGAATTTTATTTATAGCACTTGTGCTTATAAGGTTTATTGATCTATAGTAAGTCTTTATAAAGACAGTGTCTCTAATCAACTCAGTAGTATAAGGTAGCTTTACCAAGGAGCAGCACTGGAACATTCATTCCTTTTATTTGTAATTAAATATTTTAAAGCAATATTATTTTTAATTGGCAAATTATAATTGTATACATTTATGGGTTAAAAATGTTCATTCTAAAATTAGTAATTTTCTTTGATTTTCTGTAAATAAAGCTTGTAAATATTGAGTTTGAAAGACTACATTTCAAAAGACAGAATTGAGTTAATCAAAATACTCACTTTCAATAACTATTTCTAATTTCATATTATTGGTGTATATGAGGTTGGTGTAAAGGTAATTGAGATTTTTGCCATTGAAAGTAATAGCAAAAACCGCAATTACTTTTGTACCAACCTAAAATACAGGTAATTCTCTATAATATTTATGTGCATTATAAGTAAAATACAGTAATTTTATTTAAATCTTAATGACAGTTTATTAAATTTTATCACATAAATTACTTGATATTCACCCTGATCTTGTTAATTAGACACTCCTTTGTATCTGTTTTTTGTTTGTTTGCTGTTTAAGAGACCTGATCTTGCTCTGTCACCCAGGTTGGAGTACAGTGGTGCAATCATAGCTCACTGCAGCCTTCAACTCCTGGCCTTAAGCATTCCTTCTGCCCCAGCCTCCCTAGTGGCTGGGACCACAGGCATGAGACACTGCACCTAGCTCTTTACATCTTTAGATAGTAGGCACAAGAAGTGATGTTTGGAGTACCTTTGGTAATGAGTGACATAATCCGGTGGGGCTCTGGGTTTTAGAGGCTGCCCAGTGCTTCTCTCTAGATAAGGTTTCCTTCTCTCCCGCTCTGGGAGAACTTGGTCTCACGTTGTGTTCTTCCCAGTTGTTGTCCCTGGGGGAGCCAATGCCAGGAATTATCTCAAGATGCTTTTGCCACGCTGTGTCCTCTGATCTCGGTTTTTCTTGTTCTCAGTCACTTTGCTGCTGCTTCTCTGACTCTTGTTCAGAAACATTATATCATTGCATAAATAAAAATAATTAAAACAAAGGGATGCTAAAAGGTGAAATAAAGAATTGTTTTTAACCTGCTGACTAGTATCAGGGCTTAACCGTAGGATCCCTGTTGTCCACTGCAGAGTATGCTTATGGTATTGAAAATATAAATACACACACACACACACACACACACACACACACACACACACATATACAGTCTGTGACTTTTGAAAGATAGGACATTTCATCAACTGCATAGTATGCTTGTGGTATAAAAAATATAAATAAATACACATAAATATGTGCAGTCTGTGACTGTTGAGAGACAGGACATTTCATCTCTGGCATTTGTGAGTCTCTTTATATGTATTTTTTTTTTGTTTAGTCATTTGGATTTCCGTAGTGTAAATAATGCTGCAATGAACATCTTTAAACATTTTTTTTTGTATTGGAAATCATGCTCATTAGAGATTTCTGTAAATTTAATACTAGGTTTAATGTTACAACTGATTTTTTGTGGCTCTATTCCAATGGCTTTCCCAAACAGTTGTGGCAGATAATGTTGCCATTATTGAGTTACCCAAATGACTCACTAGCACTGCATATTGTTATTTTAAAGATGAAACAATGCCGTTTCATTAGTTTATTAAGTAGGAAAAAGCTATGGATAATACCGAAACCTTAACTCTATGGAATGCCTATGGTTTGGCAAATGTTAATGAAGACAACCTCCAAACGGCACTTACATTAATCTTGCGAACACCAAGGCCACACCACAAGTGCACGTATAATATCTCCTGGTTGGTGTCTTCCATTGTTCTCACATTATGTTTAGGGTAATATCCAATCCTGTTAATATTAAACACAGACCGATTCATATTCTGGGCCTTGCCTGCCTCTTCAGTCTAACCTCTGAGTAATCCCATGTCATGCCCTCTGTGTCCCCAGCCCCTATTCGGTGGCCCCCTGACCCTGCTCTGTCTTTTTTCCTGTCACTCCTGTGGTAAATTTTTAAACCACACAGACTGCAAACATGCATTATATCTTGTCTTACCTACAGTTTATTCTAGGGAACATAAGAGATTGAATGATAAAGCACAATAAATTATATGTTATAAAAATTGTACTCAAAGTAGTTGCCAGCTTAGTGATTGTACAGTTTTTTTTGTTTTTTTTTTTTTTAAGAAGACTAGAGACTGGAACGGATTTTCCTATTGTATTTACATTAAACAGTTAAACAAAACAACAACATATTTCCCAGTTAGGAGTACTTAGACTGGCAGTATATTTCCTCTTTAAAATAAAAGGGAATTATTAGGTACGTACTCGCTCAACATTCTTTATAGGCCCCTTTTATTACTATTTGTATGACTTTCTTAAGTAATTTACATCATACACCTTTTTTGCAAGGTAAACTGTCAGATTTCTTTTTGATATGTGTTATATTCCTTTTAAAGATCACAGTATTTATTAAATGCATATGGTTGTTATTCTATTAATAACTATATTGGTCTGGATGGCAACTACTTGGAAAATATACATTATTACATTTATATTCAACAACTTCATCTTAAGCAGCTACGTGGGATCACACTCCTCTTCTAAATTCCATTGTAATTTAACCTTGCAAATATAAGCTTTATTTTGTCTATTTGTTTGTTTCAGCCTATGAATTACAGAACTGTCCAGACCCACCCCCATTTCAGAACGGGTACATGATCAACTCGGATTACAGTGTGGGGCAATCGATATCATTCGAGTGTTACCCTGGGTACATTCTAATAGGCTATCCTGTCCTCACTTGTCAGCACGGGATCAACAGAAACTGGAACTACCCTTTTCCAAGATGTGATGGTAGGTTCATCATTTTGCTTGGGGGCAATTGAATGTTTCATGGGCATAATAGCACATTAAATTTGAAATGAACATATCCAGTATTTAATTTATTCAATAAATATTCATTGAGAGTCTCTTATGTTTTACTCACTCTACTTAGTATTTCAGGAATACGTCATATACCAGTAAGTTAGAAATAAAGAAACAGGAAATGATAAGGGTAGCAAGACAGTAAGCACAAGAGGAGTGTTATACTGAGCTGCAGGGAAGGAGACGGCACAGGCTTGGCAAATCGTCAGGGAAATTTCTGTGCTGTCAGCAGCGTTCAGCTTTACAGTGCTTACATCACATTGCAGGACCAGAGGGAAAAAGGCTACTTATTAGTTTGATCCTTAGTGTTTCTTGTTTAGCTTTTATAATGGTTGCTTTTGCGTTTCAAAAACTGAGCTCATGTTTGTAGTGGGCCTTGAAAGGTACATAGCATTTTGCTACTTGGAGATGGAACACTCCAGGTAGAAGAAGCAGTGGAAGAAAAAGTGCAGCCTTGGAGAAAACAGTAGAGTGGTTTAGTAGTGCAGGAGGACAGTTTCTTGGGAGAGGTTGGAGGCAAGTTCTTGTTCAGTGGTGCAGCGGAAGACCTGGTCTCTTTAGAAGTCCTTTCCTGAGTAGGAATCCTGACTTTAATGCTTCTGTGTGACTGTCTAATTTTTATGAGGACTTTGACACTTTTTCAATATCAAATTAAAATAAGTAGATACATACTATGTTTAGGAAGAATGCATATGTAACAGAAAATTTACTCTAAACCCAATATTCTAACACTATACCTACAGAACCTTTGAATGAAAAAAAATAGTAAAATCACCAACTCCGTGGACCTTTGAAATGCTAAACACTTGTATCCTGTGGGGAAAAGGGAAAGACATCTAGTCATGTTTTAATTTCTACTGAAGAAGTAAAAGAAGCACATCAGTGGACTTTTAAAATCATGGTTTTCACCTGTATTTATGTATTCTATATTATTATAAAAATAGCTACAAACAATCCTTCAGCCATATTTTAAAAGTGTCTTATCTCAGTCTAATATTTAGTTACATATAGAATAGCACTTAAAATTATTAATTTTATAAAATAAGAATAGCAGTAACCTGTCTGGGGTATTTTTCATTAAAACATTTTTTAAAAGCTCTATATCTGCTTTCCATTTTAGAAACTCATATATATGTATAAATTACTTTGAAATTATCAACTTTGAAATCTCTTATTTGCAAGTTTGGTGTGAAGACTTTGAATTCATATGTAAATGGTAGACTCTCTGGCTTGATATTTTAAAAACTACAATTAAATATGTAATTTCATTCTATTGCTTTTTCAACCTTAGGTTTTCAATATGGAAATAACTACCCTGGCTTGGAATTATTTTGTCAGTGTGAAAATAAAAAAATCTACCTTTTTTGATAGAATTTAAAGTGATGCCATCTTTCCTAATACCAGCATGGTATATAACACCACCCAGAATTAGCTAAATTCTGGATGAGTTTAAAGACTAAAGCCCTTCAGACTCCCAAAATCAGCCTGAGGCTTCATTTTCCGTTAGAAGAACTCACAGACATCCCTAAAAGCTTGTCAGTATGGTTTTAACAGGGAGAGGGTATGTCAGTATCTTCCAGGGAAAAGACATGTAGGGCAGACAGAGTCCAGGAGGATGCCTCACCCTCTCAGAAACCACTTGTGACCACAGACAGGGGACTGTCACCCTGGTCACCTCCCCCAGTCTTAGTTTTGAGGTTTCTAGTGGGCTCTGTTTTGTAGGCAGGATTGAGGGATTGACTGCCCAATGGATGATGTTAGCCTCCAGGTAGACAGGTGTGCCCTGCACAACCCGACCTAAAACATGTGGTTGTTTTCATGGTGTAGCCAGCCTGACCTGACATTGCTAGATGGGACCAATCGCATACTTCACAAAGACACCTCCCAGGAGTGAGCACAAAGGCCAAGTTATTTACTAAACTAGCATTTTTACTATTATATTTCCATTTTTACTAATACTTATAAACCAAATAAAAAAACTGAAACACAGGATTCATGTAAAAGTTTATCATAAATATTGAAAGCAATTAAAGAACCTAAAAGATTTTCTAAAAATCATCTAATGTGTGTTTAATATCCTTTTCATATAAAAAAGGTATTATTTAACACAAAAAGGTGCTTTACTTGTGAAAGTATATTTCTTAAAAATGTCATTGTTTCCTAAGAATGATCAGGCTATTCAGATGTGTATTACTCACTTATATTGCAGTCAGCTTTACCGAGACAGCAGTAAACACTGTTGACAACTCTATATCTTCATGTAACATGTATTTTATTAATTGACAGTAGTTTATATAGATTTCAGATTTATGGTTGCTATGTAGGTCAAGTGCACTAAAAAAAATCTTCAAAAGTCCAGCACAGTAGACTTCAAAAGAACTTCAGAATAAAACAGAGATAGTTTAAACATTAACTTCTGGATGTCTTTATTAAAAATTAGCCAGTTTAGATAAATAATAAAATAATTATAAATCCTAAGGCATCAGTGCTTACAAGTATATATGAAATCAATTTGTCTTTATATGCTGTAAATACTTACATGTTAAACTGCATAAGAATCTATTACATGAAGTTAATATATTATCAACTTATCTGAAAAACTGTGATTTGAAGATATATCTATGAAAGTAAATAAATGAAAGAATTATGTCTCTGAAAGTTACTTCAGAAATTCAAGACATTGTTTTTTGTTAGTAACATAATTACACAGACATTTTTTCAAAAAGGGTTATAGGCCAGGTGCCATGGCTCATACCTGTAATTCCAGCACTTTGCAAGGCTTAGGTGGGTAAATCACCTGAAGTCAGGAGTTTGAGACCAGCCTGGGCAACATGGCAGAACCCCATCTCTACTAAAAATACACAAATTAGCCCCGTGTGGTGGCAGGTGCCTGTAATCCCAGCTACTTGGGGATAATAATTCCCTGCTGAGGCAGGGGAATTATTTGAACCCAGAAGGCAGTGGTTGTAGTGAGCCGAGTTAGCGCCATTGAGAAACTCCATGTCAAATAAATAAATAAATAAATAAATAAAAAGGCTTATAATTGTTAAAATATGATTAAAGAGTTTGGCTTATTAACTTACTAAATGTAATTTTATAATTATTCATTCACAAAAATATAGTTCAAGAATTTTGAATATTTTGTTAACCTAATTAATCATTTAACACTGAAATGTTTATGCATAAAAATATACTTTTAGGTATTTAAAAAAATTTAAACACTATCATAATAAACTTGACTTAAATGCATTAGTATGTGTATTGTGGGGAGCTGTGTAGTCAGAGATAATTATTAGTGCAAATAATATGTTGTGATAGGTATGTGGCAGCGTCTTTGAATTTGACAAATTTTGTAACCAGAAAAGAATTTTATTGCAAAATTGACAGAAATCCAACCAGCTAAACAATATATTATTATATACATACTTTTTAAAATTAAGGTTTACCAAGTTGATCGGTAAATGCAGAAAATAATCTTTCTCAGTAATAGAGAATAAAAATAACTGTAAAGAGTGCAAAGCTGTTTCTTTATTTTTCTTACTGACATTCACAAATATGGTTTTGAAAATCTCCATTACCAAACAACAATTTCCAAGATAAAGTGCACTCTGGCTTCTTACATGAAAATACTTCTAAGGAAACCAGAGTAAGAGAAGGAAGAGAAAGGATGTAGGAAATAACTGGTGCCCTACTCACTAGGTGAGATTAAGCTTTCAGTGTTTGGATACATTAGTAACATATTTTTATATTAATAAATATGCATATATTTATATTTATTATAACATATTTATTTTATATTAGTAAATGTTTATGCCCAATATATTTGTTGGTTTTTCAATATGGAATTTCTTTCATATTCTTAATGTTTAGGCAAAAAACCTAATATAATCCTAGAGAAAATCATCTATAAATTATCTGTAAGTCTTTTAGCAAACATTCAAGGTTTTAAAATTTAAATTATTCTGTTTTCACTTCATTTGTTTATTTGAGATGGGATCTTACGCTGTTGCCCAGGCTGGAGTGCAGTGGTGTAGTCACTGCTCACTGCAGCCTTGACGTGCCAACCTTAAGCAATCTTCTCACTTCAGCCTCCCAAATAGCTGTGACTACAGGCACATGCTCCCATGCATGGCTAATTAACAAGAAGAACAACAACAAAAATATTATAGATGAGATCTCTCTGTATTGCCCAGCCTAGTCTCGAACTCCTGGGCTCACAAGATCCTCCTGCCTCAGCCTACCAAAGTGCCAGGATTAGTTATGAGCCATTACACCCAGCCTGTTTTAATTTTAATTTGATGTAATATCACTTAATATGTTCTATTTGCCTGTCTTCAGAGTAAGCCACATTGCATAAGGATAGGAAAATGTAGCACAATAATGAGATGTTTCCTTGTACTTCCACCTTCCTGTGCCATCCCACCAGTTGGTTTTCTGGTATCTCCTAGCTCTGGCATCATATCTGAGCCAGAGTCAGTAACATAGACCCATCACTTCTGTGTGTGTGAACCACCAAAAGTCCCTCCTTCCCACATAGCGGGGATGTCAATTCAGGAGGGAAGCCTCAGTAGTACTTGAGGCCATGGTAGGGAGTGGTGCAGGGGGGCAGGCCAGTGGCGTCGGGGAACCTGGATGAGTTACCCATTGGGCATGACATTCCAGTTAGATATCACTGCCATCACTTTTAACACAGCTACTGCTGGCTCTAGAATTGGATAAAAATATACAGTCTTGTTATATATCTTTATTCTCTGGAAAAATACATGAGCAAATGACTTGGGCAATTCCCTTTTTCACTGCTTTGCACAGCAACGCTCTCTCCCACATGAACATCCCGGGTACTCATGGGCATGGAAATGCGTGTACATCTCTTTGCTCCATGGCTCCCGGGAGTGGAGGGAATGTGGCCTCTCTCTCACTTTTAGTTGCCAATGCCCATGGTCAGCTGCTTGTCTTCCTGGTCAGGCATGGACCACAGTCTCCCAGGCAGACAGGTGAGGAGCTGGGAGGTACCTGCTGTGCTCCACGTAGAGCTTTCTCCTTGATCTCACTCCAGACTCCACTTTGAACCCCGACTTCAGGGAAAGGAAGGCGGGGGTTGGGGGGATACGCTTCTGCAGAGACAGGCATGCTTCCTGCAGAGGCAGATCACATGCCCCGGCCCCAGTCTCTGCAGAGCTCAGTGAGATGGCACCACTTGGGGAAATGCAAACTTGCCTTTGATGACAGTGTAGGGAGGATAAAGACTTTTTGGAACTAGATAAAGATCAAGCTAGGGGAGATGAGACAGGAAATTTTGACTCCATTTTTCAGAGTCCTCTTTTTTTCATCTCTAGACTGCCCAGTGGGAGGGCAACCGAATTTTGCTTTGAAAGAATTTTGTGTGCTCACAGATAGAATATTACTATCTTATGTGATAATGAGCGTCTGTTCTTTTCCTTCACAGCACTTGGACTAGTTGAATTTTAAACTTATGTAGTGTTTGTTTAGTATCTCTCTTCATCACTATTCAGTAAGCTTTTTACAAAGGCAGCAGCACAGTTCACCATGACAGATCCAGCCCCAAGCACCCTTCCTGGTACATGATTGGCTCTCAGTAGATACTTGTTGAGTAAGTGAGTAAAAGATTTGTTATTTGAATTTCATAGATAAATCATGGCAAGAATCACTGACTTGCTCGATGTCATAGACCTATGCAGTGGCATAAAGAATATTGGAATCGGGAGTGTATTCTACCAAGAAAATCACTGCCTCATTTATTGTGCCCTTTAAGAGGTGGAAACTATGGCTTTTTGTTTTGTTTTCCCAACAGGAAGGGTGCTACTATATATATAATGTGGTTATATAACCACAAGAATTAACTTGAAAAGCAAAAATGCAAAAGGGAAACCTTAATTGACATTATAAGTCCACACTAAATTAATAGCACGGAGTCACCTGTAAAGGGTTTCAGCCCAGTTGCTTCCATGAGCTTACAATGAAACTGCTTTCTGGTTATTCTCTAACTCATCAGTTCATCCACTATTTATGGTCTAGTGTTTGTCCTGATCTGAGCTAGACAGTAGGGACTGATGAAAAGCGTTAGAGGCTGGGGTGGGTGGAGACACTTTGTCTCCTAGAGGCTGACAGTCTCGTGGGACACATGTGGTCTGTGAGCAGAGCCTGGACCTCTAGAGCCAGAGCAACTGGGGAAGACTTTAAGGAGGCAGTGACATGGAGGTGAGTTTTGAAGGAAGAGGCACATTTGCCTTGGCATTAAACAGAAGAAAGGCATGTGAACACTCCCTGAACATCTGAAGGGGAGGAAAAGTGCACTGCCAACGGGAGAAAAAAGGTAGCTTGTTTTGGGGACAGCATGGTTTATGGTCTCGTTAATATTATTATTATTCGAGACAGAGTCTCTTCCAGTCACCCAAGCAGGAGTGCAATGGCGCAGTCTTGGCTCACTGCAGTCTCTGCCTCCTGGGTTGAAGCAGTTCTCCTGCCTCAGCCTCCTGAATAGCTGGGATTACAGGTGTGCACTACCATGTGTGGCTAACTTTTGTATTTTTCATAGAGATGGGGTTTCACCATGTTGGTCAGACTGGTCTCAAAATCCTGACCTCAGGTGCTCCACCCACCTCAGCCTCCCAAAATGCTGGTGTTATAGGCGTGAGCCACTGTGCATGGCCTATGGTCCCATTCTACAGATCTCAAGTTTCAGAGTGTCCCAAACCCTGACCTCATATAATTTATGGAAAGGGAGGCTCCCGGAGATGACTTACTTCTCCAGACAAATCCAGGTTTGTTTGACTGCAAACCTCACTTACTAATAATCATGCTATAAAGCGCGGTGGCTCATGCCTGTAATCCCAGCACTTTGGGAGGCCGAGGCGGGTGGATCACGAGGTCAAGAGATCGAGACCATCCTGGTCAACATGGTGAAACCCCGTCTCTACTAAAAATACAAAAAGTTAGCTGGGCACGGTGGTGCGTGCCTGTAATCCCAGCTACTGAGGAGGCTGAGGCAGGAGAATTGCCTGAACCCAGGAGGTGGAGGTAGTGGTGAGCCGAGATCGCGCCATTGCACTCCAGCCTGGGTAACAAGAGCGAAACTCTGTCTCAAAAAAAAAAACAAAAACTTCTAAAATAGTCTCTATATACAGTCCCTTCTTCTGATAATCTGAATCTCCAGCCGAGTTCAATCCAGTGTTCTTTTTTTCAAATCAGTATGCATCTGTGCAGTTTGGCAATGTATCATATCCTGCCTCATGGTATATTCTGACTATTTTATCTGCTTATGTATTTGGGCCTTTTTCCTCCATCTAAATTCTATACCATTTGTGGCAAATCTTGCACAGCCCTCCAAAGTTGAAGCAAGCTGTGAATACTCATCTTAGACCTCTTAAATGTTGGTTTGGTTTCACAGTTCACAGTTTTATGACTTTGATGTAGTATATCCATATTTGAATTAATGACTGTATTTCAGCTGATTCCATTGATATTTGGACATTTCATTTTCCATAAATAAAATAATTGTCACTGCAATAATATAAATTCCTTAAGAAAAAAATAAATTGGGTACTGTAGTTCTTCATGTCATTGAACACTAGTAAAAACTGGGAATGCTTCCAAAAAACGTCACTTACATAATCTTACTTCTTCAGGGATAGATCTGTAAAGAATTGATAATTTATTTCTTTTAAGGCAAATGGACTTAGATGGCACTCTTTCAGATGGCTTATAAATAGGGCCTAGCAGTGTGACTTAAAACAAACAAACAAAAAAAGCATTTACATATTTGTGAATACTTTTCCCATAATTCATTGTGCTGGACACTTGAATGGGTTATCAGCAGGTCACAGGTGATAACTAAGGATTTTATTTCAGTCATAGGCGAATAAATGTATTCTAAAGGGATTTTGAAGATATGGAGAATATATTAAATAAAACTGAGATAATGTAGCTTAGATGTATAATTCTTTTAAGGTCTTCGGATTTTAGTGTAGTAATTTTGACAAAATTATCATTCAGAAACATTTCACATTTATTTCCCATCAGGAAAAATGTTGGCTAAGTTACTTTGGAGTCAAATATTTATTTAGGCTTCTACTTTTTAAAATCAGACGTTATGGCACCTGATTTTCTTGGCTTCCTCTGCAGCTCCTTGTGGGTACAATGTAACATCTCAGAATGGCACCATCTACTCCCCCGGCTTTCCTGATGAGTATCCAATCCTGAAGGACTGTATTTGGCTCATCACGGTGCCTCCCGGGCACGGAGTTTACATCAACTTCACGCTCTTGCAGACGGAAGCTGTGAATGATTACATTGCCGTTTGGTATGAGAAACTCTCAAGTCAAAATATCCGTAATTGTGATAAACGATTGTGACTTAGCACACATATGCCGTTGATATACAAGGCACATATTTTAGAATAAACCTCTTAGATACTAGAGAAGAAATTCACCAGTGAAATCCAGAGATACAGGGAATGAATTTCACGTAGTACATGTGGGTTTTGCTACATGATAGAAATAGGCAGAATTATGTCTGTGTGTTTGCATCTATCTGTGTGTGTGTGAAGGATGTGTGTTTATATTTGGATGCGTGTGGGGTTTATATGTGTGTGATGTGTGTTTGGGTGTGTCTCTGTGGTGTGTGGCCTGTGTATGTCTGTGTGTGGCTTATATGTGTCTGTGTGTGGTTTTTGTGTGTGTCATGTATGTTGTGTGTTTGTGTTATGTGTGCAAGTGTTGTGTCTGTGGTGTGTGTGGGTTGTGTGTGGTGTGTTTAGTTTGTATGTGTGTTCTGTGTGTGTAGTATGTGTGGTTGTTTTGTGTAAGTTGTCTGTGTGTGTTGTATCTGGTGGTGTTTGTGGGGGGTGTGTGTGTCTGTGTGGTATTTGTGGTGTGTGTGTTATGTAGTTTGTATGTGTGTTGTGTGTCCAATATGTGTTGTGTGTGTGAATTTGTGTGTCTGTGTGGGTGTATGTGTGTTCATGTGGTGTATGTGTGTGCCTGTGGTGTGTGTGATATGTGTGCATGTTGTATATGTGATGTATGTGAGTGTAGTGTGTGTGTTGTTTGTGGTTTGTGCACATGCTGTGTCTCTGTGTAGGGTGTATGGGGTATGTGTGCAAGTTGTGTCTGTGTGGTGTGTGTGGGGGGTGTGTGTGCCTGTGTGGTGTTTTTGGGGGATATGTGTGGTACATAGTGTGTGTGTGTGCATGTTGCATTTCTGTGTGTTGTGTTTGTGTGTGTTGTGTGTCTGTGTGCATATTGTGCATTTGTGTGTGTGCCGTGTGTGTGGTGGTTTGTATGTGCATGTGCATGTTGCTTGTGGTATGGCTGCAGTCTTGTGGAAGTCTACAATGGGCGCAGGAGCAGGAGCAGGAGTCAGTGGCCAGGACAAGGAAAGCAGGGCCTAGAAGGGCATGAGATGGGCTTTGTTCTCCGGGCAGTAAGGATGCATTTGGGCTCCAAGAGGCAGAGAATGGTGGGCTCATTTGGAAGGAATAAAGTAGCAGAGGACAAGAAAGGCCGCTGGCTTTGAGGCTGTGGAAATAGATCAGACATCGAAAATGACAAGGACCAGAACCAGTGGATGTGAGAACAAGGAGAAACAGAATTTGAAATACTAGGTCGACCACATGAAACTGCCACTCCAAAACCAAACCAAGCCAAAACAGCACTCTGTGGTCGGCCATGCCCCATAGATTCAGCTCCATATTTAGAAGGTAAAATCCACAGGTGTTGACATTTTTTTCTTGTTTTTTTTTTTGAGATGGAGTCCTACTCTGTTACCCAGGCTGGAGTGCAGTGACGTGATCTTGGCTCACTGCAACCTCCACTTCCCGGGTTCAAGCGATTCTCCTGCCTCAGCCTCCCAAGTAGCTAGGACTACAAGTCCATGCCACCATGCATGGCTAATTTTTGTAATTTTAGTACAGATGGGGTTTTACCATTTGGCCAGGCTGGTCTCAAACTCCTCATCTCAGGTGATCTGCCTACCTTGGCCTCCCAAAGTGCTAGGATTACAGGCGTGAGCTAGTGTGCCTGGCAAGTGTTGGCATTTGACCAGTGCCAAGTGCCCACAGAAGACTAATGAAAGACAGAGACTGGAGGGTTCCTCAGCCTTGTGGGCATTCAACATCTTGATGTTTCCAAACACAGTAACCAGAGAATGGATGTGTTTTATTGCTTTTATGAAAAATTGTTAATTCATTAGCCAAAGTTTCCATAAATCCCACTCATAAATAAATATACTTAGTCTGCTGCCTCTTTCTGTCTCTCCCAGGGACGGTCCCGATCAGAACTCACCCCAGCTGGGAGTTTTCAGTGGCAACACAGCCCTGGAAACGGCGTACAGCTCCACCAACCAAGTCCTGCTCAAGTTCCACAGTGACTTTTCCAATGGAGGCTTCTTCGTCCTCAATTTCCACGGTCAGTCAATTTTCACTCCCTTAATTAAGACTGAGAATTCCATGCGGTGTTTCCTGCCGTGTTGGCCACGCCTTGGTTCCAGCTGAAGTTTCTTGAGTCAGCCGAGGGTGTATATGATTCTCTTGCATTGGAGGCCAGAGTTTCCTGTGGTTCTTTTGTTTAATGATATCTTTACCATTTCACATGGTATCAAGCTTGGATTTATTACAAGATAAATGTATACTAAGTGAAACTCTGAAGTCCACTGAAAGAGATTTGGTACCTTTTGTAGACTACTCATCCTTGCCTCAAGATAAAGTGTTATAGCAAATACCATATAACTGTCAACAGTGTGAGAGCAAACCTCCAGTAATCCTGGGAATGCACTCTAAACAATAAGCAAAATGTCTGTCAGTCAGTCTCATCTCACACAAACACTGCCACTGCAGAATTCCTCAGGACAAGGGACAGAGCAGACTTTATCAGATGTACACATGGACAGGGAGTCAGGTCATGATTGTGGAGTCATTATTCTTGCAGAATTCCAAACGTATGTAAAGCGTGTTCATTTTAATACTATTCTGCAAAAAAAAAATAATTGTACATGTTTTTCCTTGGGTTTTAACAATTTTTTGGCATTAAATAATAACATGAACCTTTAAAGTTTGAGAATTTTATAAAACAGTGATTCATGAATACAGACATTTCAGTCAGCGTACTCAAGCACTGTAACAACTGCAAGATGAATTTTTTTGATAGTTGTGTTTATTCACCAAGTGTAATTGCAACTATTATTATTCTTTCCATTAATCATTTAGCATTTCAGCTCAAGAAGTGTCAACCTCCGCCAGCAGTTCCACAGGCAGAAATGCTTACTGAGGATGATGATTTTGAAATAGGTAATATTTTCTCCATTACAATACCATGAACTCAACATGACATTTTTTATACCCACTTGTCATTGTAATCATTACTCAGAGTAGTTAATGAGTAATTTGTTAGGGAAAAAAAAAAACTATTCTTGAAGTACTGCTGGAAATTTATACAGAGGTCATGTATCGAATAGAAAATGTCTGTCCTTCTTCATTGTCATGATTCTTTTTCGTTTTGCCGTTTGAATTTTGCTGTAGTTTGAACATCTTTTTTCCTCTACAACATTTGCTAGTTCATATTTTTAATAAAGTTTTCGGTGACAGACTTGCATTTGGTTAGGGGGACATGTTCATGCACTTGAGAAAAATATTAATTGTTTGTGGCTAAAAGGATGATTACATAACATTGGCATTTCATTGAAACTGGGATATACTGAAAGAAAATATTTATTCCTGATATTTAGGAATTCTGCTGTATGATTTTATGTTAATGATTTAATTTATTAAATACTCTTCTGGAGATACTGAGAAGGCAGTGATGGCATATGTTTGTCATATAATTACCGTAACCGAGGACTTTTCTGCCCCAATTCTAAAACTACACCCAGTGTTTCAGACCAGAGGTCAAATCATGTGGCCCAATTTCTGGCTTAGTTATTTGGAACATTGTACTAAGTAGGCCAAGGTCAGAGATGAGTCTCCCTGAATGCTGTAAAGCCATTCATTGCACAGTCTTACTTAAATCATAGCATCTATTTTACTTATCTTGTTTTCATTTGCAATCACTGGGGAAGTTCCGGGAAGCAACATGGATGCACCTGTCAAGGAAGAAAATTGCCACATCATTTTAGTACTAATATCAGTTAGAGTTAATACAGCGTTTTTATAAATTAAGAACTTAAAATGGTACTATGTTTACAAGACTAAAAATAAATAGAGACATTGTTTCTAAAGAGTTCTGCAAGTTGATTTACTTCATTAAATGGTCATATATACGTGACACCATCACACACGCAAAGGTCATGGAAACACAGTTTCCTGGTTTGTTGTCTTGACTTTTCCAGGAGACTTTGTGAAGTACCAGTGCCACCCTGGGTACACCTTGGTGGGGACCGACACTCTGATCTGCAAGCTCAGCTCCCAGTTGCAGTTTGAGGGCTCTCCCCCAACATGTGAAGGTATGCACTGTTTGATACTAAAACTACATAAAGTTATTCAACATGGAAAATTGTACTGTTGGATTGATCTGTATCTCTTTGTATAGGTTCAAACTTTATTTAGGAGAGAGTGTCTTACTCTGTCACCCAGGTGGGAGTGCAGTGATGCAATCATGGCTCACCACAGATTGAACCTCCCTGGTCCCAGGTGATCCTCCTACCTCAGAATCCTGTGTAGCTAGAAATACAAGCATGCACCACCATGCCTGGCTAATTAAAAAAATAAAAAATTTTTTTGTAGAAATGAGTTTTTGCCATTGGTACCCAGGCTGGTCTTGAACTCCTGGACTCAATCGATCTACCTGCCTCAGCTTCCCAAATTGCTAGGTTTGCAGTCATGATCCATTGCACCCAGCCTGCACTCAATCTTTGTCTGTGCCTTGATCCCATTGCAATGAAACTAACATGATAACAGAAATATTAGATGATGCCTTTTCTTTTAGGTAGTCCTAGAAAATAAACCAAAGACATATCAAACAAGAAATCATGTTTTTCACAGCAGTTTATCATGTAAATGTTCAAAAATGGCAATGTTGAAATAATTTTAATACCTGAATAATATAACACCTGAATATATACCACCTGCCTTCCACGATGAAAACTTAGAGTGCTTCCTTTATCACATGCCTATCTGTTATCTCTCTAGACGTTTATTAAGCCACACTATATTTTTGATGCATTTCAAGGCAAATTTTGAGCATCATTTCATTTTGCTATAAATATATCACCATGCATATAATTAACTGTTGTTTAATATTTTGATGTAAATTTATAAACAATGAAATGTGCACATCTGTTTTTCTCACAAGTGTTTAACACATGTAGACCATGTGCAAGAAAATAGACAATATACAATAATAGATCAAGATATTGAGGCTGAATCTGTTGATTTAATCTCTTAGAAAAGTAGATTACTTTTAAACT
Source organism: Saguinus oedipus (assembly GCA_031835075.1). NCBI lineage: Eukaryota > Metazoa > Chordata > Mammalia > Primates > Cebidae > Saguinus > Saguinus oedipus. The sequence continues at coordinate 40,292,731 of CM063182.1, forward strand.
ATTGTTTCATAGACATAACTTTCAAGTACCATTGAATAAAAAAGACTCAAAAAACTATGCATAAGTAAGTCAGAAACATCATTAGTTCATCTATCAAAAAGCTTTCCAAATTAGAATAGTTTTTTTTTTATGACTTCAAAATCATCATGAAGTGCAGATGTAGTGCTTTTGAGCAATGTGACTCTTTCAAGGAATCTAACTATTGTCATTCCTTGTGGCAAGTGATGCAGCTGAAAGGGCCCAGGATTTAGGAAGACAGGACCCGGAGCTTGAGTCACTCAGTCAGGCAGCTTTGAGTAACTCACTCTTCCCTGCATTGTGCACGGAGAGGATGATTTATCTGCTTTATTTTGGGGCCGTTGTAAAGACTCAGTGAATATTAAATGAATTTATCTTTGTGAGTGTTTTGTAATGTTCATTGCCTTCCCTGTAAAAGGAAGTTTTCTTTTCAGTGCAGAAGTATCGGCTTTGCAATGGTTTTGCAGGTGCTCACACCTGTGAATGGATCTTCTTCAAAGGTTTGATAACTGGCCAGGCGCAGTGGCTCACGTCTATAATCCCAGCACTTTAGGAGGCCAAGGCAGGCAAATCACCTAAGGTCGGGTGTTTGAGACCAGCCTGACCAACATAAAGAAACCCCATTTCTCCTAAAAATACAAAATTAGCCAGGTGTGGTGGTGCATGCCTACTTGGGAGGCCGAGGCAGGACAATTGCTTGAACCAGGGAGATAGATGTTGCAGTGAGCTGAGATCACGCCATTGTTCTTCAGCCTGGGCAACAAGAGTGAAACTCCATCTCAAAAAAAACAAAAGTCTGATAACTTTGTGCATTCTCATTCTGGAATGCGGCAGTATCCAAGCAACCCTGAAAGAGAGAAACAATTTTCTACATCTGAAGAAAAATTGGCATACATTTTGGAATGAATTATTACTAAATATCCATAATAACTTAGATTTTTTTAAAACTATTAACATTAAAGTTTATCTATGTGAGAGCCAGTGGGTACAAGAAACCACTACTTGGGCAGAGGAGCAGACTCTTAGCCTGCTCGTCTATTTAGATGCTTAGCAGACCACTGGCTGTGGAAGTCACTGAAATCTTTGCCTGTAGGCTGCTCCACTTAGAAGTGGGTGTTGCATTGGGTGCAAAGTCAGGAGACCAAAGTCATTATGTTCTCAAAAAAAAAAAAAACCCAGCATCTGTAGCATACTCCAGGAACAACAATGGTCTATTTCTGTATTATTTCCTTAAGGTGGGGGGATATAAAAAGTGTTCACCTTCTGCCATTCTATATAAAAGTGAACTCAGGAAAACCCTCACATTTTTTAAGGTACATTTTAATCTCAACAAACAAAGCCTCAAGTTTCTCAGAATAGAAGACCTTAAGCAAAGGTGATCTTAGCTGGAAAGAGAAGAAAGGCATATAGATGAATGTATCAAATGTACTGCTCTAAAAACAGGCGATTTTATTAGGTCATCCTCTCCAGATTAACCTGGTTCTTATTTAAATGATGTTTAATTTATGACAAGCCAAGAACAGAGCATAGTCATACATTGCCTGGTGTTTTGATCCATGACAGGCCGTGTATAAACACAGTCCTGCAAGGTTGTAATGAAGCTGAAAATTCTATCACCGAGTGATACCTAGCAGTTGCAACAACCTTTTCTGTGTTTAGACGTGTTTAGATGCATAAATACTTCCCATTGTGTTCCAGGGGCCTACGGACTTTGGTGCAGTCACATGCTGTGCAGGTGTGTAGTCTAGGAGCAATATGGCTTAATTATATAGCAGGCTGTACCACCTGGGTGTGTGTAAGTGTTCCCACACCAACCGAGGGTCAGGCTGCTATTTCTGTGGCCCAAAAATGAGATGCAGATGAACTGGAGAGGAAGAGAGTTTTTATTTCTATAACTGGTTACAGGGAGAAGGCCTAGAAATAATCACCAGACCAACTCAAAATTACCAACTATTTAGAGTTTTTACACTTTCTGACCTGTATGTCTGTGTGTAAGTGTGCATTTGTTTAGAGATGTAAGTGATTAACTTTTAGACTCTAGAACTAAGATCTTCCTCTGGAGCCTTCCTCTGGAGCCTCAGTGAGTTTACTTAATGGGTCCAGGTACTGGGGTGATTGGCCTATTCTTGTCTCCTGCTAAATCAAAAAGATTTGGGGAGTTCACTTAGACCCCAGTAAATTTGTCTGTGGAGGCCTGGGTAGTTTCTTTAGACCCCCAATAAAACTTGTTTAATCCTAAAAAGATCCTGTTAGGATCCTTTGTTACCTTGTCATGCTTCAAGTCCCAGAAGAACCCTCGGAAAATCTCTTGGTGGCTGTTTGTTGCGTTCTGGGCTTTGTATAAAGGTACTGGCTCTTTCAGCTTCTCATATTTAACGGAACCACTCTGTCAGTACTGAAAATAGTCGTTATGGAGGCCTGCATTAGTGAGATCGGCCTGCCATAGAGGTGCATGCTATTATCTTTGATGACGACAGAATCCCCTAAAGATGCATTTCCTACAGCCTGTGCCCCTCTTTAATGCATGTCTGAATGTGTTAAACAAACATGATTTGACACGTGTCTAAATCAATGCCACATGAGCATTATTCTCTAAATTTCCTCAGTTGTCACAGACATTTACAGGGAGCATTCCACAGACAAAATTCACCAACTTTTACTCATGCAGAAGATTCCCACACCCTGCTCCACTCCTTGGGAGGCACACAGGATAACCAAGTTCTTTTCTCTTTCAAGTCAGGAGTAAATTTGCTTCAAACAAACGGAGAGTGATCTTAACTGTCATTCTCTAAACAACTCATCATTTAAAGACAGGAAATGGGACCCCAGATGTCTTTTACCAAATCCTTAATCACTGAAGCACTTAATTATCATCTTTCTTGAAGTACTTTTCTATTATTTGATTGATTCAATTGTGCTCAAGTTGGGGCCCATCTCCCAATAAATTCATCATGAAAAATTATATTAGTTATTAGTCTGTCTTCTTCATATATAATAACCACACTTTTAGAATTTGTACTTTGAAAATTGTCACCATTATCACTTTGGGAGGCCAAAGTGGGTGGATCGCCTGAGGTCAGGATTTTGAGACCAGCCTGGCCAACATGGTGAAACACCATCTCTACTAAAAATACAAAAATTAGCCAGATGTGGTGGCGGGTGCCTGTAATCCCAGCTACTTGGGAGGCTAAGGCTAGAGAATCGCTTGATCCCAGGATGCAGAGGTTGCAGTTAGCCAAGATCACAGTAGTGCACTTTAGCTTGTGCAACAGAGCAAGTCTTTGTCTAAAAAAATAAAAAAAAGAAAGAAAAAAGAAAATTATCACCAATTTTAGGGAAGCAAGGAGAGTGTTAAAACATGTGCTCTGAACGAAGAGACCCCCTAAACAGGCTTTGTGTGAGCAATATGGCTGTTTATTCACCTGGGTACGAGCGGGCTGAGTCCAAAAAGAGGCAGCAAAGGGTGGTGAGATAGGAGTTGGTTTTATAGGTTTGCGGTAGGCTGTGGAGAGTTACAGAAGTCACAGTTGAACACAGTTTTTGCAAGCTGGGAAAGGGTTTTAGGGTCTGGAGTCATGAGGTTGACAAAGGTTGGTTGCAAAGTCCAATTGCCCTATCAGTAGAGGCAGGAATAAGGAACAATAGAAGAATGCTTCAAGTTACTTAGGCACAGCAGGAGTGAATCATTCTTCCCCATTTCGTGGTCTTCCAGTTACTTCAGACTTTCTAGTTCCAGGAACTCATCTGGACTGTACACGCAGGTCAGAGGTTACCGTGGTGTAGTCCATGGTGCAGTCGGTCAGTCTAAAAGACCTTGCAGAGTGTAGGAGAGTGCATTGTTCTTTGAAATTCAGCATTACATGAAGATATTACTGTGCTAGACACTTATCTTAGTGGAGAAAACACTGAGTAAGAAACATCACAGAAGAGACTTTTCTCCTGTTAAGGAAAGAAAAGTATTTCAAAAAGTGAAGAGAATTAAAACAAAGGTTTGAAAACACAAAGGAGGGTGTGGCATCCAGGAAAAAATGATTTCCTACTGCTTGCTCTTAGAGCGCTTTGAGGGAAGAGGCAGTAAATTAAATCAGCCTGGAAACCTAAAGTGGGGCCCAGCTTTAAAGGTCTTCAAAGTCAGGTTTCTTCATCCTGTGGACCACAGGGGATCTTTCAGTAGTTTTTAGAGTATTCATTTCTTTAGAAAAAAAAACAACAACATATATTTTCAATGAACATTAAGGCGATTCGGTGACCTTCTGATAATGACCATTCAGGAAAGCACCAGACAGAGGTGACACACCAACAGCCACCGCCCAGCTCTGGCCTCCTCCTGTGTGTGAGATAATAGCAGGCATCATGAGGACCCTGGGGACAGCCTTTCCCTCCTTCACAGAGGATTCAGCTTCTCCAATTCTGTCATACCTACAGCTGCTTTAAGAATTAATCTTAGTGACTTATAAATCCCAATTTATATTATTCATCTTAGAATACAAATCCTCATCTCCTATGACTTTTGCTGAAGGCCTATGAGCTGCATTAAATAAGATGCTTTGGGTCTTAAGTCTCACATTTTATTTTTCTTTAAAAAAAAAAAAGCTAGAGCACTAACATTGTGCAGAAGGGTGATAGCTCAAAGCACAGGTGACGTCTGAGAGAGGCAAACTTTTGGGTATGTTTTTGATAGGAGCACCAAGCAGGTGTCCTGCTATGGCGAGAGGTTTCCCAGTTTCCCAAGTGGCGACACAGTTGTTTTCTGATGTGTGATTGCTACTAAGAAGTAAGCATCTCAGCTATAGGACCACACTGCAGTCCCTTTAATCCCTCCTACTCCAATATCCAATGGATATTGCTCCAAGCAACAGTTTATGGCACTGAGCAGAAGGAGGGTTCCATAGAAAGAGCAGAACACAACAGAACAAAGAAAACCACTTTAAGCTCATGGGCAAACACATCCAAATGCATCTTAGTCTGAGCACAGTGGAGGCTGAGGTGGGAGAATCACTTGAGCCCAGGAGTTGGAGACCAGCCTGGGCAACATGGCAAAACACTATTTCTAAAATAAAAATACAGCAATTAGCCAGGATTGGTGGTATGCACCTGTAGTCCCAGCTACTTGGGCAGCTGAGGTGAGAGGATCACTTGAGCCTGAGAGGTCAAGGCTGCAGTGAGCTGTGATTGTGCTACTGCCCTCCAGCCTGACTTAGGTGACAGAGTGAGACCCTGTCTCATACAAAGAAAAAAACAAAACAAAAACCCCAAACCCCCAAAAAAATGAAGTTTGAAAACAATATATATGTCTGAAAAAAAGTATTACTAAGTGTTATAAGAAAAATGATACAAATTCTCTGCAAATTATTATCTCCTACGTCTTTAGGTTGGACAGAATTGTAGAAATTGACAGTCCTCTGTAAACTAGTGGGAATTATGTAACAAATTATTATCTCCTATGTCTTTAGGTCAGACAGAACTGTAGAAATTGACAGTCCTCTGTAAACTAGTGGGAATTATGTAACAAGTTGCTTATATTTTCATTTTGTCTTCCCTAAGAAACAAAATCAGCATTTCAAATATGAAAGGAATAAGAATGGTGATGCTTAAAATGCTGCTTCTGGGTTAGAATCACTGCATTGGTGTCAAACCACAGGATGTGTGGATCGTTTTTCAGGTGGATTTTAGCAACTCAGTAGAAGGTTTCTTGCTTCCAGATGCCCTGAAGTTCCAATGTCATCTAATAACTATAGCTGCAGTTATAAAGTCTCAGTCCTCATAAAAATACAGGGTAGAGAGATTGGCTAAATATTTTTCAGGTGTAATCCCACAAACTGAAATGTCCTCTGGTAGCATTTCTGCGTTAGGAAAAGGTAGGCATGTGGTATAATCGTCCCTAGTCCTCATAATAGTTTCTGCCCACATAGTGCTTTAGATTAAAAAAAAAAAACATTTGCATATATTGGCTCTAATTAGAACCCTGAGGAGGAGCTATTATTACCCTCTGCTTATGTCAGAGCGAAGAAAAGCCCTGGCTCTTAATGCAAGTCAAAGCAGGTCTGTGGAGCTTCTAAAACCTGAGGTCCTGGCCTGCACAGATGTACATAGGCACAAACTCTAATTTTACTTTGTTTTTCTTATTTAAAATATTACATTAACTTTGGGCATAGCATATTTTACAGTTATTTGATCACCATCTCAGAATAAAATTATACCTTTAACTCAGTTGTTTCAATCATTGTGAATATTTTAATTGTAAATATATAAAATTGTCATAAATATTTTAAGTATTAAAATATTTTAAATGTTTTTAAAATCTCACCTAAACTACATGTTATTGATAGTTTTATGAAATGTTTTATTATCTGTGGTTTCATATCTAAATATTTTCTAAATTTTGAAATATATCTTAATTAGAATGCTAAGATAAATGGAAGAATATAGGAAATAAATTACTTTATAAAATGCAGTTACTTGAATAAAAACACATATCATAAGCTTTGCTCATCTGTTTGAGAAGTGTCTATCTTGAAATGTATGTATATATAGCATATATTTAACTAATTAAAAGGCAATAACTCAATAAATTTAACAAAACTTCTTTTTCATTAAGGAAAATGTGATTATTGAACTCTCAACACTCTGCAAGTAATTTTGCTGTGCCTCTTTTATTCATGAACCATTACCAATTATAGAAATATTTTTCCCTGAATAGTTTTATACATTAACTGTTCCTGGAAGATAGTTTAATTTAGTGATAAGAGAAATTACTAATTAGGAGACTCTGGTGACTTTGTTTTGCATGTCCAGATCTCTGCAGATTATTTTTATGTTGATTAACCTGGAAGTAGTTGCATAATAATTTTTTTAAAAGCAGGAGGAGAAAAGATATGATGCATCCATAGTATCTTCATGATGCATTCACGATTAATTCATCCCTTAGAAATCAGGGCTCCTGCCGAGGTGTCTCGGGTGAGATTGAGGCCAGGTCTCTAATTCTTTCTCTTCCCAGGGTCCCAAGCAATCACATAGAATGTTTAAATATTACTATGCAAAGGACAGTAGTACCTCCACTCCCAATCCAAGGTTTCCCTTTCTGCAGTTTCGGTTGCCTGTGATCGAGCACAGTCTGACAATATTAAATGAAAAATTCCAGAAATAAACAATACATTTTAAATTTTGCACTATGCTGAATAGCCTGATGAAACCTGTCATCGCTGGGTTATGTCTCACCCAGGACGTGAATCCCACCTTTGTCCAGAGTGTCCACTGCCCTTTATAATGTGATTGCACCAGAAACAATGTAAAATATATAGGATTCTGGGCTATCTGCAGGATCAGACATCACTGGGGCTCTTGGAATGTATCCCCGAGAATATATTTAATGCCAAAATAAATACGAGTTTCCTTTTCTTATTGTATGACATTGCACCATATTGCTGTAATACTGTATTGAAATGGTGAGGTTCTTTATAGTTCAGTTAGGAAAGCTTGCTTTGTATAAAGAAATCCATAATGGAACTGGATTTCCATTATGGAACCCAAATTAAGGTGTATGGGGCCAAAGGAGTATGCAAGCTGAGTGAAGAGAACTGCAAAGAGAAAGACGTACAATTCTCATGATTATTCAATGTTGCTCTCCCTCCATATTTGCATCCGGTATTGAATTTGGCCAGAGCTCAATAAGATTGCTTTTTCCTTTCATGGGCTTGTTTATACAGGGATAGAAACTATCCTATTGAAGTGGGAATCATTTTATTAAAACAAACCTTTGCTGGTACTTTTCTCTCCAGCACAATGCCCAGCAAATGAGGTCCGGACAGGATCATCTGGAGTAATTCTCAGTCCCGGGTACCCGGGTAATTATTTTAACTCCCAGACATGCTCTTGGAGTATTAAAGTGGAACCAAACTATAACATCACCATCTTCGTGGACACATTTCAAAGTGAAAAGCAATTTGATGCACTGGAAGTGTTTGATGGTAAGTTTCTTTAATCTTTGTATACCAGCGTCCTCTGTGTTACTAATGAAAGCACTATTACAATGTTTTAGTAACACAAAGACTTGAATATATATCTTGAGTTAAATTATGTTTTCCCAAAACAAACAAAAAATAAACTATTTGGGGGTTGTGCGTTCTGAGATCAAGTGGTCGTAAAACATTGCCATACAATTGTTGTACTCTACTAGTCCATTTTCATGCTGCTGATAAAGCCATACCCAAGACTAGGAAGAAAAAGAGATTGAATAGACTTACAGTTCCACGTGGCTGGGGAGACCTCACAATCATGGTGGAAGGCAAGGAGGAGCTAGTCACATTTTACATGGTTGGTGGCAGGCATGAGAGAGAGCTTGTTCAGGAAATTAGCCCATTTTTAAAGCCATCAGATCTTCTGGGACTTATTCACTATCAGGAGAACAGCATGGGTAACATGCCCCCGCTCATGATTCAGTTACCCCATCAGGTTTCTCCCATGTCATGTGGGAATTGTGGGAGCTACAGTTCAAGATGACATTTGGGAGGGGACACAGCCAAGCTATATAATTGTTAGTATTGCAAGTTTTCAAACAATTAGAATGCTTAGTAACACACTCTGAAAATGTACATAATTTTCTTTAGCAGTTATTTAATTCCTTAATGCGGTGATTTAGAGCACAGGATCTCAACAGTTCTTTCTTTCTCTCCTCTATATAATGTCATGAGGTATTTTAAGAAACTTAGGCCTAGAGATATTTTAATCATCTAAATAATTATTTTACCAGAAATATGTAAAAATAATGGCTCATGGCAATTTCTAGATGATAAATGCTACAGGAGTTTTTAAAGTATGATTCTTTAAAATAATGAAATATTAACTGAACTTATGCTCATACTGTTTTCAACAATACTCATGATTTTTATACAATTTGAATGAAAATTTTAATATAATAGTGATATGATTAAAAGTAATATGTGGTTGAATTGTCAATTTGGAATGGAGGGAATATTAATATTTCTCTTTGTGTGAAACCATCATCATAGCCCAGAGAATTAGACCAGACACAGTTGTGGCTGCACATAATAACAGGGTTTTCATGTATTTTGGCAGATTTGTCATTGAGTTCAGATAAATAACAAAATTCAGTGAAAAAATAAATTATTCTAATTGATTTTATATCTGTTTGTATTCACTTTACTGAGTTGATGAATCATATTGCTTAGGGGGTAGACATCACTGAATCAATTTATGTATTTTCAAAAATGAATTAATAAATTGGAAATTAAACTTACATTTTTATATAGAGAGACAGAGGACTGGAGAGCAATATTTTCATTTTCAGAGCATGGCTTTTTTAATGTGTATATTAAAACAAACATGCATTGTTTACAATTTTTCCCTTAATCTTTAGAGAGAAGTAACTCATTAGGCAAGTATGAAAATAAGGCTTCTTATGTTGAAGAAAAGGGGAGGCAAACTCTACTGAAGGCCTATTAGTTATTAGACAAAAATTAAAATATAGAGCATCCAACCTCACAGGCCGTGTGTCTGTGTGTGTGTTTGCATATATAGAGACATATATGTTCCCACAAAGGACATATTTAATTAAATATATTGAAATAATTACTTTAAACTTATGCATGTTCTTTTGTTTCACAGTAGTTGAATTGAAATATAGCTGTCCACACTTTTAAGTCTCTTACTTTCAGGAGCAAAATATTTCTCAATAACGTATGCACTAATGGCTGCAATTTGACCACCTCCTAATTTGGACAGATCGTACTGTGATAAACAACAGGTGAAATAGCCATTACAGACATAACATAATACTTGCTGTCAAAATTATCAGAGACCAGTGACTAGAATTGTTCTGATCATAAAGTTTTTTTTTCTACGAAGTGAAAGGTCAGAGTTTTATATGGATATTTTTTTAAGCAGTGACATTTTTGTTACAGTAAATGTCATGCTCATATGTCTCTCTTTGTCTCTCTCTCTCTCTCTCTCTCTTTTATAGTTTGTGTGTTGACCGAAAAACATTGAATATATTGATTTTAACTTCATTATCTCAAGAGTATATTATTACTCTCTATGGCTTAAGTAGTGGATATCCCATAATGCTTTAAAAAAACAGTGTTTTAATCATTATGGAACTCAATTGAGAAGACTGTCAGAATTAAAATTACAGTGTACACTGGTGGAATACTTAGTTTCCATTTTCGTAACAGAAATGGATACCTTCCTTTAGTGCTGCGCTGGTTTTCTACACATGCCAATTTGAATATGTGCTTTTCAAAACTTGTCCTTCTAGAAAGTTAGTTACGTTTTAGACAGAGAGAACAGATAGAGCTTAATGAGAGTTTAGATGCTGGATTAGGAATACTGAAAACTGGCCCGGCTCGGTGGATCAGGCCTGTAATCCCAGCACTTTAGGAGACTGAGGCAGGTGGATCACCAGAGGTCAGGAGTTCAAGACCAGACTGACCAATATGACAAAACCCCCTCTCTACTAAAAATACAAAACTTAGCTAGGTGCAGTTTAGGTGCCTGTAATCCCAGCCACTCAGGAGGCTGAGGCAGGAGAATCGCTTGAATCTGGAAGGCGGAGGTTGCAGTAAGCTGAGATTGTGCCATTGCACTCCAGCCTGAGAGATAGAGCAAGACTCTGTCTCAAAAAAAAAAAAAAAAATTACCTAAAACTTTATTCTTGAGTCCTGCCATTAAAAATGACATTTAACCCAGCACTTTGGGAGGCCAAGGCGGGTGGATCACGAGGTCAAGAGACCATCCTGGTCAACATGGTGAAACCCCGTCTCGACTAAAAATACAAAAAATTAGCTGGGCATGGTGGCGCGTGCCTGTAATCCCAGCTACTCAGGAGGCTGAGGCAGGAGAATTGCCTGAACCCAGGAGGCGGAGGTTGCGGTCAGCCGAGATCGCGCCATTGCACTCCAGCCTGGGTAACAAGAGTGAAACTCCATCTTAAAAAAAGAAAAAAATGACATTTAAAAATACAAATTCAGGTGGATTAATTTCCCAGTGCTATTTTATCTCAGAATACACATTATCCTTTTAAACAATGGCAAGCAAGCCAGCACACCAAACAGACTTCTGTCTTTGATGGTGAAACAGAAGCCACTCTTTTGCATCTTCCAGGAAACATAGCCATGACATTTTTCACCAAGAAAACTATTAAAATCATTTCTTCTCATCTGACTTCACTCTGACCAAAGTCGGGGTTGCCCAGATTATTTAATATGCTAGTTTTGGGTTGTGGTTTTTTTGTTTGTTTCATATTTCTTTATGAGGGCTGCCAAGACGAAGTGCCACAAATTGAGTTGGCTTCACAGAAATTTTTTTTTTTTAAGACAGAATTTTGCTCTTGTTGCTCAGGCTGGAGTGCTGTGGCTCAACCTCAGCTCACTGCAACCTCCACCTCCCGGGTTCAAGCCACCTCCTGCCTCAGTCTCCTGAGTAGCTAGTATTACAGGTTCCCACCACAACACCCAGCTAACTTTTGTGTTTTTAGCAGAGATGGGGTTTCGTCATGTTGGCCAGGCTTGTCTTGAACTTCTGACCTCACATGATCCACCCACCTCAGCCTCCCAAAGTGCTGAGATTACAGGCGTGAGCCACCACACCTGGCCTCAGTAGATATGTATATTTTCATAGTTCTGGACCCTTTTAAGCTCAAAGGGTCACCAGGGTGGGACTCTCTTTCAAGCCTCTCTCCATGGCTGGCAGATGTGGTCCTCCCTCAGGGTGTGCCTGTGTCTTAATCTCCTTTTCTTAGAAGGATACCAGTTATATTGGATTAGGACCCACCCATACTACCTCAACTAACCTCAGTTATGTCTTCAGGGACCCTCCCTCTCTCTCGTTAAAGTCGCATTTCCAAGTCCTGAGGGTTAGGACTTCAACATGTAAATTTGTGGGGGACACAGTCTAGCCCGTAACAGCCTTATTTGAAAAAAATCATGAGAGCTGCTCTGAGTGGGAGTTACACAGGGGACTAAGTGTGGTTTCTGAATATCTTTGCACAAATAAAATTTTATGTATAACAACAAAGAAGGTGTCACTTTAATTCATAGCATTTGTATTATGAACGACAATGAGAGCCACAATTCTTTCAGGCTGTCATGTGCTCCCTAGGAGTGAACTGTGAAATGCAAAAAGCCACCACTTTTATGAGTAGCAGATATAGTTGAGCTCTGTAACAGAGGAGCACTGTTGGCAACCTCCAGGGCCGTGAAGCAGCTTCTCCCGATAGATGGCTTTGGGTTATGGTGATGAGAGCCATGCCAGGTGACTCCTCACTGTTTCCTTTTCTGACCTGTACAGTCAGTATTAACTTTGTTGTCTTAATGTTTCTAAAACAATTTCAAATATCATAGACAGAAAGGTGAAAAATGAAAAAAAAAAAAAAGATGAATTTCAGGGCTTTGTCAAATTTACTTTAGGGCCTTATCTTAGAAAGAAGCAGTGTTAAAATTAACAAGGATATCCAGGACTTGAACTCAGATCCGGAACAAGTAAACTTAATAAACATTTATAGAACTCTCCACTTTAAACACACAAGATATGCACGCTTATCAGTACCACATCACACCTACTCACAGGTTTATATGAAATATTCGTTGGCCATTATTAAGCACAATTGATAGTATAAGGGAGGTTTTCAATACCCATTTTTAGACTGCATTCTAGCCTGGGCAATTAAGTAACACTCCCGTTCTCTTTCCCTCCTCCTCTTCCTCTTTTTTCCTCTTCTTCATTCCTTTTTCTTTCTTTCTTTCTTTCTCTCTTAAAAAAAATAGAAAGAAGCAGTGTATACAGGTAAATTCAGAAGCTTCACCCATATCCAATTCCACTGGCACCTCTTCTAGAGGAAGTTAGTATTTTGAAGTGGGAGTTGTATGGTTTATGGTTATGCATGTTTTATAATTAATCTACATACACACATTTTATAGATAGCATATTTCTTATTTTTATATAATTATATTTATCTGTAAATATATATTTTTAGTAATCTGCTATATTAAGACTTACTTATGTGGATATATATGTATATCTAATTTGTTAATTTTAATGCTGTATGAAGCTAATTCTTTTTCATGGAATCTTCTCTTTTCTTAAAACTCCAAGTTACTATTTTGGATCCAAAATTTACCATGAGAAATAGTGCTAGAATACACATTTTCACTATATAAATACTTGTGCACAAGTGCTAGGGTTTATAGAAATATAATTAAACCTTCAATTTTACTGGGTGATTCTACTACTTTCTACTTCTACTAGTATCACATGAAAGTTTCTATTTTCCTGTTTAAGTACAATATTGTAAATACTAACAATACATATTACTTCCTTTTTTTCAGTTACTGATTTTTTATAGACAAAGTTCATTTAAGTATGATGCCATTAATAGCATATGCACCTGAAATTGTTTTTGTACATTATTGTCTTATTTTTATCAGAAAATATATCTGTTGCTATAGTCATTTGGAATTTGTTGTCCACTTTGCAAATAATACCACCTGTGTATTGCACATGTAGACTCCGGTGTAATCAAAAGCTAAACCTATATGCAATTTTAGGTGCTCACTCATCTCTGAACATTTTTATTTCTCTGCTACACTTAGGTTCTTCTGGGCAAAGTCCTCTGCTAGTAGTTTTAAGTGGGAATCATACTGAACAATCAAATTTTACGAGCAGGAGTCATCAGTTATATCTCCGCTGGTCCACTGACCACGCCACCAGTAAGAAAGGATTCAAGATTCGCTATGCAGGTAAGTAAATGAGGTTTAGATTTTACATGAAAGTATTTTAAAACAGGTGATCTTCATTGAATAAAACAATTTAAATAGAGATTTACAATATAATCCTAATTCTTAAAGATTAATAATTAATTCCAATAGAAATAATATGATGGGGAATTATTCTGAATGATCCCTCTAAACTACATTAGGAAATTTGTTGCTTAATATTTAAAATTTTATTTTTAAAATTACAAACTGTTGAAATTCATAGCAGTTTGTAATTATATAATTAGAAAGAAATTGTATTGTAATAGAAAGTAAAGACACTTTCCAAAAGATAAACTAATATAATCAAAATTAATTTTAAAATATGTTTAAATGGTAAGGAAACAAACAGGAAAAGATAATTATATTTCTGTTAATTGCATAAGTGATGATAGTCTCTTAATAATTATGTCTTTGTATCTATCTGCAAGTCTCTTTATGTATGATTCACACCATATATATATATATATATATATTTGTACAAATAAGCATATACATAATAAATATATATTTAACATATATATTTCCTTAGCAAAATGTAAATTATTTTGTCCTTTATATACTTTAATCATTCTCTGCTAGCAGTGATTTATATTAACAAAATCAATGAATAACAAATTGATCAAATTAGTCAATACATTTATTAAACATTAAATCCCATATGTAATCATCAATATGATCTGTCCCACAGTATTCTTTAAACTGTCCTACAGAAGCAGTAGGCGGACTCTTAATTCCTAAGCACATTTCAGTTACTAAGCAGAAAATCTAAACTTTTCTCAAAATCTCACTCATCATTACCCTTGACAACTCTCCAGTTATGTTTTCCTGTGAAAGGTGCTCATTGTGTATGGGAAGTGGACCGTGTGTGTGGACCCAGGATCGTTTATTACTGTGTTGGTGTTTTACATCTTTAGGGACTAGGAGCATGCAAAGGAAAAATTTGCTCTCTCTGGTTGGTAGACATCATAACATGGTAAAAAGCATCGAGATTCTGAAAGGTCCTTGATGTGTGGACAACAGGCATGAAATTCAGACATTCTTACTCTGGAAAGTTTAATAAAATATATTCAGAGCTTTGTTACAAAGACATCAGTTGCAGTGATGGAATTTATATTCAGCAAATTCCTTGTTCCAAAAAACAGATAGACTCTTGAAATGGTTTGAATTTTTCCAATGTGCAAACATGGTCAGCACAGAGAAAATAATGATGAACATAATTTGTGTTGTTTTATGTGCACAGAAATTCTTAGTAGCCCGGTGATACGATTAAGCCTTCAGTTGTGAGAACAATGATCTCTATGTCTTTCAAAAGGTATTTTCATTTGTTTCATACAACAAGAAGAGCGTCATTGTTGAACTGTATTGGGAGAAGAAGGCTATACAATTTAATGTTGTTTCAGTGGGGAGAGAGAGAGCTAGGGAGGGAGAGAAAAGAGAGAGAGAGAGCAAGAGAGAGACATGTGTTGTATGTGAATATAAAAGAATGTCTTATCTCTCTATCTTACAGCTTTTTACTTGGAATTGGTGACTCAGTGATATCTGCCCGCTCATCACCAGTAATTTTTGAGCATTGACTAAACAAGTGTCCCTAAATTATTAAGATGTGGGCAGGGAAACTCTAGCCCATAATATGGTCACATGACCATACATTGCATCTCCAACACGTATTTGCCGTATGCATGTAAACTCTCGATCATTCAGCATAAAAGCAATGTAATGTATCACCATAATTGAAATCTGAGTTAAGAAAGGACAAAGAAATGCCTGTTGGACAAAGGTTCTGGGTAACTCCGTAAACTGTGCAGGCCGAGTTAACAGTGTCCCTTGGTTACTATGAGAAGCAAATGGAAGCTTCCATGTTGTGAGGGTCAGAAATACAGACTGGTTTGGCATTCACCCTGAAACTCCCCTCTCCCAGTCTTCTCTCCCCCTGGATACCCATTTGACTTTTCATTTTGTACTCTGGGTTTTCCAAGCCTCCACCAGCAGAGTGGAAGGACTGAGCCCTGCTCCTCTGAATTCCTCTTACAGTAGCCAGGTGTGGAGCTGGCACGGCCAGTGCTCCAGTTTCTTTGTGTTCTGTGCGATGATTTCTCCCGTGGGGCCCTTCATGCCTTATTCTAGGTGAGTTAGGAAAGAACAAGTATTTTGAGAGCCTTGCAATAGAAGAAACACAGTAAAAGAAAATGAACTCTTAGTGGGATCTGTAGAGTTAGATGATCATTCTTCAAATTACAAAATTATATCCCTCAACAGATGTAGCTGTGTCATAAGTCACAGGGGACATCCAAGAAACCTCAATAGTCTCACTCCTCCTGCAGACTTTATTTAACTTATCTGTGACTTTGGAAAGGAGTCTACAGTCTGAATGTTCTATTTTTTAATTACCTTTTTTTTTTTTTTTTTTACTAGCACAGTGCTTCTAAGTCATTTGCATTTAGGGTGCCTGACTGTACTCATATTTTGTCTAAAGGAATTATTTTGGTTCATTCAAAACTGAGAAGAATTTGGTCTAGAAAATGGTGTGGCCAACGGAGCCGTGAGTCAAGAGGTTCTTATGATAGTGGATTTTCACTTAAGAAAAATCAGCCCATTATAAAAATGAAATGATATTTCCGAGGCTCACCCAGCTGAGAATAGTCTCTGAGGATGCTTCTCATAGGGACATGGCTGGCAACTGAGGCCGGACACATTGATGTTGCCTCTGGGCACCACTATGTTAGAAAACCTTCAGCATTCAGACCTGCATGTGTGCTTCTGCATGGAAGCCCCACAGGGAAGTGGAAGATCTAAAAACCCCTTCTTTAAAAAGAAACCAGGAGTTTCCAGTTCTTCACGACTTTCTCTGTTCCACTGTTTAAATTCATCTGAAGTGAGTCCCTAGGATTTTATGCAGGAGTGACCTCGCCTTGTGAGGATGAAGCAAGTTTCTTTGTCTAAATGTGTAAATAAGATGCAGGGACTTTTAGCCATGAAAATGTGACATTCTATATGAGTAAGATTATTATTTTAACAAATGCCTGTCTCTAGTTTAAAAAAGTCTCCTTACAAAGGGAGGTGATTAAAGCTATTGTGAGATTGTTATTGACTCAAGAGAATGTATTTTCTTCAAAGTTTTCATTCAAATCCCATATATTAAAAGAGAAGGTTAATATCCACATCATTGTACAGTCTACAAGTTTCACTTAACAGTGACAGGAAAATGTTAATGGCATTCATTAAGAAAATGTTATATATTTCTACTTTCTCCATTTTAATGATACTTAAAAATATTGAGAATACTTTTGTTGCAAATATGATGACTTGAGCAGGAGCCTTTTACTTTTATCCTTGTGATATATGTAATTATTTAACTAGGTAACTTGCTTTAGAGAGGTTAGTGAGGTCATTCAAAATGACCCTTGTAGACCAAGCATGTCCAACCCACGGCCCTCGGGCTGCCTATGTCCCAGGATGACTTGAATGCAGCCCAACACAAATTCGTAAACTTTCTTAAAACATTGTAAGATTTTTCTGCAGTTTCTTTTATAGCTTCTCAACTATCATTAGTGTTCGTGTGTTTTATATGTGGCCCAAGACAGTTCTTCTTCCATTGTGGCCCAGGGAAGCCAAAAGATTGCATCCCACTCATGTTTCTCAAAATGCCATAGGCAGGATCCTGGCTTCACATGGACTCAGCTGCAGGTGATCTCAACTTCAGAGTAAGAGACTTGTCTCTTGACTCTCGAGTTTTGGAATGGTCTTTAGAACAAACTTACATACTGGTGCTTACTTCCTACTGTCTGGAGAACGGAAGTAGTTCATTTATATCCTCTCTCCAGGGCAATGGCACCAGCCATGTGTTTGTTTGTTTACTTATTTGTGTGTGTTTCTGTCTGTCCACAGCACCTTACTGCAGTTTGACCCACCCGCTGAAGAATGGGGGAATTCTAAACAGGACTGCGGGAGCAGTTGGAAGTCAAGTGCATTATTTTTGCAAGCCTGGATACAGAATGATCGGCCACAGCAATGCAACCTGTAGACGGAACCCACTCGGCATGTACGAGTGGGACTCCCTCACACCCCTCTGCCAGGGTAAGAAACTCGTTTTCATCCCAGCCTTGTTTTCTGTATATTGTTCTCATTTAATCACTCTCTGCATATAAATGAAGCAGAAACTAAGGATAAAAGGTAAGGAAATATTGAATGTTGGTTTATAACAGTAGGAATTCAACTTTCCACTGGCCATGCGAACTTTCCTGACATTTAGCTGTATAGCCTAAATTCAGAGAAAGGTTGGACCTTCACTAGATCCTGGGTGGAGTTATTCTTTTTTTTTTTTTAATGTGGCCATTTTATTTTTATTTATTTATTTATTTTTATACTTTAAGTTCTGGGGTACATGTGCAGAACGTGCAGGTTTGTTACATAGGTATACCCATGCCATAGTGGTTTGCTGCAACCATCGCCCCGTCATTTATGTTAGATATGTCTCCTAATGCTATCCCTCACCTAGCCCCCAGCCCCTGACAGGCCCCAGTGTGTGATGTTCCCCTCCCTGTGTCCATGTGTTGTCATTGATCAACTCCCACTTACCAGTGAGAACATGCAGTATTTGGTTTTCTGTTCTTGTGTCAGTTTGCCGAGAATGATGGTTTCCAGCTTCATTCATGTCCCTGCAAAGGACATGAACTCATCCTTTTTTGTGGCTGTGTAGTATTCTATGGTATATATGTGCCATATTTTCCTTATCCAGTCTATCATTGATGAGCGTTTGGGTTGGTTCCAAGTCTTTGCTATTGTGAATAGTGCTGCAGTAAACATATGGGTCAAGCTATTCTAACACTTATTTGTACTTCCTCTTGAAGTAAAAAAAACGTGTCATCTGATTAAGATTCAAAATAATTTTTCCTGACCATTGTATTAATTTTAAAACATTAATTTCTGAAAAACTCATTTTCCTTGTTTTAGTTTAAAAACTTATACTTTGAGCCGTAAGCTTTGTATTTGATTTTTTTTTTGTTGTTGTTGTTATTTAAATCTAGGGCTTGTTGAAGTTGATTTCAATATTTCATGCCTTTTTTTGCATTTTATCGATCACATGCATAAAAACCAGGTTTTCAAATAAGGCATTTTAATTTTAATGGAAAGCTTTGAAGTCATGAAATTTTCATAGTTTTGTCTTATCAAGGTTTATATTCATAATGAAATATATTAGTCTTTGAAAGCTAATTATGATTTATGAGTGGAAGCTCATATTGGATCTCTTTTTTCTCATTTTCATTAGATATTTGATTTTCTGGTATTGCTTTGTGAGGCAGTAATAGATTCTTATCACACTTATTGTAGGTGTCTTTGACTCTCAGAAGTTGATCAGATATTTAGCCTGTTATTTATGTTTTACCTCTAAAAATCTGTCTTTAATGTAAAATAAACATAGAGATAGATTCAGGCAGCTTACTTCATTAAGAATGATTGGAATGATGATTTTTTTCTTTAAAAGAATAGTTTTTATGTTAGCAGAAGATATATTTCTCTTTTGCTTTAAATGTTCTATGACTCTATAGAATTTGTGGGAGCGTGTTCAGGGTGTCTCTTCTTTGTGTTGAACATGACTGAGAAGCAATGGCATTGTGGATGTGAGATGCTAGGATGTTTACAGAACAGGGTCACAGAATCTATTGCTGAAGAGACCCAACTCCAGCTCAGAGAACACCCTGTGGTCTCTGCCCCACTGGCGTGGGAAACAATGCTAATGCCGAAGCCACAACCCAAATAGCAGCCTGGACACAGGAAAGGGGTTCCGTGGAACAGGCAGAAACTCCTGAAGTCCTTTTCTGTCCTCTAGAGGCAGAGTCAAATTAGAGCCTAAAGGGAATATGCTCTGCAGGTGGAAGCACAAAGAGGTACGGAAAGCGACCTTCACGTCCCAAAGGGACTCGGGTGGCGCCAAGCACATGCCAGATCATCTCCTTGTTTACGGAAGATCGGTAAACAAGGAGTTCTGGAAACTGTTTATGAGGTGGAAACCTGGCTTGCTCTTTCAGTGAATGGTTGAGGAGGATTAAAGGATGTCAAATATATGGCTGTTGGATAAGTCTTGACTTCTTTCTTCTTCTCCCATGGCCTCCCCCAGCAGAACTATTTAATGCTAAGTTAAATGATTCAGAAATACAAACAGTGCACACTGCAGATAGGCTCTTCTGACATCTTTGCAGTTTTCGCCAAGGAATCTGTACATGGTCAGGGTGTCTCTTCTTTGTGTTGAACATGACAGAGAGGCAATGGCTTTGTGGTTGTGGGACACCGTGTTTTAGAAGAAGAATTAGAGTATCTTCCTTCAGGTTTGTTCTTGGCAATAAATAACTTACATGATTTTGTTCTCAAATTATAAAATATTTAAGAAGGATCATCTTTCTCAAACAGACCTGCGACTTTCTACATGTCCTGTTAACCTTTCTGTTAACCCAGAATCAACATGGTTTTGTTTTTTCTTCATATATTTTGATGTTTGAAACTTGGCAGGATCTTAAAAACAATCTAGTTGAATGACTTATTTTTATGTATTTGAAACTGAAACATATAAAAGGTAAGGGACTTAAAAATCATAAAAATGTTGGTCTAGAATCCAGTCTTTCTGAGAGCCTGACCAGTGTTAAAGTGGAATTGTTTCCTGCTGGAAGAAATTATACTTAAGATAGAATCCTGCAAATACCAATTCTGAAAGAATCTATATTTTAAGCATTTAGATTCATTTCTTGTGGAAGAGTTCTTTTAGTCACCTTTTAGATAATTACAATTTGTGTAAAATAGCATTGTAATTATAATGTAAAAGTATTTACATTATAAATAGACCGTAATGCTGAAGACAAAACAAAAAATATGGCAAAAAGTAGGATTTTTGAACATTAAGTTGTGTGGTACAATTAAATAGGCATTTTTATCATTTTTAAAAACAAAATTAAACCTTTAAAATAAAGAGTAAAAATGGTTATCTGGATAGATAAAGGCCATTGAGAAGGAATTATAAAAGTTTTAAATAGCATAAGGTTGTACAACAGATACTGGCAATTTATACCCAACAGTCTTTTGCTTATCCTTAAGGAAATTATTAAAGTTGATTTAACTGAATTTAATGTAAAATATAAATGTGTGTTTTTTTGCAGTATACAGTAAAGCGAGATTTTATTTGTTTAGTATTAATGACACACTTTCCTTTTGTTACGTTTAGAATGTAGATTTTTTTTGAGATGGAGTTTTGCTCTTGTTGCCCAGGCTGGAGTGCAATGGCACGATCTCAGCTCACTGCAACCTCGGTCTCCTGGGTTCAAGCAATTCTCCTGCCTCAGCCTCCCAAGTAGCTGGGATTACAGGCACCCACCACCATAACCAGCTAATTTTTTGTATTTAGTAGAAATAGGGTTTCACCGTGTTGCTCAAGCTGGTCTCAAACTCCTGACCTCAGGTGATCCACCCCCTTCACCTCCCAGAGTGCTGGGCTTACAGGTGTGTGCCACTGTGCCTGTCCCTAGAATGTATACACTTCCGTAAGTTGTAGAAACACTTTGGCCTCATATGACACAGTTGGAAAGAGACTTTGTGGGTTTTCAGCTGCTTTTCTTCAGCAAATTGCATATGGAATGTTGTGGATTATACTGGGAGCCTTCTCCCATCCACTCATAGATGTGTTGAGCAGTTGTGTATGTTGGCACATGAGGAAACAACAACAAAAGGACTTTTTCCTTCCAAGGGATTCAAAGTCTAATAATAAAAAGTAGAATTATAGGCTGAGTACCGTGGCTGACATCTGTAATCCCAGCAACTTTGAGAGGCCAAGGTGGGTGGCAGATTGCTTGAACACAGAAGTTCAAGTCAGCCTGAACAATATGGTAAAACCCTATCTTTAGAAGAAATACAAACATTAGCCAGGTGTGGTGGTGTGCACCTGTAGACCTAGCTACTTGGGAGGCTGAGGTGGGAGGATGACCTGAGCCCAGGAGGCAGAGGCTGCAGTGGGCCAAGATCGTGTCACTGCACTCCAGCCTGGGAGAAAGAATGAAACTATATATATATATATATATATATATATATATATATATATATATATAAAAATTATGGTAACTGCCACCATGGATGGACCCCATAACCTGGAGTACAGAGTGACACATTCAGCCAAATGTAACAGATGAAGCCACATCCTTAATGAGGTACATATTGGACTCTTTGATGACTGTCTCAAAAAATATATAATCAGAAAAATTTTAAAAATTACAGATTCAAAAAGTTATTTTGAGGCTGAATTTGAGAACACTTTAAAAAGAAAAAGGCACTGTGATTATCATTGATGTGTTGCTATTTTCCTCCGGTGTTAAAAATAAAATGTTAAGGGAACCCTATTTTCTATTTGGCCCTTGGAATCTTAATTAGTAATTTCAACTTACAAGGAGAGAGATATATATGGCATTTAGATAATTTTATTTTCAGTTCTGAGATAGTTGAAGACATGTTCTGTCCTTGAAAAATCTAGCATTTTTGTTTAAGGAGAGTTAACATAAATGGAAGAATGATCACCATATATGTGATCCTGAATTACTGACAATTCATAATTGTATGCTATTAAATAAAAGACTAGGTAAGCTCTTGCTTTAAGATGTTTAGAACTCCTCATGGGAAAAACAATTTTCAAAAACCTCAGCTAAATCAACATGGCACCACGTCATTGCCACTCATATAAGCAAAGAAGTCTTTCATGATTTTATTTTTCCTGCAGATGTTCATATTTGATATAAAACTGGGACATGAGAGTCTCCACCATAGCACATCTGTAGGGATCAAGTTACGGGTTTTACCTCTGACACCTCTAGGCTTGAAGCACACTACCCAACATAAAAGTAGATACAAGGGCATGTTTATGGAGAGGGTATATTTTGCAGAATTTCTTGACATACCTATTTTTGTATTCCTTCGTATACAGGCGAAGTGATGTTAACTATGTGTCTGTGTTTGTAGATTAAGGTTCTAGCTGTCGGTCTGAACCCTCATTCAAGTATTAAGGAAGCCTGTTTTCTTTTCAATTCAAACGGTGCTGAGTTAGGCACTGCAGGTACCAAGGTGAATAAAAAATATTCCCAGCTCTTATGGCTCTGCTAGTCTGGAGGAAGAGAGACTTATAAACTAATAAGTACAATTCAATATGCTAGTCCACAGGAATGGATGGTCATCCAGCGGAAGTAGCCCAGGAGGTCCAGGACATTGTTCTCTGATGGGATGTCTGGGCTGGAAGGTGAAGGGGATGTGGTGGAGGAAGATGGGTTGGAGAGGCAGGCGGGAGCAGCCCATGGAAAGTCTCAGCTGCATGTTTATGTGGCTTTCACCTTCTATCCTTGCTTGATGAGACGCCTTTAAAGAGCAAAAGAGATACAATCCCATCTGCATTTTAGAAGGCTCAATCTTTCATTGGCATGATGAATGACTGACATGAATCCTGTCTGGGATTCATGAGTACTTAGTGGGTCATAGCAATGTGTGTTTGAGCAATATGAAGGCTTCTAGAAATACAGTGAAAAACAAGTTTGGCCTGAAAACAGATATAGAAAATA
The DNA here is from genome assembly GCA_031835075.1 of Saguinus oedipus. Taxonomy (NCBI): domain Eukaryota; kingdom Metazoa; phylum Chordata; class Mammalia; order Primates; family Cebidae; genus Saguinus; species Saguinus oedipus. The sequence continues at coordinate 40,316,096 of CM063182.1, forward strand.
CTTAGGGAACAGAGTCCACAGTCTCTCATGATAGCAGGTGAAAAGGAAGAGATAAATCTGGGATGACATGTTTTGGTGGGGGGCTTGATTGCTGGAAGTATTTGGTACCATTCACTGAAATGTGGATCATGTGAGGGAAAGAAGCTTCAGGAAATCGACTTTGATATTTACGCTTCAGGTCCAGGGTACAAGCTGTCCCCAGTAGTGAGTCTGAGGCTAAGAAAAGATGTAGTTTTGAAAATTATCGGTAATGAGGCAGTGGATTTAAAATTAGTTTATGATACTGTGTGCTTCATTTGCTTCATCATATTTGACTTTGTAAGTTTTATAAGAACCAATTCAAATGAATAAAATTGTAATTAAAGAAAGACTATCTGCTGTAATACATTTCAAACTGGGCAGCTCTACCAGAAAATAAATAACAGTTTAGACTCTGACAGCATCTCACATTTGGTCAAAAGTGGTTATACATCCTGCAATAAATCATAAAGAAGGTCATTGAGATAATTGGGAATGTAATTATGGATGCAAACATTAAAATATTTTAAGACTTCCACATCCAACTTAAAGGTCATCATAGTTATTTATTTTTATTTTAAAATGGGCTTGAAAACTGTAAAAAAAAAAAAAAGGAGAAAGAAAAAATTAAAGAACAGCAAATATCTCTTTGTGGCATTGGAAACTTAAAATCTGCATTGAACTATTTAATATTACAATGATTCTTGAGTTGATATTATATTTTTTCTTACATAAAATAAATACAATTTATATTATCTCCTTTACAAAAATGTCTAGAAGAATATATTGAAATTGTCACTAATATAAAACATTTGCTTTTTAATAAATGAGCAAGATCAAACCTGGAAGGTTGAGCTCATTCTCTTGTAGGCCCCCCAGCTACTGATCTTACAAACTATGTGGGTGCCACTGTGGCCCTCAGACCCAAGCAAAATACCCTGTCACTTGTGGCCATTTGGTAACCATTTTAAATTTAGTAAATCAGTAATCGATGGCTTTCTAAGATACATATTTGAGAATGATGTTTTTCCCTTTAAAGATTTTTTGTCTTGTGCCAGTTCACTTTTTTGCCAATGACATTGCAGATGCACCAAATTTTGAGAGAAAAATTACTTGGATTTGAAATTTGAGGATACATTGCAAGGACCATCCATGTCAAAAGTAGCCCCCAAAAGCCCAGGGAGCCCTGATCTCCCTAAACCTACTTTCTGCCATGTAAAATAGAGATTTTGATATATAGCTCCCCGAATGATTGAGAGGATTAAATATGTAAAGTGGAATAAGCCTTCAAATCTTACATGTATGCGAGTTATCGTTAGGGTCTCAAAGGGGATTTGGGGGGCACCCACTCCAAACCCCAATTTTGGGGTTCAAAGTGGCAGAACCCAGGCCACAACATGGACAGAGCCTTACCCCAGATTCAGCAAGTAAAAGTTTTACTACGGCTCCTCTGTGAGTGAGAAGATGGAGCTGGCAAGATGTGTCTTACTGGTTTCAGAGAAATCCAGATTGTTTTTCTCACTTTGCTTGACTTTTTAAATTATTTCTCTCTGAAAATCTGTGTTGGTTTTTATCGTCCTCGATAAAGCCAGGCAGATAGTCTGTCCTCAGGCTTCATTTCCTGCTTTACAGCAAGAAACTCTGCCAAGCAGTTGTTTCCATTATCAGCACACTGATCTTACTCATCTTGAGGAGAAGCCTGAATTAGAACTGAAAGTTTCTGTATTATCTCAAAGATCCAGTTAAACTGGCACATCAGAGTGCACTGCTTTCAAGTTCCTGGTCAAAGAGAGAGCAACTCCCGAGCAGCTGTTTCCTTTAAAGGTCTGGTTCTCATAGCTTTCTGTCAGACGTGGCTTTTGCTTGGAGTGGAGTTTGTCTATTGTTTGTTGATGATTTGCTAGCATTTTGCAGGCAATAAAGGGTACAAAAAAACAACTTTTTTCACAAATTACATGGTTAAGCTTCTGTTTTTAAAGTCAGAATTTATAGTTAGATATAGCTCCCTGTATTCTGCTTATACATAGCATGGCAAAGGATGCGAACTGGCGCAGAGGTGGGTGGAGGAGTCAGAGGACACCTGAAGATATGTCTATGTGTGTCTCTTCAATCCTTGTAGATGCTGTTGCTCACAGATGTTACTAGAAAAAAGCACAATGCCTAATTATCTCACGTGGGATTGAAGCTCCAGTCTTTCAGATTCTAAAATTGAAGTGATTTCCACTATACCATGTATTCACCCCCTAAATATTGTTTACTGACAGACAGGGCATCTCTCAGAGGAAACTGTCCTTTCACTTTATACAATTTTTTTTTGTTGAACTTTAAGCTCTGGGGTACATGTGCAGGTTTGTTACATAGGTACACAAGTGCCATGGTGGTTGGCTGCACCCATCACCCTGTCATCTCCATTAGGTATTTTCTTAATGCTATTCCTCCCCAGCCCCCCACCCCTAATAGGCCCCCGTGTGTGATGTTCCCCTCCCTGTGTCCATGTGCTCTCATTGTTCAACTCCCACTTATGAATGAGAACATGCGGTGTTTGCTTTTCTGTTCTTGTGTTAGTTTGTTGAGAATGATGGTTTCCAGCTTCATCCATGTCCCTGCAAAGGACATGAATTCATCCTTTTTTATGACTGCATAATATTCCATGGCGTATATGTGCCACATTGTCTTTATCCAGTCTATCATTGATGGGCATTTGGGTTGGTTCCAAGTCTTTGTTATTGTGAACAGTGCCACAGTAAACATACATGTGCATGTGTTTTTATAATAGAATGATTTATAACTCTTTGGACATATACCCAGTAATGGGATCGCTGGGTCAAATGGTAATTCTAGTTTTAGAGCCTTGAGGGATTGCCACAGTGTCTTCCACAATGGTTGAACTGATGATGTACACCCCTGCCAACAGTGTAAAGCACCAACAGTGTACAAGGCTCCACATCCTCTCCAGCCTCTGTTGTCTCCTGCCTTTTTAATGATCGCCATTCTCACAGGCGTGAGATGGTATCTCATTGTGGTTTTAGTTTGCATTTCTGTAATGACCAGTGATAATGAGCATTTGTTTGTTGGCTGCATAAATGTCTCCTTTTGAGAAGCCTCTGTTTATATCCTTTGCCAACTTTTTGATGGGGTTATTTTTTTCTCGTATATTTGTTTAAGTTCTTTATAGATTCTGGAAATTAGCCCTTTGTCAGATGGGTACACTGTAAAAATTTTCTCCCATTCTATACAAAATTTTTAAAACAACATCATTCTCAAATGTTAGGAAGATATGTTAGGAGACTTGGCATAAATGAATTAATTGGGATATTTTATAAATATTAAAATACTTCACTTATGAACATAAAGAGCAAAGTAGTTAAAACTTTTATCTTGATTTTTCTATGTTGGGTACCAGCCCCAACCCAGTACATGGGTGCCCTTAGTCTGGTGGTGACAAGGGATTGAGAAAAGGAAAGAGACAGAGACACAAGAGTAGAATTTACCCCCGTCTCTACTAAAAATACAAAAAATTAGCTGGGCATGGTGGCGCGTGCCTGTAATCCCAGCTATTCGGGAAGCTGAGGCAGGAGAGTTGCCTGAACCCAGGAAGCAGAGGTTGCGGTGAGCCGAGATCGTGCCATTGCACTCCAGCCTGGGTAACAAGAGCGAAACTCCATCTCAAAAAAAAAAAAAAAAAAAAAGAGTAGAATTTACGTCATGGGTCCTGGGGACCTAGACAAGCGTGGCAGCCATGTCGGCCCGAGCTCTGGGCTCCAAACACTTTTATGTGCATAAGTTCATTGATCTTATGGGTGTTGATGGGGAGGATGAAGGGGTAGGTAAGATAGCCGGTAAGTGGGGAGAGCACTTGAGATCCTTCTAAGACATGCTAAACTAGTACTCTGAGTTTATTGCCATTTGTTATCCAGGTGTGGCTGCATCAGAAGTATAGTGGTTGAAGAGCCACCTGGTCTGAGCACATGCATCAAGGGGCTTTTATGTCCCAAGTATTAAGGACAGAGCAATTAAAATCACTCTGTATTCTGAGAACCTAGACAGAGCCTAAGGCATTCCGTGACCTCTGTCCTGCAAGGCTTTTCTCTTCCTTGCCAGCTCCCATCTGCAAAGACCGACCCTGACCTTATGAGCAGAGGTTGCCTCCCTTCTCAGGATCTTTGCATAAGCCCTCTTTACGAGGCCCTCATGCAGTCTCCATGTTGAGAAGGCGTTCCTGGGACCAGAGCAGTGTTGTCCCCCGGTGTCACCGTGCTCTTGGCTGGTCTTTGCCTTGGGCCTCCTGTTGCCGCTTGATTTCTGATTAACTGCACCAATAATACAGTGTGGTTCGGTATATGAACTTCAGTGTACTCTGAGCCAAGCAAGCTTATAATTATTTAGCTAGAATTAACATGGGTCTCCCCTGGCCATCTTGACCCACGTTTGTATGCATATTTACTTGCTTCTATTTCATATCAATGTCCTCCTCTGTTTCGTGATAATAATACAGTATTTCCAGACATTCAGATTTCATTAGAAGCTTAAATAGAAATTCCTGGAATTTTAAATGTCAAATCACATGGTGTGATATGTGTGTGTATGCATGTGTGTGTCTATATATATATATAGACAAAGACATTTATATAGGTTGTAGGCATTATGTCAGCCAGATTGTAAATTACTAGGATGTGAATCAACACAGTCCATATAGTTCAAACTGGCCAACTTCCATCAAGTACATTGTAAAATGAGGTCTCTTCTACTTGTCCTAGCTTAAAGCTACCTCACACATCTTATGAGATTTGAAAGGGGTGCTTGGGTACAGCGCTGTGCCGTTGCACGGTCAGGCTCCTGCAATTTAGTGGTGGATTCCTCCCATCTCCAGCATTTGCTGGCTGTGTGACCCTGGACAGGGCAAGTGACTTCACTGAAGTTGTTTATTTGCAAATGGACATAAAGGTGCTCCCCAATCTGTTTTAAAGGATTAAACGCAAATGTTGGCATGAAACCTTTATCATAATGCCAGGTAAGAACAGGAGCCTAACGAAAAACAAACTTTCGGTGCAAACCCTATTGGTTGGCTGTCAAGCAGAGTGTTGCTGAATGTCAAGTCAGCAATGTTTAGGTAACTAAGCTGGTAACACATTTCCCTTCTTGTTCATGGTAGCCGAAATCAGAGAGTGGCTCCCTTTCTGTAAAGGACCAAGTAAACCTTCAGTCTCTGGGGGTCATGTGCAGTCTCAGAGGCATATTCTTTGTCTTTAAATTTTTCACTATTAAAAACAATGTAAAAGCCATTTTTAGCTTGTGAACTGTAAAAAACAGGCTGCAGAGTGGTTTTGACCTGAAGGCCATTGCCTGCCAACCCCATATCAAATTAATCTTCCAAGATCAGACTGAAATGCAGAGTCCAGCGCGATCAATATTAGTTACCTTCTGCAGTATACAAATTACATCTCAGGCATTTACTGAAGACGAATAACTATTTCTCTACCATGTGCTAAAACCCAGCATGTTTATTCATTAAATTAAATAATGTGTTTCCTCCATCCACGCTTGGCACACACTGAGCATCCCAAACTTCACATATTCTAACTATGTATGAAATGTGGTTTCTAATAAAAGCAGTATTGTAGTCAGTGGAAATGTGCAGAAAGGGTAATTTTGTGTAATAGTAGTAGTGATATGAAGACCTTGACCATTCTGGACAAGTAACTGTACAAAATATGCAAAGTAATATTTTATAAAAGAATCAAGGGTCCTGTGCAGAAGAGTGGCTAATGGAGATCAATTATGTATTTCACATTAAAAAAAAATCCTATAATGTAATTTAATGTGCTTAGCATTGAGAAATAAACCTGCAGTGAATACTCAGAATATTTCAGAAAGCAAACAAAGGGATGGTGGGCAGATAGGGGAACAGAGGCAAATGGGAAATAGGGATCAGAAAGTTGGCCAGGACCGGGTGCAGTGGCTCACGCCTGTAATCCCAGAGCTTTGGGAAGCCGAGGCAGGCTGATTACCAGGTCAGGAGATCAAGACCATCCTGGCCAACATGGAGAAACCCCATGTCTACTAAAAATACAAAAATTAGCAGGTTGTGGTAGTGGCCACCTGTAATCCCAGCTACTTGGGAGGCTGAGGCAGGAGAGTAGCTTGAACCCAGGAGGCAGAGGTTGCAGTGAGCTGAGATTGTGCCACTGCACTCCAGTCTGGCAACAGAGCAAGACTCCATTTCAAAAAAAAAAAAAAAAGAGAGAGAAAGAAAAAGTCAGCCTGGAACTTTGTACTCCAGCAGGAGGAACTTTGAAAATGACAGCTCCTAGATCAATAAAAGGCAAAGAGGAGTAAAGATAGTGAAATGCCCTGTGTGCGGTTTAAGATACCAGCTGACATTGAAGGATAGGTTATGGTCTTTCATTGAAGAGGCACAGAGCAGCCTCTACCTCTGAAAGTGACAGTTTGAAAATGTCAGTTTCTGGTAGAAAGAAGAGCAGTTCTGGAGGAAAATGTGTGGACAAGCCTGAGCGAGAGCTGCAGTGGGTAAAACCCTGATGGGCATGCAGGCATGAGCCTCAGGCTACTGGGGAAGCTGGTTTTCCAAAATGGTTAATGTGGAGACAGCTGAGACAGGAAAAATAAGTGAACAGTTCAAAGGAAGTGACCACTTAGTGCTGGAAAGTGGCTGTACCTGCCAGGCGGGATGGGGCTTCTGTCCAGGGACCATCACAGAGAGACTTAGTGCTTTGCACTGAGGCTGGAAGGCAGGTGTTTATCTCCATTTGGCCACATTGATGAAGACAGTGTGAGCTTTGCCTGTTTTCCCGTTTTTGATGCACTGTTGTAGAGATGTGGAGTTGCTTCTCATCGTCTTGTTTCTGCTTGGCCCCCAGGCAGTCTGCTGTGTCTTGGGGACCCCCGTGCCCACTGTGGCTTTCTGTCCATGTCAGCATTTCTTACTTCAGTTTCATATTTGTGTAGCTGACCAGTCCTTCTCATTGGCCCGCAGTTCTCACCTTGCAAAGTTAACAAGAATCCTCTGGAATATGAGTTTAAAAAGTGAATTCCTGACTCCCAGCACTGCACAATTCTGATTTGACAGGCTCCAGGAAGTCTAGAGTCTGCTTTCAGAAGCACACCACAGGTGCAGGTACCTGATCAACATGGGTTAAACACATTGCTGGATTGCTGGAAATAATCAATACTTGGGACTCCAAAAACAGGGAGGGAGGGAGGATGGTGAGCAGGGGGTGAGGGTTTCCTGTTGGATACAATGTTCATTACTCAGGTGATGAGTACACTCAAAGGCTAATATCTGCCATTATGGGAAGACCAGAGTGTTGAAGATTGGTACAAAATATTTATATATTTTAAAGTTCATATCTTCTCTGGGTGTGGTGGCTCACACCTGTAATCCTAGCACTTTGGGAGTCCACGGTGGGCGGATCATGAGGAGAATCGCTTAAACCCAGAAGGCAGAGGTTGTGGTGAGCCTAAGTTACGCCACTGCACCCCAGCCTGGATGACAGAGCAAGACTGTGTCAAAAAAAAAAAAAGTTTATGTTCTCATGCTTTTCTTGTTTTTCTTTGGTTTTATTCAGTTATATTGAAAGTTCTTTGTACAATAATTTATTAGCCACTTGTCAGTCATATGCATAGCAAATATCTTTGCTAGACTCTGAATTGAAACATCTTAATCTTTGTGAACTGTCACCTAGAAAAGTCCTCTTCATTTTCTGTTAAAATTGACCTATTTCTCTAAAATTTGAAAGACTTCATTTATATATTGAGGTACTAATTTTCTGTTCTGTAGCTTCATTTATACATGGAAGTGTTTGCTTTATATTCCAGAGTGAATCTGTGTTGGTCTCAGTGTGATCCTATTTTAAGATGTCACCCTGTTAGCTACACAGTTATCTGAGTGTCATTTATTAAATACTTTGCTGGGTAATTATTTTCTCCACTAATTTTTTTTCACTGATTTAAAATTCCAAATTCATTCTTTCCTTCCTTCTTTCCTCCCTGCCTTCTTCCCTTCTTTCTTTCCTTCCTTTTCTTCCTTTTCTCTTCTTTCTCTTATTTTCCTCCCTTCCCTTCCCTCCCCCCCCTCCCTCCCTTCCTCCTTCCTTCCTTCATTCCTTCCTTCCCTCTTTCCTTCCTTCCTTCCAAGCTGGAGTTTTGCTTTTGTTGCCCAGGCTGGAGTGCAATGGCTCTATCTCAGCTCACTGCAGCCTCTGCCTCCCAGGTTCAAGTGATTCTCCTGCCTAGCCTCCCAAGTACCTGGGGTTACAGGCATGCACCAACATGCTCAGCGAAGTTTGCATTTTTAGTAGAAACAGGGTTTTACCATGTTGATCAGGCTTGTCTCAAACTCCTGACCTCAGCCTGTCCACCTGCCTTGGCCTCCCAAAGTTCTGGATTACAGGCATGAGCCACCATGCCTGACCTCCAATTACTTCCTATATTAAATCACCTGGTAGGTGTATATCTATTTCTGGACATTCTGTTTTTTCTACTGATAGGCATGATTTCCTATGCCAAGTCCATAGTGCTTTAATTGAAATGACAATATGTTTTCACATCAAATGCAATCAAGTACCTTTCCTCACTCTCTATTTTCAAAATTTTCATCAAAGATGATAGGACTTTTGTATTCATTAAGAAGCACTTCAGCATCAGTTTAATAAATTTTAAGAAATAGCATTGGGAATGTGGGGGGTTGCATTTCATTTTTATAAAAAAGAGTAGAAAAAATTATTTTATTATTTAATAGGCCATTAGGAGACAAGTTGACAGGGGGATTTTTGAAAGCCAATTTTGTCTGTTCTTAATATCGTCTGACATGTGAAGGCAAATAGTAGGTTTTGCATTACTCAGAATTAATATGAGGTTTATGTTCCCATTAATACTGAAAAGTGGGCACCATACACACACCTGTACATATACACATATGAGTATTCAGATATTTAGCAAGCTTTAACCGGTATGATGGTATGCACTGGAATTGAAGAACCTCATGCCTTCACTGCAAGAGGACATGAAAAGTTCAGATTCTTGGCATCATTTCTCTGCCACATCTGCTTTCCTAGTACTAATCAAAATTGGGATACTATTGAAATAAGGTCCACAAATGAAATATCTGAGAGTGTTCCAATAGCTCTGTAATTTGGGCTGGAAACCCAGGCACACAGGCACATAAACACCTATGCCAAGAACTGTGCTCTTCAAAGTATTTTGACCATGACACGAGCTTGCTGGAATGTTTTCTGGTTCATATTCATGTGATAGTCTTTAAAATAACATCCTTGGCATATCAATTTGTTCTCTGATTTAAAAAATTCTGAAGCTTGTTCTTAGCTGTGCTTTTTTAGAAGGTGATAATTGTTACAATCTTTATTGTTGATTCTTGTTCAGAGCATTTGTTCTGTGGATTGGTTTGATATATTATTTGGTTCCATACCTCTGGTTTGGTCAGGTTAATAGGGATAATCATTAAATTGGACTTTTCTATTTAAAAGCTTGGAAACAAAACTTTTGACCTATAGTTGTAATAGTTAGAATTTGTGCAGACGTGGAATCGGGGAAAATTGATCTCAGATGCCCTGAGAGTTCAGGCTCCACCGTTGGCTCTTACTCTTGAATCTTTCTGAGGTCATTGATTTTCTTTTAAAAAGTAACTTGTATGAGCATTGTATGGAATTCATTATCCAGAAAATAATTTATGATGCCTATTTTCTGTTAATCGGCTGTGGATTATACATGGGCATTTCATTTACTGGAATGGTTGCTTCTGGATGTCATGGGAGTAAAACAGCAGAGAGCAACTTGAGGGGCACAGGAGTTTCAGTTTTGTGCACATGCTGCACTGTTCTGAAATAGATGCTGCCTTCACAACTGGACAGCTTTGTGATCAAATTGTAAATATATGAAATGACATTTGCAATGAATCCATGTAGTAGAGTTCAGGTCGACTGTGCATTAGGTTGTTTTGATGTCAGTTAAATTGGTGGCTGTAATAGTGTTGATGAATGGTAGTTTTGCTGCTCACATTTTCCAGAAAACCTTAGCCGTTCAAATGGAAAATGGATATTTCATTTATTTTTAAATTTGAAAATCTTGTGAGAAATAATTCACTTCAGCTTGAAAATTACTGTTGTGCATGTGGCTTGAGTTTTTATTTTTAAAAATTTATGTTAGACATACATTTCACTATTTTATTTTGTATTTTATTTTAAGCTCTGAGATACCTGTGCAGAATGTGTAGGTTTGGTACATAGGCATACACGTGCCACGGTGGTTTGCTGCACCTACCAACCCATCATCTAGGTTTTAAGCCCTGCATGCATTAAGTATCTGTCCTAATGCTCTCCCTCCTCTTGTCCTCTACCCGCTGACAGGCCCCGGTGTGTGATGTTCCCCTCCCTGTGTCCATGTGTTCTCATTGTTCAACCCTCACTTATATTTTAATGATCCTTTCAGTGTGAAATTATATACATACAGATATAGTTTGGATATTTGTCCCTGCCCAAATGTCATGTTAAATTATAATTCCCAATGCTAGAGGTGGGCCCAGTAAGAGGTGTTTGGGTCATGGGGGTGGATCCCAAATAGCTTTGTGCTATCTTAATGATAATGAGTTTTTTTGAGATTAGTGTGTGACACCCTCACCCACCTCTTGCTTCTGCTCTGGCCATGTGACAGTGTGACATACTTAATCCCCCTTGGCCTTTTTCCATGATTAAAAGCTCCTCCAAGGCCTCCACAGGAACTGAGCAGATGCCAGCACCATGCTTCCTATAAAGCCCACAGAACCATGAGCCAATTAAAACTGTTTTCCTTATAAATTACCCAGTCTCAGGTGTTGCTTTATAGCAATGCAAGAATTGGCTAATACAGAAAACTGGTACCAAGGAGTGGGGCAGTGCTATAAAGATACCTGGCAATGTTGAAGCAGCTTTGGAACTGGCTAACAGGCAGAGATTGGGAGAGTTTGGAAGACTCAGAATAAGAAAGGCAGATAAAGGAAAGTTCGTATCATCTTAGAGACTGGGCAAATAGCTATGACAAAAATGCTGATGGTGATATAAACAATGAAGGCCAGGCTGATGGGGTCTCAGATGGGAATGAGAAACTTATAGGAGCAAAGGTCATGCGTGTTATGCCTTAGCAAAGAGCTCGGTGTCTTTGTACCCCTTCCCTAGGTGCCCCTTCCCACAGATTCCAAAGATCTGTGGAACTCTGAACTTCAGAGAGATGATTTAGGGTACCTGGTAGAAGAAATTTCGAATCAGCAAAGCATTCAAGATGTGGCCTGGCTGCTTTGTATAGCCTGTGTTCAGATATGGGAGCAAATAAATGACTTAAAGTGGAAATGTATATTTAAACAGGGGGCAATGAATACAAGTTTAAAAAATTTGCAGCCTGGCCAAATGGCAGAGAAAAAAGAAAGCTTTTTCAGAAGAGGAATTCAAGCAGTCTGTGGAGCAGCTACTTGCTAGAGAAATTTGCATGACTAAAAGGGAGCCCAGTGCTAATATTCCAAGACAATGTGGAAAAGGCCTTGATGGCATTTCAGAGACCTTCATGGCAGACCCTCCCATCACAGACCCAGAATCCTAGAAGGAGAAGATGGTTTCATGGGCCAGGCCCAGGGCCCCATGCCCTGCCATCCTCAGGGCACTGCTTTCCATATCCTGGCTTCTCCAGCTCCATCCTTGACTCGAAAGTATCCAGGTAGAGCTCAGGCCACTGCTCCAAAGGGTGCAAGCCATAAACCTTGACAGCTTCCATGTGGTATTAAGTCTGTAGGTGAGCAGAATGCAAGAATGAAGAATGCTTGATAGCCTCCACCTAGATTTCAGAGTATGTATGAGAACACCTGGCTGTTCAGGCAGAAGTCTGCTGCAGGTGCAGAGCCCTCACAGAAAACCTCTGTTGGGCAGTGCCAAGGGAAATATGGCTTGAAACCCCACACAGAGTCTCCAATGGCACACTGCTTAATGGAGCTGTGAGAAGGGTTCACTACCCTCCAGACTCTGAGATTGTTGATCTACCAGCAATTTACCCTCAGCATGAAAAAACCACAGACAGTCAGCTCCAGCTCCTGAGGGCAGACTTGGGGTCTGCTCCCTGCAATGCCACAGAGGTAAAGCTGCCCAAGGCCTTGGGAAATCACCCCTTGCAGCAGTGTGCCCTGGACGTGGTATAGAGTCAGAGGACTCTTTTTTGGAGCTTTAAGGTATACTGACTGTCCTGCTGGGTGTCAAACTTGAATGAGACATGTAGTCCCTTTGTTTTAGCCAACTTCTCCCTCTTGGAATGAAAAAGTTTGCTCAATACCCACATCTCCATTGTATCTTGGAACCTACAAACTTGTTTTTTATTTTCCCAGCTCGTAAGTGGTGTTAAAACACATGCTCTGAATGAAGAGACCCCCTAAACAGGCTTTGTGTGAACAACATGGCTGTTTATTCACCTGGGTGCAGGCGGGCTGTGTCCAAAAAGAGAGTCAGCACAGGGCAGTGGGATAGGAGTTGGTTTTATAGGTTTGAGATGGGGTAGGCAGTGGAAACTTACAGAAGTCCCAGTTTAGGGCAGTTTTTTTGCAAGCTGGGAGGGTGTCATAGGGTCTGGAGTCAAGGTCAGTTATAAAGTCCAATTGCCTTATCAGTTGAGGTGAGAATAAGGAACAACAGAAGAATGTCTCAGGTTAATTATGCACTGCAGGGGTTGATCATTCTTCCTCTTTTCGTGGTTTCGTGGTCTCCCAGTTACTTCAGATTTTCTAATTTGAGGAGGCCATCCAGAGGTGTTCGTGTGGGTCACAAGGGTTGCCATGGCATCCAAGGTGCTGTCAGTCAGCCTAAAAGACCTTACATTCCTGTCTTTTTATATTAGTAATATAAAGAAAAAAGAAATGAAGAGTGGAGGGCAGTGGAATATTAGGAGGGCTGGCACAGAGGGGTGACAGGGTGATGTTTCTCAGGGCTTCTTGAAGCAGGACTGTGGGCAGCAGAGAAACCTAAAAATGGGAAAGAATTTAGACTGCTGGGAAATCTCAGGGCAAGGGGTGATATTGTGGGGTTGTTAGAAGGAGCATTTGTTGTTTTGACTGGTTATTGCTTGTATATGATTGTAAGAATTGAGAGATTAATTGGAAAACATAGGGTTTGAATAAGAGAAGGAGAAAGATAGGTATCAGAGGACTAAGGATTGGAAGAAGCCATGACACCCAGTTAGAGTGTGTCCAGCCAGTCCAGCCGGTCCAGCCAGGTCCCGAATAACCATTTGCCAGATTGGTGAGCTTTTTGCCTCTGTCTTTTTGACTATTGATGGCATCATCTATGAGGTTGGACTGGTTTACATAACAACAACATTCTTTACTTAGGAATAGGCAAAGACCTCCCTTTACAGCAGTCAGTAAATCAAGACCTCTGTGGTTTCAGAGGACAACTGCAGGTAGGGAATTTACTTGAGCTTGAAGAAGGGACAGTGATTGAATAAATTCTGCAATGCTAGCTGAGAAATCTTTAGAGGAGGGTATGGGAGGCAAGGATTGAAGTGGCAAGGGCTGCTATGCCTGTGCCAAGTGCAGTAGTAATTCCTAACCCACAAGTAAGGGGGTCCACAGAATAACCTGCTTGTGTCGTGTGGGGACCACAAGGACAGGGAGGCTTTCGACTCTGTTGGCAATCTTAATTCGGGGAGTAAGGAAAACTACGGAACAAGTGCCTGTGCAGTTGGTAGGAAGGCAGATGTAAGAAGAAGAACCACAGAGGAAAAAAGTCCTTGGCTTAGACAGAACTGGAAGTGTAAACTGAAAAGATGAGAAAGTGTTCTTGGGGGGCTCGGGTGTTGCACCCAGATACCAAAGGAACCAGCAAGGGCTGCAGCTGTTAAAGGTTGTAGCGGGGCATGGTAGGGTAACTGTGTGGAGGGAGAGCTTTTGTTTGCAGGGTGTATGAGGAAGCATGTGGTATCTGTAACCACCCACTTTCATTAAGAATATTGGGTATGAGCAGAGAATGGGAGAGAGATTAAGAGTGAGTATAAAAGAAAGGAAAAGGACTTTATCAGGGTGGAAGAATTGAAGAGTTCCCTGCCACCGAAGATTATCCACTCTAAGAGAGAATTAAGGGTGGCAGCCTGAGGGTAAAACCATGAAATATCAGCTGTAATTGCCTGGAGGAAATGTGTAAACCAGCAACGCACACAAAAGCAGGGTGTGTAAAAGTAAAGGAGTACACTGAATTTGAGCAGAGTTAGACGGAAAATCATAGAAACAGAGACTTTCCGAGGTGTGCTTTAAATAGCAGGGGCAACGGCGTTACATAGTGCTGTTAGGAAAAGGATGCCTAATGAAAATAAAAGGTGTGTTATGTTTATATAGGTTACTCTTCCACTTGGAGGATATGGGTGAGTTTAAGAGAAGTGGAGGAAAGTACTTCCAACTTCCAGGAGGAGGTGGGGGAGTCAGGTCAATTGTCTGATGGACACAGCTTTATCCTGGAATGACAGACCCACCAGGAAAGGTCTTGTAGACAGACAGTGGTTGGGGTGCTATCGACGACCAGGAAGGGATGTGTCCACCAAGGTTGCAGAGACTGAGAGGTTAGGCTTTTAGGTAGGACTGACCTTCTGGCTGGGGTGTTTTCATATGGCCTGGTATCCGGAGTGGGTAAGAGGAAATTAGCAGCATGGTGGATTTCATGTCTGGCCTGCCGGAGGACTGGAAGATAGTCACCAAGAGGACGGGTGTCTGGGACAAGGTTAGGCACAAGCAGAAAGGTGCGGCCATATAGGAGCTGAAAGGGGCTATACCCTGTGGGTTCTTTAGGAGTGGTTCGAATCCTGAGTCCTCTGCAGTGGATAACACCAGCCTTGGCTGGGAGGAGAGCGGACTTAAGGATGACCTTTATTAAGGGGGCATAGAGGACGCCTGCGTGGTGAGAAAACCTCTTTCTGCCCATATGGAAGCATGGTGGTGCAGGATGTGGAAGGCATATTTAGAGTCAGTATAGATATTAACATGTAGTCCTTGGGTAAGAGTAAGAGCACAGGTTACGGCAGTCAGTTCAGCTTGCTGAGAAGTGGTGGAAGAGGGGAGTGTGGCAGCCTCAGTAATAGATGAGTGGAATGCAATAGCATAGGCAGCTTTGGCCAGCGCCAACCGACTGGGCTTGGAGCAACTGCCATTAAAATAAACCATGTGTGGTCTGGGTCTGGAGTAGGAAAAAGAGAAATGTGGTGAAATGGGGAGGATGCTGTGTAGATTAGGAAGATACAATCACGGGGTTCAGGGTTTGTGTAAGGGATTAAGTGAGAAGCTGGGCTGAAGTCAGCAATGAGCAGGGTTCACTGTGGGTGTTTCAATGAATAGCGCATAGAGTTGGAGGAGGTGAGGGGCGGAAAGTATGTCGCAAGGTGAGAAGAGGAAACTAAACTTTGGAAGTTGCAAGAGCTATAGAGGGTAACTGAGGACCGCCTGTGATTTTGAGGGATTCTAAGAGTATCAGGGTAGCAGCTGTTGCCATGCATAGACGTGAGGGCCAGCCCAGGACTGTGTGGTTAAAAGCCAGGACTGTGAGGACTGCTTGGATAAAAAGGCTGCAGGCCATGGTCCTGGCTGCTGTGTAAGAACAGGCCATGGTCCTGGCTGCTGTGTAAGAATTCCGATGGCACAGCCTTTTATTTCTGCTATGCAGAGAGAGAAGGACTGAGAGGAGTTGGGGCGTGCTAAAGTAGGAGCAGTCTCTAAGGCCTTCTCTAGAGAACGGAAAGAAGAATGGGGGAAGGATTTTTGGTCTCTGGGGTCCACTAAGCTTCCAAGTTCATAAAGCGGTTTGGTTGGGGGGGCAAAACTTGGTATCCAGAGGTATCCTGCAATGCCTGGGAAGGAGAGAAGCTGTGTTTAGTGGATGGGGTTTGGGAAATTAACTGGGTATCGTTGGCAGGGAGAGTGTGTGTGTGCTGGTGAAAGATTATAACAGATGGGGAAGATATTTGGGCTTTAGAAAAAAGCATTTTTGAGGTTAAGATCAGAATAGTGAGTTGTCAAAGGGGTATGGAAGATGGGGAGTATAGGGGTTCGGTACAACTGGGAAGATGGGAAGTGCGATTTGTCTCATTTGTTTGTTTGTTTTTGGACAGGTCGTGTGGGGAACTGTGAGGAGCGTTAGTGGGAACTAAAAGGTCATGTTGTAGTAAGCGAGTTATAACAGGCTTCAGGCTTGTTAAGGCTTGTGCTGGGATGGGGTGCTGGCGCTGGGCAGGATAAGGGTGTTTAGGTTTTAAGGGGATGGTGAGGGGTGAATGACTTGCAGGAAGGGATGGGGAGGTGGTGTCCCACTCCCTAGGGTTAAGGTAGGGGACATAAGAGGAGCTAGTGAGGGAGGTACAGGTTCGGGGAGGAGGGCGGCAGTGAGGTGTGGCTGTAGCCCAGGAACAGTTAAGGAGGCAGACGATTTTGCTAGGATATCTCGGCCTAACAGGGGAACTGGATACGTGGGATGATTAGAAAAGAATGTGGAGAGGAGTGCTGGCCTAGTTGACACCAGACGTGGGGAGTTTTGAGAGGCCTGGAGGCCTCACCGTCAATTCCCACAACAGTTATGGAGGCCAAGGAGACAGGTCCTTGGAAAGAAGGCAGCGTGGAGTGGGTGGCCCCTGAATTGATAGGGGATGGACTTGCCCTTCACTGTAAGAGTTACCCAAAGCTCAGCATCCGTGATGGTCCAGGGGGTTTCTGAGGAATTTGGGCAGCGTCAGTGTTCAGCTGCCGAGCCGAGGAGATCTGGGAAGGATTTGGCCCTGGAGCTCTGGGTTGGAGCTCCAGGAGGTCTGGGAGCAGTGACGTGAGTGGCACAGTCCATCTTTCACTGGAGGCCCAGCACAGATGGGGCAGGGCTTAGGAGGCTGTGGGCATTCCTTGGCCCAGTGGCCAGGTTTCCGACACTTGAAGGAAGTCCCTAGTGGGGCAGCCGTAAGCTGCAGTCGGGGTGCTTTGAAGTCTTTGTGAGTTGAGGGTATGGCTGGGGTTTGTCTAAGAGCAGAGGCAAGCATCTGTAGTTCTGAGATGTGCTGCTGCTGGGCAGCTTCTTCCCTACTACTGAGCACCTTGAAGGTGAGGTTGATTAATTCCTGTTGTGGGGTTTGAGGGCCAGATTCCAATTTCTGTAGCTTTTCTAATGTCAGCGGCTGATTGGGTGATAAAATGCTTATTAAGCATTCTTCAGGGGTGAGAGTAGAAGTAAGGATGACATTTAAGTCACTCCAGGTGAGATTATAGGACTGGGTTACGTACGGGAATTCTTGTATATATTTAGTAGGATCCGATGAAAGAGAGCCTAACTGTTGGCCGATTTGGGAAAGGTCAGATAAAGAGAAAGGCATGTGCACCCTAACTATGCCTCTGGCTCCAGCCACCTCTCGAAGGGGGCATTGTTGGGCAGGGGCAGAGGAGTCAGCCGCAGGACTAAACTGTACGCTGGACCAGGTACAAGGTGGAAGGTGACAGGAGGGGCATAAGGAGGTAAGTTGTGGGCAGAGGAAGAGGAAGGAGGCTCTGGGTGGAGGCTTGGTTAGGGCCTAGTTAGGGTCTGGTTCAGACAGGTGGGGAGGAGAAAGGTTAGAAGGGCAAATGGACAGGGAGGACTCTGAGTCACTGGCAGAGGCAGGAGCATAAAAAAAATTGCCTGGACATAGGGCACCCCAGACCATTTGCCCATTCGTTGACAAAAATTGTTTAGGTCTCTCAGAATAGAAAACTTGAAAGTGCCATTTTCTGGCCATTTGGAACCATTGACTAATTTGTATTAAGGCCAGGCTGCATTACAGAAAGAAATGGAGCATTTAGTTTTCAGATTGGGCCACAGTTAAAGAGGTTTTAAGTTTTTTAGGACACAGGGTATAGGCAAAGACAGAGGAATAGAGGGCAGAATATTGCCTGTGGCGAAGGAGATAAGTTTTAAGGAGAGAAGTAGAGTAGAGACGAGAAGGAGTGAGCAGCTACCAGGGTTTTCAGTAGGTGTCCCTGACCGGGTCCTGGGCTGTAACATGGGTGAGTGAGTAAGGTCGGCGTCCCGCAAATGACCAGACACCAAGGGACGACTCTTCCCAAGTCTGTAACCAACGTTGGAGTTTTTTAGTGAGAGGGAGAGACTTGTCTCCTTTGTCTTCTACTAAGAAGGAGAAAGATTTGAAGGAAACGAGAGAGAGAGAGAGAGAGAGAGAGGAGAGAGAGACTGAGACTTGTCTCCTTGAGATTTAAACGAAGAGAGAGTTGTCTCCTTTTCTCTAAAGGAAAAGAGAGGAAAAAGGGAGAGATTTGTCTTCTTTAAAGGAAAAGAGGGAGAGACTTGTCTCCTTTTTCTCTGAAGGAAAAGGGAGAGACTCGTCTCCTTTACTCTAAAGGAAAAGACAGAGAAAGAGGGAGAGAGACTGCCCGAAGATGGTGAGAGAGCTGTTTGGCACAGTAAGTGGGAGGTTCTGGTCTGGTCAGATGTGTTGAGGTCTCAGGTGGCTCTTTTCCCAGAGCGGGAGTGGGAACACGGGGTTGTTCTCCCCAAAGGAGTACGCCTGTTCTGAGTTTTCAGCACCAATTGTTAAAACACACACTCTGAATGAAGAGCCATCCTAAGCAGGCTTTGTGTGAGCAAGATGGCTGTTTATTTACCTGGGTACGGGCAGGCTGAGTCCAAAAAGAGTCAGCTCAGGGCAGTGGGATAGGAGTTGGTTTTATAGGTTTGGGGTAGGCAGTGGAGAGTTACAGAAGTTACAGTTGAGGGCTTTTTTTTTGCAGGCTGGGAGGGGGTTCTAGGGTCTGGAGTCAAGGTTGGTTACAAAGTCCAATTGCCTTCTCAATTGAGGCAAAAATAAGGAACAACAGAAGAACATCTCAAGTTAATTAGGCACCGCAGGGGTTGATCTGATCATTCTTCCTCTCTTTATGGTCTTCCAGTTACTTCAGATTTTCTAATTCCAAGAGGCCATCCAGAGGTGTATGTTCAGGTTATAGGCATAGCCTTGGTGTCCATGGAGCTGTCAGCCTAAAAGACCTTACAAGTGGAAAGGATTTGCTTTGTCTCAGATGAGACTTGATAGTGGCATGAGTTGCCACTTTGGGCTTCTGTTAGGAAGGCATGATTTTATTTTGTAATATAAGAAGGACATGAGAATTGGGAGGGGTCAGGGTAGTTATTTATCCCTGCCCAAATCTCATGTTGAATTTTAATCCCCAATGCTGGAGGTAATGTCTGGTGGGAGATGTTTGGATCAGGGGGCTGGATCCCTCATGACTTAGTTCTGTCTTCATGGTAGTGAGTTCTCGCAAGAGCTGGTCCTTTAAAAGTGTGTGGCATTTCCCCCTCAACTCTGTCTTGCTCCTGTTCTGGCCCCTTTGCCTTCTGCCATGATTGAATGATTCCTAAGGCCTCCCCAGAAGCCCACACCTTGCTTCCTATACAGCCCGCAGAACCATGAGCCAAGCAAACGTCTTTATAAATGACTCAGTCTCAGATATTTCTTTATAGCAATGCAAGAATAGCCTAATACACATGTACACATGTATTTATTAATATCATGTCATTACTGGAATTTAGAATGCAATAGACTCGAGTTTTCATGATGTGAAGTGTGGGAACTTTTTGTCAGAAGTCCTGAGTCTTGGAGGATCTATGAAAGTCTTATGATTTTCTACAAAAAGTGAGTAATAAGCATTAGGTGGGAAAATGATATATTCTTTGAAGCCTGTGAGATTGAACATAATGCAAAAAGAAAAAGGAACATGAGCAACTCTATGAAGAAAATTTTCACATTATTTAGAATTGACAAGAAAATTACAACAGAAAGAAATGGTGAAAACTACCTGTGACCGTGTTTGAATCTCTGTGCAAGCCATTTTGAAAAATACGGATTATTTGAGGCATTGACACATGCATTGAGATTTCCCTTTTGTGTAGAAACATAGAAAAGGGAAACCACAAAATATTTTTTATTTATTATGATAAAAACCACTGTGCTATAGGGAAGGAACATACACTTCAGAGTTGAACATTTGGATTAGAGGTTGGCTCAACCCCTTACTAGATGAACTCTGGATAAATCATCTAATATTTCTGAACAACAGTGACTCCTGAAAATGGAGGTTATAATATTGATTCATATTGTTAGTATGAGAATTCAATAAGATAAATTTGGTAATTACAGCACAGGAACCAAGGATAGAAACCTTAAAGTTGTAAAATTATTAAACATGAATATTTGATATAAACATGTAATTGTTAAAACCACCCATTTATTATAGTATATTTCATATGTGGTCTAATTAGTAACTTTTTAACATATATTAATTGAATAACTGATCAATAACATTGAACTCACAAGAGTTATATGTTATATACTATAGTATAATGAGAAGGATCAGTGACACTAGAGTTGAACTCACTTTAGATCAGGAGTACTGGGGTTTAAATTGTGATTCTCAATTTACTGTTAAATGTCTGTGTGGAGCTGGAGAAAATTATTTAATGTGTCTCTGCTTGTGAAATTGGACTTGCTTCAATAACCAGTTTCATCTCCTCCAGCTTGAAACAAGCATGAGACTGTGAGGAAGCCACAGTGGGCTATGATGAAATGACCACACTTGGAATGCAGGGAGGCACTGAGGTCATGTGGCAGATATCAGGAGGCTGGAGAGACCAATAGGTGAAACAGGAGAATTTTATTTAATGTGATTACAGGCTCAGTGGAATTGTTTCCTAAGACTGAGCAAAGGACAAAGAAAATGGGGTACCTTTTATACACCCAGGTTGACGCAGCAGCTGACAGATTTACAGAAGCCAGGACAAAGAACCGTTAATTTGTAACATGTCTTGTGATGCACATTACATTTGAAAAGTAACATTTTGAGAAACACATTTCATAATTTCTATCTGCTCCATGACCTTGTAGTTGGTTAGTAAGAAAAACAGGAATTTCTTGATTCCTGGGAACTTTGCTAAGAATGTGGAGAGGATAGTTAAGGCTGAATGTTTGCAGAAAGGCACTTAAATATTTCTGCTTAGGCAGAACTGAGGAGATAAGATATTAAATAATGTATGACACAGCAAACTTTATTATATAGTAAGTACAAATTATAAGGTTTTGTTTCAGTATTATTGCTATTTAATTTCCTTCTTCATTTTCGTCCTTCGTTGCTTTTCATTAATACTGTATAGGAAGCAACACCACTATTTTGAGCATTTTCTACTACTTGAAGGTATGTTAGTTTTGGCTTAAGTGATTTGGCATTTCTACTAGCTCATATATTAGTTTTAATTTAAGCACATTTACATTTTTATAGCTGAATGTCAAGGGGAAAGGCCCAGTTTATATGCAGTGTTGATTATGGAAACCTTCTTGGGGAGGTTTTCATGCCGTTACTGAATAATGAACAGTATGGTATGTTAGTTCACGGTGAACTTAGAACACTAAAGTAGAATTTTCAGGAGTCCTTTCTTGCCCTGACGGGCATGAAATGAACTTGCCTTAGCCCCTAGTGGCCCCTTTGTGACTGTGCCTGTCTTAGGTTGTCCCTCCTCTGAGGAATCTTACCCATCATTGGCTAACCAGCCATCTGCCTGGGGCCAACCAGGGCAACAGCTTGAAAGTTAAAAGGCTCTTGGGGACTCACCCACAGAGCATTGTGGATCCAGGCATGGTGCTATTATTTAAGTTGTTTCTTTTGTTGAGTTGCCTGCTTGGAAAAGATGGCATTAATACAGCTTCCTGGGTTTCCAACATATCACCCACTCAATTTAAGCTTATTTTACCCAGACAGTTGCCAATAGTTAAGTTTTACTAGATGAACACACTTTCCATAAGCCCATAAAAAACTTTACTATTATATATGTCATTTGGAAGTAGTTCTTCCAAATGACGTGTATATGGGGTATAGTCTGGTACTTAATGTCATTAATTGACTGGTGGTTTGCTTGATTACTACTGCTTTTATAGTTGACCAAATACTTTCAATTAGGATGGGTAAGTAAGGAAGTATTAGGCATTCTCCTAATATGGTTACTGCTCCATCAGGGTTTTAAAACCATTCTCCAAAGAGGGAATCTGGTGACCATACTTTCCATGTCTGAACTGGAAATGAGCTAGTTTTCACATCCTGGCTGTAATTTCCATGGCTGCTTCTTCATTATTATTAATTTCTAGGCAGCAGTTTGATAGGTTAAATTTTCCACATGCCCTTCCTTCTTGGGCTAAAAGACAATTTAATGTTTGTCTCTTTTGATAAATGGCATGTCTTATCTGTGTAGCTTGGATTGCTAGCAGATGTAATGCTCTTGCAGTTTCATTGGTTATGATTTCCAAGACGGTTTGCAACCTTACAATGTGGTTTATCATGTAAATGGGAGCGTGGTAGCCCCAAGAGCCATTTTGAGCCAGAGTGGCTGGTTTATAATGTGGAATAATTCTTTCAGGGGTCCAATTAATGCTTTTCCTGACTCCTATTTTTATACCTCCTCTGATATCTATACTACTTTTGACTCAATTCATATTTTAAACCAGGTCACAGCATGGAATTGGGGTCATAACATACATAAGGTTGCTCATTGCCTGGGTCACAAACTGAATACATTGTGTGATTATAAGTACAAGCCCCTAGCTGAATCCTTGTACGCTTATAATATGTTTGATACAGCAAGGTCTTAACTACTGTATTCCCAATTAAGGTAGTCTCCAGGCAGTAAGTACATTCTTCTACTGGTTGCCCTTCCATTAGAATAAAAATTAACATTTCTATACCACTACTCAGGGGCAATGTGAATCTTTCCTTGGACATAGGGTTCACAAAGATGACAGCATAGTAATAGAATAGTTAACAATACTAAGATAGCAATTAGACTTAAAATTTCAGTCCACATTTACTTTTGATGACTCCTTAAGCTCCACCATGCATGGACTTATTATACATGTCATTTGGAAGTAGTTCTTCCAGATGACATGTATATGGGGTATAGTCTGGTACTGGGTATGGACTGGTCAGCCTCCGGTGGTGTGACTAGAGTAGGGCTGTTGCCTTTGTTGACAGTGTGGTCTCATTTTAGGATTAGCCTGGTTGGGTGTTCAGGATTTTACTTACTGGTCTACTTCTGCTGGGCTGCTGTGGGTTTTATCTGGCTGTAATGAATGCAGGGCACAATGCCTGCAACCTTAACAGAAGTCAGGATGGACAAAATTACAATATGGGGCCCATCCCAAGTTGGTCCTAAGGTAATTCGGTTCCACTTTGCAACCCAAACTGTGTCTCCATGTTGGAAGGAATGTACTGGGGCTGAGGCTGATAGGTAGTTTTTCTTGAACCCAGCCTCATATTTCTTCCATAGTCATGCCGAAGGCCTGCATTTGTCTTCTGGGTTTTTTACACTTGTCCCTTGGGCAGTTAGGAGCATTCTTTACTTGCATATGCTTTCATGTACATGCAGCATAGCAAAAACATACTTTGAGTCTATATACATATTGGCTCTTTTACCTTTTGTTAGCAGCTGTGCCTCTGTTAGTGCTGTTTAGCTCTGCTCTTTGGGTTGATATTGCTGTTGGCAGGCTTTGGGTTTTTACTATTGAATTTAAAGTTGCAACTGCATATCCAGCCCACCTGACTCTTTGTCACAAAGCTGGTACCATTTCTGTTTAACATCAGGATTTTGGAGGCGTTGATCTGTAAGCTCCTTTTTGCTTGAAAATACTTTATTGTCTCTATACAGTTATGCAGGGGAGCTCCTGGCTCCGGTGTGAACAGGGTCGCAGGGCTAAGGGTGTTTCCAGTGTTTAAGTGAGGATTTTTACATAAAAGTCCCTGGTGTTGGGTTATTCTGGAATTGGACAGCCAGTGATGCTCTCTTTGATCCATTAATGTTAGGATGGAGTGCAATACCTATACAGTTAACTGCTGTGCCAAAGTTAATTTATTGGCTTCCTGTATGAGCATGGCTGTAGCGGCAAGTGCCTTGAAGCAGGGCGGCCATCCCCAAGCCAGGTAGTCCAACTGCTTAGATATGTAGGCTATTAGGTGGTGCCACAAGCCTAAAATTTGGGTCAGGACGCTGATGGCCATTCCTTTTTACTCATGGACATACAGAAAGGTTTTAGTTATGTCTGGTAATTTTAAGGAAGGGGCCTCAACTAGAGCTGTTTTGATTGCATTGAATGCTTTTTTGTTGCTCAGGCCCCCACTTGAAGGGTTCCTTCCCCTACCTGCTTCATATAATAGTTTTGCCATTAGTGAGAAATTCAGACTTGTTGAGAAATTAGGGTTAAAATCTTTCTTACAGTTGACCTCCTTGTATGTACTACCTAGCATGTGCTGTCTGTGGCTTATGACAAATCCTAAGCACGTGACTTTTTTGCAGCAAATCTGGGCTTTCTTTCTGGATAATTTATACCCTGGCTTCCACAGAAGGTGGTGGAGGTCTTGGGTTCCTTTATGGCAATCTTCTATGGTGGGCGCTCCTAGGAGGTCACCCACATATTTCAGAAGGACACAGTCCTTACTTGGTAGGGTATAAGAATTAAGGTCTGATGCTAGGGCCTCACTGGAAATCATGCATGAGTTCTTGAACCCTTGGGGACACCCGGTCCAAGTATACTAAAGATTTCCCCATTGAAAGGCAAAGAGAGGTTCACTGACTGGCGTGAGTTGTTGGCAGAAGAAAGAATCCTTAAAGTCTAAAGCAGTGAACAGTACTGCATTTGGAGGGCACTGGGGAGAGTAGAGTTTATGGGTTTGGCACTTCTGGGTGGATAGTTGTTATTGCTTGGTTTACTGCATGTAAGTCCTGCACTTGTCTATAATCCTTGGATGTGGGTATTGGTCTTATTTTATAACTGACAAGAATTGGGTATTCCATGGTGACTGACATGGCACCAAAATGCTATGTTTTTGTAGCAGTAAGCAGCTAGACAAGGTTGCAGCCACTTAGAGTACATCTGGGCTACAATGAACCACAAATTAATGTATGGAAACTGATTTGGATACCCTGGCTATTCTTTCATTCCAATAACCACCCTAAACAATTGGCCAACAGTTTCACTGTTTATAGTTCCCTTGGCCAGCCATCCAACTCCAAAGGTGGGACATTTTAATTCACACAGGGTCCTTAGCTTCTCTGGAGACAATTTAACTCTATAGTCCCCTGAGAAGCCTCTTTTAAAGGTTTTTAACATGCACTGCAGTGGGATGGGTTTTGACTGCTTCCCTCCCGTCCTCCCACATGACACACAACCACTCGCACTTTCACTTTGGACCAGTTAAACCATCCCCTTTATCTCAGTAGGAGGGGGTGTTTCAGGCACCACTTGGCATTGGAGAGTTTCTTACCCCTCCCCACAACACCTAGATTGTGGGGCACCTCCTTAAGCCATATGCAGATCTCCCCTATTAGCAGCTGGCCCCACACTTGGCTTAGAGCATACAACCCATGCTGAGACCCCTGTGGCTCCCACACATCACTCCCCATGTTGGCTCCTCCTGGAGTCACCTCCTTTATACACTTTGACACCTTCCTGTTAACTCTATGCTGTCTTTGAAACCCGGCTTAAGGAATCATCCCTGTTTCATGTGTTGGTGAGAATGTAATTTCATTCAAATCATCCAGCCACTCTGGCCTCCCCCAGTCTTTCTGGGTTGGATTAATAGTCACATACTGGGAGTTGATCAGACCCCCTCTTCCACCCTCATGGGCAGGCTTTTTGTTTTCTTTTCCCTAAATGCCTTACCATAAATTATTGAAGTATGTTGGTCCTGGAGATTGTCCTGTAACCCCTTAGGTTCCATTGCACTATCAGGGAGGGGTACCAGGTTGTCAGAGGACCACTCCCTTCTTGGGCACAGGTTGTCCTGATGGCACTCCTGAGGTCATGGGTTTCCCCCAGTTTGGGTCCCCAAACCTGCAGGCAAAGGAGACAGTAAACCTGTTGTCTCTGCTCCTGGATGGCTTACCAAAATATGTTGCAGATAACAGGAGGATTTGATTTAATGTAATCATTACTGGCTCCTTGGAATTGTTTCCTAAGACTGAGCAAAGTACAAAGAAAATGGGGTAGCTTTTGTACACCAAGGATGGCTCAGCAGCTAACAGGTTTAAAGAAGCCAGAACAAAGAACAGTTAATTAATTTGTCACATGTCTTGTGATGTACATTACATTTGAGAAACATTTTGCGTTTTCTATTGCTCGGTGACCTTGCAGTTGGTTAGCAAGAAAAACAGGAATTTCTAAATGCCTGGGAACCTTCCTAAGAATGTGGGGAGCATAGATAAGGCTGAATGGTTTGTAGAAAGGCACTTCAATATTTCTGTTTAAGCAGAGCCGAGGAGGAGATATTAAACAATATGGGCCGGGCGCGGTGGCTCAAGCCTGTAATCCCAGCACTTTGGGAGGCGGAGGCGGGTGGATCATGAGGTCAAGAGATCGAGACCATCCTGGTCAACATGGTGAAACCCCATCTCTACTGAAAATACAAAAAATTAGCTGGGCATGGTGGTGCGTGCCTGTAATCCCAGCTACTCAGGAGGCTGAGGCAGGAGAATTGCCTGAACCCAGGAGGCGGAGGTTGCGGTGAGCCGAGTTCGCGCCATTACACTCCAGCCTGGGTAACAACAGCGAAACTCCTTCTCAAATAAAAAGACAATGTGCAACACAGCAAACTTTATAGTAAGTAAATTTTAAGTTTTTATTTTACTATTATTGCAACTATTTAATTTCCTTCTTTAGTCAAAGGATGGGGGTTTGAAGCACAAAGAAACGGAGAGCATCTGGTCATAATTTGTACATGGTGGAAAAACTTCGGTATAAGAGAGTATCATGCTATCTCCTGTCTTGTGTGCAGGCCTGGTAATAACATTGCCGTGCACCTTGTTTGCTGATACTCTCAGACAGGTCAAGAGGTGCATACATGGGTCCATTCATTCCACAGACTGATTTTATTGACCTCCTGTTCTGTGCCAAGCACCGGGCTTAGACCTGGCAGAGGCTCAGCAAGAGAGATGAGGTTGAAAATCAGTTAACCTCTGAAAGCCTTTGTGGATTTTGTCATGCTGTACCTCTTTATTAGCAATTTTATTACACCCATCCACTTGTCTTAACTAGAATCTCATACTTTGCCTAACCAAAGACATTACAGGTAATAATTTCTGTTAATAACTCAGACACTTCATTGTATGCATTTCTGAGGCCAGAGGAATTTTGGAGAAATGAGCTTAAATTAGAGTTTCCAGTTTTCTGTGTAGCTCAGTTTTCTGTTCTCCCCATACAGTTACCACAATGGGTAAATTTCCTTTATGAGCAGCCTTCAATCTGTCTGGAATCAACAGAACTATGTGACAAACATGATTGTGTTCTGTGATTTTAAAACAGGTGATTATTGTTTCACTAAAGCTACTACACTCTTGTCTTTCTCTATTTGAAATTTCTGAGAAATTGGGATGAATTATTGTAAGGAATCCATGATTACTCAAGAATTAAAGGACCCCCCAGCGTCCACTTCAAAATACACTGAGTCAATTCATTTTACCTGTGTGCATAATGAATTCTCGTTGGCTGCAGGGTCTGTTCAAATGCATAATGGAAAAATCAGAAATGGAGTTCTGATTTTAGTTTTGACACTGATTCACTATATCTTCATATGTAAGCCTTCTCATTCTCTGACCATGTTGAGCTTTAAATAGAGCTAAAGATCAGATTTTTATAGGGTTATTTGAATGAATCTAAATCTGTTTTAAATCATTACTGGAGGTCAGATATTGAAATACTTCATGCCATTAGCTATTGTAGTAGAAAAGTTAATGAAACGGAGTTTAAGCACCAAGAGAACTGTATAGGATGCTATAACCAGAAGCCCTTGGAAGAGGGGACAGCCCTGTGCTGCCTTGAATTGCCTTTTAGCAATTTCTGTAATATAGTTGGAAAGTTGGCCTTTTAACATTTTTAATTTAAATGACTGAACAGTCATTGGCCAATGTACATATAGTTTATTTAGTGCTCTTAGAAAGACTCTACCTCTAAGGTGTAGAAACTGCTCTTCAGTCATTTTCATTTATGATGAGCGAGATTTTATGATTTCTGCCACTTGTATTTTATCACCAGGGAGTCTAGTTTCTAAGCTTTAATACTTTTGATATATCAGTGCTGTTTACTTTATTCCTAATTTCCCTCATATATTTTAAGAAATACTTATGAGATATTTTGTGGGCTATATATCTACTATCTATTATCTTCCTATCAATCTGATTGATCTATATATTATTTTTATCCTATCATCTTATCTCTGTCTATCTTATCTCTCTATATATCTATTTGTCTGTTGATCATTTTCCTCTGTATATGTCTATCCATCTATGTATCTGTCATCTATCTACCTACCTTTCTTTCTTTGGCCTGGTTCCATTTATCTGTGTATGTACCTACCTATCCAATCTAGTAATGTAGTTATCTATCTGTCTGTCTCCCAACCAACCAGCCTAGTTATCTATCTACCTACCTAATCTACTGATCCAGTTATCTAATTTCTGTCTTCCTCTCTATGTATGTTCCTTTCTATCATTTATCACTATATATCTTTCTCTTTGAAATTTAATGATAGACACATTATTCGCTTATTTATGAAATGAGGATTTCTAGGTCTGTTTCGGGTTCTAGTCCAGGTACATCTGTTTGTTTACTTTTTCCATTAAATGAAAACTTACTCTGACTCCCTGGAGAAGGAAGCATGGGCAAAATCCTCCAGCCATGTTTTCCAGTGCACATACAGTAAACTTGTTTTCAAAGTTTTTCTCTAATTTTCTCTCATCTACATTTCTTATACCCTGGGTATAAAACAAAAAAGAAAAACATTTTTGGTCCTTGATTCTGAAACTAAGCCCCTAAACTTGTCTTTACTGCTTACTTTATTGAGATTTTAAGTTGGAAATCATGCTGGTTATTTCTAAATAATCAGAATCATGTTTTCTGAAAGAATCAAAGCATTTCTTGCAAAACCATAAGGATTTGTAACAGCCAACTGTGAGGCAATGCAGGGGATGTTTTTATTCACGGTGCCTAGTTTGCTTACTGTGGTCACCCTTCTTATAAACCTTTCACCTTTAGATCATATATTTATTTCTTCTTTATTTTTTGTGTGTACTATTCTTATTAATTGTATTAATCCACTTTCACGCTGCTAGAAATACCTACCAGAGAGTGGGTGATTTATAACAGACTCACAGTTCTGTAAGTTGTATAGGAAGCATCGCTGGGAGGCCTCCGGAAACAGAATCATGATGTAAAGTGAAGGGAAAGCAAGCCCCTTCCTCTCATGTCAGCAGGGGAGAGAGAGCTAGAAGGGGGACGTCACATGCTTTTAAATCATCAGATCTCCTGAGAACTCACTATCATGATAATAGCTGCCCTTGTGATCCACTCACCTCCCACCAGACCCCTCCAATTCAACATGAGATTTCGGGAGGTACACAGAGCCAAATCATATCATTAATATGTAGCCAAACTTCAGATCAGATTTTTGAGAATGTTTCAGGCCTCAAAAGTTCATGTTGTTGAAAACACATTCACTAACCTGTGTCTTCTAAGAGGCAGTTTGAGCTGTTGCTTCCAACTTCATTTCTTCACCTGTGAACAAAAGAGGATAAAAATTGGAAAGTATTGATTGACAGCTGTGCACCAAGACTTAATGTTCCCTAACTTCATCCTAATGACCATGCTCTTGGCATTAAGTTATTATTTTTCAAAGAGTACCATCAGTGGTGTTAAGTACATTAACAAGGTTGTGTAATCATCAATATTATCTCTGAGACTATTGTAATTTGCAAAACTGAAACTGTACATATTAAGCAAGTCCGCATTTCCCCTCCTACAGCCCCTAGAAGCCACCATTTTACTTTGTTTCTCTGAATTCGACTACTCTAGGACCCTCACATAAGTAGAATCACATAGCATTTGTATTTTGACAATTTGGTTTTTCATAATGTCTTCAAGATCATCATGTTGTAGCATGTGGTGTGTCAGAATTCCCTTCCTTTTTAAGACTAATAACCCACTGTGTGTAGCGGCCACGTTTCATTTATTCATTCATCCTTTGACACTGGGTTGCTTTCATATTTAAGCTATTGTGAATAATGCTACTACAGACATAAGCGTACACATTTTTAATTCTTTTGTGTATTTAGCCAGAAGTGCAATTTCTGCATCATATGAAATTCTATTTTTAATTTTTTGAGAAACCACCATAGGTAATCAACAGTGGCTGTGTCATTTTATAGTCCTACAACAATACACAAGGGTTCTAATTTATCACATCTTTGAAAAACTCATTTTCTAGTTTGTGCTGTCATTTTTATCATTCTTATTTTGCAGAAGGTAAAACTGAAGTTAAAATAGGTTAAGCCATTTGCTCATTATCAGAAACAACATGGGCTTCTGAGGTTGACTAGTTTAAGAAAGCATGCTCAAAAAGCTCACTTATCAGGGCAGATGAGAATAGGCTCAAAAATTTAGTTTCCCATAGAAATCAGCCACAAATAATGTGCATAAAAGCCTTTGGTAAGTTCTTATGATACGAGAATAAATCCTCTGTGAGCCTCAGACACTTGGGTTCGATAGGTCAGTGATTTCTGGTGCCTTAGACACATGGCAGTGCAACTTTATGTTCCACCAGCTTTCTTTCTCCAGTAATTTGCTTTTTATTCAACAGAAATTTGTTTTATATTTCTTAAAAAAGACAATTAAAAAAAAATGTTTGTACCCGTCCCTTTTAAACAACACTCTAAAAGCCAGTGGATAAAAATCAGTTACTTGAACAGCCAATTCACCCCTGAGTAAATGTTCTAGAAGCTTTATTTGCCAAGCCAGAGCCTTTCACTATAGTAATTAGCTGATTATTTGCCAACCCTACTTTGCTGCCATCTTTTTTATAGCTTTTTTATGTGTTTCAAATTCATAAAGGATTTTTCCCTTGGGTTATGATGTTCTAGATATTGTCTTTTATTATTATACTTTAAGTTTTGGGGTACATGTGCAGAATGTGCAGGTTACATAGGTATACACAGGCCAGGGTGGTTTGCTGCATCCATCACCCCATCATCTGCATTAGGAATTTCTCCTAATCTTATCCCTCCCCAATCCCCGCAGCCCTTCTCTTCCCTCCTCTAGCCAACCATCTACTTGATAGGCACTGGTGTGTCATGTTCCCCACCTGGTGTCCATGTGTTCTCATTGTTCAACACCCACTTATGAGTGAGAAAATGCAGTGTTTGTTTTTTTTTGTTGTGTCAGTTTGCTGAGAATAATGGTTTCCAGCTTCATCCATGTCCCTGCAAAGGACATGAACTCATCCTTTTTTTATGGCTGTGTAGTATTCCATGGTGTATAGATGCCACATTTTCTTTATCCTGTCAATCATTGATGGGCATTTGGGTTGGTTCCAAGTCTTTGCTATAGTAAACACTGCCACAGTGAACATATGGGTGCATGTGTTTTTATAATATAATGATTTCTAATCCTTTGGGTGTATATCCAGTAATAGGATTGCTGGGCCAAATGGTATTTCTAGATCCTTGAGGAATCACCACACTATCTTCTACAATGGTTGAACTAATTTACGTTCCCACCAACAGTGTAAAAGTGTCCACTCCAGCATCAGTTGTCTCTTGATTTTTTTATGAACACCATTCTAATTGGCATGAGATGGTATCTCAATGTGGTTTTGATTTGCATTTCTCTAATGACTAGAGATGATGAGCATTTTTTCAGAATTTTTTGGCTACATAAATGTATTCTTTCGAAAAGTGTGTGTTCATATCCTTCACCTACTTTTTTTCCTTGATGGGGATTTTTTATTCTTGTAGATTTGTTTGTCTGTGGATCCCATATCCTTCAGCCATTTTTTATGGTTTTCTTTTCTTGTAAATTTATTTAAGTTATTTGTAGACTCTGTATATTAGCCCTTTGTCAGATGAGTAGATTGCAAAAACTTTTTCCCATTCTGTTGGTTGCCAATTCACTCTAATGACAATTTCTTTTGCTGTGCAGAAGCTCTTTAATTAGATCTCCATTGTCTATTTTAGCTTTTGTTGCCATTGCTTTTTGTGTTTTCATCGTGAAGTCCTTGCCTATGTCCTGAATGGTATTACCTAGATTTTCTTCTAGGGTTTTTATGGAATTGGGCCTTATGTTTAAATTTTTAATCCATTTTGAGTTAATTTTTGTATGAGGTGTAAGGAAGGGATCCAGTTTCAGCTTTCTGCATATGACTAGCCAGTTTCCCCAACAACACTTATTAAACAGGGAATCCTAGTCCCATTGCTTGTTTTTGTCAGGTTTGTCAAAGATGAGATGGTTGTGTATGTGTGGCGTTACTTCCGAGGCCTCTGTTCTGTTCCATCGGTCTATATCTCTGTTTGGTACCAGCACCATGCTGTTGTGATTATTGTAGCCTTGTAATATGGTTTGAAGTCCAGTAGCGTGATGCCTCTAGCTTTGGTTTTTTGTTGTTGTTTATTTTGTTTTGCTTAGGATTATCTTGGATATGAGGGCTTTTCTTAATTATTATTACATATGAAGTTTAAGGTGGATTATTCCAATTCCATGAAGAAAGTCAATGGTAGCTTGATGGGAATAGCAGTGAATCTATAAATTATATTGGGCCATATGGCCATTGTCACAATATTGGTTCTTCCTAACCATGAGCATGGAATGTTTTTCCATCGGTTTGTGTCCTCTCTTATTTCCTTGAGCAGTGGTTTGTAGTTCTCCTTGAAGAAGTCCTTCACATCTCTTGTTGGTTGTGTTGCTAAATATTTCTCTTTGTAGCAGTGATGAATGGGAGTTCACTCATGATTTGGCTCCATGTTTGTCTGTTATTGATACATAGAAATGCTTGTGATTTTTCCAAGTGATTTTGTGTCCTGATAGTTTGCTGAAGTTGATTATCATCTTTAGGAGATTTTGGGCTGAGATGATGGAGTCTTCTAAATATCAAATAATGTTATCTGCAAACAAAGACAATTTTACTTCCTCTTTTCTTAATTGAATACTATTTCTTTCTTTCCTTTTTTTTTTTTTTTTTTTTTTTTTGCCTGATTGCCCTGGTCAGAAGTTCCAGTACTATACTGAATAGAAGTGGTGAGAGAGGGTATCCTTGTCTTGTGCCAGTTTTCAAAGGGAGTGCTTCCAGTTTTTGCCCATTCAGTATATTGGCTTTGGGTTTATTATAAATGCTCTCATTATTTAGAGATACATTCCATTGTTACCTAGTTTATTGAGAGTTTTTACTATAAAGGACTGTTGAATTTTTTGGAAGGATTTTCCCTGCATCTACTGAGATAATCATTTTTTTGTCTTTGGTTCTGTTTATGTAAAGGATTATGTTTATAGATTTGCATATGATGGACCAGCCTGGCATCCCAGGGATGAAGTTCAACTTGATTGTGATGGATAAGCTTTTTGATGTTCTTTTGGATATGGTTTGCCAGTATTTTATGGAGGATTTTTGCATCATTGTTCATCATGAATAATGGCCTGAAATTTTCATTTTCACTTGTGTCTCTTCCAGATTTTGGTATAAGGATGACATAGGTTCCATAAAATGGGTTTGGGAGGACTCCCTCTTTATGTACTGTTTGGATAGTTTCAAAAGGAATGGTACCAGCTTCTCTTTTGAATTCTCATAAAATTCAGCTCTGAACCCTTCTGGTCCTGGAATATTTTTGTTGGTAGGCTATTAATTGCTGCCTCAATTCCAGACTTTGTTAGTGGCATTCAAAGATTCAACTTCTTGGTTTAGTCTTGGGAGGGTGTACAGGTTCACAAATTTATCCATTTCTTCTAGAATTACTGGTTTATTTGCATAGAAATGTTGATAGTAGTTTGTATTTCTGTGGGGTTGGTGGTGATATCACCTTTATCATTTTTTATTAAATCTATTCAATTCTTCCCTCTTTTCTTTTTTATTAGTCTGACTAGCAGTCTATTTTGTTTATCTTCAATAAACCAGATCCTGGATTTATTGATTTTTTTGAAGGGTTTTTGTGTCTCTTTCACTTCAGCTCTGATCTTAAGTTATTTCTAGCCTTCTGCTGGCTTCTGAATTCTTTTGTTCTTACTCCTCCAGTTCCTTTAATCATGATGTTGGGGTACAAATTTTAGGTCTTTCCTCACTTCTCATGTGGACATTTAGTGCTATAAATTTTTCTCTACATACTGCCTTAAATGTGTCCCAGAGATTCTGGTACATTTTCTCTTTGTTCTCATTGTTTTCAAACAATATCTTTATTTCTGCCTTCATTTCATTATCGATCCAGTAGTCATTCAGGAGCAGGTTGTTCAGTTTCCATGCAGTTGTACGGTTTTGAGTGAGTTTCCTAAGTTCTAATTGATTGCACTGTAGTCTGAGAGACTCCTCTGCATTTGCTGAGGAGTGTTTTACTTCCATTATGTGGTCAGTTTTAGAGTAGGTGTGATGTGTTGCTGAGAAGAATGTATATTCTATGAACTTGTTGGGGAGAGTTCTGTAGAGGTCTGAGTTCAAGTCCTGGATATCCTTGTCAATTTTCTGTCTCATTGATTTTAATACAGTGAAGTATTAAAATCTTTCACTATTATTGTGTGGGAGTCAAAGTCTCTTTTTAGGTTATTAAGAACTTGCTTTATGTATCTGGGTGCTTCTGTATTGGGCCCATATATATTTAGGATAGTTAGTTAGCTCTTCTTGTTGCATTGATCCCTTTACCATTATGTAATGCCCTTCTTTGTCTCTTATCAGAGACTAAGATTGCAACCCCTGCTGTCTTTTGTTTTACATTTTCTTGGTAAATCTTCCTCTCTCCTTTATTTTGAGCCTATGTGTATCTTTGCACATGAGATGGGTCTCCTGAATACAACACATAAGTGAGTCTTGACCCTTTATCCAATTTGCCAGTCTCTGTCTTTTAATTGGGACAGTTAGCCCATTTACGTTTAAGGTTGTTATTGTTATTTGTGAGTTTCATCTTACCATTTTGATGCTACCTGGTCATTTTGCCCATTAGTTGATGCAGTTTCTTCATAGTGTCGATGGTCTTTACAGTTTGATATAGTTTTTCAGTGGCTGGTACTGGTTGTTCCTTTCTATATTTAGTACTTCCTTCAGGAGTGCTTGTAAGGCAGGCCTGGTGAGAAAATCTCTCAGCAGTTGCTTGTCCATAAAGGATTTTATTTCTCCTTCACTTATGAAGTTTACTTTGCCTTGAAATGAAATTCTGTGTTGAATGTTCTTTCCTTTAAGCATGTTGAATATTGGCCTCTACTCTCCTCTGGCTTGTAAGTTTTCTGTCGAGAGAGCCACTCTGAGTCTGATGGGCTTCCCTTTGTGGGAAGGGCTTCCCTTTCTCTCTGGCTGCCCTTAGCATTTTTTCCTTTACTTCAACCCTGGTGAACCTGACAACTAAGTGCTTTGTGGTTGCTCTTCTCGAGGAATATTTTTGTGATGTTCTCTGTATTTCCTAAATTTGACTGTTGGCCTGCCTTGGTAGGTTGGGGAAGTTCTGGATCATATCCTGAAGAGTGTTTTCCAACTTGGTTTCATTTTCTCTGTGACATTCAGGTAAAGCAATCAAGCAGATTTGTTCTTTTTACATGATCCCATATTTCTTGGAGGCTTTACAGTTTTTTCTCCATTTTTGCCTTTTCACTTTATTTCACTGAGGTGATCTTCAATCTCTGATTTCCTTTATTCTACACCTGATAAATTCAGCTATTGAAACTTGTGTATGCTGTGCTGTGTTCTCCTCCTCCATGAAGTCGTGTATGTTCTTCCCTATGCTGGTGACTCTAGTTAGCATTTTGTCTACCCTCTTTTCAAGGTTCTTAGCTTCCTTGCATTGGGTTAGAACATGCTTCTTTAGCTTGGAGATGTTTGTTATCCTCCTTCTGAAGCTTGCTTCTGTCTGTTGGTCAAACTCATTCTCCATTCAGTTTTGTTCCCTTGCTGATGAGGAGTTGTGATCCCTTGGAGGAAAAGAGGCATTCTGGTTTTTGGTGGTTTCAGCCTTTTTGAACTGGTTTCGTCCCATCCTCTTGGATTCATCTA
The DNA here is from genome assembly GCA_031835075.1 of Saguinus oedipus. Taxonomy (NCBI): domain Eukaryota; kingdom Metazoa; phylum Chordata; class Mammalia; order Primates; family Cebidae; genus Saguinus; species Saguinus oedipus. The sequence goes on from CM063182.1 coordinate 40,352,202, forward strand.
CCTTTTGTCTTTGAAATTGGTGATTTTTGGATGGGGCCTCTGAGTGGACATCCTTTCTGTTGATGTTGAAGCTATTTCTTTCTGTTTGTTAGTTTTCCTTCTAACAGTCATGATCCTATGCTGCAGGTCTGCTAGATTTTTCTGGACCTCCACTCCAGACCCTGCTTGCCTGGGAATCAACTGTGGGGCTGCAGAACAGCAAGGAGTTCTGCCTGTTTCTTCTTTTGGTAGCTTCATTGTAGAAGGATGCCAGATGTCAGCCAGAGCTCTGCTGTATGAGGTGCCTCCCAGTGAGAATCCATAGAAGTCAGGGAACCACTTGAGGAGACAATTTGTCCCTTATTATAGCTCAGTTGCTGTGCTGCGAGTTCTGATGCTTTCTTCAGTGCTGCTGGGCAGGGATGTTTAAGTCTGCTGAAACAGAACCCACAACCACCCTTTTTCCCAGGTGCTCTGTCCCAGGAAGGTGGGGGCTTTATTTATTAATTTCTGATGGGCTTCTGCCTTTTCTCAGAGATGCCCTGCCCAGGAGGAAGGGAGCTTAGTCACAGACTGCCTGCAGAGGCCTTGCAGAGCTTCTGTGGCCTCGACCTAGTTAATGTGTAAACTTCCTGGCAACACTGTTTACACAGATGGGATTAAAACATCTTACCTGGGCCTCAGTAATGGTGGATGCCCTCCCACCTCAAGTCAAAAGTCCCAGGTTGAGCTCAGACTGCTGTGCTGGCTGCGAGAATTTCCAGCCAGTGGATCTTAGCTTGCTGGTCTTCGTGGGGTTGGACCTGCAGAGCCAGATCACTTGGCTCCCTGGATTCAGCCCCCTTTTCTTTTTCAGGGTAATGAGCAGTTATGTCTCACTGGTGTTCCAGGTGCTACTAGGGTATGAGGAGAAAAAAGAAAAAAACTGCTGTAGCTAAAATGGCTGCCCAGTTTTGTGCTGGAAACCTGGGGCACTGGTATTCTAGGCACCAGAGGGAATCTCCTGGTCTGTGGGTTGTAAAGACCATGGGAAAAGCTCATTAGCTGAGCCAGAGTATCCAGAGAGGTACCTAATGGCTTCCCTTTGCTAGGAGAGGGAGTTCTCTGGCCCCCTAAGCTTCCTGGGTTAGGTGATCCCACCTTGCTTCGGTTTGCCCTCCTTGGGTTACATCCACTGACTGACCAGTCCCAATGAAATGAACCTAGTAACTTGGTTGGAAATGTATAGATCACTTGCCTTCTGGCTCACTCTTACTAGGAACTGTGGATCTAAGCTATTTCTGTTTGGCCATCCTGGCAAAAGTCCTGACGTGGTAGCTATTTTCAAGGGGTTTAGAGCATCGAAAGATACTTCTTGCTCAATCCTGTTATTCTCAATTTTCCATTTCAGAGCTGTTGGAATTTTTAATTTATTTATATGTGTACTGTTGTTGTTATTGTTTCTAAGTTTGCTTTAGTGTCTGTAAAGGCCAAGTCGTTAGTTTCCTCTATGGACATTTTCAGGCACACTTTGCTTTATCTTTTGAAACAAATGGAAGAATATTTCTGTTGCTAGTATTTGCTCCGTGGAAACATCAGAAATCACACTATCTATATGAAGTGAAGAAAAGCAGTGTGGCCAGTTATATCCCCATGGATACAGAGGTGATTCCATACTTTGCCTCCTCTGTTGCTGTTGTTTTCTATGTCAGCCTTCAGCATAGTATTAATGGTATATTGGATGTTGGCTATGTGTCAAATAAGATTGCTTAGTGCCTAATTATTCAAAGGATGTATTTTGGAAATCAAGGATAAGGGAGGAAAATAGAAAAAGAAAAAAGGACCCAGAAATATTCCCACTGATGCTCAAATTCAATGTGGCCTTTGTATTTTCAGAATCATATTTTGAAAATGTATTTCTAAATGATTGACAGATTGAATGTTGATAGTTGTATGTTGAAAATTTCAGTAAAAGTATGCATATGGTAAAATAGTTTAGTCCAGAGAAAGCACAGGAGAGTAATTGAAAGACAGGGTTTGACATCATCTACTCTGAGATCTGAGCCCTGACAGAGCCATTTACTAGTCACGAGAATTTGGGCAAGTTGCATAATGTTTTATTGCCCACTTTTCTGAGAAGTAATTAATTAAAAAATAAAACAAAAAACGGAAGTGGCTGGCAAGGTGGCCAAATAGGAACAGCCCTGGTGCACAGCTCCCAGAAAGAGTGACACAGAAGCCAGATGACCTCTATGTAACTGAGATAACTGGTTCATCTCATTGGGACTGGTTAGAAATTGGGTGCAGCCCAAGGAGGGCAAGCCTAAGCAGGGTGATGCATCACCTAACCCAGGAAGCTCAAGGCACCAGGGAACTCCCTCTCCTAGTATAAGGAAGCCATTAGGGACTGTTCCCAGCCCTTGGGCCCAGATACTGTGCTTTTCCAGTGGTATTCACAACCCACAGACCAGGAGATTCCTTCAGGTGCCTACAACCCCAGGGCCCTGGGTTTCTAGCACAAAACTGGGTGGCCATTTGGGAAAACACCAAGCTAGCCAGAGCAGTTTTTTTTTTTCAATACCCAAGTGGTGCCTGGAATGCCAGCATGATGATAGAACCATTCACTACCCTGAAAAAGGAAGCTGAAGCCAGAGAGCCTAGTGATCTGGCTCGGTGGGTCCCACCACCCCCCCCCCCCCCCGCCTCCATGAAGAGCAGCAAGCAAAGATCCACTGGCTGGAAATTCTCACAGCCAGCACAGCAGTCTGAGCTCAATCTGGGATGTTCAAGCTTGGTGGGGAAACGGGCATCTGCCTTTGCTGAGGCTTCAGTAGGTGGTTTTAACCTTACCTGTGTAAACCAAGTCTCCAGGAAGTTTGAACTGGGTGAAGACCACCCCAGTTCAGCAAGGCCACTGCAGGCAGACTGTGTCACTAGACACCCTCCTCACTGGGCAGATTATCTCTGAAAAATGGCAGCAGCCAATCAGGGAGTTATAAATAAAACCCCCACCTTCCTGAGACAGAGCACATGGGAAAAGGGGTGATTAAAGGTACAGCTTCAACAGACTTAAATGTCCCTACCTGGGAGCTCTGAAGAGAGCAGCAGGTCTCCAAGCACAGTGTTTGAGCTCTAATAAGACACTCACTGTCTCCTCAAGTGGCTCCCTGATCCCTGTGTATCCCGAGTGGGTGGGGACAACAGTCACCTCATACAGGAGACCTCTGGCAGGCTTCTGGTGGGTACCCTTCTGGGATGTAGCTGCCAGATGAAAGAACAGGCAGTCTTTGAAGGAACAGCAGTTCTGCTGGTGATTCCCAGACAAGCAGTGTCTGGAGTGTACTTCTAGCAAAGTCCAGAAGACCTGCAGCAGAGGGGCCCAACTGTTAGAATGAAAACTAACAGAAAGAAATGGTGTCAACATCAACAGAAAGGATGTCCACTCAGAGACCCTACCCAAAGGTCACCCACTTGAAAAACAAAAGGTAGAGAACTCCATAAAGATGGGAAGAAACCAGCACAAAAAGACTGAAAATTCCAAAAGCCAGAATACCTCTTCTTCTCTCAGAGACCTCAACTCCCCCACAGCAAGGGAACAAAACTGGATAGATAATGAATTTGATAACTTGACAGAAGCAGGCTTCAGAAAGTGGGTAATAACAATCTCCTCTGAGCTACAGGAGCATGTTCTAACCCAATGCAAGGAAGCTAAGTACCTTGAAAAGGGTAGACAAAATGCTAACTAGAATCACCATCATAGAGACAAACTTTAATGACTTAATGGCGCTGAAAAACACAGCACGAGAACTTTGTGAAGCATATACAAATTTCAGTAGCTGAATCGATGAAGCAGAAAATGGATATCAGAGATTGAAGATCAACTAAATAAAATAAAGTGAGAAGACAAGACTAGAGACAAAAAAGAGTGAAAAGAAATGAACAAAGCTTCCAAGAAATATAGGATTATGGGAAAGGACTAAATCTATGTTTGATCTGTGTACCTGAAAGTGTCAGGGAGAATGAAACCAATTTGGAAAACACTCTTCAGGATATTATTCCAGAACTTCCCCAACCTAGCAAGACAGTCCACATTCAAATTCAGAAACCACCACAAAGACACTCCTCAAGAAAAGCAACCCCAAGACATATAATTGTCAGATTCACCAGGGTTGAAATGAAGGAAAAAAATGCTAAGGGCAGCCACAGAGAAAGGTCAGATTATCCAAAAAGGGAAGTCCATCACACTCACAGAGTATCTCTTGGCAGAAACCCTACAGGCCAGAAGAGAGCGAGAGGCAATATTCAACAACCTTAAAGAAAAGAATTTTCAACCCAGAATTTCACATCCAGCCAAACTAAGCTTTATACAGAAAGGAGAAATAAAATCCTTTATGGCAAGCAACTGCTGAGAGATTTTGTCACTATCAGGCCAGCCTTAACAAGAGCTCCTGAAGGAAGCACTGAACATACCAGCCACTGAAAAAAAACATAACAAATTGTAAAGATCATCAACACTATGAAGAAACGGTATCAACTAATAGGCAAAACAAACAGGTAGCATCATAATATCAATATCAAATTCACATATAGCAATATTAATGTTGAATGTAAATGGGCTAAATGCCCCATTTGAAAATACAGACTGGCAAATTGGTTAAAGGGTCAAGACCCATTGGTGGATGTATTAAAGAGAGTCCTCTTAAGTCCAAAAACACAAATAGGCTCAAAATAAAGGGATGGAGAAAGATTTACCAAGAACATGGAAAGCCAAAACAAGCAGGGGTTGCAATCCTAGTCTCTGATAAAACAGACTTTAAACCAAAAAAGTTAAAAACAGACAAAAATGGCATTATATATTGGTAAAGGAATCAATGCAACACAGAGAGCTAACTATTCTAAATATATATGGGCCCAATACAGGAGCACCCAGATCCATAAAGCAAGTTTTTAACAACCTACAAAGAGGCTTAGACTCCCATACAATAATAGTGGGACACTTTAACATTCCACTGTCAATATTGGACAGATCAATGAGACAGAAAATTAACAAGGATATCCAGGACTTGAACTCGGGTCTGGGCCAAGCAGACCTAGTAGACATACACCTCAAATACACAGAACATACGTTCTTCTCAGCACCACATTGCACTTATTCTGAAACTGACCACATAATTCGAAGAAAAACACTTCTCAGCAAATGTAAGGGAACAGAAAACATAACAATCTCTCAGATCACAGTGCAATCAATTAGAATTTAGGATTAAGAAACTCACTCAAAACCATACAACTACATGGTAACTGAACAACCTGCTCCTGAATGACTACTGGATAAATAATGAAATGAAGGCAGAAATAAAGATATTGTTTGAAAACAATGAGAACAAAGAGAAAATGTACCAGAATCTCTAGGACACATTTAAAGCAGTGTGTAGAGAAAAATTTATAGCACTAAATGTCCACATGAGAAGTGAGGAAAGACCTAAAATTCGCACCCTAACATCATGATTAAAGGAATTGGAGGAGTAAGAACAAAAAAATTCAGAAGCCAGCAGAAGGCTAGAAATAACTAAGGTAAGAGCAGAACTGATGGATATAGGGACACACACCAAAACAACCTTCAAAAAATCTATGAATCCTGGAGCTGGTATTTTGAAAACATCAACAAAACAGATGGACCACTAGCCAGACTAATAAAGAAGAAAAGAGAGAATAATCAAATAGATGCAATAAAAAATGATAAAGGTGATATCACCACCTACCCCACAGAAATACAAACTACCATCAGAGCATACTATAAACCGTCTAGCAAATAAACCAGAAAATCTAGAATAAATTCATAAATTCCTGAATACTTACACCCTTCCAAGACTAAACCAAGAGGAAGTTAAATCCCTGAAAAGCCCAATAATAAGGGCTGAAATTGAGTCAGCAATTAATAGCCTACCAATCAAAAAAAGTTAGGACCAGACAGATTCACAGCTGAATTCTACCAGAGGTACAAAGAGAAGCTTGTACCATTTCTTCTGAACTATTCCAAACAATACAAAAAGAGAATCCTCTCTAATTCATTTTATGAGACCAAAATCATTCTGAATACCAAAACCTGGCAGAGACACAACTAAAAAAGAAAATTTCAGCGAATATCTATAATGAATATCAGTGCAAAAATCCTGGCAAACTGAATGCAACAGCACATCAAAAAGCTTATCCATGACGATCAAGTCACCTTCATCCTTGGGATGCAAGGCTAGTTCAACATATGCAAATCAATAAACATAATCAAACACATAAAGAGAACCAAAGACAAAAAACATATGATTATCAATAGATACAGAGAAGACCTCCAACACAATTTAACAGCCATTTATGCTAAAAAGAACTCTAAATAAAGTAGGTATTGATGGAATCTCTCAAAATAATAGCTATTTATGACAAACCCACAGCCAGTATCATACTGAATAGGCAAAAACTAAGCATTCCCTTTGAAACGAGGATGTCCTCTCTCACTGCTCCTATTCAACATAGTATTAGAAGTTCTGACCAAGGCAATTGGGCAAGAAAAAGAAATAAAGGGTATCCAATTAAGAAAAGAGACAAATTGTCTCTATTTGCAGACAACATGAGTGTATATTTAGAAGACCCCATCATCTCAGCCCCAAATCTCCTTAAGCTGAAAAGCAACTTCAGCAAAGATTCAGGATACAAAATCAATGTGCAGAAATCACAAGAATTCCTATACACCAATAACAAACATAGAGCCAAATCATGAGTGAACTCTCATTCATCACTGCTACAAAGAGAATTAAATACTTAGGAATACAACTAACAAGGGATGTGAAGGACCTCTTCAAGGAGAACTACAAACCACTGCTCAAGGAATTAAGAGCTGACACAAACAGATGGAAAAACTTTCCATGCTCATGGATAGAAAGAATGAATATTGTGAAATCTGCCATACTGCCCAAAGCAATTTACAGATTCAATGCTATCCCCATCAAGCTACCACTGAACTTCCTTGCAGAATTGGAAAAACAACTACCTTAAATTTTATATGGAACCAAAAAAGGGCCCACATAGCCAAGACAATCCTAAGCAAAAAGAACAAAGCTGGAAGCATCACACTACTTCGAAATATACTACAAGCCTACAGTAATCAAAACAGTATGATAGTGGTACAAAAACAGAGATAGAGACCAGTGGACCAGAACAGAGGACTCAGAAGTAATGCCACACATCTACAACAATCTGATCTTCGGCAAACCTGACAAAATCAATGGGGAAAGAATTCCCTGTTTAATAAAAGGTGTTGGGAAAATGGGCTAGCCATGTGAAGACAGCCAAAACTGGGTCCATTCCTTACACCTTATACAAAATTTAACTCCAGATGGATTTAAGATTTAAACATAAGTCCTAACACCTTAAAAACCCTAGAAGAAACTAGGTAATCCATTTAGGACATATCATGGGCAAGAACTTCATGACTAAAACACCAAAAGCAATGGCAACACAAGCCAAAATAGACAAATGAGATCTAAGTAAAGTAAGGAGCTTCTGCACAGCAAAACAACCATTAGAGTGAATCAGCAACTAACAGAATGGGGAAAAATGTTTGCAATCTACCCATCTGACAAAGGGCTAATATCCAGAATCTACAACAACTTAAATTTACGAGAAAAAAACAACCAACCCCATCAAAAAGTGGATGAAGGATGTGAACAAACACTTCTCAAAAGGAGACATTTATACAGCCAACAAACATATGAATAAAAGCTCATAATCTCTGGTTATTACAGAAATGCAAATCAAATCCACATTGAGATACCATCTTATGCCTGTTAAAATGGTGATCATTAAAAAAATCAGAAGACAGCAGATGCTAGAGAGGATGTGGACAAATAGGAATGCTTTTACACTGTTGGTGGGAATGTCGATTAGTTCAGCCATTGTGGAAGGCAGTGTGGCAATTCCTCAAGAGTCTAGAATGAGAAATACCATTTGACCCAGCAATCCCATTACTAGATATATACTCAAAGGATTATAAATCATTCTATTATAAAGACACATGCACACATATGTTTACTGCAGCACTGTTCACAATACCAAAGACTTGGAACCAACCCAAATGCCCATCAATGATATACTGGATAAAAAAAATGTGGCACATATATACCATGGAATACTATGCAGCCATAAAAAAGATGAGTTCATGTCCTTTGTAGGGACATGCATGAAGCTGGAAACCATCATTGTCTGCAAATTGACTGAAGAACAGAAAACCAAACACCATATATTCTCACTCACAAGTGGGTTGTGAACAATGAGAACACATGGACAAAGCGAGGGGAACATCACACATCAGGGCCTGTCAGGGGGTGGGGGGCTTAGGGAGAGATAGCAGGGGGTAGGGGCTTACGGGAGGGATAGCATTAGGAGAAATACCTAATGTAGATGACAAGGTGATGAATGCAGCAAACCACCATGGCACTAAAGTATAATAATAAAAAGTTAAATAAATTCATTAATTTAAAAAGTAATCAAAAAATAGAATCTACCTGATAGTATGTAATCAAGATTAAATGATGTAATGCAATTAGAAAAACTGTTACCAATGGCAGGGAATTTGTGTTTGATCAATGATGTCAGATATTATATTGCTAAAGGTGATTATGTTGAAACAGATATTTCTCTATTACTTTGTCCATTTCTGCCACCTGTGTATATGACTGAGTATTGGGGTCAGTGATTTATTGTGTATCGATCAGTACTAATTTCTGTAAGCTCTAGCTGTAACATGATTGAGGAGACACTGCCGACCCCTGGCAAACTATGGATTGGGCCTCCTGTCTCCAAATGTTTGGTCTAGTGCATCCTAAATTCCATTGTCAGTAGAATAAGAGGATATCATGGGTGCAAAGAAAACATTTGTTAGTGAATGTCCCAAACATGATGAAAAATAAAAATATTATTTTGTATTTATGTAGCATTTAGTTTACCTTCATTTAAAAACCTAAAGAATGCTTTCTTTTAAATTAAGTCTGAAAGAAAACTGTTGTTTTTCATGACAAAATAATAAATGTGACTATTTGCTATTGGCCCAATATTGTCCAGATGTTCTGCTTTGTAAATTGTACACATCTTCCAAAGAACCCCTGCTTAGCAGGTATGCTGATTAGTGTTTTGCAGGTGAGGAAGCGAAGACTTACAATGTCCAAGTTATAAACAAATACCACACTCATACTTTGCTATGTCTAAATCTATGTTCGTTCAAGCATCCTATTCTGTTTCTATAGCATATTATAGACATTAGTATAAAATAACCATACACACCCTACTGTAGTCTTACCCATGTGTGTGCACATGTGATCATGGTTTCCTACCATTTTTCACATTTAGGTGACAAACAGCTGAAATTGCCAGAAGCTTCACAGGATACCTAGATTTTCTTTGTGTTCTGAAAATATGTCTTGAAAGCTAATGATGCTCAAATGGTGCTAAAATAATTTCTTGGACTTATTGCTTGAAAGTAGTGTTAATAAAGGGATCATAACCTTCAATCTTTTCTTCCTGCTATAATTACAGAATGTTCCATTTTTTGATACATTGAAAATGGTGATGACATTTTACTTACAAAGTATTGGCAATACTAATAGGTTCTTTATGGTACCTGGCATAGAAATTTTTGAAACATATTTTATCCTCTATTAAATATTACTTTAAAATGTGATTTTTTTAATGGGAATATCTTTGTCTGTTTTGTGTTACTATAACAGAATACCACAGACTGGGTAATTTATAAGGAACATAAATATATTTCTCACATTCTGGAAGCTGGGAAGTCTGAGATCAAGGCATCAGCAAGTTTAGTTTTCTGGGAAACACTGCAAACACTCCTCTGGAGGGAGAAATGTTGTGTCCTCACGTGGCAGAAGGCAGACGGGCAAAATGGCATGACTCTGCTCCATAAAACCCTTTTATAAGGACACCTAATCCCGTTCACACACAAAGAGCTATCAAGACCTGATCACCTTTTAAGTGCTCCACCTCATAATACTCTCATAGTGAAAGTATTCAAACCATAGTAGAGGATATCCCCTGTATCATACTCGAAATACCTGATTGCTTCTGTAGAACAAGTTGATGGAGAATGTAAAGAATGAATTTAATTTCTGCAATTAAATTTCAAGGGCTTGTAAACCAACTTGCAATAAGCATGTCTCTGAGCAAATCTAACTTAACTTCTTAGCCAAGGACATGGTCTGTTCTAATAGTAAATTTTTATTATTTAAAAGTTGTTAATAGGCAGTGGCTCATGCCTATAATCCCAGCACTTTGGGAAGCTGAGGCTGGCAGATCATGAAGTCAGGAGTTCAAAACCAAGCTGGCCAACGTTGTGAAATGCTGTCTTTACTAAAAATACAAAGACAGGCATGGTGGTGCATGCCTGTAATCCCAGCTACGTGGGAGGCAGAGGTTTCAGTGAGATGAGATCACATAACTGCACACTAGCCTGGGCAACAAAGTGAGACTCTGTCTCCAAAAAGAAAAAAGTTGTTAATAATTTTTAGGACAGGTTCAATGCATAGTCTTAACAGTGTAATTTCACAGTTTGAACAAGACATAGAAAGAGTCAGAAAGTACTTTATTCAAGGCTGTGGTGAATGTTGGATATACTTCATGATCCTCACTTGCTGCCTGCTCTTCATTCCCAGTTTCAGACCTAATACCAGCTGCCTAATTTCAATGCCCACTGTGCCTCATGATCCCATTGCTAAGATGAAACTCCTTTCTCCTTTTAATGTACTTGCCCTGAAGTAAATACCATTTGAGAAATTAGAATCTCATCTGCTAATCACTTGTCTCTCTTGCTTGCATGTAAAGTCTTTGCTGCAATTCCCACACCCTGTTGGTTTTAGTCAGTAGGTCCAAGTGCATCCACGTCCATCTTTTTCCTCCCCTAATCCACTCTCCTCTCTCCCATGGACTGCCCTCATGGGCTTCCCACATCTGCCCTACTCAGGACTCTCTCTGAGTTCATCTCCCAATGGTAGCCAGTTGGTCTTATCAGATCTCAAATGAGTTGATGTCACTACTCATCTTCAAACTCTGAAGGGTATCCTATGTGCTACATAGAAGGTACATGCCTATCACCTGGGCCCTGAGTTCTGTGTCCCCTCTCCTCTTCAGCAGCTTCTCCCACAGCATTTCCCCTTCACAGCAGCTCACCAAAAACCCATCAGACAATCATTTCTCAAAAACTTAGCTGCGAGGCTGTCCTGAGGACATTGCTTAAAAAGCATGAGTCCTTCTAAAACCATTCCAAACATTACAAAAAAAGGGAATCATCCCTAACTCATTGTATAAGACCAGCATCATCCTGATACCAAAACCTGGCAGAGACACAACTAGAAAAGAAAATTTAAGGCCAATATCCATGATAAACATTCATGCAAAAATCCTCAATAAAATAGTGGCAAAGTGAATCCAACAGCACATTTAAAAGCTTATCCAGGGTGAGGATCCAAGATGACTGATTAGGAGCAGCTCAGGATCTCAGCTCCCAAAGTGCAGAGGGTGAGTGGATGCTGCATTTCCAGATGGATTTTTATTGCTCACAGACCAGGAGATTCCCAGGTGGAGGAGCCCCACGGGTCGCCAGTGTGACTGTTTTGGATGGCGTGGCAGGTCTCCACACAAAATACTCTGCTCTAGGTGCCATTTTAATGGGCGATTGGAGCTCCTGGGAGACAGGGTTGCCCATTCAACTGATAAAAAGGGGATTGAAACAGGGAGCCAGGCCAGGAGATTCCCGGGCAAAAAAGCACCACAAGTCTCCAGCAGCTGTTTGAGCTGGTGCAGTGGGTTTATGCACAAGAAATCACACAAATCTGGGCACTGTTTCAACTGGTGACTGGGATGGCTGGGAGAAAGAGTCGCTCATTCAAATGAAAAAAAAAGGGGGGGGGTCTGAGGCAGGGAGCTGGGTGAACGAGTTCAGCTGGTCCCACCCCGAGAAAAAACAGCAATGTGAAATGCTCTGGATTGAGAGTTTCACAGCAAGCACAGCTGAACCCGGGATGGTCCAGGTCTGTGGGGGAGGGGCATCCGCCAATACCAGGGCAGTCCACCACTACTGAGGTAGTCCACCATTGCCGAGGTGGCCTGCCATTGCCAGGCAGTCCACCATTACAGAGAGTCTGCCATTCCAGAGGTGGCCCACCATTTTTAAGGCAGTTCTAACTATACCCCTATAAACAGGACTGCAGGGAAGTTCACACAGCAGCTGGGCAGAGCACACAGCAGCTCAGCAAATTCTCTGCAGGCAGATTGTGACTAGGCTGCCTCTTCACTGGGCTGGGCAGCCCTGAAAAAAGGCAGCAGCATGACAGAAACTTATAAATAAAGCCCTAACTCCCCAGGACAGAGCACCTGGGGAAAAAAAAAAGAAAAAGGTGTTCCTGAGTTCTGCTGCAGCAGACTTAAACATATCTGCCCAGCAGCTCTGAATGGAACAATGGAGCTCACAGATCAGCACCTGAGCTCCTATAAAGGACAGACTGTCTCTAGCAGCTCCCTGAACCCCATATATCAAAAGAGTCACCTCATAAAGGAGAGCGCAGACTGACATCTGGTGGGTATACTTCTGGGGAAAAGGTAGCAGAAGAAGAAACTGGCAGCCATCCTTACTGTTCTGCAGCTGCTGCAGGTGATCCCCAGGCAAGCAGGGCCTGGAGTGGACCTCAGCAGTCTTACAGCAGAGGGGCCTGACTGTTAGAAGGAAAACTAAGAAAGAGAAAGAAATAACTTCATCATCAATAAACTGGACATCCACTCAGAGACCCCATCTGAACGTCAATAACTACAAAGTCGACGGGTAGATAAACCCACAAAGATGGGAAGAAACCAGGGCAAAAAGGATGAAAACACCCAAAACCAGAGCACCTCTCCAAGGGATCACACCTCTTCACCAGCATGGGAACAAGGCTGGATGGAGAATGAGTCTGATGAATTGACGGAAACAGGCTTTAGAAGGTGGGTAATAAGAAACTTCTCTGAGCTAAAAAATCATGTTATAACCCAATGCAAAGAAACTAAGAACCTTGAAAAAAGGTTTGATGATATGCTAACAAGAATAAATAGCTTTGAGAGGAATATGAGTGAATTGATGGAGTTGAAAAACACAACACGAGAACTTCACGAAGCATACACAAGTTTCAACAGCCAAATGACCAAGAAGAAGAAAGGATATCAGAGGTTGAAGATCAAATCAATGAAATAAAATGAGAAGGCAAGATTAGAGAAAAAAGGGTAACAAGAAATGAACAAAGTCTCCAAGAAATATGGGACTATATGAAATGACCTAATCTACATTTGATAGGTGTAACTGAATGTGACAGAGAGAATGAATCCAAGCTGGAAAATACTCTTCAGGATATTATCCAGGAGAACTTCCCCAACCTAACAAGGCAGACCAATATTAAGTCCAGGAAATACAGAGAACACCACAAAGATATTCCTCAAGAAGAGCAACCCCAAGGCACATAATCCTCAGATTCACCAGGGTTGAAATGAAGGAGAAAATGTTAAGGGCAGCCAGAGAGAAAGGTCGGGCTACCCACAAAGGGAAGCCCATCAGACTCACAGCAGATCTCTCAGTAGAAACCCTACAAGCCAGAAGAGAGTGGGGGCCAATATTCAACATCCTTAAAGAAAAGAACTTTCATTTGCAGAGTTTCATATTCAGCCAAACTAATCTTCATAAGCGAAGGAGAAATAAAATCCTTTATGAACAAGCAATTACTCAGAGATTTCATCACCACCAGGCCTGCTTTACAAGAGCTCCTGAAAGAAGCAGTAAACATAGAAAGGAACAACCAGTACCAGCCACTCCAAAAACGTACTAAATGGTAACGAGCAATGACACAATGAAGAAACTGCATCAACTAACGGGCAAAACAGCCAGCTAGCATCAAAATGGCAGGATCAAATTCACACATAACAATATTAACCCTAAATGTAAATGGGCTAAGTGCCCCAGTCAAAAGACACAGACTGGCAAATTGGATAAAAAGCCAAAACCCATCAGTATGCCATATCCATGAAACCCATCTCACATCCAAGGATACACATAGGCTCAAAATAAAGGGATGGAGGAAGATTTACCAAGCAAGTGGAGAGCAAAAAAAAAAAAAAAAAAAAAAGCATAAGTTGCAACTCTAGTCTCTGATAAAATAGACTTTAAACCAACAAAGATCAAAAGAGACAAAGAAGAGCATTACATAATGGTAAAAGGATCAATGCAACAAGAAGAGCTAATGATTATAAAAACATATGCCCCCAATACAAGATCACCCAGATACATAAAGCAAGTTCTTAATGACTTACAAAGAGACTTAGACTCCCACACAATAATAATGGGAGACTTTAACACCCCACTGTCAATATTAGACAGATCAATGAGACAGAAAATTTACAAGGATATCCAGGACTTGAACTCAGACCTCGACCAAGCAAAAACCTGATAGACATTTACAGAACGCTCCACCCCAAATCCACAGAATATACATCCTTCTCAGCATCACATCACACCTACTGTAAAATTGACCACATACTTGGAAGTAAATCACTCCTCAACAAATGCAAAATAATGGAAATCATAACAAACAGTCTCTCAGATCACAATGCAATCAAGTTAGAACTCAGAATTCAGAAACTAACTCAGAACTGCACAGCTTCATGGAAACTGAAAAACTGGCTCTTGAATGTTGACTGGATAAAAAATGAAATGAAGGCAGAAATAAAGATGTTCTTTGAAACCAATGAGAACAAAGACACAACAAACACACCAGAATCCCTGGGAAACATTTAAAGCAATGTCTAGAGGAAAATATATAGCAATAAATGTCCACATGAGAAGCAAGAAAGATTTAAAATTGACACTCTATCATCGAAATTGAAAGAGCTAGAGGAGCAAGATCAAAAGAACTCAAAAGCTAGCAGAAGACAAGAAATAACTAAGATCAGAGCAGAACTGAAGGAGATAGAGACACCAAAAAACCCTTCAAAAAATCAATAAATCCAGTAGCTGGTTTTTCAAAAAGATCAACAAAATACACCCCTAGCCAGATTAATAAAAAAGAAAAGAGAATGATCAAATATATCCAATATAAAACAATAAAGGGGATATCACCACAGATACCACAGAAATACAAACCACCATCAGAGATTATTACAAACAACTCTATGCACATAAACTAGGAAGCCTGGAAGAAATGGATAAATTCCTGGACACTTGTATCCTCCCATGCCTAAACCAGGAATAAGTTGAAACCATGAATAGACCAATAACAAGGCCTGAAGTCAAGGTAGCAATTAATAGCCTACCAACCAAAGAAACCAAGGTTGAGATGGGTTCACAGTCGAATTCTACCAGACATACAAAGAGGAGCTGGTATCATTCCTTCTGAAACTATTCCAAACAATCCAGAAAGAGGGAATCCTTCCCAAATCATTTTATGAGACTAACCTTATCCTGATACCAAAACCCGGCAGAGACTCAACAAGAAAAGAAAACTTTAGGCCAATATCCATGATGAACATAGATGCAAAAATCTTCAATAAAATACTAGCAAATCGATTGCAACAGCACATCAAAAAGCTTATGCATCACAATCAAGTAGGCTTCATCTCGGGGATGCAAGGCTGGTTCAGCATACCCAAGTGTATAAATGTAATTCACCACAAACAGAACCAAAGACAAAAAGCACATGATTATCTCAATAGATGCAGAGAAGGTCTTTGACAAAATTCAACAGCCCTTTATGCTAAAAACCCTCAATAAACTAGGTATTGATGGAACGTACCTCAAAATAATAAAAGCTATTTATGAAAAACCAACAGCCAATATCATACTGAATGGGCAAAAACTGGAAGCATTCTCTTTGAAATCTGGCACTAGACAAGGATGCCTTCTCTCACCACTCCTATTCAATACAGTATTGGAAGTTCTAGCCAGATCAATCAGACAAGAAAAAGAATTAAAGGGTATTCAATTAGGAAAAGAGGAAGTCAACCCAAAATCTCCAGAAACTGATATACAACTTCAGCAAAGTCTCAGGATACAAAATCAGTGTGCAGAAGTCACAAGCATTTTTATACACCAATAACAGATTTAAAGAGAGCCAAATCAAGAACGAACTGCCATTCACAATTTCTACAAAGAGAATAAAATACCTAGGAATACAGCTAACAAGGAATGTAAAGGACCTCTTCAAGGAGAACTACAAACCACTGCCTAATGAAATAAGACAGGACACAAACATATGGGGAAACATTCCACGGTCGTGCTTAGGAAGAATCAGTATTGTGAAAATGGCCATACTACCCAAAGTAATTGACAGATTCAATGCTATCCCCATCAAGCTACAAATGACCTTCTTCAGAGAATTGGAAAAAAATCACCTTAAACTTTATATGGAACCAAACCAAGAGCCCAAATAGCCAAGTCAATGCTAAGCAAAAAGAACAAAGCTGGAGGCATTATGCTACCAGACTTCAAACTATACTACAAGGCCACAGTAATCAAAACAGCATGGTACTGGTACCAAAACAAAGATAAAGACCAATGGAACAGAACAGAGGCCTCGGAGGCAATGCCACACATCTATGACCATCTGATCTTTGACAAACCTGACAAAAACAAGCAATGAGTAAGTGATTCCTTGTTTAATAAATGGTGTTGGGAAAATTACCTAGCCATATGCAGAAAGCAGAAACTGAACCCATTTCTGAGACCTTACACTAAAATTAACTCCAGATAGATTACAGACTTAAACATAAGACCTAACACCATAAAAAAACCCTAGAGGAAAATCTAGGCAAAACCATTCAGGACATAGGCATTGGCAAGGACTTCATGACCAAAACACCAAAAGCATTGGCAACAAAAGCCAAAATAGACAAATGGGACCTAATCAAACTCCACAGCTTCTGCACAGCAAAAGAAACAATCATTGGAGTGAACTAGCAACCAACAGAATGGTAAAAAATTTTTGCAATCTACCCATCTGACAAAGGGCTAATATCCAGAATCTACAAAGAACTAAAACAGATTTACAAGAAAAAAACAAACAGAAGGGAAAAAGTGGGCAAAGGATACAAACAGATACTTTACAAAAGACGACATATATGAGGCCAAAAAACATATGAAAAATGCTCATCATCACTGGTCATTAGAGAAATGCAAATCAAAAATACATCGAGGTACCATCTCACGCCAGTTAGAATGGCGATCGTTTAAAAATCTGGAGACAACAGATGCTAGAGAGGATGTGGAGAAATAGGAACACTCTTACACTGTTGCTGGGAGTGTAAATTAGTTCAACCATTGTGGAAGACAGTGTGGCAAATCCTCAAAGACCTAGAAATAGAAATTCCATTTGACCCAGCAATCCCATTACTGGGTCTATATCCAAAGGAGTCTAAGTCGTTCTACTATAAGGACACATGCACACGAATGTTCATTGCAGCACTGTTTACAATAGCAAAGACCTGGAACCAACCCAAATGCCCATCGATGATAGAATGGACAGGGAAAATGTGGCACATATACACCATATTATGCAGCCATAAAAAATGATGAGTTCATGTCCTTTGTAGGGACATGGATAAACCTGGAAACCATCATTCTCAGCAAACTGACGTAAGAACAGAAAATCAAACACCACATGTTCTCACTCATAGGTAGTTTTGAACAATGAGAACACATGGACACAGGGAGGGGAGCATTACACACTGGGGTCTGTCAGGGGGAAATAGGGAGGGACAGTGGGGGGTGAAGAGTTGGGGAGAAATAGCATGGGGAGAAATGCCAGATACAGGTGATGGGGAGGAAGGCAGCAAATCACACTGCCATGTGTGTACCTATGCAACAATCTTGCCTGTTCTTCACATGTACCCCAAAACCTAAAATGCAATAAAAAATAAATAAAAATTTTCAAATCTTGTCCATCACAATCAAGTTGGGTTTCACCCCTGGGATGCAAGGCTTGTTCAACATATGCAAACCTATAAACATAATCCATTGCTTAAATAGAACCAATAGCAAAAAGCACATGATTACTCAAAAGATGCAGAGAAGATGTTCAACAAAATTCAACAGCCCTTTATGCTAAAACCTCTCAATAAACTAGGTACTGATGGAACATATCTCAAAATAATAAGAGCTATTTATGACAAACCCACAGACAAAATGATACTGAATGGGCAAAAACTGGAAGCATTCCCTTTGAAAACTGGCACAAGACAAGGATACCCTCTCCCGCCATTTCTATTCAACATAGCATTGAAATTTCTGGCCGGGCAAACAGGGAAGAAAAAGAAATAAAGGGCATTCAGTTAGGAAAAGAGGAAGTCAAAATGTCCCTATTTGCAGATCAAATGATTTTATATTTAGAAGACCCCATCGTCTCAGCCCAAAATCTCCTTGAGCTGATAAGCAACTTCAGCAAAGTCCCAGGATACAAAATCAGTGTGCAAAAATCACAAGCATTCCTACACCAATAACAGACTTCAAGAGAGCCAAATCAAGAATGAACTGCCATTCACAATTGCTACAAAGAGAATAAAATACCTAGGAATACAACTAACAAGGGATGTGAAGGAGCCCTTCAATAAGAATTACAAACTAGAGCCCAAAGAAATAAGAGAGGACACTAACAGATGGAAGAACATTCCATGCTCATGTATAGGAAGCATCGATATTGTGAAAATAGTCATACTGCCCAAAGTAATTTATAGATTCAGTGCTATCCTCATCAAGCTACCATTGACTTTCTTCACAAAATTTGAAAAAAAGAAAACACTTTAAACTTCATATGGAACCAAAAAAGTGCCCACATAGTCAAGATAATCCTAAGCAAAAAAAGAAAAAAGAAAGAAAACCTGGTGGCATCATGCTACCTGACTTCAAACTATAATACAAGGCTACAGTAATAAAAACAGTATGACACGGCTACCAACACAGATATAGACCAATGGAACAGAAGAGAGGCCTCAGAAGTAATGCCACACATCTACAACCATCTGATCTTTGACAAACCTGACAAAAACAAACAACAGAAAAAGGATTCTCTATTTAATAAATGATGTTGGGAAAACTGGCTAGCCATATGTAGAGAGCTGAAACTGGATCCCTTCCTTACACCTTATACAAAAATTAACTCCAGATGGATTAAATATTTAAACCTTAGACCTAACACCATAAGAACCCTAGGAGAAAACCTAGGCAATACCATTTAGGACATAGGCATGGGCAAGGACTTCATGACTAAAACACCAAAAGCAATGGCAACAAAGCCAAAATAGACAAATGGGATCTAATTAAACTTAAGAGCTTCTGCACAGCAAAAGAAACTATCATTAGAGTGAACAGGCAACCAACAGAATTGAAAAAAAAATTGTAATCTAAATTTTGCTGATATACATAATCTACAAGTATTCTTAAAACCAATTTTCAAGAAAAAACGACAACCCCATCAAAAAGTGGGCAAAGGCTATGAACAGACACTTCTAAAAAGAAGACCTTTATGCAGTCAACAAACAAATGAAAATAACTTCATCACCACTGGTCATTAGAGAAATGCAAATCAAAACCACATCGAGATACCATCTCATGCCTCTTAGAATGGTGATTATTAAAAAGTCAGGAGACAACAGATGCTGGAGAGGATATGGGAATGTAAATTAGTTCAGCCATTGTGGAAGATAGTGTGGGAATTCCCCAAGGATCTAGAATTAGAAATACTATTTGACCCAGTAATCTCATTACTAGGTATATACCCAAAGGATTACGACTCATTCTATTATAAAGACACATGTACACATATGTTTATTGCAGCATTTTTCACAATAGCAAAGACTTGGAATCAACCTAAATGCCCTTCAATGATAGAATAAAGAAAATGTGGCACATATACACAAAGGCATACTATGCAGCCATAAAAAAGGATGAGTTCATGTCCTTCGCAGGGAAATGAAGCTGGAAACCATCATTCTCAGCAAACTGATACAAGAACAGGAAACTAAACACTACATGTTCTCACTTATAAGTGGGAGTTTAACAATGAGAGCAGATGGACATAGGGAGGGAAACATCACACACTGGATTGGGTGGGTAGGGGAGGGATAGCAGGAGGTAGGGGTTTGTGGAGGAAGAGCATTTGGAGAAATACCTAATATAGGTAATGGGGTGATGGATGCAGCAAACCACCATGGCACATGTATATCTATGTAACAAACCTGCACTTACTGCACATGTACCCCAGAACGTAAAGTCTGTCTATCTATCTGAAAAAGCCTGAGTTGTTGCAGAGAAAAACTTGTGCAGGTAAGGGAATGCAAAGATTACCTTATAAATACAGAAGACCTCGTGTTTTAGATGAATGTTTATCATGGTTTTTCAAGGGCAGTTCTTTGAGATAACTGGGGTGCCTGCTTACGTTACATTTTTTAGTTTAGCTCTTAAAAAAAACATTATTAATAGTTGTGCTAAAATCAGTTTTGATGTGATGAGGAGACCTTCATTTTACACTTATGGCATCTCCCATGGTCTCATATGATAGGACAGAGTCACATAGGGCAAAGAGTATTCCCACCTTAGCACAGAGTTAGCAAAAAAAAACCAAACACATACTTCTTTCCCCAAACATTTCATCAACCAACATCACAGGTTCCTTTTAAAGAGGGTGCTGGCTGATGAGCAGAGTGCATTCAGTGAGGCAGCAAGGGGTAATAAACCCTTTGGAATGGAGGAGGAGGTGGGAGATCTCTGTAGGGTACTTGAAGCATTTGTGTGGATCCTCCCAGGACAGTGACCACTCAGCAGGGAATCACATGGTAGATATTTGTTAACTGTGTTTGAGAAGGTTTAGCAGCCTCCCTAGGATACTTAGGACTGTCTAAGTCCTTACTCCTCTGAGAGCAGGCAGCTAGTTAGAAAAGGAGAGTCTAAAATCTCCCCCTCCTGGAGATCTACTCAATCAGGATGTGAGGGCCATCCGCATGGCCTGGGAGTAAGGAGCACATTTATATTTGAGAAGTCATGGCACATTCTTTCTAGAGGCCTGTTATTTACTGCATGGTAAATCTACAGCAAAATAAGCTGGCTGGGTAGAGAGGATACTTAGCAGGGGGCCAGACGGTGGAAGGCTACAGAGAGTAGAGAAAGGTTCTGGTGAGCCTTGAAGACAAAAACATGTAGTTTATGTTTAGTGTTTCAGGAAGTAGGGAACCACTATAAATTGTTCAAATAAAATGAAATTATGAAAACTTTAATGAAGACTAATCTGATAGATTTAAAATTGAAAATGTGTAATTACAATAGTCGAGGTATCTTTTGTAATGTGATGAGAAATTCTACCTGAATTCAGCAGACCCAGTTTGAGGCCTCAGCCTTTAATGACTATTAGACTTGGGGAAAATGATATAAAAAATTTTAGCATCTGTAACTTTATCTGTAAGTAAGCAGAATAAAGTTTGTATCTAATAGGTTTGCAGTGAAATTAAGTAAAAAATCATACTGTGAAAACACTATGTAAACTGTAAAATTATGTATAACATAATTACATAAATGTACATTTATGTTTCCTCAGACATATCCATACAGGTATATATACATAGACATAAACACACACACACGTATAGTTCAGGATTCCCTTAAATTAGTGTTTCCTAAGGTGTTTTAATGACCCTGATTTTCAATTTAATTATTTGATTATAATCTTCTTAAATATATACAAATGTAATGCTATGCATACATATTGTATTTGCAAATTAAATGCACATCTAACTTATACAATTCAAGTTGAGGAAAATAATCATTAGGATGATGACTTTTTTTATTTTTTATTTTTTGAGACAGAGTCTCACTCTGTCACCAGGTGCCAGGCTCTCGGCCCACTGCAATCTCCACCTCCCAGGTTCAAGCAATTCTCCTGCCTCAGCCTCCCGAGTAGCTGGGACTACAGGCGCACGTTTAGTAGAGATGTGGTTTCACCATGTTGGCCAGGATGGACTCAATCTCTTGACCTTGTGATCCGCCCGCCTTGGCCTCTCAAAGTGCTGGGATTACAGGCTTGAGCCATCGTGCCCGGCCAGGATGATGATGTTTTTATGAAACAATTATTACTTGAAAAATTATATGTGATATTCACAGGTATCTATGAAGTGTGTGTGTGTGTTTGCATGTAGAATGAATCAACCTTTTCAACACTTCTTCTCATATAAACATTGTATAGCCTATATTTGTTCAACTTTCTGTATAGTCATTTGTCCTTCACTTGAATGAAGCCCACGATTTCTCTATTATCTGCTTCTGATATTTTTCTCTTTAGACTGCGAAAATTTAACTGTTATTTCTCGGTGTAACATGATTATAAACACAAAAGCAAACAGAAGACACTGATATTATATAGTAGAACCCATATAGATAGTAATCTAGAATATTCTTATATTACAGTTTTGGTTAACATTTATATATGTACATATATTTATAGTTACATATACATATAGGAATTTTAATAAAAATTCCTGTGTATGTGTGCATATATATATATTTATATAAATATATAAATATATATATATAAAAAACTTTAATAAAAAATTCTTACATTCTTACATTGGAAATACTTAAAAATCCTCAGAAATCCTCAGGCTGGCTGGGCACGGTGGCTCACACCTGTAATCTCATAACTTTGGCAGGCTGACACAGGAGGATGGCTTGAACCCAGGAGTTCAAGACTGACTCAGTCTCTCCAAAAAAAAAAGCCAGGTGTGGTGGACTGGGCCTGTAGTCTTAGCTACTGGGGAGGCTGAGGTGAGAGGATGGGTTGAGCTCAGGAGGTTGAGGCTGCAGTGAGCTCGGATTGCGCCACTACTCTCCAGCCTGGGTGACAGTGAGCTCGGACTGTGCCACTACTCTCCAGCCTGGGTGACAGCCAAAACTTGTCTCAAAAAGAAAAACCAGAGAAGTCTTTTAAGCTTGCAGAAACAAGGATAACCACTGTTTGAAGGATCTCAAACATGCAAAGAAGAAATCTCATGTGGGGTTCATGGATTAAAGGTTCAGACAACACTGGAATGTCTCTTCTGCTTATTATTTTTTTTTTGAAACCAAACTGTTATATCTCTCATGAGCTATGTAAGTAAAATAAATCATCTTACTACATACCAACTTACTCTGTGCTCCCTTCAACAAACAGGTAACAGAGAGTTGATCCTTGGAACTAATATTTTTATTTGCAAATAAGTAAACACTTTATGTGTGTAGGGGTAATACAAAACATTTTGCATATGTTAGATTTTCTGCATACAATAATTTGTCATTGATTGAGTGCCTACATCATGTGAACAGAGGGCTCACGTTTTGTAAGGATGATTTCATTGAACCCTCATGATTACCTTCTGATGTGGTCTTAATAACATGCATGTAAGAATGCATATTCATTAAGTAACTTAGCTGAAGTCACACTGCTGGTGAGAAGCAGCAACAAGGACTCAGAAGTTTGAGTTTGAGGCCTGTGCTCCAAACGAAAGATAATTTTACAGGGTGAATATACGATTATTTGCCTAAGCTGCTGGGATGTGTAATGCTACCTTAGTACAATTAAAGCCAAACAACTGAGAAAACTTACTCTCTTTGGATATACCAAATGTAAGGAAATTCTCCAAACTGTGAAAGTTTCTTACATTGTCAATGCTAATTATCATTTTTTAAAGCTAGTGATCTATGAATACCTGTCATATAGCAATCATGCAAAATTTTGGGAATAAAGGAGAGATGAATGAAAACTAGACTTTAGCAAGAAACTGTCTTCATCCCATGAGCCTGATTTTAGTCCAGAAGGATGATGCTGAGTCTTGATTAAATCAGAAGTGTTACAATTCCACTTTTGACCAGTGGCCAACAGGTATCTTAAATCCACCAAATAGCCTTTTGTTAAGACAGTTAGGGGCTAAACTCTGTGGTTCAAAACCACAAAAAGATTCCCAGTTATTGATCAGGCAACATAAAGTGGGTTGTCTTTACGACCTGGGAAGCAGAGTTCCCGTCTTAAGTAAGCATCCAGATGTAACAGAAGGAGCTATCAACGTTTTCTGCTTTGGTCTCCTGAGTATGAATCTTTTTATGATGGGGCTTCCTCTTTGTTTGCAGAATGTCATCTTTCCCTTTTAACCCATCAGAATTTTAAGGAAGCTGAACACTGGGCACATTCCAGTGAGCGGAAGAGAAATTAAGGCTTGTGATCATGAACAAATGATTATCGGAGTGAAATCTGAGAAAAAATGATAAGGAAGCTGTATTGGAACATCATGAGATATACACAGAAAAGAAAGGGATGAGCCTCTGGCATTTACTACACTCAGAAAATTAAGATGAACACTTTCCACATGCCAGCAGTCTTCCCACGAACCTGTTGCTTCCACAGAGCCAAAGATTATCACTCACAATTTTAAATGCTTTGCCCCAAATGATGCCTAGATATCTATGGTTTCTGTTTTCCTTCTACTGCAAATAAATTATTGTAGTATGCCATACATACACTTGCATACATACACACAAGCACAGGTTTTTTGTTTTTTTTGAGACAGGGTCTTGCTCTGTCACCCAGTCTGGAGTGGGCTGGCACAATCTCAGCTCACTGCATCTCCACCTGCTGGGCTTAAGCAGTCCATCCACCCCAGCCTCCTGAATAGCTGGGACAGGTGTGTGCCACCATGCGCCTGGCTAAGTTTTGTATTTTTGATGATAAAGACAGGGTTTTAACCATGTTGCCCAGGCTGGTATGGAACTCCTGGACTCAAGCAATCCTCCAGTCTTGGACTTCCAATGTCCTAAAATTACAGGTGTGAGCCACTGTACCCAGCCCACATGTATTTTTGATGGTTGCAATAACTGATCATATATTTAAACATGAAAATTTTAGACCCTGGAATCTCCAGGAATTTGAATTTTATTGGCAATACATGTTCTTTTACTTCTCTGGTAATTTCCCATTGTATTTAATATTTTGACAAAGAAGAAAGAACTAAAACACCAAACCAAGGAACTCCAACAATACTAGAAATAACCTGTTCTTTTGCAGAAGTGAAAATAGTCTCAGTTGGGAGTCAGTAAGATTTGCTCTCTGGCCAGAGGTTTTAATAATTCATTGTATCACTTTAGTCATATGCTTTAAATGTAGAATTATACAGCACTAACGTATTACACAGAAATTCTCATTAGAATGGGGGGGTGGAGTTTGAATTATCTAAATGTAAATTAATGGTGTAAGCAGTATCATTCTTACTGAATGAGTAAAAGAAGGCTCTTTAGTTACGGTTGAACTTCTCTCTAACGAGTACACCTGAACTGGGTAGTGATGGTTGAAATATCCCCCTCTACCTGCCTGACTTTTGGTTTCATGATAGTCACATGAAGTCACTTGAGAATTTTTTCCTTCACCATAGTAGATGCATCTGGGTCAGATATAGTAAATTTCAAAAGAAAGTGTTTTCACAGAATTCTCCCCACATCTTGTTCTGTAGAAAACCTCTTCTGCATGCATGCCTCTTTCTTGCTCGGTCCTTCCCATGAAAGCTATCACATCCCCACTAGACGGTGCCTTCTGCACTGGCAATCTTCTCCGAGAGTCTCCTGTATCTGTTCCTTATGCCCTGTTTCTTGATGACAGACATTCCTGGGACTTCAAGGAAAATGAGTCGGGGAAGGGGAGGAGCAAAAAAAGGGGAAGGATTTTGAGAGCTGAGGTGGCGATGGCTTACTCTAATGACGATTCTCAGCAATTTCAGCACCAAAGAGTCAATACTGCCATAAACGTTGTGCTGATGAAGATGTGATTTCATCCTTGCCCTTTCTTTCCAGTATGACATGAAGCTGAGTGTGTGATGCTGTGCTCCCCTGGCCATACCCTCTGATAAAATATGTCAAACTGCAGTTAAGCTGCATGAGAGGGGTCAGACTTATCTTCCAGTAAAACAATTATGAACATGTTTTATTATGACCCATTTTCCACTGTTTCTCATTAACCTTTAGCATCCTTAGGGTTTTGAAAATGTGTATACTTAACTCATGCCCTAGAAATATAATTTATATTGGGCAGAGTGGCACACACCTATAACCTTAGCACTTTGGGAGGCTAAGATGGGTGGATCACCTGAGACTGGGAGTTGGCAACCAGCCTGGCCAACATAATGAAACCCCATCTCTACTAAAAATACAAAAATAGATGGCATGGTGGTGCATGCCTGTAGTTTCAGCTACTCAGGAGGCTGAGGCATGAGAATCACTTTAATCCGAGAGGCAGAGGTTGCAGTGAGCTGTTATCGAGTCATTGCACTCCAGCCCGAGCTACAGAGTGAGACAATGTCTCCAGAAAGAAAGCAATACAATTCACAGTTTTATGTGTATTTAAAATGAAAAATACAATAATGATTAATAGCAATTATTAATTTTAAGAAATAGAAAATAATGTCTGTAAGAATAAGCCTGCATTTGTTTCATTTCTTTTCAGCTGTGTCCTGTGGAATCCCAGAATCCCCAGGAAATGGTTCATTTACTGGTAACGAGTTCACTTTGGACAGTAAAGTGGTCTATGAATGTCACGAGGGCTTCAAGCTTGAATCCAGCCAGCAAGCGACAGCTGTGTGTCAAGAAGATGGGCTATGGAGTAACAAGGGGAAGCCGCCCACTTGTAAGCGTAAGTGTTCCACGGGCATCTGCCCATCTTTGTGGGTTTAGGTGGGAACTGAATCCTTTGGGGAGAAGTCCAGGTTCCCACATTCAGAGGTTCTCTCCCACACCATGTGAGGATTACTAAAACCAATGCATTTCATATAAAATATTCCAGCCA
The DNA here is from genome assembly GCA_031835075.1 of Saguinus oedipus. Taxonomy (NCBI): domain Eukaryota; kingdom Metazoa; phylum Chordata; class Mammalia; order Primates; family Cebidae; genus Saguinus; species Saguinus oedipus. Next base: position 40,379,066 of record CM063182.1, read on the forward strand.
TTTAAAATGATTTATACGCTCTTGAAAGTTAGGTGAATCCTAAATGTCAACAGTATAGACACGATGTGATTTGCACAGCACATCCTATTCCATGCTGCCATTTTCAATTTGGAGGGATGACATCTAGAGGAAATTCAGGCATTAAGCCCTGCAATAATACTCTACACAAGATGTTAAAACATAATTCAACACAAGCTTACCTATTATCTCCCAGCTAATTTTAAATTATTCGAAGTGAAAAGCAGTGCCTAATTTATTTGTGTGTCACCTATTCTGCATACCACATTGATGCTTAGTGAATAAAGCATTTATTTAATTTGTGAAGTAGGGTAAGTTTTTGAGAAAGCTATTTGCAGTATATAGCCATAATCTTAAAAGAGTAAAAAATTTGGGTACTTTCTGAAACTCTAGTCTTACAAAATAATAGTCTATAATGCAAAGCCAACCAGAAGAAAAATTCCATTCACTCGCACACACAGTTTCTACAGCCAAATCTTCATGGCAGGTGTATTAAAACTTGTCTCAAATTGGAAATAATGTAATTTCCCACTTTTTCTAAGTGAAAAACTGTATAATATTTCTATATAGACAATGATTTTTGTGGTTATGTAATCTGTTTCATATATCATGCATATCTTTTCATGTCAGTACATATAGAATGAAAAATCTTGCTATAGAAATGTGTGTGTGTGTGTTTGTGTGTGTGTAATTTTTCGTTGCAGGTATATTAAACTAATCAAATTAGTTCACTTGGAATAATGACCTCCAGCTTTATCCACATGGTAAAGGACATAATCTCACTATTTTTATGGCTGCCTAATATTCCATGATATTTAGGCATATTTTCTATATCCAGTCCACCATTGATGGGCATTTAAACATACATATGAACATACATACACATGTGTCTTTATGGTAGAACAATTTATGTTCTTTGGATATATACCCAATAATGGGATTACTGGATTCAATGACAGGGACTATTTTTAGTGCTTTGAGAAATCACCAAATTGCTTTCCACAGTGACAGAACTAATTTACACCCCCACCAGCAGCATACAAAAGTGTTCCGTTTTCTTCACTGCCTCACCAGCATCTGTTATTTTTTCACTTGTTTACAATGATATTTTTGCTCCAGTGATACTAGCAGAAGGATTCGCATAGTCTTAATAAAAAAAAACATATCATTGGCTTCTTTTTGTGTACAGTATTTTGTTCATGTTAAAAATTTTAAACTTACTTGTATCTGTATACTTATATATAAATAGATAAATGATTATGGAAGGTAGTTTAGTTCTCCCCAATAGGTTTTATTTTTCTTGCTATTATTTTCATCATTTTTATTGCACTTCCTGAAAGTCTGGCAATACTGAATCAACGTTAGTATTTCTTGGTTATTTTCTATTTAATAAGGAACTGTTACAATTAAATAATAGTATGGGAAACTAGGATAGCAAGATACATTGCCATGTTTTTTTGAGTTCAACCCTAAACAAAATTATTCTCTCAAAACTGGAACTTAACAGATGAAATAACATATATGTTTGGGGTTGATTTCAACAGGAATGATGTCCCAGACATTTAGATGCAATGTTTCTTTTGCACACAGCCTGGAGGTCATTCATAATGATGCCCACCATCTTTATAGTTTATATTTCCTGCCAAATATTTCAAGTAGCTTATCTACAAATCTCATAAAATCCCTAAAAAACTGGGCCACAAATGAGGTGTAAACTACTAATCTGCAGAGTTGAAGTCCAAAGTCCACTCTCTCTTGTTCTAAATTCTGTACCCGTTTCATAATGCCAGTGATTCTCTGCTGGTTATGCATTAAAATCATCTTGAGAAATTTAAAGTAAATACTAATGTCAAGGTTTGACCCTCAGGGATTCTGAGTCAACTGGTCTTAGGTGGAGATCAACCATCAGTTTTTTTTTTTTTTAAGTTATCTGGATGTTATGCATAAAATGTCAAGTATGTGGCATGTTTTAAAGGGACAAAGCTACGAAAGGAATGAACGGGCAGCAATCTTTGCTGTTGTGCTGGTGATTCTCAGGCAAGCAGGATCTGGAGTGGACCTCAAGCAAACTCCAGCAGTCCTGCAGCAGAGGGCCTTGACTGCTGGAAGGAAAATTAACAAACAGAAAGAAATAGTTTCAACATCAACATAAAGGACATCCACTCAGAGACCCCATCCAAAGGTCACCAACTTCAAAGACCAAAAAATCCACAAAGATGGAAAAAAATGTGCAAAAAGGCTGAAAACTCCAAAAATGAGAACATTTCTTCTCCTCCAAGGGATCACAATGCCTCACCAGCAAGGCAACAAAGCAGAACAAAGAATGAGTTTGATGAATTGACGGAAGCAGGTCTCAGCGTGTCATTAATAACAAACTTCTCTGAGCAAAAGGAGCATGTTCTAACCAAATGCAAGAAAGCTAAGAACCTTGAAAAAAGGTTAGATGAAATGGTACCTAGAATAACCACTGAAGAGAAGAACATAAATGACCTAATGAAGCTAAGAAACAAAGCATGAGAACTTCATGAAGCACACACAAGTTTCAATACCCAAATCAATCAAGTGAAAAAAGGGTATCAGAGATTGAAGATCAACTCACGTAAACAACACAAGATTACAAGATTAGGGAAAAAAAGAGTAAAGAGAAATGAATAAAACCTCCAAGAAATATGGGATTATGTGAAAAGACCAAATCTATGTTTAATTGTTGTACCTGGAAATAATGAAACTAAGTTGGAAAACACTCTTCAGAATATTATCCAAGAGAACTTACCCAACCTAACAAGGCAGGCCAATATTTAAATTCAGGAAATACAGAGACCACCACAAAGATAATCCTTGAGAAGAGCAACCAAGACACATGTTCATCAGGTTCACCAGGGTTGAAATGAAGGAAAAAATGCTAAGGGAAGCCAAAGAGAAAGATTGGGTTACCCACAAAGGGAAGCCCATCAGACTCACAGCGGATCTCTCAGCAGAAACCCTACAAGCCAGAAGAGAGTGGGGGCCCATATTCAACATCCTTAAAGAAAAGAATTTTCAACCCAGAATTTCATATCCAGCCAAACTAAGCTTCATGAGCCAAAGAAAAATAAAATCCTTTATGGACAAGCAACTGCTGAGAGATTTTTGTCACCACCAGGCCTGCCTTATAACAGCTCCTCAAGGAAGCATTAAGCATGGAAAGGAACAATCAGTACCAGCCACTGCAAAAACATACCAAATTGTAAAGACCACCAACATTATGAAGAAACTGCATTAACTAACAGGCAAAACATCCAGCTAGCATCATAATGGCAGGATCAAATTCACACATAGCAATATTAACCTTAAATGTAAATGGGCTAAATGCCCCAATTAAAAGACACAGACTGGCAAATTGGATCAAGAGTCAAATTGGATCAAGTCAATATTGTGCTGTATTCAGGAGACCAATTTCTACATGCAAAGACACACATAGGCTCAAAATAAAGGAATGGAGGAAGATTTACCAGGCAAATGGAAAGCAAAAAAAAAAAGCAGGGGTCGCAATCCTAGTCTCTGACAAAACAGACTTTAAACCAACAAAATCAAAAGAGTCAAAGAAGGGCATTAGATAAGAATAAAGGGATCACTGCAACAAGAAAAGCCAACTATCCTAAATATATATGCACCCAATGCAGGAGCACACAGATTCATAAAGCAAATTCTTAAAGATCTACAAAGAGATTTAGACTCCCACAAAATGATACTGGGACACTTTAACACCCCACTGTCAATATTACACAGATCAATCAACAAGACAGAAAATTAACAAGGATATCTAGGACTTGAACTCAGATCTGGACCAAGCAGACCTAATAGAAATCTACAAAGCTTTCCATCCTGAATCCAGAGAATATACATTATTCTAAGCACCACATCACACCTATTCTAAAACTGATTACATAATTGGAGGTAAAACACTCTTCAGCAAATACAAAAGAGCAGAAATCAGAACAGTCTGTCAGACCTCAGTGCAATCAAATTAGAACTCAGTATTAAGAAACTCACTGAAAACCACAGAACTACATGGGAAGTTGAACAACCTGCTCCTGAATGACTACTGGATAAATAATGAAATGTAGGCAGAAATAAAGATGTTCTTTAAAACCAGTGAGAATTAAGACACAACGTACCAAGATCTCTGGGACACATCTAAAGCAGTGTGTAGAGGGAAAATTTATAGCACTAAATGCCCACAAGAGAAATGAGGAAAGACCTAAAATTGACACCCTAACATCACAATTAAAAGCACTAGAGGAGCAAGAACAAACAAATTCAAAAGCTAGCAGAAGACAAGAAATAGCTACTATCAGAGCAGAACTGAAGAAGATAGAGACACAAAAAATCCTTCTAAAACATCAATGAATCAGGAGCGGAATTTTTTTTTTAAAGATTGACACATGAAAAAATGCTCATCATCATTGGTCATTAGAGATGCAAATCAAAACCACATTGAGATACCATCTCACGCCAGTTAGAATGGCGATCATTAAAAAATCTGGAGACAGCAGATGTTGGAGAGGATGTGGAGAAATAGGAACACTCTTACACTTTTGGTGGGAGTGTAAATTAGTTCAACCATTGTGGAAGACAGTGTGGCGATTCCTCAAGGACCTAGAAATAGAAATTCCATTTGACCCAGCAATCCCATTACTGGGTATATATCCAAAGGACTATAAATCGTTCTACTATAAGGACACATGCACACGAATGTTCATTGCAGCATTGTTTACAATAGCAAAGACCTGGAACCAACCCAAATGCCCATCGATGATGGACTGGACTGGGAAAATGTGGCACATATACACCATGGAATATTATGCAGCAATCAGAAATGATGAGTTTGTGTCCTTTGTAAGGACATGGATGAATTTGGAGAACATCATTCTCAGCAAACTGACACAAGAACAGAAAAACAAATATCGCATATTCTCACTCATAGGCGGGTGAGAAAAATGAGAACACATGGACACAGGGAGGGGATCTACTACACACTGGGGTCTATTGGGGGGAAGGGGGGAGGGACAGTAGGGGTGGGCTGGGGAGGGATAGCCTGGGGAGAAATGCCAAGTGTGGGTGAAGGGGAGGAAGGCAGCAAAGCACACTGACATGTGTGTACCTATGCAACTATCTTGCACACTCTGCACATGTACCCCAAAACCTATAATGCAATAAAAATTTAAAAAATTTAAAAAAAAAACGATTGACACAATAGATTGACCACTGGTCAGAGTAATAAATAAGAAAAGAGAGAAGAATCAAATAGATGCAATAAAAAATGATAAAGGAGATATCACCACCAATTCTACAGAAATATAAACTACTGTCAGATAATACTATAAACACTTCTATGCAAATAAACTAGAAAATCTAGAAAAAAATGAATAGACTTTAAGACACTTACATTCTCCCAAGACTAAACCAGGAATAAGTTGAATCCCTGAGTAGACCAATAACAGCATCTAAAATTGGGGCAGCAATTAATAGCCTGCCAATCAGAAAAAGTCCAGGGCCAGTTTCACAGCCAAATTCTACCAGAGGTACAAAGCGGAGTGGCTACCAATTCTTCTGAAACTATTTCCAACAATAGAAAAAGAGGGACTCCTCTCTAACTCATTTTATGAGACCAACCTCATCCTGACACTAAAACTTGGCAGAAACAAAACTAAAAAAGAAAATTACATGCCAATATTCATGATGAGCACCAATGCAAAAATTCTCAATTAAATACTGTCAAACCAAATTCAACAGCACATCAAAAAGCTTATCTATCACAATCAAGTGCACTTCATCCCTGGGATGCAAGGCTGGTTCAACATATGCAAATCAATAAACATAATCCATTAGATAAACAGAACCAAAGACAAAAACCACATGATTTTCTCAATAGTTGCAGAGAATGCCTTCAACAAAATTCAACAGCCTTTATGTTAGAAGCTCTCAATAAACTAGGTATTGATGAAATATATCTCAAAATAATAAGAGCTATTTATGACAAACCCACAGTCAACATCATACAGAATGGGCAAAAATTTGAGGCATTTCCTTTGAAAACCAGCACAAGACAAGGATGTCCTCTCACCATTCCTATTCAACATAGCATTGGAAGTTCAGGCCAGGATATTCGAGCAAGAGAAAGAAATAAAGTGTATTAAAGTAGAAACAGAGGGATTCAAATTGTCTCTATTTGTAGACAACATGATTTTATATTTAGAAGACCCCATCATCTCAGCACAAAATCTCTTTAACCTGAGAAACAACCTCAGCAAAGTCTTGGGATAAAAGACAATGTGCAAAAATTACAGGCATTCCTATACACCAATAACAGACAGAGAGCCAAATCAAGAGTGAACTGCCATCCACAATTGCTGCAAAGAACATAAAATACCTAGGAAAACAACTAACAAGGAATGTGAAGGACCTTTTCAAGGGAAACAGCAAACCACTGCTCAAGGAAATAAGAGCTAACACAAACAGACCAAAACACATTCCATGCTCATGAATAGGAAGAATCAATATTGTGAAAATGACCATAATGCTGAAAGTAATTTATAGATTCAGTGCTATTCCCCTCAAGCTACCTTAGACTTTCTTCATGGAATTTGAAAAACTCACCTTAAATTTCATATGGAACCATGAAAGAGCCCATGTAACCAAGACAATCCTAAGCAAAAAAAAACAGCAAAGCTGGAGACATCACGCTACTTGACTTCAAACTATACTACAAGGCCACAGTAATCAAAACAGCATGATACTGGTACCAAAACAAGAATATGAACCAATGGAAAAGAACTGAGGCCTCAGAAAGAATGCCACACACCTACAACCATCTGATATTTGACAAACCTGACAAAAACAAGCAATGGGGAAAGGATTCCCTATTAAATAAATGTTGTGAAAACTGACTAGCCATATGCACAAAGCTGAAACTGGACCCCTTCCTTACACCTTACACAAAAAGTAACTCCAGATGGATTAAAGATTTAAAAATAAGACCTAACACCATAAAACCCCTAGAAGAAAACGTATGCAATACCATTCAGGACATAGACATGAGCAAGGACTTTATAACTAAAACACCAAAAGCAGTGGCAACAAAAGCCAAAATACACAAATTGGATCTAATTAACTAAAGAACTTCTGCATGGCAAAATAAACTATCATTAGAATGAACCAGCAACCAACAGAATGGAAGAAAATTTTTACAATCTGCGCATCTGACAAAGGGATAATATCCAGAATCTACAAAGAACTTAAATTTAGAAGACAAAAACAACTGCATCAAAAAGTAGGCAAAGAATGTGAATGGACACTTCTCAAAAGAAGACATTTACACAGCCCACAAACATATAAAGAACCTCACTAGAGAAATGCAAATGAAAACCACATTGAGATACCACGTCATGCCAGTTAGAATGGCAAATCATTAAAAATCAGGAGACAGCAGATGCTGGCGAGGATGTGGAGAAATAGAAATGCTTTTCCACTATTGGTGTGAACATAAATTAGTTCTACCATTGTGGAAAATACTGGTGATTCCTCAAGGGTCTAGAACCAGAAATACCTTTTGACCCAGCAATCCCATTACTGGGTATATAACCAAAGAAGTATAATTCAATTTGTTATAAAGACACATGCACATCATGTATGTTTAACACATGCACATGTATGTTTAATGTGGCACTGTTTACCATAGCAAAGACAACTGGGACATGTCTTGGGTTGGTGTATTAGGGGAAGAATAACAGGGGAGTGGAGCACTAGGGGAGAAACCACATTAGGAGAAATACCTATGTGATGACATGGTGAGGGATGCAGCAAACCACCATGGCATGTGTACACCTATGTAACAAACCTGCACATTCTGCACATGTACCTCATGAATTAAAGTATGATAATAAACATTAAATAAAAAATTAAAACCCATTTTAAATTTGTATACTATCTGAGAAAGACTTGCTAAATGTCAAGATCACTTTATAAACTGTAATTTTTATTTTCACAACTTTTATTTCTTTGACATTGTTTTTCAGAGTAGTTTTAGGTTCACAGCAAAATGGAATGGAAGACAGAGAGATGTCTCATATAATATGCTGCCCCCAACATATGCACAGCAGCCCTCACTATGAACACCTCACATCACAATGAGGTGCATTTTACAGTGGATGCACCTACATTGACATGCTGTTATCACCCAGAGCTCAGCATTCACAGGAGAGCTCACTTTTGGTGTTGTATCATCTGTGGGTTTGGACAAATGTGTTATGGCATAGATCCACCATGATAGTTTTACACCGAGTAGTTTCCCTGTCTTAAAAACCTCCCATGCTCCACCCATTCATGGCTTCCTGCATCCAACCCCTGACAAACACTGATCTTTTGTTCTCCATAGTTTTACCTTTATTAGAATGTCATATAGTGGTAATCATACATGATATAGCCTTTCATATTAGCTTCTTTCACTTAGTAATATACATTTAAGTTTGCTCTGTGATTTTGCATGGCTCTAGATCTCATTCCTTTTTGGTACTGAACGTTGTCCATTGTCTGTATGTACCATGGTTTATTGACCCATTTACTTACTAAGGACATCTGGGATTCTTCCATGTTTTGCAGTTATGAATAAAGCTTCTATTAACATGTGTGCAGATTTTCATACATACATAAGTTTTTAACATATTTGAGTAAATACCAAAGGTTGAGATTGATAGAGTGAATGGTAAGACTGTTTTTAATTTTGTAAGAAACTGACAGATTGTCTTCAAAGCAGACTGCACTATTGCATTCTCACCGGCAGTGAGCGAGAGTTCCTGTTGCTCCACATCATTGCCAGCATCTGGTGCTGTCAGTGTCCAGATTCCAGCCATTCTCGTAGATGTGCACTAGTATCTCATTGCTTTAATTTGAAATTCTAATGATACATGATGTGAAGCATCTTTTCATATGCTCAGTTGCCATCTGTTTATCTGCTTTGTGAAGTATCTGTTCAGGCCTTTTGCCCATTTTTAGTCAGGTTCTTTTCTTTTATTTTTTGAGACAGAGTTTCGCTCCGTGCCAAGGCTGGAGAGCAATGGCACGATCTCGGCTCACCGCAACGGCACAATCTCAGCTCACCGCAACCTCTGCCTCCTGGGTTCAGGCAATTCTCCTGCCTCAGCCTCCTGAGTAGCTGGGATTACAGGCACGCACCACCATGCCCAGCTAATTTTTTGTATTTTTAGTAGAGACGGGGTTTCACCATGTTGACCAGGATGGTCTCTGTCTCTTGACCTCATGATCCACCTGCCTCAGCCTCCCAAAGTGCTGGGATTACAGGTATGAGCCACCGTGCCTGGCCCCTTTTCTTTTCTTTTTAAAGAGTTTTTGTACAGTTTAGATACCAGTTCTTTATTTTATGTGTCTTTTGCAAATCTTTTTTTTCCTAGTCTGTGACTGGTCTTTTCATTGTCTTGATAATGTCTTTTGCAGAGCTGAGGATTTTCATTTTAATGAAGACCAATGTATCAGTTCTTTTTAAAACACATCTTGCGTCTGTTTTTGTATCTGCAATGTCATCACCAAACCCAAGGGCACCACAATTTTCTTCTATGTTATCTTCTAAGAGCTCATATTTTTGCACTTTATATGTGGGTGTGTGATACATAATGGATTAATTTTTCTGAAGGGCTTAAGGTCTGTGTCTGGATTATTTTTTAGAATGTAGCTCTCCAGTTTTTCCAGCACAATTTGTAAGATTATCTTTACTCCACTGTGCTGTGTTTGCTCTTCTGCTCAAGATTCATTGACTATATTTCTGTAGTTTTATTGCTGGGCTCTCTATTCTATTCCATTTACCCTTTGTCTACTTTTTTGCCAACACCACACTGTCTTCTTACATCTATTTTATTTGGCTAAAAAAGAGTATAATAAATCTGACATCCTTTTTCAAAATTTATTAATAATTTGTAAAATTAATTAAAAGCATCTCTCAGTTTTCTACAAAATTGGTTTTGTTGACTGTGAATATTTATAGTGAACCATTTGATTTTATTTCAGTGTCCTGACTGACATGGGTTCTTCCATTACCTTTAAAGCTAAATAGAAATTGTTTTGCCTGAAAATAATTCAGCTCTTTGGGTATCACAAATACACCATCTCAGTGGAATTATTTTAACCAATGATGTGTTACCCTTATATTTCTTAAAGGATTACTCATACATGTGCCTGTTACTTCACAGGCTGACAAAATGAACAAGAATCTTCAGTGTATCACTGTCAAGTTGAGGTGTTTGTGAATATATGTAGAACAGAATGCCTTCATTACATAAATAGAAAATTAGTCTTTATGTCCGTATGAGTCACATTTGTGTGTTAAGGCCACACATAGCTGGGTTAAGGAATCAGACACACTTAGGTGTTTTCCTCTGCATTGCAAGCCAGCCTCTAGAATGACCATGCAAGTGGTTTATATCTACCAAAAAAGGGGTTGACATTACATAACTCTGAGATAAACAGCCAACTGTGTGAAAATTATGAGGAAAATAAACACAATATAGGTTTTAAATCCTTGGTTGGGGATAGAGAAAGAGAGAAGCATAGAGTTTGAAAAAGACGGGAGCAAACAAAATGCCATGGATTCTATCAGGAGAGCGTACGAGATGGTGACTCCCAGGGACACAGCAAGGCAGAGACATTGTTGGTACAGGGAGGAGCTGTGCACTCACCGATCCCTCACTGAGTGTCCCGGAGCATATGCTCAGTATAGGGCATCAGGCTTGTAACCACTGATGTGAGACTGGTGAGTGACAGCTCCTGCCATCAGAGCCTGAAGATGTGCACAGGACATGAAACGAAAGATGTAAACCACAGCAGAAAGGAATCGCTGATGTAGATGAGGGAACATGGGAATCATCTAGGACCAGTCCCTACAGAAAAGATGGCTAGGACCAGACCTTGGCCTGGAAAAATATGAGAAAATCAGAGCCAGTTTTTTTTTTTTTTTGAGACATAGTCTCACATTGTCACCCACGCTAGAGTGCAGTGGCGCAATCTCGAGTTACAGGTTCAAGCAATTCTCCTGCCTCAGCCTTCTGAGTAGCTGGGATTATAGGCACCCACCACTATACCCAGCTAATTTTTTTTGTATTTTTAGTAGAGACAAGGTTTCACCATGTTGGCGAGGCTGGTCTCAAACTCTTGACCTCGAGTTTCACTCTCCTCAGCCTTTCAGAATGCATGAGACACCATGCTTGGCCAGAGCGAGACATGTCTAAGCTACATGATTTAATTAGAATAACAATCCTAGAAAGAACTAATTATATTCCTTATCTTACTGGTTTACTACAAATAAAATAACTGAGATATCAAAGAATTTGCAATATGTAAGCACACAGATTTGACTGGGCATCACAAGAACCTCAAGGGAAGTGTTGGAAGTCTTCAGCTGCTGCGGGGAAGGCTGTATGGAAATGATTTGACTAGACACAGATGTTTTGGACATCAGGAAAATGCAGCAATTGTGTAATGCTGTCAAGGCCTGCCTGGGGGTACACTGTACTTTGGTGGAAGGGGAATTCAAGGCTCTGTCTATTTCAGAAGCCAGTACATAGCCACTGACAGTTCAGTATTCATCTGGTTTCAAGATCCGTGGAGGCAAGGGTAAGGAGACATGGTTTGAGGGACCTCATTAGTTCTGAGATGCCCAGGCAAAGGAATGAAAAGCAGCAGCAGAGGTGAAGAAGGTGAGTCGAATCCTGGTTTGGAGTCAGGATTTCCCAGCTACCCCACACTAGTGTAAAAGGAACTGGAGGAAGCATCTAGGCATCTCCTTTAACCCTCAGCTCCTTTCTTGCTCTCACACGCATTCCCTCACCAAGCCCTGCCTCTGAAACACATCTGTCCACATGGCTTAAGTTCTGCCCCAGCCAGGTCACCACCTGAACTCCTGAAACCCCCGCTAGCTCACCTCCCCTTCCCTCTCATCTACAAACAACAGCCAAACTGACCTGTGAGCACAGAAATCAAAACAGGACACTCCTCTGCAGAAAACCTCCTCAGAGTTCTCACAGCAGGTAGAAGACAAAGTATCAACTCTCTATTTTGAGCTCCCTTCTCCAAAAGTAAAAGAAAATGTCAGCTATGACGAAGAGGCAGATGTGGAGCCCCACCCACGTCATGTGTGAGTCTCTGTATCCATGTTTAGGGCTACACACCATACTGGCAATTACTAGTTCAAAATTAATCCTGTAGCCCGTACTGTTTTTCAGTCTTACTTCCAATAGCTTTACATGAGTTAACTTACTTAACATTATGAGGTATGTAATTTCATTATCAGCTTATTTACCTTACAGACCAGAACAAAAAGAAGGCATGAGTTGAGTAATTTGTTCAAGGTCATAGATACAGTAAGTAGCAAAGTCAAAATTTGGGTCCAAAAAACCTGAGAAGAGAGCCCTTCTTCCTAATTTCTAGGAATTTATTAGCTCTCATGATTTTTAAGTCTGATGCACTATAAAACTGAGAACACAAGCAAGAAACAGGTACCACTTTAACACTGCATGTGGTTTATTCTGACAAGTAATAAGTAGGTGATGGAGTCATCATTCATTTGAAGATAGGTAATAGGCCACTGGCTTTAAGGACAATGCATAATTTTCTCTAAAATCTGGAAAACTCAGGAATGAGGGATCTCTTGCACTTCACAGGTAAATTTGTATAAATTAATAGAACTGTTTTGTGCTTATTTAAAACATGATAGCACATAAGTCAGCTTCATTTATATTTTACATTTTGTTTTAAAATACATATCTAGATGTACAATTGCTTTAACGTTATAATGACAAAAATTAACAAAATTGCTTCTCATTGTAAAGAAGTTATTGTAGGTTCCATTAAATGGCTGTTAAACCGCAGAAAGTGAATTTGCATCGTAAATACTATTTTGTTACCAACTACGATATGTTCAGTAACACGAGGAAATAAATCTAACATTTATAATAAAATGGAAAATCCATATTAACATTTTCTAAGTATCATCTGAAACTTCCAAGTAAGCATTTTTTACCATTGTTCATTAAAGTATATAAAAATGAGATATGGTTATTTTGTTAAAATTCTTTGGTATTCAAGGGCTGAAAAACCAATTTAATTTTTATTTGGGGGAGTGTTTCTCTTTACTTAATTTAAATGGAAGAAATTGGGCAGAGTAAGCATAAAACTTTACCTCTTAGTGAGAAAATTTTAGTTACCATTAAATGTTGAAGTACATATTTCCCCAAGGCTTCTTCCTTTGTACGCTATGTTGGTATGAAACAATGTTTAAGTTTCTTTAACAATTGCAATATTATGTAGATCAGTACACTGAATCTCAAGAGATAAATACTTCAGCTTTGATAAATAGTAAATGCAAATGGTAAATAAAATTAGTTCATTTTACCCTCAGGTTTAGTAAAATCAAGGTTATGGTATGTTTCCTTTTGCATTCTTTTTGCAATGGTACACATCTCCAAGGCAGATGTTGGAGCCTTTTTTTTTTAATCGAGGGATTAGTGGGGACTGGATTTGGATCATTGAAGACCTGATTGATGGTAGTGACATGATAAAACAAGTGAGGGCTATTGGTATTATGGACTGGGCTTCACAGTTTGAAGAAATGGTGAATAGATGTGTATTATGTACTGTGCACCATTAAGCTAACCTTTTCATGAAAAACTAAGTAGTTTATTTCTCTGGGGCAAGTGAGCAAAGTCCCTACAGCTTTAACATCTCTTTTCTAGAACAATGTAAAGAAGAACGTATACACATCTTAAATTTGGTAGGTCACAGAAGTTAGAATGCAATAATCTTTTGATGCAACAAGAAAATAAACAAACATTAAAGCTTTCACCCAACATTTGGCATTGACAAGTCAGTAGTGCCAAATTCCCATATGAGGACAATACGGTCTGGTTATTTTAAAATGCTCAATATGACGTGGCATTTGGGCTAAAGATACTTAGAATATTGTAAGTTTTTCATTTTTGATTGAAGGACTGTAACACAGTCACCACCAAGCTGCTATCATAACTAGTTTTTAGCTGTGGAACACCAGGGAGATAAACAACTTTCAATGGAAGAGGATTTTGGTGCTTTTTGTTTTCATACAATAGATACTAAGCTGCTGTTGTAAAGTGTTTGCAGCTCTTTCCAATATTGAGACATTTTTATTTATGTATACTTATACAAAAAAAAGAATTCTGTCAAGATGACTGCTCTCTATCACTTGAAAATGGCATTATTAAGTTAAAGAACAAGTAACATTTTTGGAAGTAGCTGTCCATACCTATTGTCAGCATTTGCCCTGTAATCTGTTTTTTGAATTCAGTTTGGCCTGATGGTTTTATCCAAGGTGTTGGATGAGAAGCACTTTCAAACAAACCGATCTATTTTTTAAGTTAATAATGTGTTTAATAAATGTGTGATTTTTACATTAAGAAAATCTAAGTTGTAATCCCAATTTTTTTTTTTTAAGCTAAAACTACTACTAGTCAGTGAAGCAAAGTAGTCATTAACAATTTATTTATGTGGACCTACTCTATGCTGGGCACCATGAGAACCTTACATGATTAAATGCAACCTATATACTTTATTTTAAAAAGGGAAAGCTCACTAAAGCCATACTAGCTTGGCACTCCTATCTAGTGATATAGGTTTATATGACCTATAAATAGCTCAATGTAGAAAAACTAAGGTTATGTATATGAGTACGGGGCACTGTTTTAATCATTTTACATGAGTTAAATCTTTGAGCTCTTGTAACAAACCTACGAAGTACTACTATCATGCCCACAGTGTACATGGGAACTTGAATAACTTTCCCAAGATTGCACAGTTGGTCCGTGATGGAGTCAGCACTGAAGATGGTCCCTTTATGCTATAACATCCAGGAAGTTACCCACGTGAAACTACTGTAAAGTGCCCACCCCACTTTCAACTGTGCTTTGATAAGGGATTCCCATAAAGAGGTTTACAAAGCCAAAGAAAGGCCCCATCCCTGCCTAATTTAAATGCATCATCGTCATGTGCAGATGATAAATACATTTAGAAAATACCTATTAAGGTTACGAAAGGAAATGTGTCTGTGCTAGATAGGAGTTACATGTCCATCTCTCTCTTCCAAGGCTGTTTGTTATATGCCTTCAAGAAATTGTTCAGACTAAAAGGTCAGTTTGGTACCTTAGCTAACGAGACACACAAGAGACCGATGGAAAATAGTCCCCATTGCCCTCCTGCTTTGGTGGCCTGGGAACAGAATTGGCAGGTGCTGGGAACCATGGCATAATGAGGAGGGAATCTTGGCTTCCCAAGTGGTATGGGTGCCTTCACAAAGTTGTTAAGGCTTCTGTGCCTTTCAGAGCTGATATTTCACAGAGACGAAGGGTGGTCAATACTCACTAACATCTTCTAAAACCAAGAGTACCGTGATGTCAAAAACATCTTTGAAATGAACATAACGTTTGCATGACTGTACCGTGCTGCTTTAAAGCACTTTACACCCACAGAGTGTTAGCTAGATAGGGTTTACCACCATTTGATGGCTGCCAGAAAGAGGCTGTCACAGACTGGCAAAAATGCACTGCTGTGTTGAACTGTCAAGTTTATCAGTTTATAAAACACCAGTAGACTGGCATCGTCTTTCAGGTAATAGTTCTAAACCTATGCTTGGGTAAAGATGGGAATATTAGCACATATTTCTATCTATATATGAGTTTTTAAAATATGTATCTTTACAGGAAGACATGGTGCTATTTTCTTTGAGATGGTACAAGCATACACCAACCAAAAATAGTATTTCTACACAGCCAACACTTGCATTAACATTTTAGAAGAAAGAAGAACCTGATGCTATATATGTTATTACACCTAGAAAAAATTTAAATGTTGCTAGAAAAAGGTTTTCTAGCACTAACATTTTCATGTTAGCACTTTTTCAAGCACATTTATGATATTACCTGGGATTCTTTAATTTTGGGATCAGAAAACAAGTAATACATATAAAATGGGAGAATTTGCTGCTTCTATATTAATATCATAATGCTGAAAAGAAAAAAATTCATTTTCAGATATGTGTTATAAGAAATATTCATATACTTCTGCTCTATAGTATACATATATTGAACTGTTAAAAATATTTAATGTTCTTTTGAGAATTTCCTAAATTATTTGCTTTAAACCTGTACAATTTCCATTTTATTAAATCTAAATGTGTTGAATGATACCAATTTCATGTATTTCAAACTTTGTCAAAGTTCTACTCAGTCATTTTCATCTTGGTTAAGAAAAGTATGTCTTGTACAGAAATACTCATAATTTATTTACTGATTTGAAGGAAAATTCTTGGCAATTTTAGGGAGAGAAAAGGAAACAAAATAAGACACTAGAACTTCTGTGGAATATTCAACACATTTTAAAGTGTTCATGATACCGCAAACCATCTCCTTTAATTTTTTATATGAAAATATTACTGAGAAATATTCTAACAGACTATTTTCCAGAAAACATTCAAATCATCTATTAATTTGTAATATTATCATTATTGCCATTCTTTTGAGATGGAGTCTCACTCTGTGACCCAGGCTGGAGTACAGTGGCATGATCTCGGCTCACCGCATCTCCATCTTCCAGGTTCAAGCAATTCTCCTGCCTCAGTCTCCCAAGTAGCTGGGATTACAGGCACCTGCCACCACACCTGGGTAATTTGGGTACTTTTAGTAGAGATGGGGTTTCAACATGTTAGCCAGGCTGATCTGCAACTGCTGACCTCAGGCGATCTACCCACCTTGGTCTCTCTAAGTGCTGGGATTACAGCCGTAAGCCACCATGCCCAGCCCAATTTGTAATTATCATATATATTAGTATGCTGTCTACACCTTGATTTTCCCTTTCACTCAATTAGATAGAAAATCCATTTGAGAAACTAAAACTTCTACAAGCCACATATTACTTAATAGTAGCCAGGTGAAGTTAGTGTTTTTGATTGGAGAATTTGGCTGTATTAACATTTTGGTGGCGATATTAGAGATGAGGAAATAAACATAACACAAAATTTGAATGTTCTTTCCTTATTTCAATCTTTCCATCTTCCCCAAATTGTCAGAGCCTGACTTCTCACTCTGAAATTGGAGGAGGAGAAGAGGAGGTCAAGGAGAGGAGAGCCTTCTGGACCAGTCCATAGTAGACTCCTTTACACCCCTAAGTGATTTAAGGACATGTCTGAGGTTGGAGTCACTTATTGGATATTCAGTGAAACCTGCTGAGAAACTACCCTTCTTTTAAGAGAATTCCATGTTTATTAAAGCCAGGTAATTTTTTAGAAGAGGAATACATGTCTGGTTTGATATTGCAAACAACAAATCTAATATAAATGCTGATATTTGGCAGTGTAGATCAGTGCTAAACGACCTCAATTGTTAAAGGCGATCTCTATAAATTAACCCTAATCTCTGGGTTTTAAGGCCATTCTATAACTTATGTTGCTATGGACAGGAAAATATGTTGAAATACCTTAGACATCTGAAATGCCTTTCTGAATCTACATTTCTCAAAAGTTCTAAAATTCCCACTAGGTCATTTAGCGCTTATAATCTCAGGAAATGGAAAATACCTCCTCAGGTTAGTACAGGTGGTGGAAATTTATTATCATAATGTATGGGAAATAAAATAAGGAGGAAAAGGAAGAAGAAAGAAAGGGAGAAGGAAGGAAGGAGGGAGGGAGAGAAGGAAGGAAGAAAAGGGAGGGAGGGGAAAGGAAGGGAAGGAAAGAGAAGGAAGGAAGGGAAGGAAGGAGGGAGAGAAAGGAAAGGAATGGAATTATGGAAAGGAAGGAAGGAAAGAAGAAAGAAAAAGATGGCTGGAAGAAAAGGAAGCAGAGGAGGAAGAGGAAGGAAAGAAGGAATGAAGGAAGGAGGAAGGGAAGGAAGAGGGGAAAGAAAAAAGAGGGGAAGGAAAGCAGAAAAGGGAGGGAGGGAGGAAGGGGAAGGGAAGGAAAGGAAAGAAGGGGAAGGGAAAGGAAAGGAGGAGGGAGGGAAGGGGAAAAAAAGGAAGGAAAGAAAGGAAGGGCCAAGAAATGGCTTCAGGTACTGAAGTCAAATTTTGAAGGCTGGGAAAGAAGTTGAAACTTCAGGAACCTTCACTCTGCAGGAATCTAGGAATGTACCTTTTCATAATTCAGCTTCCTGTGTTTGTCTCCCTCACACGACGTTTACAGCAATGGCCAACCACCCACTTTCTCTAAGTACCCTTCACTTCCACTCTGCTGTCTGGGTTACTTTCTCTCTAGATGTCTTCTGGCAAATATTCAAGTACCCAAGAGTTGACCTAGTCAGCTTGTCACCATCTATTTATTTAGAATTTTTTTACTTTTCTTCTTTCCTTTCCTCATTTCCCTCCCTTCCCCTCTCCTCCCTCCATCTCTGTCCACTCACTCTCTCTTTCAAGATGCAGTTCCACTCTTGTTGCGCAGGCTGGAGTGTTATGGTGCAATCTCAGTTCACTCCAACCTCTGCCTCCCAGGTTCAAGTTATTTTCCTGCCTCAGCCTCCCAAGTAGCTGGGATTACAGGCATGTAACATCAGACCCAGCTAATTTTTTTTTTTTTTTTTAGTAGAGATGGGGTTTCATCATGTTGATCAGGCTGATATTAACTCCCGACCTCAGGTGATCCACCAGCCTCAGTTTCTCAAAATGCTGGGTTACAGGCATGAGCTATTGTGTCCAGCCTTTATATAGAATTTCTTATCAGTTTACCTACTCTCTATAGTCACCAGCTCAGATGCCAACTCCTGGTTTTTATGGCTTGTCTCCATGATGAAGCTTAAGAGTCTATGTGGCTCTTTCTGGGTTCTTATGGCACTAACTATGCAAAATCCCAAACAGTTTTAAGATTTACGGCCATGTTCATCATAATCAGTAAATTACTCTTGAGTGTGTGAATATATTCTTACTTAAAACATTGTAAGAAAAAAACATTATAATTAGGGCAATTAGGAAAGAACACTTAAGCGAATAATTTTCTTTTGATGAAGAACTCTAAGGACATTTGTAATTTGAGGAATTGTCTAACACCCAGTTCAGCATTACATGCAATGCATTGTAAAGCCTTAACCAGAAAAGCAGGCAATATGTGAAATTTAATAACATGAAAATAAAAAACAACCATAACAAAAACTTTAAAAAACGTTTTAGAAAGTACATAAGGAAACAGTCTTGTGAAAGAGAGCCACCAGTAATATAAATGCTATGGGAGGGTGCCAAGATGGCTGGAAGAAGACATCACTGGAATGCAGCTCCCGGCCAATGAGACACAGAGGGCTAGAGGAATTCACGATTCCAGACCAGATGCCAGGTTCCTTTGTTGGGACTGATAGGGCACTGAAAATAGTCCCAGGGAAGGAGCCACAGGGCGAGAGCCGCCCAGGGAGGCAAATAAAGACGGGGGTGGGGGCCATGTCCCCTCCTGAAACGTGCAGCCAGCTAGGCTGGCTTAAGTCAGGGGACTCAACCCCCTCAGTGCTCTGATTTGGATCCTGTGCTGACCTCATCCCTCCTGCAACCCACAGTCCACGAGAGCCCTGCCAGACTGTGGGGCACCATGGGTAGTTGACACAAATCTGAGTGGCGGCTACCGCTGGGCACTGCAAGTTGTCCCAGGGACCTGGGCAGGAGTTTGGACTAATGCCAGAGGGATGGACAGTCCCGCAAAGGGAGGTAGAGTTGAAAGCAGGGAAACAGACCATAAGGCCTGGCAGGCCTCACCTCCACAGAACTGAAACTGAAGCCCTCGCTAGAGAGCTTGGCAGCAAATACACCAGCTTGACCCCAACCAGGAAGATCCAGCTGTGGAAGGAGAGACGCCATTGGGAAGGCAGGGCCATTATCACCTACAAACTCCAGGGAAGGACCACCCCCACCCAGCAACATGACTGAACCCAAAAGAGCTCAGCAACACCCTCTACAGGCCAAAAAAGATACAGCTCCAGCCTCAACAGAGTAAAACGTCCACTCAGAGACTCCTCCTGAAATCACCAACTTCAAAGATCAAAGGGAGATAAATCCATGAAGATGGGGGGAAAAAAGTGCAAAAAGGATGAAACCATCAAAGAACAGAACACCTCTTCTCCTCCCAGGGATAATAACTCCTCACCATCAAGGGAATAAAAGACAGAGAATGAATTTGGTGAATTGCCAGAAGCAGGCCTCAGAAGGTTGGTAATAACAAACTTTTTTGAGTTAAAAGACCATGGTCTAACCCAATGCAAAGAAACTAAAAACCTTGAAAAAAGGTTAAATGAAATGCTAACTTGAATAAGCAGCTTAGAGAAGAACATAAATGACATGATGGAGCTGAAAAACACAGCACGAGAACTTTGCAAGGCATACACAAGTTTCAACAGCCAAATCAATCAAGCAGAAGAAAGGATATCAGAGACAGAAGATCAAATCAATAAAATAAAATGAGAAGGCAAGATTAGAGAAAAAAGAGTGAAGAATAAATGGACAAAGCCTCCAAGAACAATGGGATTGTGTGAAAAGACCTAATCTATCCTTGATCAGTGTACCCAAATGTGATGGGGAGAATGAATCCAAGTTGGAAAACACTCTTCAAGATATTATCCAACAGAACTTTCCTGACCTAACAAGGCAGGCCAACATTCAAATCCAGGAAATATAGAGAACACCACAGAGATATTCCTCAAGAAGAGCAACCCCAAGGCACATAATCATCAGATTCACCAGGGTTAAAATGAAGGAAAAACTCCTAAGGGCAGCTAGAGAGAAAGGTCAAATCACCCACAAAGGAAACACCATAAGATTCACAGAGGATCTCTCAGCAGAAACACTGCAAGCTAGAAGGGAGTGGGGGCCAACATTCAACATCCTTAAAGAAAAGAATTTTCAACCAAGAATTTAATATCCAGCCAAACTAAGGTTCCTAAGTGAGGAAGAAATAAAATCCTTTATGGACAAGCAATTGCTGAGAGATTTCATTGCCACAAGACCTGCCTTACAAGAGCCACTGAAGGAAGTACGAAACAGGGAAAGGAAAAACCAGGACCAGCCACTGAAAAAATGTACCAAACGATAAAGAACAATGACACAATAAAGAAACCACATCAACTTACGGGCAAAATAACCAGCCAGTAACAAAATGGCAGGATCAAATTCTGGTATAACAGTAATGATACTGAATGTTAATGGCTGAAATGCCCCAATCAAAAGACACAAACTGGCAAACTGGATAAAAAGTCAAGACCCATCTATGTGCTGTATTCAGGAGACCCATCTCACATGCAAAGACTCACATAGACTCAAAGGGATGGAAGAAGATTTACCAAGCAAATAGCAAAAAAAAAAAAAGCAGGGGTAGTAATCCTAGTCTCTGATAAAATCAACTTTAAACCAACAAAGATGAAAAGAGATAAAGGGCATTACATAAAGGTAAATGGATCAATGCAACAAGAAGAGCGAACTATGCTAAATATATATGCACCCAATGCAGGAGCACCCAGAAACATAAAGCAAGTTTGTAAAGACCTACAAAGAGACTTAGACTCCCACACAATAATAATGGGAGACTTTAACACTCCACTGACAATATTGGACAGATCAAAGAGACAGATTGTCCGCAAGGATATCCAGGACTTGAACACAGATTTGGACCAAGTGGACCTAATAGACATTTATAGAACACTCCACCTCAAATCCACAGAATACACATTCTTATCAGCATCACATTGCACTTACTCCAAAATTGAAAATAAATCACTCCTCAACAAATGCAAAAGAATGGAAATGATGACCAACAGTCTCTCACACCACAGCACAATCAAATTAGAACTGAGGATTAAGAAAAGCACTCAAAACGGCACTATCACATGGAAACTGAACAACTTGCTCCTGAATGACAAATGGATCAACAATGAAATGAAAGCAGAAATAAAAATGTTCTTTGAAACCAATGAGAATGAAGACATAACATACCAGAACCTAGGGGAGACATTTAAAGCAGTGTCTAGAGGGAAATTTATAGCAATAAATGCCCACATGAGAAACAAGGAAAGATCAAAAATCAACACCCTATCATCAAAATTGAAAGGGCTAGAGGAGTAAGATAAAAAAAAAAACTCAAAAGCTAGCAGAAGACAAGAAATAGCTAAGACCAGAGTAGAACTGAAGGAGATAGAGATACAAAAAGCCCTGTAAAAAATCAATAAATCCAAAAGCTGGTTTTTTGAAAAGATCAAGAAAATAAACCACTAGCTAGACTAATAAAGAAAAGACAGAAGAATCAAATAGATGCAATAAAAAGCAACCAAGGGGAGATCACCACCGATTCCTCAGAAATATAAACTACCATCAGAGATTACTACAAAAAACTCTATGCATGTAAACTAGTAAATCTGGAAGAAATGGATAAATTCCTGAACACTTGCACACTCCCAAGACTAAGCCAAGAAGAAGTTGAAACCCTGAATAGACCAATAACAAGGTGTGAAGTTGAGGCAACAATTAATAGCCTACCAATCAAAAAAAATCCAGGTCAAGTCAGGTTCAGAGCTTAATTCTACCAGACACACAAAGAGGAGCTGGTACCATTCCTGTTGAAACTATTCCAAACAATACAAAAAGAGGGAATCTTCCCTTATTCTTTCAATGAGACCAACATTATCCTGATACCAAAATCTGGCAGAGACACAACTAAAAAAGAAAACTACAGGCCAATATCCATGATGAACATTGATGCAAAAATCTTCATGAAATACTGGCAAACCGAATCCTACAGCACATCAAAAAGCTTATCCACTATGATCAAGTAGGCTTCATCTGGGGATGCAAGGCTGGTTCAATATACACAAATCTATACCTGTAATTCACCACATAAACAGACCCAGAAACAAAAACCACGATTATCTCAATAGATGCAGGGAAGGCCTTTGACAAAATTCAACAGCACTTTATGCTAAAAACTCTCAATAAACTAGGTATTGGTGGAATATATCTCAAAACAATAAAAGCTATTTACAACAAACCCACAGCCAATATCATATTGAATGGGCAAAAATTCAAAGCATTCCCTTTAAAAACTGGCACTAGACAAGGATGCCCTTCCTCACCACTCCTATTCAATATAGTATTGGAAGTTCTAGCCACAGCAATTAGGCAAGAAAAAGAAAGAGCATTCATTTAGGAAAAGAAGAAGTCAAATTGTCCCTATTTGCAGATGACATGATCGTATATTTAGAAGCCCCAATCGTCTCTGCCCAAAACCTCCTTATGCTGATAAGCAACTTTGGCAAAGTCTCAGGATACAAAATCAATGTAGAGAAATCACAAGCATTCCTGTACACCAATAACAGACAAACAGAGAGACAAATCATGAACAAACTCCCATTTACAATTGCTACAAAAAAAATAAAATAGGAATACAACTAAGAAAGAAGGTAAAAAATCTCTTAAAGAACTACAAACCATTGCTCAAGGAAATAAGAGAGGACACAAACAGATGGAAAAACATTCCATGGTCATGGTTAGGAAAAATCAATATCATGAAAATGGTCAACTACCCAAAGTAATTTATAGATTCAGCACTATCCACATCAAGCTACCAATGACCTTCTTCACAGAACTGGAAAAAAAAAAGCCGCCTTAAACTTCATATGGAACCAAAACAGAGCCCACATAGCCAAGTCAATTCTAAGCAAAAAGAACAAAGCCGGAGGCATCACACTACTTGTCTTCAAATTATTCTACAAGGCTACAGTAATCAAAACAGCATGGTACTGGTACAAAAACAGAGATATAGACCAATGGAATAGAACGGAGGCCTCAGAGGCAGCACCACACATTTACAACCATCTGATCTTTGACAAACCTCACAAAAACAAGCAATGGGGAAAGGATTCCCTGTTTAATAAATGGTGTTGTGAAAACTGGCTAGCCACATGCAGAAAGCAGAAACTGGACCATTCCTGACACCTTACACTAAAATTAACTCCAGATGGATTAAAGACTTAAACATAAGACCTAACATCATAAAAACCCTAGAAGAAAATGTAGGCAAAACCATCCAGGGCATAGGAATAGGCAAGGACTTCATGACTAAAACACCAAAAGCATTGGCAACAAAAGCCAAAATAGACAAATGAGACCTAATTAAACTCCAGAGCTTCTGCACAGCAAAAGAAACAATCATTAGAGTGAATCAGCAACCAACAGAATGGAAAAAATCTTTTTCAATCCACCCATCTGACAAAGGACTAATATCCAGAATCTACAAAGAACTACAACAAATTTACAAGAAAAAAAAAAACAAATTCAAAGGTGGGTGAAGGATATGAACAGACACTTTTCAAAAGAAGACATATGAGGCCAACAAACATATGAAAAAATGCTCATCATCACTGGTCATTAGAGAAATGCAAATCAAAACCACATTGAGATACCATCTCATGCCAGTTAGAATGGCGATCATTAAAAAATCTGGAGACAACAGATGCTGGAGAGAATGTAGAAAAATAGGAACACTTTTACTCTGTTTTTGGGAATGTAAATTAGTTCAACGATTGTGGAAGACAGTGTGGCAATTCCCCAAGGACCTAGAAATAGAAATTCCATTTGACCCAGCAATCCCATTACTGGATATATATCCCAAGGATTATAAATTGTTCTATTATGAGGACACATGTACACGAATGTTCATTGCAGCACTGTTTACAATACAAAGACTTGGAACCAACCCAAATGTCCATCTATGATAGGCGCGACAGGTTAAATGTGGCACATATACACCATGGAATACTATGCAGCCATAAAAAACAATGAGTTCATGCACTTTGTAGGAATATGGATGAACCTGGAAACCATCATTCTCAGCAAACTGACCCAGGAACAGAAAATCAAACATTGCATGTTCTCACTCATAGGCTGGTGTTGAACTATGAGAACACAGGGAGGGGAACATCACACACTGGGGTCTGTTGGGGGGAATTAGGGGAGGGACAGTGTGGGGTGGGGATGTGGGGAGGGATAACATGGGGAGAAATGTCAGCTATAGGTGATGGGGATGAAGGCAGAAAACCACATTGCAATGTATGTACCTATGCAACAATCTTGCATGTTCTTCACATGTACCCCAAAACCTAAAATGCAATAAAATATATATTTTTTAAAAATTCAAAAGTGGGTGAAGGATATGAACAAACACTTTTCAAAAGAAGATAAATATGCAGTCAACGTACATATGAAAAATGCTCATCATCACTGGTTATCAGAGAAATGCAAATCAAAACCACATTGAGATACCATCTCATGCCAGTTAGAATGGTGATCATTAAGGAATCTGGAGACAAAAGATGCTGGAGAGGATGTGGAGAAATAGGAACACTTTTATACTGTTGGTGGGAGTGTAAATTAGTTGGTGGGAAGACACTGTGCCGATTCCTCAAGGATCTAGAAATAGAAATTCCATTTGACCCAGCAATCCCATTACTGGCTATATACCCAAAGGATTATAAATCATTCTATCAAAAAGACATATGCACATGTATGTTCATTGTGGCAGTGTTTATGATAGCAAAGACCTGGAACCAACCCAAATACCCATTGAGGATAGACTGGACAAAAAAAAGTGACACATATACACCATGGAATACTATGCAGACGTAAAAAATGATACGTTTGTGTCCTTTGTAGAGACATGGATGAACCTAGAAACCATCATTTTCATCAAACTGACATAAGAACAGAAAACCAAATACTGCATGTTTTCACTTATAGGCAGATGATGAACTATGAGAACACCTGGGCACAAGGAAGGGAACAACACTCACAGGGCTAGGTTGGGGATGGAGGGGAAGGACAACGGAGGGATGGGCAGAGAGAAAGGAGACATATAACACTGGGAGAAATGCCTGATGTAGGCAATGGGTGCAGGGGGATGGAGGCATACATACCATGGCATGTATGTACCTATGCAACAATCCTACAGGATGCAGGATGTACACATGTACCCCAGAGCCCAAATAAAAATTTTAAAAAATGCTATGGACTGCTTTTACAATTAAGCCAAATAAGTGAAATAATGAAACTAAGATTTTTTTTTTTTTTTAGTTTAAATCTCTACTTAAGATTTTTCATACTTCTTTTAACATCCTTTCCAGGGGTTGGATTAGACTCATTTCATGTAATTAAAATAGGCATTTCATATAATTTAAAAAGTAGCTTTGATATTGAGCTTAAGTTATAAAATTGCAAAAACATCGGAGGTCTGTTTGCTGTCATCACTAACTGGATGAGGTGAATTTAGTACTTGCCTTGTCTTGAGATCAGACTCCGTGGGTGGTTTGCCTTTGGTGTTCCAACTCTACAGATAGAGTTGGAACACTTTATTTAACATGGCTATAGTTATTTAAATATTCCAGGATCTAGGACTGTTCAAATATTTTTAATATAACCATAGAAATAAAAAATAAGAAAGCTGAGCCAGAGAAAGACAGATGGCTGATTTTCTGAAGGTTTTAGAAACTTTACAAATGGAAAAGACAGTAGTGAGAAGAATAAGAAAAAATCTGATGATTCGAAACCCTAAGAATATGACAGTGTCACGAAGGTCTAGATTCAATTATAAATCTTGAGGAAGTAGAAGTTAGAACTTAAAGTCTTGAGACCTTTTTGTCTAATGTTTGTAAAAAGCTAGTCACAGGTGTGCCCCTAGATTACTTCTAGAAGTTAACATTAAAACTCTATTAATTCGCCATCTACTCTTATTATAAATAGCTCACTTAGTAATCATTTGATTAAGCTCTAAGTTTAAAACAGAAATTTGAAAACAAGTTTTGTCATTAAGAATCCCATCTCTTATCATTCAGTTCAGCAGTCCTACTACTGGCCATATACCCAAAGGAATAGAAGTCATTCTATGAAAAAGACACATGCACACATGTTTATAGCAGCACAGTTTGCAATAGCAAAAAAATATGAAACCCACACAAGTGCCTGTCAACCAAGGAGTGGATAAAGAAAGTGTGAAATATATACATAATGGAATACTACTCACCCATAAAAAGGAACAAAATGATGTCTTGTGCGGCAACTTGGATGGAGCTGGAGGTCATTATTCAAAGTGAAATAACTGAGGAATGGAAAACAAAACATTGTTATATTCTCACTTTTAAGTGGGAGCTAATCTATAAGGATGCAAAGGCATAAGAATAATACAATGGGACAAGTTGGCCCAATAGAAACAGCTCTGGTGTGCAGCTCCCAGTGAGACTGACACAGAAAATGGTTGATATCTGCATTTCCAACTGTGGTACCTGGTTCATATCATTGAGACTGGTTGGACAGTGGGCACAGCCCAAGGAGGGCGAACTGAAGCAGGCTGGTATGTCATCTCACCCAGGAAGTACAAGGGGCTGAGAATTCCTTCTAGCCAAGGGAAGCTATTAGGGACTGTCTCCTATGCTAGGGCCCAAATACTGCACTTTTCCCACAGTCTTCACAACCCACAGTCCAGGAGATTCCCTCTGGTGCCTACAATACCAGGACCTTGGGTTTCCACCATGAAACTGCCTGGCCTTTTGGGAGGACACCAAGTTAGATGTAGCAATTTTTCTTCTCATACCCAAGTGGTGCCTGGAATGCCAGCAGGACAGAACTGTTCACTCTATTGGAAAATGGGCTGAAGCCAGGGAGCCAAGTAAACTTGCTCAGTGGGTCCCACACTCATAAAAACCAGCAATCTAAGATCCACTGGCTTGAAATTCTTGTAGCCAGTACAGCAGTCTAAACTCGACCTGGGACTATCGAGCTCGGTGGGGGGAGGTACCATTGCTGAAGCTCCAGTAGGTGGTTTTAACATCAGTGTAAACTAAAGTTGCTGGTACATTTGAACTGGGCAGAGCCCACAGCAGCTCAGCAAGGCCTTTGCAGGCAGACTGTGTCACTAGACTATCTCCTTGCTGGGCAGGGCATCCCTAAAAAAAGGCAGAAGCCCATTAGGGACTTAAAACTAAAGCCCCTGATTTCCTGGGACAGAGCACCTGAGAAAAGGGGCTGTTGTGGGTACAGCTTCTGCAGATCCAAACACCTCTGCCTGGCAACTCTGAATCTACAAGCACAGTGCTCTAGCTCTGATAAGGGACAGACTGCCTCCTCAAGTGGCTTTCTGACCCCTGGGTATTCTATCTGGTAGACACCTCATTCAAGAGAGCTCTGGCTGATATCTGGCAGGTACCCTTCTGGGACAAAGTCACCAGGGGAAGCAACAGGCAGCAGTCTTTGCTATTCTGCAGCCCCCATTGGTGATTCCCAGGCAAACGGTCTGGAGCAGACCTCCAGCAAACATGAACAGACCTCCAGCAGAGGGACCTGACTTTTAGAAGGAAAACTAACAAGCTGAAAGAACCAGCCTCAACATCAACAGAAAGGACGTCCACTCAGAGCCCCATTCCCAGGGTAACCTACTTCAAAGACCACAGGTAGATAAATCTACAAAGATGGGAAGAAACCAGAGCAAAAAGGCTGAAAATTTCAAAAACTAGAATGTCTCTTCTCCAAGGGATCACCGGCAAAGAAACAAAACTGGTTTGAGAATGAGTCTCAGAAATTGACAGAAGCAGGCTTTAGAAGGTGGATGATAACAAACTTCCCCAGGCTAAATGGGCATGTTCTAAACCAATGCAAGAAAATTAAGAACCTTAAAAGTTAGATGAAATGCTAACTATAATAAGCAATTTTGAGAAGAACATAAATGACCTGATGGAGGTGAAAAACATAGCACAAGAACTTCATGAAATATATACAAGTTTCAATAGCCAAACTGATCAAGTGGAAGAAAGCCTATCAGACATTGAAGATCAACTTAATAAAATAAAGCAAGATGACAAGATTAGAGACAAAGTGAAAGGAAATAAACAAAACCTCCAAAAAAATATGGGATTACATGAAAAGACAAAATCTACATTTGATTGGCATACCTGAAAGTGAAGGGTAGAATGAAACCAAGCTGGAAAACTCTCGTCAGGATATTATCCAGCAGAACTTTCCCAACCTAGCAAGCAGGCCAACATTCAAATTCAGGAAATACAGAGAATAAACACAAAGATAATCCTCGAGCAGAGCAAACCCCAAGACTCATAATCATCAGATTCACCAGGGTGGAAATGAAGGAAAAAATACTAAGGGCAGCCAATGAGAAAGGTCAGGTCACCCACAAAGGGAAGCTCATGAGACTCACAGAATTTCTATCAGCAGAAACCCTACAAACCAGAAGAAAGTGGAGGCCAATATTTAACATTCTTAAAGAAAAGAATTTTCAACCCAGAATTTCACATCCAGCCAAACTAAGCTTTATAAGCAAAGGAGAAATAAAATCCTTTACAGACAAGCAACTGCTGAGAGATTCTGTCACCACCAGGCCTGCCTTACAAGATTTCCTGAAGGAAGCACTAAACATGAAAGGTACATCCAGTATCAGCCACTGCAAAAACATACTAAATTGTAAAGACCATCAGTGCTTCGAACAAACTGCATCAACTAATGCACAAAATAAAAAACTAGCATCATAATGGCAGGATCAAATTCACACATAACGATATTAACCTTAGATTAGATCCAAGATGGCTGAATAGGAACAGCTCTGGATTGCAGTTCTGCAAAAATGCAGAGGCTGAGTGATCACCACATTTCCAAATAAATTTTTACTGCCCACAGACCAGGAGATTCCTAGGCAGAAAAGCACCATGAGTCTCCAGCATGGCTGTTTCAGCCAGTGCAGCAGGTCTCCACACAAAACTAAAACAAATCTGGATGACGTTTCAGCTGGCAACTGGAATGCCTGGGAGACAGACTCGCCTGTTCAATTGAAAAAAACTAGGCTGAAACGGGGAGCCAGGTGATCTGGTTTGGCTGGTCCCACTCCAACAAAGACCAGCAATGTGAAACACTCTGGATTGAGAGATTCACAGCAAGCATGGCTGGACCCGGGATGGTCCAGCTCTGTGGAGGAAGGGCATCCACCATTACCAAGGCAGTCCACCACTACCAAGACAGGCCACCATTACCGAGGCAGTCTGCCATTACTGAGGCAGTCTGCCATTACCAAGACAGTTCTAACTATACCCCAATAAACAAACTGCAAGAAAATTCACACGGCAGCTGGGCAGAGCCCACGGCAGCTCAGCAATGACTCTGGTGGCAGAATATGACTAGGCTACCTCCTCGCTGGGCAGGGCATTTTTGAAAAAAGGCAGCAGAATGACAGGAATTTATAAATAAAGCCCCACCTTCCCAGGACAGAACACCTGGGGGAAAAAAGGCAATTATAAGTTCCCCTGCAGCAGACTTAAAAGTACCTGCCCGCAGCTCTGAACAGAATAATAGAGCTCACAGCTCAGCATTTGAGCTCCTATAAGGGACAGCCTGTCTCCTCAAGCACGTCCCCTACCCTGTATAACCAAAAAGACACCTCATTAAGGA
This sequence comes from Saguinus oedipus, assembly GCA_031835075.1. NCBI lineage: Eukaryota > Metazoa > Chordata > Mammalia > Primates > Cebidae > Saguinus > Saguinus oedipus. The sequence goes on from CM063182.1 coordinate 40,409,600, forward strand.
GAGCTCAGGCTGACATATGGTGGGCACCCTTCTGGGACAAAGATAACAGAAGAAGAAACTGGCAGCAAACCTTACTGTTCTGCAGCCCCTGCAGATGATCCCCAGGCACACTGGCTCTGGAGTGGATCTCGAGCAGTCCTACAGTAGGGGGACCTGACTGTTAGAAAGAAAACTAAGAAAAAGAAATAACTTCATCTGTAACAGAAAGGATGTCCACTCAGAGACCCCATTTGAAAGTCACCACCCACAAAGACCACAGGTAGATAAACCCACAAAGATGGAAAGAAACCAGTGCAAAAAGGATGAAAATATCCAAACCAGAATGCTTCTCCTTCTCCAAGGTATCACAACTCCTCACCAGCAATGGAACAAGGCTGGATGGAGAATGAGTCTGATGAATTGACAGAAACAGGCTTCAGAAGGTGGGTAATAACAAAGTTCTCTGAGCTAAAAGATCATGTTCTAACCCAATGCCAAGAAACTAAGAACATTGAAAAAAGGTTTGACAAATGGTAATGAGAATAAACAGCTTAAAGAGGAATATAAATGAATTGATGGAGCTGAAAAAACACAAGAACTTTGTGAAGCATACACAAGTTTAAATAGAAGAATTGACTAAGAAGAAGAAAGGATATCAGAGATTGAAGATCAACTTGATGAAATAAAACAAGAAGGCAAGATTAGAGAAAAAAGTGTAAAAAGCAATGAACGAAGCCTCCAAGAAATATCAGATTATGTGAAAAGACCTAATCTACATTTGATAGGTGTACCTGAATGTGACAGAGAGAATGAATCCAAGCCTGGAAAATGCTCTTCAGGATATTATCCAGAACTTCCCCAACCTAGCAAGGCAGGCCAATATTCAAGTCCAGGAAATACAGAGATTATCACAAAGATATTCCTCAAGAAGAGCAACCCCAAGGCACATAATTATGAGATTCACCAGGGTTGAAATGAAGGAAAAAATGCTAAGCGCAGCCAGAGAGAAAGGTTGGGTTACCCACAAAGGGAAGCCCATCAGACTCACATGAGATCTCTCAGCAGAAACTCTACAAGCCAGAGGAGAGTGGCACTCAATATTCAACATCCTTAAAGAAAATAACTTTCAACCTAGAATTTCATATCCAGCCAAATTAAGTTTTACAAGCAAAGGAGAAATGAAATCCTTTATGAACAAGCAATTGCTCAGAGATTTCATCACCACCAGGCCTGTTTTACAAGAGCTCCTGAAAGAAGTACTAAAAATAGAAAGGAACAACCAGTATCAGCCACTCCAAAAACATACCAAATGGCAAAGAGCATTGACACAAATAAGAACCTGTGTCAACTAATGGGCCAAACAATGAGCTAGCATCAAAATAGCAGGATCAAATTTACATATAACAATATTAACCTTAAATGTAAATGGGCTAAATGCCCCAATCAAAAGACACAGACTGGTAAATTTGATAAAACGTCAAAACTCATTGGTGTGCTGTATCTGGGAAACCCATCTCACATGCAAGGACACACGTAGGTTCAAAAAAGGGATAGAGGAAGATCTACCTAGCAAATGGAGAGAGAAAAAAGCAGGAGTTGCAATCCTAGTCTCTGATAAAATAGACTTTAAACCAACAAAGATCAACAAAGACAAAGAAGGGCATTACATAATGGTAAAAGGATCAATGCAACAAGAAGAGCTAACGATCCTAAATATATATACACCCAATACAGGAGCACCCAAATACATAAAGCAAGTTCTTGATGACCTACAAAAAGACTTAGAATCTCACACAATAATAGTGGGAGACTTTAAGACTCCACTGTCAATATTAGACAGATCAACGAGACTGAAAATTAACAAGGATATCCAGGACTTGAACTCAGACCTCAACCAAGCAATCCTAACAGACATTTACCAAACTGTCCACCCCAAATCCACAGAATATACATTCTTCTCAGCACCACATCACACCTACTCTAAAACTGACCACATAATTGGAAATAAATCACTCCTCAGCAAATGCAAAAGAATGGAAATAATTAACAGTCTCTCAGACCACAGTGCAATCAAATTAAAACTCAGAATTCAGAAACCAACTCAGAACTGCACACCTTCATAGAAACTGAATAACTGACTCTTGAATGTTGACTGCATAAACAATGAAATGAAGGCAGAAATAAAGATGTTCTTTGAAACCAATGAGAACAAAGACACAAGGTACCAGATTCTCTGGGACATATTTAAAGCAGTATCTGGAGAAAAATTTATAGCAATAAATGCCCACATGAGAAGTAAGGAAAGATCTAAAATCAACACACTGTCATCAAAATTGAAAAGCTAGAGTAGCAAGATCAAAAAACTCAAAAGCTAGCAGAAGACAAAAAATAACTAAGATCATAGCAGAACTGAAGGAGATAGAGACACAAAAAGCCCTTCAAAAACTCAATAAATCCAGGAGCTGGGTTTTTTAAAAGATCAACAAAATAGACATACCACTAGCCAGGTTAATAAAAAAGAAAAGAGAGAATAATCAAATAGATGCAATAAAAAACAATAAAGGGGTATCACAGAAATACAGAAATACAAAAACCACAGAAATACAAACCACCATCAGAGATTACTACAGACAACTCTGTACTCATAAACCAGTAAATCTGAAAGAAATGGATAAATTTCTGGACACTTGCACCCTCCCAAGCCTAAACCAGGAAGAAGTCAAAACCCTGAATAGACCAATAACAAGGACTGAAGTTGAGGCAGCAATTAATAGCTTACCAATCAAAACAAGCTCAGGTCTGGATGGGTTCACAGCCAAATTCTACCAGACATATGAAGAGGAGCTGGTACCATTCCTTCTGAAAATATTCCAAACAATTCAAAAAGAGGGATCCTCCCCAAATCATTTTATGAGACCAACATCATTCTGATACCAAAACCCAGCAGAGACTCAACAAGGAAAGAAAACTTCAGGCCAGTGTTCATGATGAACATAAATGCAAAAATCTTCAATAAAATCCTGGCAAACCATTCACAACAGCACATCAAAAAGCCTATTCATCATGATCAATTAGGCTTCAGCTTAGGGATGCAAGGCTGGCTCAACATACGCAAGTCTATAAACATAATTCACCACATAAACAGAACCAAAGACAAAAACCACGTGATTATCTCAATAAATGCAGAGCCCTTTGACAAAATTCAACAGCCCTTTCTGCTAAAAATTCTCAGTAAACTAGGTATCGATGGAATGTATCTCAAAATAATAAAAGCTATTTATGACAGACCAACAGCCAATATGATACTGAATGGACAAAAACTGGAAGCATTGCATTTGAAATCTGGCACCAGACAAGGATGCTCTCTCACCCCACGTATTCAGGATAGTATTGGAAGTTCTAGCCAGAGCAATCAGACAGGAAAAAGAAATAAAGGGTATTCAAATAGGAAAGGAGGAAGTCAAATTGTCTCTATTTGCAGATGACATGACTGTATATTTAGAAGACCCTATCATCTCAGCCCAAAGTCTCCTAAAACTGATATGCAACTTCAGCCAAGTCTCAGGATACAAAATCAATGTGCAGAAATCACAAGCATTCCTATACACCAATAACAGACTTAAACAGAGCCAAATGAAGAACAAACTGCCATTCACAATTGCTACAAAGAGAATAAAATACCTAGGAATACAACTAACAAAGGATGTCAAGGACCTCTTCAATGAGAACTACAAACCATTGCTCAACAAAATAAGAGAGGACACAGATTGAGAAATATTCCATGCTCATGGTTAGGAAGAATCAGTATTGTGAAAATAGCCATACTGCTCAAAGTAATTCATAGATTCAACGCTAACCCCTTCAAGCTACCAATGACTTTCTTCATAGAACTGGAAAAAAACACCTTAAACTTCATATAGAACCAAAACAGAGCCCACATAGCCAAGTCAATTCTAAGCAAAAAGAACAAAGCCGGAGGCATCACACTACCAGACTTCAAACTATACTACAAGGCTACAGTAATCAAAACAGCATGGTACTGGTACAAAAACAGAGATATAGACCAATGGAACAGAACAGAGGCTTCAGAGTCAATGCCACACATCTACAACCATCTGATCTTTGAAAACCTGACAAAAACAAGCAATGGGGAAAGGATTCCCTGTTTAATAAATTGTGTTGGGAAAATTAGCTAGTCATGTGTAGAAAGCAGAAACTGGACTTTTCCTGACACCTTACACTAAAATTAACTCCAGATAGATTAAAGTCTTAAACATAAGACCTAACACCATAAAAACCTTAGAAGAAAACCTAGGCAAAACCATTGAGGACATAGGCATAGGCAAGGACTTCATGACGAAAACACCAAAAGCATTGGCAACAAAAGCCAAAATAGACAAATGAGATCTAATTAAACTCCAGAGCTTCTGCACAGCAAAAGAAACAATCATTGGAGTGAACCAGCAACCAGCAGAATGGGAATAAATTTTTGCAATCTACCCGTCTGACTTTGTCAAATCAGATGGGTATATTTCTTTGGGACTTATATATAAAATCTACAAAGATCTAAAACAGATTTACAAGAAAAAAACAAGCCCATTCAAAAGTGGGCAAAGATATGAACAGACACTTTACAAAAGAAGACATATATAAGGCCAACAAACATATGAAAAAATGCTCATCATCACTGGTCATTAGAGAAATGCAAATCAAAACCATATTGAGATACCATCTCACGCCAGTTAGAATGGCAATCATTAAAAAATCTGGAGACAACAGATGCTGGAGAGGATGTGGAGAAATAGGAACACTTTTACGGTGTTGCCACCAACAGTGTAAATTAGTTCAACGATTGTGGAAGACAGTGTGGTGATTCCTCAAGGACCTAGAAATAGAAATGGAAATAGAAATTCCATTTGACCCAGGAATCTGATTACTGGGTATATATCCAAAGAATTATAAATCGTTCTATTATAAGGACACATGCACACATATGTTCCTTGCAGCACTGCTTACAATAGCAAAGACTTGGAACCAACCCAAATGCCCATGAATGATACACTAGACAGGGAAAATATGGCACATATACGCCATGGAATACTACACAGTTATAAAAAACGATGAGTTCGTGTCCTTTGTCAGGACGTGAATGAACCTGGAAACCATCATTCTCAGCAAACTGACATAAGAACTGATAATCAAACACCACATGTTCTCACTCATAGGCAGGTGCTGAACAATGAGAACACATGGATACAGGGAGGGGAGCATCACACACTGAGGTCTGTGGGAGGGGTCTAGGGTAGGGACAGTTGGGGGTATGAGTTGGAGAGGGATAACATGGGGAGAAATGCCAGGTATAGGTGATGGGGACTGAGGCAGCCAACCATACTGCCACATATGTACCTATGCAACAATTCTAAATGCAATAATACACACACGTGCGCACAAACACACATACACAAACACAATATTAACCTTAACTGTCAATGGGCTGACTGCCCCAATTATAAGACAGACTGGCTAACTGGATAAGAGTCAAGATCTATCAGTGTGCTGTATTCAGGAGACCCATCTCACATACAAAGACACACACAGGCTTAAAATAAAGGGATGGATAAATATTTATGAAGCAAATGGAAAACAAAAAATGCAGGGGTTGCAATCCTTGTCTCTGATAAAACAGATTTTAAACCAGTAAAATCAAGAGAGACAAAAAAGGGCATTACATAATGGTAAAGGGATCAATGCAACAAAAGAGGTAATGATTCTAAATATATATGCAACCAATGGCAGAAGCACCAAGAGTCATAAGGCAGGTTCTTAGAGACCTAAAAAAGACTTTGACTGTCACACAAAAATAGTGGGAGAGACTTTAACAACCCACTGTCAGTATTAGACAGATCAATGAGACAGAAAATTAACAAGGATATCTAGGATTTAAATTCATATCTGGACCAAGCAGACCTTATGGACATCTAAAGAACTCTCCACCTGCATCAGCCTCCCAAGTAGCTGGGACTACAGGCCCTCAAACTCCAAAGGGTCATGCAAGGGGAACCCACAGATAGGCCTCTGAGGGAGCTCCGACTGCCAGTTCCCAAAACACTGCCCTCTGTCAGCAGGAAGCAGTTTAGGTCGGTCTTTTTTTTTTACCCTTTTTCTTGCTCAGCCAAGTAAAGGGGTCCCCAGAGAACCCCTGACCAAGCGGCACACTGATAGGAATTCGCACTGCGATGGAGCCTCAGGAAGTTCGTGCAGAGGAGCTTGGCCCCTCCTCTTCCAGCATGGAACCTGGGATTCAATCTTCATGGTGGGAACCATATACTAGCAGGACTCTCTCTGCTGAGAGTCCCTGTTGCCCATTGTTTTCCTTTTGGCCCAATAAATTCCATTTTGCTCACTCTTCAAAAAAAAAAAAAAAAAATATATATATATATATATATATATATATATATATATCTCCACAAAATACACATTCTTCTCAACACACATCACACTTATTATAAAATTGAGCACATAATTGGAAGTGAAGCACTCCTCAGCAAATGAAAAGGAACGGAAATCCTAGTAGTCTCTCAGTCCACAGAGCAGTCAAATTAGAACTCTGAACAACATGCTTCTGAATGACTACTGGATAAATAATGAAATGAAGGTAGAAATAAAGGTACTCTTTGAAACCAATGAGAATTAAGACACAATGTACCAGAATTTCTGGGACACATTTAAAACAGTGTGTAGAGGGAAACTTATACCACTAAATGTGCACAAGAAAAAGGAGGAAAGATCTAAAATCAACACCCCAATGTCACAATTAGAAGAACTAGTGGAGCAAGAACAAACAAATTCAAATGCTAACAGAAGACAAGAAATAACTAAGATCACAGCAAAACTGAAGGAGATAGAGACACCAAAAAAACCCTTCAAGATATCAAAATCCAGGAGTTGGTTTTTTGAAAAGATTAACAAAATAGATAGACCGCTAGCCAGACTAATAAAGAATAAAAGAAAGAAGAATCAAATAGATGCAATAAAAAATTATAAAGGGGATATCTCCACTGATCCCACAGAAATACAAACTATCATCAGAGAATACCATAAATATCTCTATGCAAATAAACCAGAAAATCAAAAGAAATGGATAAATTCCTGGACACATATACCCTCCCAAGACTAAACCAGGAAGACAACAAATCTCTGAATAGACTAATAATAAGATCTGAAATCGAGGCAACAATTAATAGCCTACCTATCAAACAAAGTCCAGAACCAGACAGGTTCACAGCTGAATTCCACCAGCAGTACAAAGAGGAACTGGTACCATTCCTTCTGAAACTACTCCAAACAATAGAAAATGAGGGAATCCTCCTTTACTCATTTTATCAGTCCATTGTCATCCTGATACCGAAACTTGTCAGAGACACAACTAAAAAAGAAAATTTCAGGCCAATATCCCTGATAAACATCAATGCAAAAATCCTCAAAAAAATACTGGCAAACCAAAACCAACAGAACATCAAAAAGCTTATCCATCATGATTAAATTGGCTTTACCCCTAGGATACAAGGCTGGTTCAACATACACAAATCAATAAACGTAATCCATTATAAACAGAACCAAAGACAAATACCATGTGATTATCTCAAGAGATGCAGAGAAGGCCTTCGACAAAATTCAATAAGCCTTTGTGCTAAAAACTCTCAAACTAAGTACTGAATGAATGTATCTCAAAGTAATAAGAGCTATTTATAACAAAACCACAGTCAAGATAATACTGAATGGGCAAGAACTGGAACCATTTCCTTTGAAAACTGGCACAAGACGAGGATGCCCCATCTCCTAACTTCTATTCAACATAGTATTGACACTTCTGGCCAGGGCAGTTAGCCAAGAAAAAAAAAAAAAAATGTATTCAATTTGGAAAAGAGGAAATCAAGTTGTCTCAATTTGCAGTTGACATGATTGTGTGTTTAGAAGACCCCATCGTCTCAGGCCAAAATTTTCTTAAGCTTAAGAAACTTCAGCAAAGTCTCAGGATACAAAATCAATTGCAAAAATCACAGGCATTTCTATACACCAGTAACAGACCAACAGAGAGTCAAATCATGAGTGAACTCCCTTTCACAATTGCTATAAAGAGAATAAAATACCTAGGGATACAATTAACAAGGGATGTAAAGGACCTCTTTAAGGAGAACTACAAACCACTGCTCAAAAAATAAGAGTGGACACAAACAGATGGAAGAACATTCCATGCTCATGGATAGGAAGAATCAATATTGTGAAAATGGCCATACTGCTCAACATAATTCATAGATTTAATGCTATCCCCATCAGGCTACCATTAACTTTCTTCACAGAAATAGAAAAAAATCACCTTAAACTTCTTATGGAACCAAAAAAGAACCGGCATAGCCAAGACAATCCTAAACAAAAAGAACAAAGCTTTAGGCATTATGTTACTTGACTTTAAACTACACTGCAAGGCTACAGTAATCAAAACAGCATGGTATTGGTACTAAAACTGATATATAGACCAACGGAACAGAACAGAGGCCTCGGAAATAATGCTTCACATCTACCACCATCTGATCCTGGACAGACCTGAAAAAACCATTCAATGTGGAAAGGACTCCTTATTTAATAAATGGCATTAGCCATTTGCAGAAAGCTAAAACTGTATTACTTTCTTACATCTTAAAAAAATTAACTCAATATGTATTTAAGATTTAAACATAAAACCTACCATAAAAAAACCCAGAAGAAAACCTAGGCAATACCATTCTGATCACAGGCATGGGCAAGGACTTCATTACTAAAACACCAAAAGCAATGGCAACAAAAGCTAGAATAAACGAATGTGATCTAATTAAACTTAAGAGCTTCTGAACAGCAAAAGAAACTATCATTAGAGTGAACAGGCAACCTACAGAATGGGGGAAAATTTTTGCAATCTACCCATCTAACCAAGGGCAAATATCTAGAATCTACAAAGAACTTAAACAAATCTACAAGAAAAAAACAACCCCATCAAAAAGTCGAAGGATATGAACTGACTGTTCTCAAAAGGAGACATTTATGCAGCCAACAAACTTATGAAAATAACGACATCATCACTGGTCATTAGAGAAATGCATATCAGAACCACAATGAGATGCCATCTCACACCAATTAGAATGGCGATCATTAAAAAGTGAGGAGACCACAGATGTTGGAGAGGATGAGGAGAAATAGGAACACTTTTACACTGTTGGTGGAAGTGTAAATTAGTTCAACCATCGTGGAAGACAATCTGGTGATTCCTCAAGAATCTAGAACTAGAAATACCATTTGACCCAGCAATCCCATTACTGGGTATACATCCCACAAATTATAAATCATTCTATTATAAAGAATCATGCACAGGTATGTTTATTGTGGCACTGTTCACAATAGCAAAGACTTGGAACCAACCCAAATGCTCATCAATGTTACACTGGATAAAGACAATGTGGCACATATACTCCATGGAATACTATGCAGCCATAAAATGAATGATTTCATGTCCTTTGCAGGGACATGAATCAATCTGGAAACTATCATTGTCAGCAAACTAACACAAGAACAGAAGACCAAACGCCACATGTTCTCACTCATAAGTTGAACAATTAGAACACATGGACACAGGGAGGGCAACATCACACACCGGGGCCTGTCATGGGGTGGTGAGGCTGGGGGGTTAGGAGTTGGGATAGCATTAGGAGAAATATCTAATGTAGATGACGGGGTGATGGATACAGCAAACAACCCTGGCAAATGTATAACTATGTAACAAACTTGCACATTCTGCACATCTACCCCAGAACTTAAGGTATAATAATATTAATAATATGAAGAATGATAGAGTGGCCTCTGAGGACTCAAGGGGGAAGATTGGGAGATGGGTGAGAGATAAAAGATTACATACTGGATACAGTGTCCACCACTTAGATTACAGGTACATTGCAGTCCCAGACATCACCACTAAGGAACCCATCCATGTAACCAAACACACCTGTGTCCCCCAAAACTATTGAAATAATTTTTTAAGAGCCAAAACGAAAAGAATCCCATGTCCTGGATTTTGTCTTCATGGATGGGTTTTTTTTAGAGATCATTGTTAAAATTAGATGGTATGGACCACAATTTAAAAGGTTTTAGTATTTTAGCTTTCCCCTAAAACTTTATATTCATTTTTTAGCAAAAGCAAAGTTGCTTGTTATTTAGGCTTCTAAGGTACTAGAACTAAATCAGTTTTTCCCTCATATGTCCACTAAGCACAAATTGTTAATGATAGACTGTGCACTCTGCTTTAGTTGTGTGTATGATAAACAGTTATGATGCTGATTAAGTCAGTTTTTCCAATGACATCATAATTTTATCAATCCCATTAAATGTGCTTGAACTAAACTTGGTTATAAGAAGCATTTACCTGCATTGAGTATGATAAGGGAAACTTCTCTGTTGAGAAACACAACAAAATGATTGCATCTAGAATCTAGGGGCTGGTTAGAGTATCACAGACTTGTGGTAAGTTTCTGTAATTTTTGAGAGAGAAAAGTAAAGTCATTATTTATGGTAACCCGCTGCCCTTGTCTGAATATCTTAAAGGAATGGTTATTTTTCCTGTCCTGTCACTGGCTGATTCTATAATAAATCAGAATTACGGCAAAATTAGAAGCCGATACTTCTTAAGTAAAAAAGCAAAGTATTTTGTGTTACTGAAACACTCACAAGTCAGGGAAATGTGTCTTTTGTGCACATTACTATGCATTGTTTGTTTTTAACTGATCTGATTTGGAAAGCATAATTTAAGGTTTTTAGTACAAAAATGTGTCAACCATATCAACGTAGTTAATGATATGAACCATGTCAAATATTTTGAAATGGTCTCCAGTAAATGTGCTCTTGAATTTGTGAAAATTGAAGAAAAATTATTTCTTTACAGTTATTTTATTTAAGGTAATAGAAGGTAGCCTGTATTTTCTTAAAAATAAAAAAGAAGTAATATAAGGTAAACTCACAAGTTGAACACTTTCTGGCATGCCAACTAAACCCTCATGTTTTTGAAAACATTTAATTTTACAAAACTTGATCTGGCAATTTATTCCCTTATAATTGTTAAAAATATTGATTTATAAAATTTATGTTAGCAAAACATTTTCTTTTGCTACAGTTTCCAGGTTGATCAAATTTTACAACATTCTTTACAAAAAGTTGTTATTCATTTGATATTTGTATGTTACTGTGTTTGGAGCTCTTATTGATTCAATTCTTGAAACTATCTCTGCAGTTACTTACTTTAGTCATTTGTAGAAAAAACTCAAATTTTCCTGTTTTGTTTCTAGTGGTAAGAGAAAGTGACATTTCAGAAACACAACTTGAAGTGAGACACACAGATGGAAACTCTGGCTTTGTTGGGATGAGCCTGGGCTTTCTTGCTCCTCTGTAACATGCAAATAAATACACATAATAGTGATACCCTCCTTTTCCATCTCAGTGTTGTTGTGAGGGAGGATAAACTTACACTAAAATTACATATATGATTATATAGCCAGTGTGAAAGAACTCTTTCAGTAGATGTGTGTCCGTGGGAGCAGCCACACTCCACAGTATCTGCCTATGATGGTGGGTGATTGGGGAGTGCTGGAAGGTTCAGGGAACAGCCCAGGAGAGCGCTCGCTATGGTATTTTTGTTAGAAAGAACGGGTTTTCTTTAAAAATGTCAGCACAGAGATGGTCAGGCTGTTCCATGTTGCCTCCTGACTGTAACTCCACTTGTTTTAAGTCTTAGGGGAGACATACAGGTTCACTGCAGCTGCCTGTGGGTGTTAGGGGCATCCCTGGGCAGAATTTAGAGCTCAGTAGAAAGCCATTTTCGAGGCCCTCCTTCCCTCTCTCCCCAGTGCCCCTGGCTCATGCTTTGCTTTCTTCTTCTGTGATGTTTGACTCACATTTTGGCTCCAGTTCTTAACTCCATCTTATGTGTTCTACTGCCCTCCCTATTTCTCAGTTTTATCTTATTCCCTTAATCTACAATGTTCAATGTTATGGGAAAAAAATGTTCATATAGACTATATTTTTGCTCTCTTTTCCCTTTCTCTAAGTATAATAGTGTAGGAAGAAATAACATATTAAGAATATAGCAGAAGCACCCTAGTTTTCCTAAATAATCTCTTGTTAAACTGTTATGCATTGATTTTTTACAACACTTTGTATTTACGTGTGGTAAGAATAAACATTTATGTATACATATAAATTATGAATGTACATATATTTATTTGTACCACAAGACGGAAGATTTTTTATTGGGACTTAGTTTAACTATTTCCAGTTTTTCTTGTAAACAAAGTCCTCTCAGCTTTCAGTTTTTTCAGCCTAACTGTAAAATGATGTCTGTGATTATCAGGCCACTACTCCCAAGTCCTTTTGATCTCTTGGTTGGCTTTTTCTCTGACTATTAATAATATACAGAAAACCTGGAACCTACAGAAAACAGTTAAGAGCAAAAAAACCATGGGCAATTTCATCAGCCAGAAACTACATCAAATCTTTTTCTGCATTCTGTTTTTCTTCTACCTGTTAAAACTTTTGATAACTGAAATTTAACAGAGTTTATTTGAGCAAAGAGATGTATGTAATCAGGCAGCTTTCTAATACAGGAAAGGTCCAGAAAGCTGCAGCCAACAATGTGGGCAGCAGCACTGACAGAAAACGGAAGGGCAAAGGGAGGCAGCTGAAGGAGCCACCACTGGGCACCTGCCTGACTGGGACATGGTCTGACCAGTCCAGGGCCTGTGATTGGCTGCTGTGATCAGCTGAGACTAAGCTGTTATAAGAACATTCTCTTTTTTTTTTTTTTTTTTTGAGACGGAGTTTCACTCTTGTTACCCAGGCTGGAGTGCAGTGGCGCGATCTCGGCTCACTGCAACCTCCGCCTCCTGGGTTCAGGCAATTCTCCCGCCTCAGCCTCCCAAGTAGCTGGGATTACAGGCGCACGCCACCATGCCCAGCTAATTTTTTGTATTTTTAGTAGAGATGGGGTTTCACCATGTTGACCAGGATGCGATCTCTTGACCTCGTGATCCACCCACCTCGGCCTCCCAAAGTGCTGGGATTACAGGCTTGAGCCACCGCGCCTGGCCTACAAGAACATTCTCTTGAGTGGAGCTGCAGTTTGTTATGTACTGAATGAGGTTGCAGTTCACTGTGTAGGAATTCGAAGTAGAAAAGCAACTCAAAGCCAAATTTATTATTTAAGTCCTGATACACATATGCAGAACACGCAGATTTGTTACATAGGCATACATGTGCCATTGTGGTTTGCTGCACCTGTCAACCCATCATCTAGGTTTTAAACCCCACGTACATTAGGTATTTGCCCTAGTACTCTACCTCCCTTTGTTCCTTACCCCCAGATAGGGCCTGGTGAGTGATTTTTCCCCCTCCCTGTGTCCAGGTATTCCCATTGTTCAGGTCCCACTTATGAGTGAGAACATGCAGTGTTTGGTTTACTGTTCCTGTGTTAACTACTATTCTCAGCAAGCCGAATTTATTTTCACATATTATTTTCTTGAGGTCTGATGCCCACAATGGCAATAAAATTGATACTAAAGCTTGTCTCTTTCTAACAATTAGTAATGTATGAACCATGGAAATGACTTATCTATAGCTTTAATTGGTGAATTACCAATAAAACATTCTTTTTCTGTTGAACATAGATCATCAACAATTTTATCAGTTTATTTAATCAACAGTATATTAAAAAGAAATTCACAACTAAATCAGAGAGAATGTTTCCACCTGTGGAGCCTTGCTGTCACAGGAAGTTTAAAAATCAGTTTGCTACACATAAGTGTTATATATTATTCATAAAGAACTTTTGAACTATAAAAATATATTAAGACTTTTTTGTAGAAATTGTAGCCTACAAGTAATAGTTGAAAGATAACAAGGAATAAAATAAATTTGTTGAGTTTCTTTTAAATGAATATTCAGAAGTATCAAGTTGCTGTGGTATTATTCTCTTGGACCTGAGTAAAGCTGGTATTTTACCTAAGAGCTCTTGACCATAATTTGCATGGGATATACTGAAGAGCAAAAAGAAAAAATCAGTAAAACAACATAATTCAGGAAAGAGAAGCAGAAATTATTTTTTTATTTTTATTTTTATATTTTTATTTATTTATTTATTTTTTGAGACGGAGTTTCACTCTTGTTACCCAGGCTGGAGTGCAATGGCACGATCTCAGCTCACCGCAACCTCTGCCTTCTGGGTTCAAGCAATTCTCCTGCCTCAGCCTTCTGAGTAGCTGGGATTACAGGCACGCGCCATCATGCCCAGCTAATTTTTGTATTTTTAGTAGAGACGGGGTTTCACCATGTTGACCAGGATGGTCTCAATCTCTTGACCTCGTGATCCACCCGCCTCAGCCTCCCAAAGTGCTGGGATTACAGGCTTGAGCCACTGCGCCTGGCCCAGAAATTTTTTTTTTTTAAATTTTTATTGCATTTTAGGTTTTGGGGTACATGTGCAGAACGTGCAAGATAGTTGCATAGGTACACACATGGCATTGTGCTTTGCTGCCTTCCTCCCCTTCACCCACATTTGGCATTTCTCCCTAGGCTATCCCCCCCAGCACCCCCCCCCGCTGTCCCTCCCCTATTTCCCCCAATAGATACCAGTGTGTAGTACCCCCCTCCCTGTATCTGTGTTCTCATTTTTCTCACCTGCCTATGAGTGAGAATATGTGGTATTTCGTTTTCTGTTCTTGTGTCAGTGTGCAAAAATCACAAGCATTCCTATACACCAATAACAGACTTAAAGAGAACCAAATCAAGAACGAACTGCCATTCACGATTGCTACAAAGAGAATAAAATTTTTTTAAATAAGCAAACTTCCCTGAGTCCTTCCCTCTCCTGTGAAATTGTATCTTGCTTTGCAAGTTTTATAAGTTTATAAATTCTTATATGCTTGTTCTCTATAGCTGATAACTCTAAGTTTGTGTAACACAAAGAAGGTTGTGAGAAACCTCCAAGTAGGCTAAAATCCCACCTTCTAGGCACTGTAGCAGAAGGCAATGGACAAGGCCTGTGCTAGAATCTTTAAGCTCTACATATAGCAGACATGTGGGTTACAGAGCCACAGTCCTATGTAAGCCTGAGTTAGGTGTCTGTCATTGTTTGTCAAATTGCCTTTGTTCTACACCTGCAAACCTGTTTTAGCATCACTGTGTCCTTCATGTATAAAAAGTCAAGCCCTGTCTTTGTTAGGTGCTCAGCCATATTGGATCCAAATCTGAGCTGGGCTGGTGTGCACCTAACATAAACTCCTGCAACCTCAACGATCTCTGCAGTCTCAAAAATTCTGCAACACTTTTGGAGGCTGGTGCAGGATTGGAGATGATGGGCTTGCTGTCTCCTTTGTCTCTGGAGGCCAAGGCCCCAAGCCAAGGGAGACCCAATACCTTAGGTGCCACCAGGAGGCTTTTCCCAAGAAGGAGATTGGCTCTCACAAGCTCCAGTGTTCTTTCCGGACAGCACAACAGAACCAGGACGAGGCTGCAGAATGACTCTAGGATCAGCACATTTTAGAAATGGTAGTAAGACAATTGAGGATTGAAGGCAAAGGGAAAAGAGGTCCAGAGCTTCAATCACCTTCTGGGGAGGTGACTAGTAGCCCGACCTAGCAGGGCTAGGAGAAGGAACTGCCGCTCACCCTTCTGAGTGAAACTCAGCTAACCAGAACCTGATAAACTCCAGAGAAGTGATTACTAATCCAACACAGTAGGGCTGGCAGAAGCGAGGGTGACTCAGTGATTCAGAGGATACTCACATACCCATCAACACTGGAAGCGAGTGGCTTGCTAGGCTAACTTAGTAGGGAAGCCTAGGGGCAGGAGTGGAAAACATGGAAGGAGAGGTGTGTGAAAGTGCATGAAAGAGACAGCTCTGGGAGGAGCCAATGCGGGGAGTGACATGTGGAAGCTGCAAGTCCTTTAGTGTGGACTGCATGCTCAGAGGAAAGTATGGTGCTGGCCGCAGCCAGGGGCCATCCCACATATGGCTAGCAGCAGTTGTAGGGAAATAAGGTACTCTCCTAGCTAGAGCAGTGTCTGAAACCGCCCCTCCTACCTGGATCAGCTTAACCAGCCCGCAGTGAAAGTGAGAGTGATTGTGCATCCCAAGGGAGGAGATGGAAGGGAAACTTCCATCAAAACCTGCACATTGGAATGCATGTTAAGGAACTTTAAGAAGGGTTTTGGAGGAGATTACGGTGTCAAACTGGCTCCTCAAAGATTAAAAACTCTGTGTGAACTAGACTGGCCTTCTTTCAATATCAGGTGGCCCGCTGAAAGCACAATAGATCGTGAGGTGGTTGGCCATGTGTATAGAGTAGTAACTAGGGTCAGTGAACACCCTGATCAATAAGTGTACATTAACTCCTGGCTAAACATGGTCCAATTAAATCCCAAGTGGCTGCAGCCCTACCAGGCAGTATACTGTAAAACTTCAGTGGCTTGAGCAGAGCCAAAGTTTGTACAGGAAACCACAGTGCCCCTCAACCAGAAAGTAGGGGAGGGAGAACTGGAAAAACAAAAACTGGTCCTACAGGCCCCTCCAGAGAAGAGAGAATGACCGCCCCTTTCTGTGCCAATATATCCATCCTTGTAATGCAAGGTGAAGGGCAAGCAGCTGGAGAATCAGGTTCAGACAGAAGTGACACTTATAATGGCATCCCTTAGTGAGGAATTAAAGGGCATGTCCATAGAATTCAGGGAAAAGGAAAGAGGCGATTCCCCTAGCTGACTGTGGTCTGGCCACGCCCGAGCCTTACAAATGCTTCTGCAGGAAGCTAGGTCCCAAATTTACCATGATGCTGAGGGCCAGGTCAGAGGCAGAGGAAGGCTGTTTACCCACCAGTCCTTCTCCACCACTGACCTCCTAAACTGGAAACAGCATACTCACTCCTACATGAAGAAACCCCAAGCCATCATATTTAATGCAATACATTTTACCCACAACCCCATGAGGGCAGATTTTCAGGAGTTCCTGTTAACACTGCTTAATTCAGAGAAGCAGCATAGAGTAACCCAGATGACTCTCCAATACCTGGAGAGAAACGCCCTGGCAGGCACAGTTGATGCCTGCCGATAGATTGAGGAACGTTGCTCAGTGACAAATCCCCAGTGGAACTGCAATGAGGCAGAGGGGTTGCAATACCTGCAGGCATTTCGGGAGGCACTTTTAAGTGGAATCAAGGCAGGAGGGAAGAATATGGGGAAAATGTCAGAGGTTCGTCAGAAGGCAGATGAGAGCCCAAGGGAGTTTTATGAGAGGTTCTGTGAAGCCTATTGACTCTACACCCCATTTGACCCAGAGGCAGCAGGAAATCAATGTATGGTGAACGTAGCCTTTGTTAGTCAGGTGCAGAGTGATTAACAGAAGGAAACTCCAAAAGCTAAAAATGTTTGAAGGCGCAACTGCCACTTAGCTCATACAGGTGGCCCACAAAGTGTCCATTAACCATGAGGAGGTGGCCCAAAGGGAAGTGAATTGAAAGCTTAAAAGGAAAGCAGATCTTCTGGCCATGGCTCTCACAGAAGGGGGCGGGGGCGAATGCAGCAAGAGGACATGGCTGAGATCTTGGGCAAGGGAGAGGTTTAACCTGAGAGAACTTTGAAAAATGACCTAGATTAGAGAGAGACAAGGGTGCAGTATGCAAAAATAAAGGACACTGGTAAAACGACAGAAAACGATGCAGTTGACAGTCATGAAAGCCGTAGAAGGGCTCAAGAAGCTGACCTAATTGGCCTGGTAGGGGCAGAATGCTGTAAGGACTGAGACAGACTGGGCTCCATTTCTCTAGGAGCCTATGGTCAGGACAACAGTAGGGGCCAAGAAATAAATTTCATGGTAGACACAGGTGCTGAACACTCAGTAGTAACTCAACCAATTGGGCCATTAACTAAAATGTATGCTACTATAATTGGAGCCACAGGAGTGGCAGAGAAAAGGCCCTTTTGCCAGTCAAAGAGGTGTGTTTGAGGAGGATGAGAATTCCAGTGTGAGTTCTTATTCCTCCCAAATTGTCCAGTTCCCCTGCTAGGGAGATACCTGCTCCAAAAGCTGCAGGTTCAGTTTCCTTCAGACCAAAAGGCAATGTGACTTTAGATCTCCCCCAGCCAGCAACAATGGTGCTAACTCTATGCCACAGGCTGAGAAGTGGATGCTGCACACTAGGGGAACACAAGGGCTGAACCATCCCTTAACTCCAGAAGAAGCCACCATACTAGTCAGGCTAACAGAGGAATTTTTGGAAGTCTGGGCTGAAAACCTGCCTGGCTGACTATAAACCATGCCCCAGTGGTAGTAGAGCTAAAACCAGGTGCCACCCCTGTCCGGCTTCATCAATACCCTTTGCCTTAAGAAGCTGTTGGGGAGTGTATGGGAGCATAAAAGCATGGTATATTAGTAGCATGTCAATCACTCTGGAATATTCCACTCCTGTTGGTGCTGATGCCAACACTGATTGGAGAAATATATGACTATAGACCAGTGCAAGACTTGCGAGCTATAAATGGGTCTACAGTCACTATTTACCCAGTAGTGCCAAACCCCTATACATTAATAATTGTAATTGCAGCAAATGCAGCCTAGTTTACAGTCCTAGATCTAAAAGATGCCTTTTTTGCCTCTGTCTGGCACCAGTAAGTCAAGCATTATTTGCTTTCCAGTAGGGCAATTTTCAGCTCACTTGGACCACACTTCCACAGTGGTTTAAGAACTCTCCTGCAATCTTTGGGGAAGCATCAGCAACAGACCTCAAAGCTTACATTCCTCTCAACAAGGAGTGTGTCCTATTTCAGTGTGTGAATGATTTTTTGCTAGCAGCCCTTACCCTAGAAGATTGCCACCTAGGAACACAAAGATCACTCCACCTATTATGGAAGGCAGAATATAAAGTGTCAAGGAAAAAGGTCCAAGTCTGTTTAAAGAGAGTTAGCTACCTGGGGTTTCACCTAAGCCAAGAAAAGCAAAAATTAGGATTACCTCGAATAAAGACCTTCCAACCCCAACCTGCAGGTGACACATAAGAATATTTTCAGGGGCAGCAGAGTTCTGCTGTATCTGGATTCCAAACTCATCACTCATAGCAAAGCCCTCCTTTGGGAACTGAACAGGAGAAGGCATTTAAACAAGTTAAGTAGGCCTTAACTGAGGCCCCTGCTTTGGGACTGCTGGACACGGCCAAGCTTTTCTTCCTGTATGGACACGAGCGGAAAGGAATGGCCATCGGAGTCTTAACCCAAGTCCTAGGATCTTAGCACCACCTGGTAGCCTACTTATCCAAGCAACTTGATGTAGCGGCATGAGGACGCCCACCCCCCACTGTCTTAAGGCATTAGCCACCACAGTCATGCTGGTAAAGGAAACAGATAAGCTAACCCTGGGGTGGCATTTAACTGTGCAAGTGCTGCACTCGGTTTTAACCTTAATGCATCAAACAGGATGCCACTGGCTGTTAAATCCAAGGACGATTCAATATCAAGGGCTCTAATGCAAGGACTCCTGCATAACTCTAGGGACTGTAAAATCCCCCAACCCAGCCACCCTGCTTCCCATAGAACTGGGGGCCCCACTCCATGACTGCATAGAAACAATAAATGAAGTATTCTCTAGCTGGAAGGATCTTACAGATCACCCTCTCCAGGACCCAGATGTAGAATACTTCACTGATGGGAGCAGCTTCATAGAGGCAGGAAATTGGAAGACTGCATATGCAGTAGGTAACTCTGGACTCAGGCATAGAGGCCCAATGCTTGCTAACAGGAACAGCAGCCCAGAAGGCAGAATAGCTTTAACCAGAGCATTATTACTGGCAAAGGGAAAAAGAGCCAACATATACACTGACTCTAAATATGCATTTGCCACCTGCATGTGCATGGGAGTATCTATTAATAAAGAGGGCTTTTAACAGCCCAAGGGACAAAATATCCAGAAGAAATTTTGCAGCTTTTAGATGCAGTATGGGCACCAAAAGAAGTAGCCGTTAAACACTGTAAAGGCCACCAGAATGCAGCAACACTGGAAATGAAAGTAAATGGAAAAGCAGACAAGGAGGCTCTGTAGGCAGTCCTGAGTGGTGTCCTCCCATCCCACACAGAGGCCAGGAAGGCTGCCTGTGCCGTGACCCTCCTCCCAGAGGCACGGTGTTCAGAGTCCAAATAAAAAGGCCTGGTTTGCTTAGCAAACTGGGAGCTATACTAAAGAAGGATGGTGAAAGTTTGCAGATGGGAAGTTAGCCATTTCTGAAGTATCAGCCCCTAGATTTGTAAAACAGTTCCACCAAGAAACTCACACGGAAAAGGCAGCATTGGAAGCCTCGTTAGGACGCCACTTCTGTGTGCCATAGCTCAGTCATCTCCCAAGCCATTTGTAAACAATGCTTAGCCTGCACCCAGAACAACCCATGGCAGGGGCCAACCCAGCCTCAAGGAATTCAAGAAGTAAGGGCAGCACCCTGTGAAAATGTTCTTGTAGATTTTACAGAGCTGCCCTGGGCAGAAGGCTATTGCTATGTGTTAGTGTTGGTCTGTACCTACTCAGGTTGGGTAGCGGCTTTCCTCACCAAGGCAGAAAATGCACGAGAAGTAACTAGAATATTACTGCAAGACATTATCCCCAGATTTGGGCTGCCTTCCACTATGGGATGAGACAATGGCCCAGCATTTGTAGCTGAAATTGTCAAGGACCTAACACAGCTGTTAAAAATAAACTGGAAATTGCATACTGCCTACTGCTCACAGAGCCCAGGAAAGGTTGAGCATATAAAACGAACACTCAATTATTAAATTCTGCCAGGAAACCCATCTGCGGTGGGCTCAGGTCTTGTCCATCCTCCAGGAAACCCATGTGCGGTGGGCTCAGGTCTTGTCCATGATCCTCCAGGAAACCCATCTGCGGTGGGATCAGGTCTTGTCCAGGATCCTCCAGGAAACCCATCTGCGGTGGGCTCAGGTCTTGTCCATCCTCCAGGAAACCCATCTGCGGTGGGCTCAGGTCTTGTCCAGGATCCTCCAGGAAACCCATCTGTGGTGGGCTCAGGTCTTGTCCATCCTCCAGGAAACCCATCTGCGGTGGGCTCAGGTCTTGTCCAGGATCCTCCAGGAAACCCATCTGCGGTGGGCTCAGGTCTTGTCCATGATCCTCCAGGAAACCCATCTGTGGTGGGCTCAGGTCTTGTCCAGGATCCTCCAGGAAACCCATCTGCGGTGGGCTCAGGTCTTGTCCAGGATCCTCCAGGAAACCCATCTGCGGTGGGCTCAGGTCTTGTCCATGATCCTCCTTTGAGTCAGGTGTACCCACACCAAACCAACTGGGTATTCACCCTATAAAATTCTGTTCAGCCGGCCACTCCCAGTCATAACCCAAATTAAAGACACCACAGAGCTAGGAGAATTAACCCTGAGAAAGCAAATTACAGGCCTTAGGCATAACTATGCAAGAAATACAGGGTTGGGTTTGAGAAAAATTACCTATCAGTCTAACAGCTCCTGTGCATCCTTTTAAACCCAGGCATTCGGTCTGGGTCAGAGAGCGAAACCCAACCTCATTGGGGCCACCATGGGATGGGTCCCATATTGTAACGTTGTCCAGGCCGGGCTGCTGTTAAAGTTGTAGGCATTGGACCGTGGATCCACCACAACAGGCTAAAACCAGCAGCATCCCCGGAAAAGTGGGCCAGTAAACATGATCCAGAGCACCCAACCTGACTAATCTGCAACAAGACCAAGCTACCAGCAGGAGCAACAGCCCTGCTCCGGTCACACACCCGGAGGCTGACTAGACCGTGCACGGCTGAAGCTTGAGGAGTCACCCAAAGTAAATGTGAATAAAAGTCTTAAGCCTAATTGTCATTTTAGTGTTGTTAACCATTGTATTTACCATGCTGTCACGTTTAGCAACCTTTATGTTCGAGAAGAGATTGGCCCTGTCCCTGTGTAGCAGTAGGGAAATGTTAATTTTTACTTCATTATTATCAACATCGACATCTGTACAAAAGGAAGGGCAACCGGAAGAAAAATGTATTTACTGCCGGCAGACTACTTGGATTGGGAATACAGTAGTTAAAACCTTACCGTATCAAACATTCTAAGTGTGCAGGGATTCAGTTAGGGGCTTGTACTTATAATCAGACCATGTAGTTAAAACCTTACCGTATCAAACATTATAAATGTACAGGGATTCAGTTAGGGGCTTGTACTTATAATCAGACCATGTAGTTAAAACCTTACCGTATCAAACATTATAAATGTGCAGGGATTCAGTTAGGGGCTTGTACTTATAATCAGACCATGTAGTTAAAACCTTACCGTATCAAACATTCTAAGTGTGCAGGGATTCAGTTAGGGGCTTGTACTTATAATCAGACCATTTACTCAGTTTGTGACCCAGGCAATGAGCAACTGTGTGTGTGTTATGACCCCAAGTTACAACCTGGAACTTGGTTTGACGTCTGAGATAAGTCAATAGAGGGGGACTAATTAAATCAGACCAAAGTCTCCCTTTCCCACGATGAAAACATAAATCTTTACATTAATTTCTGCCAAACAACATTCTCATGGGCAACTTGGCCTAATAAGTATATGATAGCACAGGATGTGACACTTACTGTTACAGACCGAATCCCAATTGCCGGCATCCTAATTGCTTAGAAACAGTCTACTGGTGTTGCCACACAGGGACACATCTCTTAACTGTCAAAAAACCACCACCAGGCTGGGCGCGGTGGCTCACACCTGTAATCACAGCACTTTGGGAGGCCGAGGCGGGAGGATCACGAAGTCAAGAGATCGAGACCATCCTGGTCAACATGGTGAAATCCTGTCTCTACTAAAAGTACAAAAATTAGCTGGGTACAGTGGCATGTACCTGTAATCCCAGCTACTCAGGAGGCTGAGGCAGGAGAATTGCTTGAACCCAGAAGGCAGAGGTTGCGGTGAGCCGAGATTGTGCCATTGCACTCTAGCCTGGGTAACAAGAGTGAAACTCCGTCTCAAAAAAAAAGAAAAAAAAAAACCACCACCAAAGGAAATCATGTTTATGAAAATACTAACAAAGCAGAATTGTAAGGCTAATGGCTGCCACTCTGTGACCCTACAGTCCTTGAGCCCGACCTGCCATGTGGAGCACAGGCCACTGTATCACAATGCATTTATTTAAGTCATAAGAAACCAGTCACCTCAGGTATCACTAAGAAGCCTTGCAACCATCCAGCTCAACACCATTTCTGAATTTTCAAGTCATTTTATGAAAATGATCAAAAAACTAACCAGGAGGTTCTTGAACTCCCTCCAGTAGCCAGTAAGGTGTTTGTTCAACTAGCCAAAAGTATAGCTAATAATCTAGGTGCTTCCTCTTGTTATGTCTGTGAGGGTACCAACATGAGAGATCAGTGGCCATGGGAAGCAAGAGAAGTAATGCCTCAAGAAAATGTGACTTTAACCCCTACTTCCCCAAACCAGCCCCCAAGTGCTCAAGCATCTGGCTATTAAAAGATTCCATAGTTGGGAGGTACTGTATTGCCCACTGGGGGAACATCTTCGCTAACCCAGTAGGAAAATCAGCTTGTTCAGGGCAACAATATTATAACCAAACAGTGGAAAAAAACTTTGTGGTGGGGCGGAAATAAACAAGGTGAAACTACCTCCAGGTTGCCACTCACTTCCCAGCATTAAACCACTCCTGGTACCAACTTGAAACACCCAATACTGGCAGGTACCCCCTGGCCTTTATTGGATTTGTGAGCAGCGAGCATACCGGCAATTACCAGCTAACTGGACAGGAGCCTATGTACTAGGGACAGTTGGATTGTCCTCCTTCATACTCCCTTTACATCTAGGACAAACTCTAGGATACCCTGTTCATGGTGAAGTGAAAAACATAAGAAGTATAAATATCTGAGGAGGTATAAAAATAGGAGACTGGAAAGACACTGGCCACCTGAAAGAATTATTCGATATTCAGGGACAGCTACGTGGGCACAAAACAGCTCATGGGATACCGTACGCTTTTATACGCTTCATCACATTATAAGATTACAGGTAGTGCTTGAAGTCATTACCAAGGAAACTGCACAAGCTTCAGATCTGTGGGCTGCACAATCCACAAAAATGAAAAATGCTCTTTACCTAAACAGACTAGCTTTAGATTATCTTCTGGCCCAAGAAGGAAGTGTATGTGGAAAGTTTAACCTAACTGTTCCTTAGAAATTGAAAATGAAAAAGCAGTCCTGAAAATAACTGCATGTCCCAGTTCAAACCTGGAAATCTGGGTCACCAGACTCCCTCTTTGGAGGGTGGTTCTTATCTTTTGGAGGATTTGAAACACTAACAGGTGGGTTTGGGCTTATTTTTGGTAGTTTCTTAATCCTCTGATGTCTCTTGCCTCTCCTTTAGAGCATACAATCAACCATAAAAGCAGTAGTAACTGGGTATACCACCTCCCCAGTAATGGCCTTAACTAAGTATTAACCTGTGTCTCAGGAAGAAAACCTATCAACACCCCCTGCTCCCCATATGCTGCCTGGAGACAATGGGCTTATCAGACTTACAGAAAACTTACCTTAAGTAAACCAAAACAGGACCCAGAGTGACTGGGTGAAACAGATTAACCAACAGCACCGCAAACACAAAAGGCTACATCCTCTTTCAGCATCCTATCTAGCCCCAGAAGATGGCTGGCTAGCCAATGACAGGTAAGATTCCTCAAGGAAGGGACAACCTTGGACAGGCCCAGTCGCACAGGGGAATAAAGGGCAAGGCAAGAAAAAGGTCCTGGCCCTATGCCTGGTTGGAGGTAGTAAAGCACCTACATGAGAGCAACCACGAAGCCTGCCTGCCCTCCATTAGCCATCCCAAAGTAAAAGAAAGTAAAACTTTGGCCTAAAGAATCAAGGTGCAACTTACATAAAATGCAATTTAAAACATCTATCCTACCCAAGTACTCTCTCCTATGTGGAATTTAGTACCATGTTGAAGGAGGAGGACATTATAGTGGTGCGTTCTATTAAAAGTTCACTCATATAAAACACACCAAAGGGGGGGATGAAGAGGGAAAAGAAAAATTGATAAAACGTAATATAAAAATAAAATTAATCCAGGAAAGAAAAGCAGAAATTAAATTTTTCTTTCATAAACAAACTTCCCTGAGTCCTCCCCCATCCTGTGGAATTATATCCTGCTTTGCAAGCTTTTTAAGTTTAGAACTTCTTGTATTCTTGTTCTCTGTAGCTGATAACTGTAAATTTCTGTAACACAGAGAAGGTCATAAGAAATCTCCAAGCAAGCTAAAATCCCACCTTCTACGCACTATAGCAGAAGGCAATAGACAAGGCCTGTGCTAGAATCTTTGAGCTCTACATATAGCAGACATGTGGGTTACAGAGCCACAGTCCTATGTAAGCCCAAGTTAGGTGTCTGTCATTGTTTGTCAAATTGCCTTTGTTCTACACCTGCAAACCTGTTTTAGCACCACTGTGTCCTTCATGTGTAAAAATTCAAGCCCTGTCTTTGTTAAGGGCTCGGCCATTTGGATCCAAATCTGAGTTTATTTAGGTGTACACCTAAAATAAACTCCTTCTGCAATCTCAGCAGTCTCTCCAGTCTCTCTAATTCTGCAACAATCCTGATAATGTCAGTGATTTAAACTTGAGGAAAAAAAGTAGATTTTTAACGAAGGACATGTTAAGAATTTTTTAAAAATATTCTTTTAAGGGTATGCAAGTGAAAATTTGCACCAAAACTAAGAATTTGACTCTGAACTAAGGTACAGGTAAAGGACGTACAGAAGAGGAGAAAACCTAGTGTCGGGGAGGTTCAGCGTAGACACCCTTGGGGAAGGGTGTGTGAAAGGGAGTGCAGGAAGACGGTTTTCAGGCTTCTAAGGTGAGTGACTAGACACGACTTACAGATTGTGAATCTGTACACTAGGGTAGGTATTTGGAGGTTGCAGAATGCTCTGTTTTTATTTGAATTCAATATTCCCTCACACAGTTCTGTCGTCAGATTTTGCCACATTATTGTATTGGGTCAAGATAAAGGGTATTCTTTGTGACAGCCTTATTGACAACAGCAGCAAATCAGGGCCCATTATTCCATGGAGGCTGTTGGCATTGTTTTTGTATGAATTCAGGTGAGCACGGAGTCAAGGACAAGACGAACTTTAGTATTTATTGCAGTCCTCACTTTTCTTTTTACTCTTAATTTCCACTCATACAGGATTATTTCCTCTTTCTGTGGCAACATTTTTTGGCAGGCTATTTTTTCAAAGCATACCCACATAAAGATATATACATATAAAATACATATTATATACACATACAGTATCTGATTTGTCAGACACTGTACTAAAAAAATTGTGAAAAGACATACTGTTTACAGCAAATGAACCTACAGCATAGCCAAAAAAAGAGATGTAAGCAAACAATTAAACTAGCCTAAGATAATTACAAACCAAACCAAATACCATTTTCAGGACCAGCCTGGGCCATAGAACAAGATTTCATCTATATCAAAACAAGAAAAACAAATAAATAAGCAAAAACCAAACAACGAAGTTGAATAGTTCTTGCCAGAAATAGACTTTGTAAAAGGTGGTTTATGTTATCAAAAACAATTCTAGAAGCACGCATTTTTTAAGAAATTAAATGCGTTTTATTTGAAATATGCAGTGAGATTCAAGTTGAGTTATGGATTTATAAGGTTAAAACTTTTAAAGACTTTTGAGAAATGACAGTTTTTCCAGAAATTCTAAGAGTATTTTGGCTGGAGAAAAATATTTTTCTCATTGGATTAAACATTTGAGTATTCATATAAATTTAGAATAACTGCTTCAACTAAAAAAATTTTGAGAGAAATAAACCTAAGGATTACTTTTAAATTAGCATTTTTCTTCACATTTTAAACTTCATTATTGTGATATCAAAAAGGCCTATGTTTTTCAGTATATTTTCATATAGCTCTTGTAAATTACTGAGAAAAAACTGAGTAAGATTTTTGTAAACATTTTGGTTATGCCTGACTCAATTATAAGAAACTTGTATAGAATTTGAATGTAGACTGAGTGCAGTGCTCACACCTGTAATTCCAGCACTTTGGGAGGCTAAGGTGGGTGGATCACTCGAGGTTAGGAGTTCAAGACCAGACTGGCCCCCATGTCGAAACCCCATGTCTCCTAAAAATACAAAAATTAGCTGGGTATGGTGGTGGGCATCTGTAATCCCATAGTCCCAGCTACTTGGGAGGCTGAGGAAGGAGAACTGCTTGAACCTGGGAAGCGGAGGTTGCAATGAGCCGAGATCATACCACTGCCATCCAGCCCTGCCGCCTGAGAGAGAGAGCAAGATTTTGTCTTAAAAAAAGGTAGATTTAAGGCCGGGAGCGGTGGCTCACACCTGTAATCCCAGCACTTTGGGAGGCCAAGGCAGGTGGATCACAAGGTCAAGAGATCGAGACCACTCTGGTCAACATGGTGAAACCCCATCTCTACTAAAAATACAAAAAATTAGCTGGGCACGGTGGCGTGTGCCTGTAATCCCAGCTACTCAGGAGGCTGAGGCAGGAGAATTGCCTGAACCCAGGAGGCGGAGGTTGCGGTGAGCCGAGATCGCACCATTGCACCCCAACCTGGGTAACAAGAGCGAAACTCTGTCTCAAAAAAAAAAAAAGTAGATTTAAATGCAAAGTATACTACTATGATTCTGAAAAAAACTATGGTCTCTACAGCTAATTCTTCCTAGCTCAATAAATTCATGAATTTGATCAATCTTCTTGGTGGTAAATTGTGACAGATGCCAGTTACTGATGCTTCATAATTAGAGAACTGGTTGTGGTTTATAATTTTGTATCATTTTAAATCATCTTGTACTTTTCAAAATACATACACTAACATACAGCTAAGACTTTGCATGTATTTTCAGTATATTTACAAAGTCCTTGAAGTCAACCTGGTCATAGTATACTTCTACTAGTAGTGTTGTTACTGCCATTACTGTTGCTATTACAACTGTTACTACTGATTCTTAAGTAATTGCTGTCTTCTGGGCCCTTTTCTAAGGATATGAGCAGATGGTCTCATTCAAGACCTGTTAAACATTTTACTGAACAGTATTAGTGCAGTGTGCCTATGTATTTCTGTATGTTTCTATATTCAATGATATATAGATATATGTTTCATAGGGAGAAAGAAATGAAGGCATCTGATTTTCTGAAAATTATTTTCCCAGCTGGTTTACAATTACCCAATTACTATTCTGAGTTCCTCCAAGGATATTGCGGGAAATTATATGTAAGATTTTTATTTGCATGTGCTCATTACCATCATGAAAATTTTCATCAACTCCAATGAGCCATATACATTTGTGGAAGTGATTTACCCCTTTTACAGTTCAGTCTGACTGCAAGCTTCCCAACACAGCCTTAATGAGGCAGTTGAATGCATTTTACATATTGGATCATTCCCATGTGACTATGTGGGTGGTAAAGAAATGCTGAGATAATATGTGATGGCATCAATTTTGCCCAAGAAGATCAGTTTTCTATAGCAAGACCTTGCCATTCACAGCAAGCATGGTCTGATCTTTTCCAAAAAAAGAAAAATGATGATGTGATCTATGTTTCTCTTCCAGCGGTCCCTTGCCCCAGTATTGAAGCTCAGCTCTCAGAACATGTCATCTGGAGGCTGGTTTCAGGATCCTTGAATGAGTTCGGTGCTCAAGTACTGCTGAGCTGCAGTCCCGGTTACTACTTAGAGGGCCGGAGGCTTGTGCAGTGCCAGGCCAATGGGACGTGGAACATAGGAGAAGAGAGGCCAAGCTGTCGAGGTGAGCAACGAGGGATGCACCCTCAAGTGACACGGCACCCTAGGTTCTTCTAGATGCCTTGCTGTCAATGGTGAGCTCCTCTACGGGAGCTATCATCTATCATAGTCCTGTAGATCAAAAGTACAACCAAATGGCATGTCTTTCCATTACAGTGGTGAATTGTATTGTCATGTGACATACTTAAACCACACTGCTGGTGGATTAGGCATTTGATGTTGTCTTTTACTTGTTAATGATCTATTTTTCAAACGTTATTTCAAATATTTCAAATCAGCTCAAAGACAAATACAAGCCTATGTGTAAAAAGGTAACTCTTACTCCACAGACACGCTATTCAAGAGTTCTAATTAGGATCTTGGGAAATAGTATTAATGCTGAAGATACTGTTCTCAAATAATGACTGTCTTCAAAAAGGAGATGATTATTCTCTTAGGTACAAGATAAGCAGATAAAGCTTTGAGTTTCACATCGAATATGAATAAATAGAAAAAAAGAGCCCTCTGATTCAGATGTATCTAATATATAATCTTTACTTGATTGTACATAGAAAATTATGCATAAAAACTAGTTAGAACAGTGTACCTTTTATAAAATACAGATTAGTAAGAATACATCAGAGTAAGAAATGAAAAAGACAAAAGCATAAATGTTTCACTATCTTTCATAATTTTAATTCAACTTTTAATAGAACAAATGTTAATGAAACACATCCCACAGACTCTTCACCAGTAACACAAATATAAATCAGGAAGTACTGCTGACCTCAAGGAGCTTAAAGTTTTCATAATCATAATAAACATTGTCCCTGTTTCTCCAAGATAGCCCTGCGTGAAGCCTGTTTTCCAGGGTGCTTATTAATGATTTCTTGTGCCTCTGAACAGTGTCCTGGTTTGGGTGGTTAATGACAGAGTCATTGAGTTTGCAATGGCATTCCTCTCTATCACACCTCTGCCATTTGGCAAATGCCCCACTTCCCCACATCCTTGCCATTCATACACAGATGTATTCATCCTTGCAAGTCAGTTTGTCACCTGGAGATTCCAGCATTATTACCAGTAAGGAGAGATTAGAAGAAACAGTCAGGAACATGAACCTTTGACCTATTTTAGACTCTTCCAGCCAACATTTTGTCTATTTCAAACCAGAAATAGGATCTTAAAAAACAGACACCTGTTAACTCCTCAGGGGTGGGGTTTTACAAGGAGCTTCTGCAGCTGCCACAGCCCAGGACCGCTTTTTCTTGTCTTTCTAATTTCCCAGGGATGCCCAGCTACGGTGTCCTTGTCTTTCCAGAACAGGGTCACACTAACTGGTATTTGCTGTGCGACAATCTTCCATGCTCACAGCTCAAACATCGTTCCAGAAGAATTTTCATGTACAATGGAGAGCCTTCTATTTAAGGGAATGTTAGCAAAATCCTCATTCCTGAACTAAACTGGTTAGTAGCAAGGCATTAATCTCATTTTGGGGAACAAAGCAAAGTTAGAACTCTGCTTTCTTTGAACAGTGTTTCTGCCTCCAGCCTCGGAAATTCTGTAGTCTGTTTCCCTGCATCTAGTTTTGTACACGGTATTCTGGTGTTTCTGACATGGAGTGCGGTGAAGACACAACCACTACACGTAACTTATCTTCATGCACCCAGTTGTCTCAGACCACCCACTTGGTTCCTAAGCTGTCAGCCATTTCTTGACTTACAGGCTGGGCACAAGCTCTTCTGTCGCACTTCGCTGTTTGTCCCTTGCATGTCTTCATGGACACGTGGCATCTTCCAGAGTCACTGGATTCCCACTGACATTATTGTTGGCTTCAAAAAAGGTGTTTTTATTAATGTCTGTCGCTCAGGTTGTGACAATGGGCCAGGAGGAGTCCCTTTCACCTCGCTTTCGTGATTGGTCCCTCTAAGGTCTCTGAAATGGTCCTTGTTTTATCATAAAAACAGGAAGTTCTGTGGTTATCTGGAATTTTTCTTACCCAAACACATTGTTCTCTAAAGATGCCTGGCATCTTTTAGTGGACAGCGGTATCAGAAAACCAAATCTATGCCAGGGTAATGCAGTGTATTGTGCACATGCTCAGTGAGGTAGGGAAAGTTGGCATGGAGTTTATTGTTACTTTGTGACCAAGCTAAAATTTTCTGCTGGTCTTTTTTCCCCAAAAAGAGATACTGATGTTACCAATTTATTCTTGTATCTACTGATTTGTTTAAATAAACTGTACTAATACAGAGCTTGTCAATCTTTTTCTCTTTCTGGAGCATAGATGTGCCATCTTGGATGTCGTAGTGCTTGATTTTTTGTTTAAATTGGATTTTCTCTAAGAGTTTAAAAGTCTTAATGGCCCCTTTCTCCTCCTCTCTTGCCTAAATGTTTTGGAAATGGCATCAGAGTACTAGAAACCCTTTTACTAAAGTCACTCAGTAGACCTTCTATGGAAGGGATACTCCAGCCTCTTTGAAAACAACTGTTCTCTGGGATTTTCATAAAATTTTTATTTTTAAAATTTGAGGATGTGTGCTAGTTATTGATTGCTGCAGAACCAGTGACCACATGCTTAGGACCTTATAATACAGATTTTCTATAGCCCAGCTTCCAGGTTCAGATACCTGGCACATTTTGGCTGGATCCTCTGCTCACAATCTCACAGGGCTGGAGGCCCAGTGAGGTCCAGTGAGGTTCCAATAAACTTTCCAAGCATGGCTCATGGGCAGAGTTTATGTCCCTGTGGCTGTGTGTCTGAGCCCTTTATGTTATTGCTGCTGATGGGGAAATAGTAAGCTCCTGGCCCTGCACCTCCCACCCCACCAGGCCCTCTCCTGAGTCCCATGTCTCTGACTTCAGGAAGGACTCAGTTCCTGGCAAGGACTCCCCTCCCAGGCTGTGTCCATCCAGACAATCTCATTTATTAACTCAAGGTCACCTGACTCCTAAAATACTCAGAGTTCTGTCCTCACTCAAGGGGAAAGGATTTGAGGAGATGTCTTGACCCAGGGTTGGGACACATAGGGACCACCCTCAAATACTGCCTACCACTAGACCCCAAAGAACTTTTCATAACTATGTCATATACTAAAAGCAGTTATTATTTTAAAATATTCATTTGTTAATTCATTTACATTAAAACTGATACAATTTTACAGGTATATTAATTTAAAATAATGTGTCAATTACATGCTTACATAAGTAACACATTTTTATGAACAATAAGGATTCATTTTCAAACAAAGCAAAAATTAATGTGAAGAGGGTCGTATCATTTTAAAATTTTTCAAAGCTCCTTAGTGTATGGCTTAATAGAGGATGGCTGGATTCTCATAGCACCTTCTGCACTAACTTTGTCAAAGTTTGTTGTTTTGGTTGAGATATGAAAAATAAAATATATTGATGGTTGCTAGTGTAGTCATTGGAAAGGGAGATGCTTGTTGACCACTAAAAGAATATCAGAGATGCCCAGGAGTTCCTGGATTCCATTCTTAGAAAAGCTGTTTGAGAATAACACCATGAAATACACACAGTTTTAGGGCACATGTATCCATGGCACAGGCAGGTAGTAGACAAAGCAGTGGAGGAAACAATACGAACAACAGTTGTCTCGCGTTTCCCTCCAACATGGATTTTCGTGAGTACTAGTGTCATCTATGTATTGTTCACAACCAGGTTTAATGTAATATTCAATATTATTGCTTTTATTTACTTGGGACAAATATTGAGTTCCTCAATATGATAACCGTCTACTCTCTTGAAAGTCACTTAACAATCAGAAAAAACATAGGCAATATAATGTTGGGAATTACACCACCTTTAAAACTTTGCTGCCCCAAAAGAAAATGAAAAACACAATTTTTAAAAACTTAAGATGTAGGCCAGGCACAGTTGCTCAGCACTTTAGGAGGCGAAGGCAAGTGGATCACCCAGGGTCACGAGTTTGAGACCAGCCTGACCAACATGGTGAAACACTGTCTCTACTGAAAAATACAAAAATTACCCCGGGTTGGTGGCATGCACCTGTAACCCCAGCTACTTGGGAGGCTGAGGCAGGAGAATCGCTTGAACCCAGGGGGTGGGGGTTTTAGTGAGCTGAGATCACACCACTGCAGTCCAGCCTGAGCAACAGAGAGAGACTGTCCCCTCAACGACAACAACAACAAAAAAATTAAAATGTAAACAATTTCTGGGATCCACAAGAAAAAAAAAATCAATAAATGCATTAAATTTATTTTTGCTGTAACACAATTTAATTTCATGTTATAGTTAAATTACATTTATCTCTCATGTTTCCTACTTTGCCAACACACACACACACACACACACACACACACACACACACACCACACCATGAATCCTGGTAATAGTATAGTTTACCATTAAGTAAGTGTGTAATAAACCCCAGGGAATTAAAACATAATTTAATTTCTTAAAGTAATGAAAATGACACATTTTTGTAAGAGCAATTTTCCACACTGTGGTAGCTTCTTCAAAGAAGAAACACAGTGTCACTGTCCACATTGTTTTGGATCAGGGCCAACAGAATCTTCAACCATAGCATCACCCTAATCATGATCCAGCTGAGGAGCAGGCATTTTTATTTATTAATTTTTTTTTACTGCCCAGGGTTCACGTTAGAGTGGCCCTGCTCATAAGATCTCCCAGAACTTGTTTTCAGTTACTTATTTTCTTAGGAGCTGGAAATGTTAGGCTTTCCCTTTCTGCTTGTCCAGTTAGCTCCAGATAAAGAGGTGAGCCTTGA
This sequence comes from Saguinus oedipus, assembly GCA_031835075.1. NCBI lineage: Eukaryota > Metazoa > Chordata > Mammalia > Primates > Cebidae > Saguinus > Saguinus oedipus. The sequence goes on from CM063182.1 coordinate 40,443,226, forward strand.
TCACATAGTAATCACACTAATAATAACTGTAAAATCAGTTGAGAAGTTCACCAATTTTGGAAGGATATGTGCTATTCTAACTCCTGGCTATTCTAATATGTCCCTAGAGAAAAACCCAGATCTCCATGATCAAACAGACAGGAGACCATAGTCTCACCTTAAACAGAAGCTCTGCAGTCTTGTACTTCAAGACATAACAATAGAGAATTACAATTTAATATCTAGGGGTGCCTGAACACCTTCCTAGCACAAAGTTGTTACACAAGTAGAAGGCTATTCTATTCTTATTGCTTTTGTTGTTTGAATTATTGTCTGTATTTTAAAAGAAAAACATTTGTCACAGAAATCCATGAATCACACAGAAAAATTCCCTTTGCATTTTACATTTTATATACCCACACTGACTTAGTGGGCTACACTGGAATTTTGTAATATTATAGATATTCAGTGAACATGGCATAAATTCTGGATGGTACATCTTTTTTAAGTGCTTATTTAAGAGTTATCTTGGGAGATTGCTGGCAAGATGGCCAAATAGGAACAGCTCCAGTACGCAGCTCCCAGAAAGATCAACATAGAATGTGGGTGATCTCTGCATTTCCAGCTGACGTACCTGGTTCATCTCACTGGGACTGGTTGGACAGTGGGTGCAGCCCAAAAAAAGGCAAGCTGAAGCAGGGTGGGGCATCATCTCACCTGGGAACTGCAAGAGACTTGGAGAACCCCCTCTTCTTGCCAACGGAAGCCATTAGGGACTGTTCCTTGCCCTCCGGCCCAGATATTGTGCTTTTCCCAGTCTTCACAACCCACAGACCAGGAGATTCCCTCCGGTGCCTAAAATGCCAGTGCCCCACGTTTCCAGCACCAAACTGGACAGCCGTTGTTTGTAAAGACTCTGAGCTAGCCACAGCAGTTTTATTTCCCCATACCCGACTGGTGCCTAGAACAGCAGTGAGACAGAACCATTCACTCCCCTGAAAAACAGGGCTGAAGCCAGGGAGCCAAGTGATCTGGTTTGGCGGGTCCCACTCCCACAAAGACAAGCAAGCTAAGATCCACTGCCTGGAAATTCTCACAGCCACAACCGCAGTCTGAGATTGACCTGGGACTTTTGAGCCCAGTGGGGGGAGGGGTATCTACCACTGCGGAAGCTCAAGAAGGTGGTTTTAACCTCGCCTGTGTAAACAAAGTCACCAGGAAGATCCAACAGGATAGAACAGATTAGCAAGGCCTCTGCAGGCAGACTGTGTCACTAGACTCCCTCCTTGCTGGGCAGGGAATGTCTGAAAAAAGGCAGCAGCCCATCAGGAACTTATGAATAAAGTTCCCAACTTCCTGGGACAGAGCATCTGAGAAAAGGGTTAGTTATGGGTACAGCTTCAGCAGACTTCAACGTCCTACCCTGGCAGCTCTGAAGAGAGCAGCAGATTTTCCAGCAAAGCTTTTAAACTCTGATAAGAAATAGACTGCCTCATCAAGTGCCTCTTTGACCCCCGTGTACCCTGACTGGAAGATACCTCCCTGTGGGGGCGTGTCTCATATATGAAATACCTCATATAGGACAGCTCTGGCTAGCATCTGGCAGATACCTTTCTGGGATGAAGCCTCAGAGGAAGAAACAAGCATCAATCTTTGCTTCTACAGCCTCCACTGGTGATTCTGGCCAACAGAATCTGGAGTGGACCCTCCGCAAACTCCAGGAGAGCTACAGCAGAGGAGCATGACTGTCAGTAGGAAAACTAACAAACAGAAAGAAATAGTTCCAAAATCAACAGAAAGGACGTCCACTCAGAGACCCCACCCAAATGTCACCAATTTCAAAGACCAAAGGTAGAAAAATCCACGAAGAGAAGAAACCAGCCCAAAAAGGCTGAAAAATTCAAAAAAACCAAATACCTCTTCTCCTGCAAGGGATCAGAACTCCTCACCAGCAAGGTAACAAAACTGAACAAAAAACGAGTTTGACAAGCTGACAGAAACAGGCTTCAGAAGGTGGGTAGTAAAATTCTCTGAACTAAACAAGCATTTTCTAACCCAAAGCAAAGAAACTAAGAACTTTGAAAAAAGGTTAGACGAAATGCTAACTAAAATAACCAATTTAGAGAATAATATACATAACCCTGATGGAGCTGAAAAGCACAGCATGAGAACTTCATGAAGCATACACAAGTTTCAATAGCCAAATGAATCAAGCAGAGGAAAGGATATCAGAGATTGAAGATCAACTCAATGAAATAAAGCAAAAAGACAGATTAGAGAAAAAAAAGAGTGAAAAGAATGAACAAGGCCTCCAAGAAATATGGGATTATGTGAAAAGACCAAATCTACATTTGATTGGTATACTTGAAAGTGAAGGGGAGAATGAAACCAAGTGGGAAAACACTCCTTAGGACATTTTCCATGAGAACGTCCCTAACCTACCAAGCCCATCTAAAATTCAAATTCAGGAAATACAGAGACCATCACAAAGATATTCCTCAAGAAGAATAACCCCAAGGCATGTAATTGTCAGATTCACCAGGGTTGAAATGAAGGCAAAAATGCTAAGGACAGCCAGAGAAAAAGGTCAGGTTACCCACAAAGGGAAGCCCATCAGATTCACAGCATGTCTATCAGCAGAAACCCTACAAGTCAGAACAGAGTGGGAGCCAATACTAACATCCTTAAACAAAATCCTTTACAGATAAGCAATTGCTGAGAGATTTTGTTACTACCTGGCCTGCCTTACAAGAGCTCCTAAAGGAAGCACTGAACACAGAAAGAAACAACCGCCGGGCGCGGTGGCTCACGCCTGTAATCCCAGCACTTTGGGAGGCCGAGGCGGGTGGATCACGAGGTCAAGAGATCGAGACCATCCTGGTCAACATGGTGAAACCCCGTCTCTACTAAAAATACAAAAAATTAGCTGGGCATGGTGGCGCGTGCCTGTAATCCCAGCTACTCAGGAGGCTGAGGCCGGAGAATTGCCTGAACCCAGGAGGCGGAGGTTGCGGTGAGCCGAGATCGCGCCATTGCACTCCAGCCTGGGCAACAAGAGCAAAACTCCATCTCAAAAAAAAAAAAAAAAAAAAAAAAAAAAAAAAAGAAACAACCAATACCAGCCACTGCAAAAACACACCAAATTGTAAAGTCCATCAACACTATGAAGAAACTGCATCAACTAATGGGCAAAACAACCAGAAAGCATTATAATGGTAGCATCAAATTCACACATAACAATATTAATCTTAAATGTAAATGGACTAAATGCAAATTGAATAGAGACCCATTGGTGTGCTGTATTCGGGACACCCACTGCAGCTGTAAAGACACACATAGGCTCAAAATACAGGGATAGAGAAAGATTTACCAAGCAAATGGAAAGCAAAAAAATAAAATAAAAATTTTTTAGAAAGCAAGGGTTGCAATCCTATTATCTGATAAAACAGACTTTAAACCAACACAAATCAGAAGAGACAAAGAAGGGCATTACATAATGGTAAAAGGATCAATGCAACAAGAGGAGCTAACTATCCTAAATATATATGTACCCAATGCAGGAGCACCCAGATGCATAAAGCAAGTTCTTCCCAACCTACAAAGAGACTTAGACTCTCACCCAATAATAGTGGGAGACTTTAACACCCCACTTAGATCAATGAGACAGAAAATTAGGACTCAAACATCCAGGACTCTAACTCAGACCCGGACCAAGCAGAACTAATAGACATCTACAGAACACTCCACCCCAAATTTACAGAATATGCATTCTTCTCAGCATCACATTGCACTTATTCTAAAAACCTGACTACATAATTAGAAGTAAAACACTTCTGAGCAAATGCAAATGAACAGAAATCATAACAGAATTAGAAGTCAGGATTAAGAAACTCACTCAAAACCACACAACTACATAGAAACTGAACAACCTGCTCCTGAATGACTGCTGGGTAAATAATGAAATGAAGGCAGAAATAAAGATGTTCTTGAAACCAATGAGAATGAAGACACAATGTACCAGAATCTCTGGGACACATTTAAAGCAGTGAGTAGAGGAAACTTTATAGCACTAAATGCCCACAAGAGAAAGCAGGAAAGACTAAAGTTGACACCCTAACATCACAATTAAAACAACTAAGGAGCAAGAATGAATTCAAAAAAGCTAGCAGAAGATAAGAAATAACTGAGATCAGAGGAGAACTGAAGGAGATGGAGACAAAAAGAAAAAGACCAAAAAAAACCTTGAAAAAAAAAATCAACAAAATAGACCATTAGCAAGACCAATAAAGAAGAAAAGAGAGAAGAATCAAATAGATGCAATAAAAAATTATAAAGGGGACATCAACACCAATCCCACAGAAATACAAACTACCACCAGAGTATACTATAAACACCTCTATGCAAATAAACCAGTAAATATAGAAAAATTGATAAATTTCTGGACATTTACACCATCTCAAGACTAAATCAGGAAGAAGCCAAAATCCTGGAATAGACCAATAACAAGGTCTGAAATTGAGATAGCAGTTAATAGCCTACCAACCAAAAAAAGTCGAGGACCAGAGAGGTGGCACAGCTGAATTCTATCAGCAGTACAAAGAGAAGCTGGTATCATTTCTTCTGACACTACTCCAAACAATAGAAAATGAGGGAATCCTCTTTAACTCATTTTATCAGTCCAACATCATCCTGATGCCAAAACCTGGCAGAGACACAACTACAAAAGAAAATTTCAAGCCAATATACATGAAGAACATTGGTGTGAAAATCTTCAGTTAAGATACTGGCAAACCGAATCCAACAGCACATCAAAAAGCTTATCCATCACAATCAAGTCAGCTTTATCCCTGAGATGCAAGACTGGTTCAACATACACAAATGAATAAATGTAATCCATCACATAAACAGAACCAAAGACAAAAACCACATGTATACCTCAATAGGTGCAGAGAAAGCCTTTGACAAAACTCAACAACCTTTCATGCTAAAAACTCTCAATAAACTAGGTGTTGATGGTATGCATCTTCAAATAATAAGAGCTATTTATTACAAACCCACAGCCAATTAATGCTGAATGGGTAAACAATGGAAGCATTCTCTTTGAAAACCAGCACAGAACAAGGATGCCCTCTCTCACCATTTCTATTCAACATAGTATTGGAAGTTCTGGCCAGGGCAATCAGGCAAGAAAAATAAATAAATAGTATTCAAATAGGTAAAGAGGAAGTCAGATTGTCTCTATTTGTAGACAACATGGTTGTACATTTAGAAAACCCCATCATCTCAGCCCAAAATCTCCTTAAGCTGATAGCAACTCCAGCAAAGTCTCAGGATACAAAAATCAATGTGCAAAGATCACAAGCATTCCTATAAACCAGTAACAGACAGAGAGCCAAATCATGAGTGTACTCCCATTCACAATTGCTACAAAGAATAAAATAACTAGGAATACAACTAACAAGGGATGTGAAGGACCCCCTCAAGAACTACAAACCACTGCTCAAGGAAATAAGAGAGGGCACAAACAGATGGAAAAACATTCCAGGCTGATGGGTAGGAAGAATCAGTATCGTGAACATGGCCATCCTGCTCAAAGGAATCTATAGATTGAATGCTGTCCCCATCAAGCTACCATTAACTGTCTTCACAAAATTAAAAAAAAAAAAAAACCTTAAATTTCATATGATACCAAAAATGAGCCCACATAGCCAAGACAATCCTAAGCACAAATATTTAATTTAAAAAAATGTTTTTAAAAAAAGCTGGAGGCATCATGCTACCTGACTTCAAACTGCAGTAATAACAGCATGGTATTGGTACCAAAACAGCGATATATACCAATGGAATAGAACAGAGGCCACTGAAACAACCCCACACAACCACAACCATCTGATTTTGACAAACATGACAAAGACCAGCAATGAGGAAAGATTCCCTATTTAATAAATGGTGCTGGGAAAACTGGCTAGCCATATGCAGAAAGCTGAAACTGGATTCCTTCCTTACACCTTATACAAAAATTAACTCAAGATCGATTAAAAATTTAAACCTAAGACCTGACACCATAAAAACCCTGGAAGAAAACCTAGGCAATATCATTCAGGACATAGGCATGGGCAAGGGCTTCATGACTAAAACACCAAAAGCAATGGTAACAAAAGCCAAAATAGACAAATGGGTTGTAATCAAACTAAAGAGCTTCTGCACAGCAAAGGAAACTATCATTAGAGTGAACGGACAACCAACAGAATGGAAAAGTATTTTTGTAATCTATCCACCTGACAGAGGGTTAATAACCAGAATCTACAAAGAATTTAAACAAATTTACAGGAAGAAAACAACCCCATCAAAAAGTGGGTGAAGAATACGAACAGAGATTTCTCAAAAGGAGACATTTATGCAGCCAACAAACATATGGGAAAAAAAAAACCTCATCAACACTGGGCATTAGAGAAATGCAAATCAAAACCACATTGAGATACCATCTCACACCAGTTAGAATGGCGATCATTAAAAAATCAGGAGACAACAGATGCTGGAGAAATAGGAACGCTTTTACACTGTTGGTGGGAGTATAAATTAGTTTAACCATTGTGGAAGACAATGTGGTGATTCCTCAAGGATCTATAACTAGAAATACTATTTGACTTAGCAATCCCATTCACTAGGTGTATACCCAAAGGAGTATAAATCATTCTATTATAAAGACACATGCACATGTAGAGTGTGTGTGTGTGTGTGTGTGTGTGTGTGTGGCACTATTCATAAGAGCAGAGACTTGGAACCAACTCAGATGCCCATCAATGATATACTGGATAAAGAAAACATGGCACATATATGCCATGGAATACTATGCAGCCCTAAAAAAGAATGAATTCATGTCCTTTGCAGGACATGAATGAAGCTGGAAACTATCATTCTCACCAAACTGACACAAGAACAGAAAGCCAAACACCACATATTCTTACTCATAAGTGAGTGTGGAACAACGAGAACACATGGACACAGGGATGGGAGCATCACACACAGGGGCCTGTTGGGGGTGGATGTATGGGGCTAGGGGATGGATAGCAGTGGGGTGGGGGGCCAGGGAAGGGATAGCATTAGGATAAATACCTAATGTCAATGATGGGGTGATGCATACAGCAAACCACCATGGCACGTGTGTACCTATGTAACAAACCTGCACATTCTGAACAGGTACCCCAGAACTTAAAGTATAATAATTTTTTAAAAAGTTATTTTTAATTTGACATCAGTCAGACTGTGAAATGGGCAGGCTAGTGCTGAAAGATCTCCCGTTTGTTACTAGAGGCAGGCCTGGATTGATCATTAAACTTACAGGAGCCTGTGTTTATCAGATGTATTTCATTTATACCGAGGAAACCAGAATAGCCATTGTCATTCCATTCCATTGTCAGAGTGGCCATCAGACATCACTCAGAACTACCTACCATTGAATTTTCTTGATAATATTCTCAGAAGCAAATGCCTAGCTCACATCAAATAACTCTAGTGACAGCCCATTGCCCCAGAGACAGCTGATTTCATGTTTGAACATTTTCACTTTGAAGGAGGCTTCCTATTGACTTATATCCAGTGATTGATGGTGGCTCTATTCCTCTAGGCCTAATAAAACAATTCCTGACTCTGGTCTACACAGAGTACCTTCGTGTATTTGCAAACAATCGTTGTGAGTCCTCTGAGCCTTTTATTCAAGGTAAAGAGAGCCTCCTTGCTCGTGCATTTCCTTGCCAGCTGTTTATTCTTCATGGAGGTCTGCATGTTCACTTGACTTTTTTTTCAGCTACAATGTATTTGAGAAGACCTACTCTGAGGTTTATGTTTTTTATTACACTCACAAGTAATATCCGTATTTCTGACAGGAGTACTGTCCTTACAAGTATAAGAACTGATCTGTCCCAATACAAGTTTTTTAAGTAGACGTATTTCAACATGAATATAATCACAGAATTGAAGGAAAGACCAAAAAAAAGAGATGTTACTGTGGGAAGGGAGGGCGGTGGCTTGGAATCCCTAGGGACAGTGAGAAAACACACTCTGGATATGGGATTGCAGGGGCATTCTGGGTGCTGTGGGCACACTTTTAAAGAAATGAACAAAAAAAGGAAACTTAAGAAATTCATTTTTAGAAACAAGAGGAAGAAGAACATGAAAATAAGCTTTCCCTTTGATGTTGAAAAAAGCCTTCTCTTAGTAGTGAGGAGCTCCCCACTTTCAATCAGGCAAGATTTCCAAGTTATTCCTGCTATCTTTATTAATGCATTGGGTTTACTACCATACAAGGAACCTCTGGATCTGAAATTCTATTATTCAGCTACTGAAAAGCTAAAAGTTTGCTCCATTACTTCTTTACGACTGAGTAAATCTTGTTAGAGGACAAACTTAAAATAGTTTTGTCACCATAATATTTTTAACAGAGACTTCAAGAATAGAAACAGATGGATGAGCAGAGGGAGGTGTTCTTGCTGCTCCACCACTGAAGGCAAAGGTGCGCTGAAACCTCCATGTGGAATTCCACTCAGACCTCAGTGTTATATAACGGTTTCTCTGACAAGCACGAAAGTTCAGACAAGATCCAATTATCTTAAATCACTACAGATGGATCTTTAAATATCATAGTTCATGAAGTTCACACTATGCTTTGGAAAAGGCTTAATGAAAAGTTCATAACAAATTGTAAAAATCTAAATCCTACATGAATTCATTGACATTTGGTAAACATACTAGCGTATTACTAAATGCATATGCTATGACACTGTAATAGTTTAGCAATCCTCGAAACTAATAAACCATGGAGGCTCTCTCAATAACAATAATGTGCTGGTCATAATGGACTCTTGAGTTGAACTTCCCAATATCTGGTAGAGCCTCCAATAGCAAACAGTGAGTCTGGCTGTGTCTGTCTGAACATTTGAAATAGAGCCTAGGTTGTCCTATCATATCATGGAGCAAAGACAGCTTAATTAAAAGGTCTGGGGATTTGGGGATGCCAAGGTGGGAGGATCACTTGAGTCCAGTAGTTCCAGACCAGCCTGGACAACATAGGGAGACCCCTATCTCTACAAAAGTTAAATTAAAAAAAAAATAGCTGAGCATGGTGATACCCACATCTCAAGCTACTTGGGAGGCTGAGGCAGAAGGATCGCTTGAACTCAGGAGGTCAGGGCTGCTGCTGGAAGCTACAGATGCACCACTGCACAGTAACGTGAGCAGCAGAGCAAGACTCTGCCTCCAGAAGCAACAACAAAAGGGCTGGTTTCAGTGGTACATGCATAATTTTATTTTCCTCACTTAAATTATCTTAACAGTTTTTCTACCTTTGATTCAATTGACTCAGTAGGTCCTGATTTATTATGTTACCTTTAGCTAACCCTGTTTGAGCCTGCTTATTGTGCAAGTGATGGCTTTTGTTTGAATTTAATGTAAAAGCCTGTGCAGTAGGAGCTATTATCAACTCATAAGAGGGACCAGACACTTAGGAAACTGGCCAATGCCACCTGGCTTGTGCATGGCAGAACCAGGCCTGACTCTGGGTGGCCTGCAGCCAGAATCTGGGTTCCTCCTCGCTATATTTTACTGTCTCATATGTTTTACTGTAAATGAGAGGGAAAGTAATGTCTGCCACTGCAGGCAGCACCTAAGCACCTTATGTATCAATGCTCATCTGGCACTCTTAAACTTGCTTTGAGTAGCTTTTCTTACAGTTTCAGTCTTACCTGTTTAAAACATATTTAAGCCTCTGATGATAGGTTGGCCTGGATACCCTTGTTATTTCCTCCCTCCCCCGAGATGCTATGATTTCCTGTGCTGACGTGTTTATAGAGCTGAAGAGCAGAGATTTCAGTGGTATAGTTAGAATATGTAACGAGGGTGACCGTTAATTTCCCAAACTAGTAATTTCATGGCTGAAAATGGACACGATCGATAACTGTGCTGAGACAGCAAGTGTACACATGGGGCATAGGGTCAGCCTATCAACGCCCACTTAAGGTCTAGTTTATATTTATATGCATGTTTTAATTTTTGGAAAGTCTCTAAATGCCCTGGGTAGTCAGCATTCTTATGAAGCTCATGATCCCTACAAATTATGCAAGTATCTAAAACAACAAATAAACTGACCAATGCTATGCATTCAGAAGTCTTGGATTTCAATACAACACTACTTTGTCCCAGCTGATTGGCTTTGGTAAAGAAAGTTGGCATTCCTTATTTCCTGATAGGCTCATGAGGCTTCTAGTAACTTCTACTATGTAATTCTTGGGATTGATATGGACATAAAGGTAAAGATATAGACAATTTATTTGATGGACATGCCTGTGCATGAATATTTTGTATACTGTGTACTTTTCCAAGAATGATTCACCTATACCTGTCAGAATGAAAATAAAAATAACATCAATGGGTCAAGGTGTGGTGGCTCACACCTGTAATCCCAGCACGTTGGGAGGTTGAGGTAGGCGGATCACTTGAGATCGGGAGTTTGAGATCAGACTGGACAACATGGCAAAACCCCATCTCTACTAAAAATAGAAAAATTAGCAGGGTGTGGTGGCAGGTGCCTGTAATTCCAGCTACTCAGGAGGCCCAGGCAGGAAAATCACTTGAACTTGGAAGGCAGATGTAGCAGGGAGCCAGGATAGTGCCAGGGCACTTTAGCCTGAGTGACAGAGAAAGACTCCGTCTCAATGACAACAAAAATTAATGGGTAACTGGAGAAATCTAGAATATTTTGGAATCCACTTTAAGCTGTTAGGTTTCTGTTGCAAGGACATAAACATGGAAAATTAAGCTTCTTAGGTGACTGGTCTATCTGGCCCTAAGAAAATATCCCTCATCCATATTCTTAGTGAAAATTAAAACTAAAAATAGTTTGTGTGTATTTTTAAAGCACAGGAATAATCTGTATACCTGAATTGATGTTCACTTTTTTTCTTTTTTTCCCCTTCTAGTTATCTCATGTGGAAGCCTTTCCTTTCCCCCAAATGGCAACAAGATTGGAACATTGACAGTTTACGGGGCCACAGCTATATTTACGTGTAACACCGGCTACACACTCGTGGGATCTCATGTCAGAGAGTGCTTGGCAAATGGGCTCTGGAGTGGCAGTGAAACTCGATGTCTGGGTAAATTAATCTATGTTCTGGGATTTATTTAATTCAAATGAACCTTAGATTACAGCTGTGTAACACATATGACTCCTTACTGTAATGTCTTAAATTTTTTCTTTGAGTATCTAAAGAGATTTGTTTTTAATCCAAGCAATAAATAAAAGTCATATATTGTCCTAAGTGCCATAAAGGCAATTTTACAAGAGTGCTGAGAATATAACCACACTCAAATGCCATCATGGTTTTAGGACATACAAAAATGAATTTCAAAAACATTGTACATTTTAAGTTCTTAAAAATTTAAAAATTAAGTCAGTTAATTGAAGTTGTATTTATTCAAATTGATATAAGTACAGTGAATTATGTTAAATGATATGTATTGGCCCCTGGGCAAGATGGCCAAATAGGAATAGCTCTGGTGTACAGCTCCTGGCGAGACTGATGCAGACGGTGGGTGATTTTCACAGTTCATCTCATTGGGACTGATTGGACAGTGGGTGTAGCACAAGGAGGGTGAGCCCTAAAGCAGTATGGGACATTGCCTCACCTGGGAACTCCCTCTCCTAGCCAAGGGAGGCCATTAGGCACTGTTTCCTGCACTCAGGCTCAGAGAGTGCACTTTTCCCATGGTCTTCACAGCATGCAGACCAGGAGATTCCCTCTGGTACCTACACAACCACCAGGGCCCTGGGTTTCCAGCACAAAACCGGGTGGCCATTTGAGTAGAAACCAAGCTAGCTGCAGCAGTTTTTTTTTTTTTCAAACCTCAGTGGTGCCTGGACACCAGCAAGACAGAACTGTTCACTCCCCTGTAGAGGGGGCTGAAGCAAGGGAGCACCCACCCCATGGAGAACAGCAAGCTAAGATCCACTGGTTTAACATTCTGGCAGTCTGCACAGCAGTCTGAGCTCCACCTGGGACATTCAAGCTCAATGAACGGGAGGCGTTTGCCATTGCTGAGGCTCCAGTAGGCAGTTTCAACACCACAGTGTAAGCAGAGCTGCTGGGAAATCTGAGCTGGGTGGAGCCCAACACAGCTTAACAGCTGCAGGCACTGTCTCACTAGATGTCCTTGCTGTGCAGGGCATCTCTGAAAAAAGGTACCAGCCAGTCAGGGACTTATAAATAAAACTCCCACCTTCCTGAGACAGAATACCTGGGAAAGGGGCTGCTGTAGGTACAGCTTCAGCAGACCTAAACGTCCCTGCCTGGCAGCTCAGAAGAGAGCAACAGATTTTCAACACAGCGCTTGAACTCTGATAAGGGACACACTGTCTGCTTCAGCAGACCTAAACGTCCCTGCCTGGCAGCTCAGAAGAGAGCAACAGATTTTCCACACAGCGCTTGAACTCTGATAAGGGACACACTGTCTGCTTCAGCAGACCTAAACGTCCCTGCCTGGCAGCTCAGAAGAGAGCAACAGATTTTCCACACAGCGCTTGAACTCTGATAAGGGACACACCGCCTGCTTCAGCAGACCTAAACGTCCCTGCCTGGCAGCTCAGAAGAGAGCAACAGATTTTCAACACAGCGCTTGAACTCTGATAAGGGACACACCGCCTGCTTCAGCAGACCTAAACGTCCCTGCCTGGCAGCTCAGAAGAGAGCAACAGATTTTCAACACAGCGCTTGAACTCTGATAAGGGACACACTGTCTGCTTCAGCAGACCTAAACGTCCCTGCCTGGCAGCTCAGAAGAGAGCAACAGATTTTCAACACAGCGCTTGAACTCTGATAAGGGACACACCGCCTGCTTCAGCAGACCTAAACGTCCCTGCCTGGCAGCTCAGAAGAGAGCAACAGATTTTCCACACAGCGCTTGAACTCTGATAAGGGACACACTGCCTGCTCAAGTGGCTCCCTGACCCGTGTGTGTCCTGACTGGGAGACACCTCCCAGTAGGGGAATGGACACCTCATACAGGAGAGCTCTGCCTGGCATTGGCAGGTACCCCTCTGGGACAAAGCCACCAGAGGAAGGAAAAGGCATCAACCTTTGCTGTTCTGTAGCCTCCACTGATGAGTCCCAGGCAAACAGGATCTGGAGTGGACCCCCAGCAAACTCCAGTACAGCTGTAGCAGAGGGGCCTGTTAGAAGGAAATCTAACAAACAAACAGTGGTTTCGACATCAACAAAAAGGACTTCCATTCAGAGACCCCATCCAAAGGTGATCTACCTCAAAGAGCAAAGGGAGATAAATCCATGAAGATGGGAAGAAATCAGCACAAAAACAATGAAAACTCCAAAAACAAGAACGTCTCTTCTCTTTTAAGGGATTACAGCTCCTTGTCAGCAAGGGAACAAAACTGGATGGAGAAGGAGTTTGACAAATTGACACAAGCAGGGTTCAGAAGGTGGGTAATAACAAACCTCTCCAAGCTAAAAAAAAAAGCACATTCTAACCCAATACAAGGAAAATAAGAATCTTGAAATATGGTTAGACAAAATGCTAACTAGAATAACCAGCTTAGAGAAGAACATAAACGACATGATAGAGCTGGAAAACACAGCATGAGAACTTCATAAAGCATATACAAGTTTCAATCGCTGAGTTGATCAAGTAGAAGAAGTGATAACAGATATTGAAGATCAACACAAAGAAATAAAGTGAGAGGACAAGACTAGAGACAAAAGAGTGAAAAGAAATGAACAAAGCCTCCAAGAAATAAGGGATTACATAAAAAGACCAAATCTACATTTGATTGGTGTACCTGAAAGTGACGGGGAGAATGAAACCAAATTGGAAAACACTGTTCAGGACTATCCAGGAGAATTTCCCCAACCTAGCAAGGCAGGCAAACATGAAAATTCAAGAAATACAGAGAACACCACAAAGATACTCCTCAAGGAGACGACCACCAAGACACACAACCGTCAGATTCACCAGGGTTGAAATGAAGGAAAAAACGCTAAGGGCAGCCAGAGAGAAAGGTCAGGTTACACATAGGGAAGCCCATCAGACTCACAGCAGATCTCTTGGCATAAACCCTCCAAGCAAGAAGAGAGCAGGGGCCAATATTTAACATTCTTAAAGAAAATAATTTTCAACCCGGAATTTCAAATCCAGCTAAACTGAGCTTCATAAGCAAAGAAGAAAAAATTCTTTACAGACAAGCAACTGCTGAGAGATTTTGCCATCACCAGGACTGCCTTATAAGAGCTCCTGAAGGAAGCACTAAACATGTAAAGGAATAACCAGTACAAGCTACTGCAAAGCCATACCAAATTGACACCATGAAGAAACTGTATCAACTAATGGGCAAAATAACTAGCTAGCATCATAATGGTAGGATCAAATTCACACATAATAATATTAACCTTAAATGTAAATGGCTTAAATTCCCCAGTTAAAAGACACAGACTGGCAAATTGGATAAAGAGTCAAGACCCATTGGTGTTCTGTGATTAGGAGACCCATCACACCTATAAAGATACCCACAGGCTCAAAATAAAGGGACGGAGGAAGATTCACCAAGTAAATGGAAAAAAAAAAAAAAAAAAACAAGCAGGGGTTGCAATCCTAGACTCTGATTAAACAGACCTTAAACCATCAAAGATCAAGAGAGACAAGAACATTACATACTGGTAAAGGGATTAATGCAATAAAAAGAGCTAACTATCATAAATATATGTGTACCCAATGCAGGAGCACCCAGATTCATAAAGCACATTCTTAGAGACCTACAAAGAGACTTAGACTCCCACACAATAATGGGAGACTCTAACACCCCACTGTCAATATTAGATCAACAAAACAGAAAATTAACAAGGATATACTGGACTTGAACACATCGCTGGACCAAGCAGACCTAATAGACATCTATAGAAACCTCCACACTAAATCAACAAAATATACATACTTCTCAGCACCACATCATATCTATTCTAAAATGGACCATGTAATTGGAAATAAAACACTCATTAGCAAGTGCAAAAGAATGGAAATCATTAAAAAATGTCTAAGACCACAATGCAATCAAATTAGAACTCAAGATTAAGAAACTCACTCAAAACTGCACAACTATATGGAAACTGAACAACATGCTCCTGAATGACTGACTACTGGATAAACAACGAAATGAAGGCAGATGTTCTTTGAAACTAATTAGAATGAAGACACAGCATACCAGAATCTCTGGACAGATTTAAAGCAGTGTGTGGAGAGAAATATATAGCACTAAATGCCCACAAGAGAAAGCTGGAAAGACCTAAAATTGACACCCTAACATCACAATTAAAAGAACTAGACAAGTAAGGGCAAATTCAAAAGCCAGCAGAAGACAGGAAATAACTAAGATCAGAGCAGGACTGAAGGAGATAGATACACAAAACACCCTTCAAAACATTAATGAATCCAGGAACTGGTTTTTTGAAAAGATCAACAAAATAGACCACTAGCCAGACAAATAAGAAAAGAGAAGAATCAAATAGATGCAATAAAAATGATAAATGTGATATGACCACCAATTCTATAGAAATACAAATTACCATCAGAATAGTATAAATACCTCTATGCAAATAAAACAGAAAATCTAAAATAAATTGATAAGTTCCTGGACACTTACACTTTCCAAAGACTAAACAAGGAAGAAGCCGAATGCCTGAATAGACGGATAACAAGGTCGGAAATGAAGGCAGCAATTAATAGCCTACTAACCAAAAAAAAGTCCAGGACCAGACGGGTTCACAGACAAATTCTAACAAAGGTACAAAGAGGAGATGGTACCATTCCTTCTGAAACTATTCCAAACAATAGAAAAAGAAGGGATCCTCCCTAACTCATTTTATGAGGTCAATGTTATCCTGATACCAAAACCTGGCAAAGACACAACTAAAAAAGAAAACGTCATGCCAATATCCATGATGAACATTGATGTGAAAATTCTCGACAAAATACTGGCAAACCAATCCAACAGCACATCAAAAAGCTTATTCATCACCATCAAGTAGGCTTCATCTCTGGGACCCAAGGCTGGTTCAACATGTGCAAATCAATAAATGTAATCCATCACATAAACAGGACCAAAGACAAAAACCACATGATTATCTCAATGGATGCAGAGAAGGCCTTCAACGAAATTCAACAGCCCTTCATGCTAAAAATTCTCAATAAATTAGGTATTGATGAAATGTATCTCAAAATAATAAGAGCTATTTATGACAAACCTATAGCTAATATCATACTGAATGAGCAAAAACTGGAAGCATTCCCTCTGAAAACTGGCACAAGACAAGGATGCCCTCTCTCATCACTCCTATTCAACAAAGTATTAGAAGTTGTGTCCAGGGCAATCAGGAAAAATAAAGAAATAAAGGTAAAGAGGAAGTAAAATTGTCTCTATTTGCAGATGACATGCTTGTATATTTAGAAGACCCCATCAACTCAGCCCAAAATCTCCTTAAGCTGATAAGCAACTTCAGCAGTCTCAGAATACAAAAATCAATGTGCAAAAATCACAAGCATTTCTATACACCAATAACAGACAAGCAGGGAGCCAAATCATGGGGGAACTCCCATTCATATTGCTATAAAGATAATAAAATACCTAGGACTACAACTTACAAGGGATATGAAAGACGTCTTTAAGGAGAACTACAAACTACTGCTCAAGGAATGAGACAGGACACAAAGAAATGGAAAAACATTCCTTGCTCATGGTTACGAAGAATCAATATTGCGAAAATGGCCATACCTTCCAAAGTAATCTATAGATTCAATGGTATCCCCATCAAGCTACCACTGACTTTCTTCACAGAATTGGGGAAAAAAAAAAAAACCTTAAATTTTATAGACAACCAAAGAAGAGCCTGCATAACCAAGACAATTCCAAGCAACAACAACAAAAAGGAAGAACTGGATACATCACATTACCTGACTTCAAACCATGCTACAAGGCTACAGTAAACAAAACAGCATAGTGCTGGTAGACCAACAGAACAGAGGCCTCAGAAATGACACCACACGCCTGTAACCATCTTATTTTTGACAAACCTGACAGAAACAACCAATCGGGAAAGGATTCCCTATTTAATAAAAGGTGTTGGGAAAACTGGCTAGCCATATGCAGAAAGCTAAAACTGGATCCTTTCCTTATATCTTATAGAAAAATTAACTTAAGATGGATTAAAGATTTAAACATAAGACCTAAAACCATACAAACTTTAGAAGAAAACCTAGGCAATACCATTCAGGACATAGGCACAGGCAAAGACTTCATGCCTAAAACACCAAAAGCAATGGCAAAAAAAGCCAAAGTAGACAAATGGGATCTAATTAAACTAAAGAGCTTCTGCACAGCAAAAGAAACTATCATCAAAGTGAACAGGCAACTTACAGAATGGAAGTAAATTTTTGCAGTCTATGCATCTGACAGAGGGCTAATGTCCAGAATCTACAAAGAACTGAAACAAATTTGCAGGAAAACAACAAACAACCCCAATAAAGTTGGGCAACGGATATGAACATACACTTCTCAAAAGAAGACATTTATGCATCCAACAAACATTTGAAAAAAGCTCATCATCACTGGTCATTAGAGAAATGCAAAGTAAAACCACATTGAGATACCTTCTCACAATCATTTAAAAGCCAGGAGACAACAGATGCTGGAGAGGATGTGGAGAAATATGAATTCTTTTCTATTTCCCACTGTTGGTGGGAGTGTAAATTGGTTAAACCACAGTGGAAGACAGTGTGGTGATTCCTCAAGGATCTAGAAACAGAAATACCATTTGACCCCACAATCCCATTACTGGATATATAACCGAAGAATTATAAATGGTTCTATTACAAAGACACATGCACCCGTATGTTTACTGCAGCACTGTTCACAAAGGCAAAGACTTGGAAGCAACCCAAATGCCCATCAATAATAGACTGGATAAAGATAATTTGACACATATACACCATGGAATACTATGCAGCCATTAAAAAGGATGAGTTCATGTCCTTTGTAGGGAACATGGATGAAACTGGAAACCATCATTCTCAGCAAACTGACACAAGAACAGAAAACCAAATACCGCATGTTCTCTCTCATAAGTGCGTGTTGAACAATGAGAACAAATGGACACAGAGAGGGGAACATCACATACTGGGGCCTGTGTTGGGGAGGAATAGCATTAGGATAAATACCTAATGGAGATGATGGGAGGATGGATGTAGGCAACCATCATGGCACATGTATATGTAACAGACCTGCATGATCCACACAATGTACCCCAGAACTTAAAATACAATAAAAAATTAATAATTAAAGAATGAAAATGGCATGTATTTACATTAATTTGGTCTTTTTTCAAAAAAGTTCAAAATTATGCATAACTTTTTTAATGGATTGAAAATGTTTCCATTAGAAAATGTTTTGCAAAAATCTGTTAAAAATCTTGAATAAGCAGTTTCAAGAACAACAATCTGCATGGGCAAGGATCACCTGAAGAACTAAGCCAGGCCCAGTAAACTCCAAATAGCAAAATCTGTTATTTGAAGATACAGGGTGAAAGTAAGGTAGTAACCCTAGAGAAAAACCAGTCACCAAAAGGATGTTTCCATGCTTGTCTGTAAAACATTATCTACTTAAATTACTGCAGAACTTACATGAATGCTGCTTGATTTCTCTCTTTCTCGTGCTCTCTAGTATATTGTTGAACATATTCAGTGCATTATATATTATTGAATACAATGTGTTCATTATATATACATTATATATATTGAACACAATAAATATATCAATGTGTGTATTGTGTATATGTGTATATCATTGGGTGTCCTCATTAGAGTTTTCAGTAGATGATAAAATTTCCCTGGACTATATATGCTTCTTCATGTAGAGTCACAAGTCCGTCTGGGAGTTTTCATGCATTCCTAAACATTCTTCTGAAATTGCCTGACTACTGAACAGCACTCTCTCCTTTAGGCAGCTTTGGTGTGGATTAGGGCTTCTGTCTGAACTTGGTTCTCTGAAAGGCACCGGTTCCACTGGGAGGGAGCCGGGTAGTTCAAGACACATCTGACAATATGTATTACTTCTCTGTTAGTAATTGTAAAAGTGAAAATTAATAGCAACTTATATTTGATGGCTGCTCTACTGCTTAAAAACACCCCTAATCTTATTCTTTTGGTCGTTACCAATACAGGATGAAGGAGAGGCTTTTATTGGCTCTTTGGGAGTTAAAGTGTCACATTCAGTTTACATAACTGTTAAATCATGGGTCAGCTTGGGGCTTATTGATCCCCAATAAGCCTTTATCTATCTTGAGTTATTCTTCTGTCTGAATGTCAGGGCTTTGGAGTAAAAAGGACGAGATGCGTGTTGAATGGTTGGCTACCTGGAGATGGCCCAAAACACGCCTTAGTGCTATGCAATACACCTTAGGAGCTTTTGGAAGATGATTTGCTCAGAAATGAATCCATATGCTCAGCGATAAGGAAGAAAATAGTGCCCAGATTATAATGTATAAAATGTTTGTGTTATAGATATTGGATACAGCACATAAGAAACAACAGAATTGGCCAAGCACGGTGGCTCAAGCCTGTAATCCTAGCACTTTGGGAGGCCGAGGCGGGTGGATCACGAGGTCAAGAGATCGAGACCATCCTAGTCAACATGGTGAAACCCCGTCTCTACTAAAAATACAAAAAATTAGCTGGGCATGGTGGCGTGTGCCTGTAATCCCAGCTACTCAGGAGGCTGAGGCAGGAGAATTGACTGAACCCGGGAGGCGGAGGTTGCGATGAACCGAGATTGCGCCATTGCACTCCAGCCTGGGTAACAAGAGCGAACCTCTGTCTCAAAAAAAAAAAAAAGAAATACAGAATTGGAAAAGACAGAATATCTAAAGGGAAAAAAATTGAAATGACACACACATGTCTACATACTAATGAGTAAACCATGGGTAATTCATTTAGCACAAAAATTTTCAAAGTTGATAAATATAGTTTTGTAGTAACTGGAAGGACTGAGATTCATAATGTATGAGGCATGTCCCTTTACCAAAGACATCTTTTGCTGGGGGTTGGCAGCACCTGGAACTTGGCAAGAACATATGTCCACAAGAAACAATAAAGTTGCATATGAGACTCAGAGGAAAATAGGGATGAGTGAATAAAAAGACAGGAGAACAGAGATAATACTGCTTGAGAAGATTATATGACTGTAAGATAAATGAAGGAAACAGAGGCTGCAATCCTAAATCTGCACAAATATTTAATACAGTAGCAACTGGATACTTCCAGAACCCAAGTATCAACTAGGTGCCATATTTGGAGACAATGATTATAAATGATATTTACTGATGACTTAAAATGCACATGGCATTTATGAGATTTATCTGATTAGAACATACAGTAAGTGCTTATTCCTTTAACCTGCAGATAAGAAAGCTTAGAGAAGTGAAGATATGCCCAACATCATAAAACCAAGAATACTCTCATGCTAATTCTGACCAATAAGGAGGAATGTATTGTGTTAATTAGAAGTGAAATGAGCTCTGGGACCTGAATTTGTCTGTCCTGAGATGGATGTAAGGGGCACGTGCAGGGGTCTTTGTGCCTTAGTTCTGCCTGGATAATTGTGACCTTCATCCTGTAGTGCCAGGATGCTGATGTGCTCTTGCCTGTCAGTCTTGCTATTGCTCTTCTTCCGTCTCTTGTTATTTGAATTAACCCTTTCCCTGTTTCCATGGTTACAGCCCCTTTGAAAATCACTCTGGGTTTCCACCACACTAAATGTCCTTCAGTAAGTCAGGCTCATCTGGACCATACCAGGGTACATGAGATAGCTGTAGCAGGGAACTGACTTACACGGAACAGGCAGTTGGTAAGAACTTATCTTTTACAAATTCTGAAAACAATCTATATAATCATGGCTTCAACTCTAAAAAAGATGAATCCTTGACAAAGTAAAACAACCCCCAAAACTATGACTTTGAAAAGCAAATTGTGCAATCACAAAAAAATGGGAAATTACCCAAATACAACCACACCAGATTTTCTATATGAAACTCAATTTTCAAGCAAAACAACTGTCCCTAGACATGTTGAAGAGAATGAAATACATTTTTAAAGACAGCATCTTGAGGGACAAATCCACCAAAAATGGGGAATGATGTAAAGTGTTAGGGACCCCAAGAAGGCTGCCTAAATTATGCTTGAAACAAGAACAAAATTCATTCTTGAAGCTGGTATGAAAATGGATGAATAATCAGTTCTGGTTTTTCTTTTTCATTAAGAAGCATTAAAAACTTTTTCTAATTTTAATTTTTATGGATATATATCAGGTGTTTATATTTGTGGGGCACATGAAATTTTTGATACACACATATGGTGTGTTATAAGCACATCATCAAGAAGCTTTAGTATGGAGTACAGAGATTAGGACTTTTTTTTTTTTCTGAGACAAGGTCTCACTGCGTTACCCAGGCTGGAGTGCAGTGGTGCAACCACAGCTCACTGCTACTTCAATCTCCTGGACTCAAGTGGTCCTGCCTCCTCCCAAGTACCTCAGCTTCCCAAGTAGTTGGATCACAGGTGCACACCACTATGCCCGGCAAATGATTTACAATTTGTTTTGTAGAGATGGGGGGGTCTTCCTAAGTTGCCCAAGCTGGTCTCGAACTCCTGGGCTCAAGCAATCCTCCAGCCTCAGGCTCCTAAGGTGCTGGGATTATAGGCGGAACATTTATAAAATCAGAAACTGACACCCCCAAAACATAAGGAGCTTATAAAAAGAGAACTTCAGAGTTTGCAATGAAGTGGAGTCTCCTACCCAGGAGAATTTCATCTGAACCAGCTGAGGGGACTAAGATCACAGTGCTCAGGTGCTGGCAGTGTTCTCGGTGAGCCACTATGGAAAGGAAGAACTCGAATGAAACTCTTACCTAGTGATTGTTCACACAACAAGAAAATAAGCTAGTTGTCAAAACCATGGA
Source organism: Saguinus oedipus (assembly GCA_031835075.1). Lineage (NCBI taxonomy): Eukaryota > Metazoa > Chordata > Mammalia > Primates > Cebidae > Saguinus > Saguinus oedipus. Next base: position 40,465,266 of record CM063182.1, read on the forward strand.
TTGACTTGATGATATATAGAGCAGAGACCCAAACATATTCCTCATAAATATATATTCCTTTGGAAATATATTTTTATGAACTAATATAGCTTCACAAGACAATATCTAGATTTGCATCAATTTTTTGTTTAATATTGTTATGAGACGGGTATTCATAAGTACTATTTGGAAAGGGTATTTACCTTTGATTAGGGCATAATGATTCTAGTTTAAAGAGTGAAAATAATACTGGATGATGGATTCAGGACCTCAAATTCTAATGCTAGCCCAAACAAAATAATAGAAAGGATATATTATTATTAAACATAATTATTTAATATAATACAATAATGTTAATTCTTAAATTAATAGAAATTAATGTAAAATTTTTCTCAGAGTAAAATTAAAATAATTTCAAATGTATATAATGAGAAGAAATTCTGAATTCATAGTATACAGGCAAAGAACTAAGAAGTTCTGGATAAAAGCAGGCTCATGTGTGACGAGTGCTCCAATGCGATGCCCAGGCAAAGTCTTATTAGTAAGATTCATCCCATCCTCAGTTCACCCAGGTATCACATATCCAGAATCATGACTTCAGTTTTGTAAAATAGTTTAAGAGGGCTCTTGAGGAATTGGTATGCATCTGTGGTGATAGATCTGGTAACTATGATCTTTGAAGACTGTTTCAAAAATTTTTGTTATTACTTTGGCCAAGAGCAAAGTAAAGTAGCTATTCATAGCTATTTTCAAATATTTAAAATGCTGTCAGGTCAAAGATGGAAGAAACCAGTTGTGGGGAATTGTTTTCCATATCAGTGCTAGCCCTGATTGATGGGTAGCGTCACCACGAAGACCGTGCTGAGATCTACACACCTTAATCAGGAATATGTGGGTAGGAAAAAAGAATCAAACATAAAATCAATTGCATGTATCTGCCAAGGCAAGGCCTAAGGTTCATTACATGTCCCTACTCCCATTCATGGGTCTATAAGAGCCGTGTATTGTCTGTTCTCACAGTGCTAATAAAAACATACCCGAGACTCGGGAATTTATAAAGGAAAGAGGTTTAATGTACTCACAGTTCCAACTGACTAGGGAAGGCTTCACAACCACTGCAGAAGGCAGAGCAGAAGCAAAGCCACGTCTTACGTCGTGGCAGGCCGGAGAGCGTCTGCGGGGAACTCCCCTTATAAAACCATCACATCCGGTGAGACTTGCTCACTACCGCGAGAACAGAAGGACCTGCCCCCGTGATTCAATTATCTCCACCTGGTCTCGCCCTTCACATGTGGGGAGTATTACAATTTAAGGTGAGATTTGGGTGAGGGTATAGCCAAACCACAACCAGCAGGCACTGTGTACAGAGAAAGATAGCTTTGGAAACCAGTGTAAAACATCCCCAAATCCCCGCTTCATTTGTGTATTTTTAAACAGGTAGATCTGCCCAACAAGGCAACAAAGACTTTATGCAAAAGGCGGGGTCCACTTTGGTTCTTTAAATTAAGTTTCCTTGGGCTGTATAGCCTAGGCCCACTATGTTTTCCATCCTGATGCAAGACTTTTTGACAAAGGCATTTTTTCCCCAAATTGTGGCTGAGATATTTTGTAGTTTATTTTTAGGGCTACTAGAAAGAATATTATTTCCTGAGATTGTGCTTCAGTTTCACATGCAACATGAATCATACTTCTGGCCTGCTAGTTGTCTCCACTGATTCCCAATGTAGGAGAATATGCCAGAATCCTTTTTGATCATTGCAGCTGGATTGGCTAAGCATGGGAATAGATGAACTTTGACAGACTGAGTACTGAGAATGTCAACTATAGGAAGGCCGTATTTAAGGAAAGGAAAGATGACTTTATATACCTAATATTCAAGAACTCAACCCATGCTGTGTTTTAGGTCCCTCATCTGAATTCTAAAAAGAAACTTTGAGAGAAAATGGAACGTGCATGAAAATATCATTGTAAATAGATTTTGAGCAAAGTAATGCAGAGGTGCATCAGAATACGTTGCTATAAAATGCAGCCTTCCCTCCATCAACACGATCGCTCCTGCGCTTTTGCCGGGATCTGCCGGAGTTCTGTAAATTGCCGAGGTCCTGCTCTAATTTACCCACTGTACTGTGTAATGCGACACATCTCCCCAGGTTGCAAATTAAGCCCTGAGAATGCTGACCTGGTATCCACTCTCTTAGGCACCTGCTAATCCACCGGGAAGTTTATGATTCACATGATCCCTTAATTATTTTCTCCTGTTGTTCTTCCCTGCGGTAGTTCGCTTAAACCAACAGAGAGCACACCAGCTAGAAAGAGGCTGAGGTTTACGGTCTAGGTTTCCTGTTACAGAATCCCACATTCATATTCTGAAAACATTTTATGTCACTTAGAGAACTCAACCTCTCCCCATTGTATTACCTCTTTAATCTCCAGTATTCAAGATATTACTGATAGAATGAGATATTTCCCACATAAAGGACATTATCTTATTAGATTCTTTTGCTTTTATTTGAAATAAGTTTACATTTATTGCACTATTAAAACCTATGAGGAGATGAATTGTTCCGTAAATACAATATTATGGCTATTTATATGGCTAAAATAGCTGATGACATGATTCAAAATACTCCTTTTAGACTGGAGTTGTTCACAGTTCTTACAGAATCATATTTGAATATATTTCAATTGCCTTGTAAATACAAGGTAATTGGAAAGATAAAAAATACTTAATAAAACAACTGATTATGATAATGCTTATATCACAGCACAAAGGTAATGTCAGAGCAGAAAGACTAGCCCCTCATCTTTGCTATCCTGTCTTAAATATAAAATATGTTCTGTATGATAGTCAGAAAAGTTCCCAACGCCAGTCCTCAGATTTTGCAAATGCATTGTCAGTGGTTAGGGAATAAATAGCAAAGTTCTCAGCTGTGGTTTTTTCTGTCATGTTTCTGAATATTATTCAATGATATTTTTCTTGTTCCTCAGGAACTATGGTACAGCATTCAGAGGTTAATAAAATACAGTTCTTCTTTTTATTAAATCTGTACTCCACGGAATAAATAAGGCCAAGACCAAGAAGCATTAATAAAAGTAGAGAATAGATCGGGCGCCGCGGCTCATGTCTGTCATCCTAGCACTTTGGGAGGCTGAGGTGGGTGGATCATGAGGTCAGGAGTTGGAAACCAGCCTGGCCTGCATAGTGAAACCCTATCTCTACTAAAAATACAAAAAAAAAAAAAAAATAGCCAGGCATAGTGGTGGACACCTGTAATTCCAGCTACCCAGGAGGCTGAGAAAAGAGAATCATCTGAACCCGGGAGATGGATGTTGCAGTGAGCAGAGATCGTGCCACTGTACTCCATCCTGGGCTACAGTGTGAGACTCTGTATCAAAAAAAAAAAAAAAGTGAAGAACAATAGCAAAAGGGAGATGTAGGCAAAGTACTTGAGAAATACCGGTGGGAGTAGGAGCAAGTGGAGGCTGACAGAGGAGCAGATGTAATGGAAGCCACCCTGACTTTAGATGGAATTCCAGCAAGCGGGCATGGGGTAAAGCCATTCCAGAAAGCTAGAGCTGTGAACATGAGCGACAGCGTAGTTGTGGACTGTGGCCTAGGAAGCCTGACCTGCTTGAAACAAGCAGGTGCTGGGGTGGAACTCTCAATGGCCGCATGGTCAGAGAGCCTGGACCGATACGGCCACCAGATGGTGGAAAAGGTCTGATCACTCTGACACCCACTCTAGGGGAGGCTTTGAGCTGAGTCCTGGTGCACAGAGCATGGTGCTTCACTCAGAACTCAGAGTCCAATCGTGGAGGTGAATCGGTAGAAAAAAATCATAATGCCATCTGCTGAATCCCAAACAAAACACAGTAGAAAGCTAGGAGGCTAGGTGCTTTAAATAGGCAGTACCAAAGATAGGCTCTGCTTTTGTAGGAAAAAGCCTGAAGCAAGGGAGAACTTTGCTTCTTGTAGGAATGAGCAGCTCTTCCTTTGGGGTTTGTGGAGGTTGCACACGTGGGGCAGAGTTGGACTGAGGTTAGAGGGACAGGAAGATGTGGCATCGGCAGGCAAGACTGCAGAGGAAGCTTCAGCCCAGTGAGGCAGGACAGGCCCAGGGAAGCAGGTGGAAAATGCAGTTTATTCAGGAACCACATCAAGACGAGGAACAGATGAAAGATTTCTGAAAGCCCCAAAGACAGTCCAAATCACTGGCCCTGGCTTGAGGTTTTCTTCAAACCAAATATGGTTTAAAAGAGCTGTCGGCCAGGCGGGGTGGGTCAAGCCTGTAATCCCAGCACTTTGGGAGGCCGAGGCGGCTGGATCACGAGGTCAAGAGATCAAGACCATCCTGGTCAACATGGTGAAACCCCGTCTCTACTAAAAGTACAAAAAAATTAGCTAGGCATGGTGGCGCGTGCCTGTAATCCCAGCTGCTCAGGAGGCTGAGGCAGAAGAATTGCCTGAAACCAGGAGGCAGAGGTTGCGGTGAGCCGAGATTGCGCCATTGCACTCCAGCCTGGGTAACAAGAGCAAAACTCCGTCTCAAAAAAAAAAAAAAGCTGTCATTCACTAAGGTGTGTTAAGCAGAGATTTGGCCAAATGGATTTGTGACAGAGGACTTGGGCCTATGCTTGATGCCGTCACAAACAGCACAGAGTGTTGTATGCTCTACAAGCCCAATGCCTCCATGCCTTGGACAAATTCCACACGCTCTCGTGACGCCACGCAAATCTATGCATAGGCAAAGTCGTGCAGTGTTGTCCCTAGAAATTGCACTTGGAGGGGGGAGAAAAAGAAACCTCATTTATTAGTATTCAAATGTGATTTTTTAGTATATGCAGATCTAGAGAATTAACTATGTCCATTGATGTTTACTGCTAATAATAGTTTTTCCTGCGTATAGGTGAATCTGATCCACCTGACATTTTATGACCATGCGTTAATACTCAAGAACAGTTTGCAAGTTAGCTTTGGAGTCTACTGCTCAAATAACTCTGACTTTAGCCCAAAGACTGTGATTGCACAGAATGGATAGAATCAAGCATACTGTATTCCCCTACAGGCACAGGATATTTGTAATGTATTTTATTTTCAGCAGTAAGTACCAATAATCACAAAGCAAATACTGAGGTTGAATATTTGGTTTATAGATTTTCTAAAAATGGATTCAGTTCTAATCCCCAGACTAATATTTAGTATTTGTACTGCTGGAGACTTGCACGTTGAAGAGCTGACCTTCAAGCAGGCCCTTCTAGGGGGAAAATGAGCATGTGGGAGACCCTGTGAGAGGAGAGAGATCCCACAGTTCCAATGCAATGTGCCGACGACAGTCCTCAGAATGCAGGGCTCTAGGTCTGTCCTATGCCTTGGGAGACTTGGTGGCACCATTTCCACTGGTACAGGGGGTTTCTGTGGGATAAGGGAAACAGTGGAACTTTGTTAAATATCCAAATTGAGGAACCCATTTATTTCTAAAATCACACAGGTCTAGGTACTTGTCAGAGATTCTCACCTGCTTTACTTGCATTTGAGGTGTTCGTTGTGTGCATGTGTGAGATGTTAAGGTAAATCTGCTAACAAGCACCTCAGGTCTCTTTCAGGGTCCACCTGTGTCAGTCACTCGGAACGTCACCAGTAACAGTGTGGTGGTTTTAGGTTGCAAACTGCGTGGCTGTTTTCAGTATCAAAAGCAAGTGCTGAAAAACAGCATGGGTAGCGTAAACAATGCCAAATCCTGTATGCCAATAAGATTCCTCCTCTAAAACGCAGCTTCATTGAACCACATTCCAGAAGACACAGGTCACCCAGGGGGGCGTGCTAGGGCCCCGAGGGCACCGGGTTTCTTCAGGAATCAATTTCTGAATGTTCACTCCACTGGAAAGAAACACACAAAACAACCTTTTGTTCTCTCAGCAAGGTTTTTTTAACTTACACTAAAACACCTGTGCAGTGGAATTTAGCTGCAATTTTAGAAACAAGGCTTTGAGAGGCTGGCCTTTCGGGCGGCCCCTGCTCTCCTCTGTTAAATTCTGTGAACTGCAGATGTGTGGCCTTCCCTAGTCTAAGTCAAAGTTAATGGAGTGAGTGGTGTCCCCTGTGTCTGTCGCTAATGAACCTCAGACTAAACTGAACTCACAGGGGGAATTAGGCGACTTTCTGCCCTCCTGTGTGCTCTGGCACAAACGTAGTTTGCAGGCAAACGTTGACCAATCAAGAAATTAGGGCTTTCCTCCTTCTGGAGCCTCTTCCTGACATTTTGCTTGAGACATACACTGTTTCTTTGCTATGAAAGTGGGCTCAATATTCCATCCATCTTGCTTGCAGTCTGTGCTTTGGCACTGCTTTTGTAAATGACAAACACTCTGAATTTTAAATTGGCTTTGTGTTTTTAGCTGGCCACTGCGGTTCCCCAGACCCCATTGTGAACGGTCATATTAGTGGAGACGGCTTCAGTTACAGGGACACGGTGGTTTACCAGTGTAATCCTGGTTTCCGGCTTGTTGGAACTTCCGTGAGGATATGCCTGCAAGACCACAAGTGGTCTGGACAAACGCCTGTCTGTGTCCGTAAGTGCACTCTTTGTGAACGAATTCATCAGATGCTTCCTTTTGCCACAGTTTCTTCTGTTATTAGGTCACAATACACACCCATGTAATCTTCACTGAGAAACAGAAAAGCAAACTTTCAATTTTGCCTGTACAAAGAAAGAGAACAGGAGAACTGTCACATTCACTGTCTTTTCTTTTTCATCTCCTTCCCTTTTTCTTTCCTGCAAACTCCTTTTCCAGACTCCACGCTTAATTTGCTTATGAATTCATTTTAAATGGCTCCCTGACCAAGTGGTGTCATGGATTCTTCCTCCCTGATTTTATCACAGGATAAACTGGGTGGAGAGAAATGTTAATTGTCAGAGGGTGGAGGTGAAGAGTCTGGGTCTGCCCGGCAGCTCTGGGGTCCTAGAAACAGCGGCACTCCCTTCCACATCGTGCTACATATATTTTTTTCATTGTTTTATCTAGAATATAGGGAGTTTTGTAAGCACACTTTCTTTTACTAGAAAGAGATAAAATTGGCCAGGTGTGGTGGCTCATGCCTGTAATCCCAGCACTTTGGGAGGTCGAGGCAGGTGGACCACCTGAGGTCAGGAGTTCAAGACCAGCCTGGTCAACATGGCGAGACCCCATCTCTACTAAAATACAAAAATTAGCTGGGCATGGTAGTGAGCTTCTGTAATCCCAGCTACTAGGAGGGGCTGAGGCAGGAGAATTGCTTGAACTCGGGAGATGGAGGTTACAGTGAGCCGAAATTGTACCACTGCACTCCAGCTGGGGTGACAGAGCGAGACTCCATCTCAAAAAAAAAAGGAAAAGAAAGCAGTAACATTACATGTAATGATCAGTCTTGAACTATATAACTTCAGAGATATTGACTAGTGTTTTCAGAATGATACACTCTGACTTTATTGCCCAATTTCACTTAAACCCATTGTTTGTTAATATATTCTATATTTTCCTATGAATTAGGCAAAAGAAATGTTGACAAACTATCCAAGAGTGACAAGGATTATCTGTAATAGTGTCTTGAAAAATGTACGAAGTTCAAGGGTGAAAGCTTTACTTAGAGGAAAAAAGTTGTTGACAAGATAAAGGAGGAAGAAAACACCAGTTTTATGAATGTACTGTGTTTCTCTTGAAAGGGCGAATGATGGATATATCTCCCTGATCTGCCTTCCTGTTTTCTGGGGCATGACACAATGACAGTTCACTGCATTTCAGAGGATCATGCAAAAGAGATTGTCAACAAAAATATGACCTGAGTGTGCATAGTTATTTGCTGATTTCATGATGTTTAAATTGATATTGCAATAATTTATACATGGACAATTTAAAGTATGAAACAAATCCCCATAATGTCCAAAAAGTAGGGTTTCACAAACTGAGCTGGTGTGTATGGAGAAAATACTCAAAACTCATGATTGATAGAAGAATTTTTAGCATCTCTTCTCTTTCACTGCTTCATTTCTAAATCATTTGGTATTCTGTCATGATTCAAGAGAAAAATAATGATTGCAATGATGAGGAAAGTGTGTTTGGCAGGTGTTTGTTATTTTCCACAATTATATTAAAAGCCTGTAGGGTCAGCCTGTGGTTCTAGCTTCCAATATTCCCTTTGAATATAAATACCATCTATAAACTGTCTGATTAGTGGAAAACCTCCCATCCATGCAGTTAGTATGCCTGTGTATTTCTCAGTAAATAATCCCAAGGGAAGGGATGACATGTGCAATATTTAACAATGATGTTGACCTGTCTCTCTACAGCCATCACATGTGGTCACCCTGGAAACCCCGCCCACGGGTTCACCAATGGCAGTGAGTTCAACCTGAACGACGTGGTAAATTTCACCTGCAACACAGGCTTTTTGCTGCAAGGTGCGTCCAGAGCCCAGTGTCGGAGCAATGGCCAGTGGAGTAGCCCTCTGCCCACGTGTCGAGGTAGGAAGAGCGTCCAGGAATGAACCCTTTGCTCCAAGAGTGTTCTAGGCTGCCCAGTAACACCAAAGAGCCTGTCTCCATGAAACAAGGGTGAAGTATAAAGAGTTCTGCAGGGCCAGGTGCGGTGGCCCACTCCTGTAATCCCAGCACTTTGGGAGGCTGAGGCGGGCAGATCATAAGGTCAGGAGATGGATACCATCCTGGCCAATATGGTGAAACCCCATTCTACTAAAAATACACAAATTAACTGCACGTGGTGGAGCATGCCTATAAGCCCAGCTACACGGGAGACTGAGGCAGGAGAATAGCTTGAACCGGAGAGTCAGAGGTTGCAGTGAGCTGAGATCAAGCCGCTGCACTCTAGCATGGCAACAAAGTGAGACTGTGTCTCAAAAAAATAAAAAGCAAAGAGTTCTGCAAACACTCAGCATTCAGGGGCGAAAGCGTTTTTGAGAGTAAGCACAAATCTCTCCATGGCTTTTTCCTGTCCTGTGGCCAGGTGTACAATCATGAAAATCTAGAATTCTCTCCTTTAAAGATAACTCATCTTCAATTTCTCTTTTTATTCATTCATTCATTATTGTTTCTACCCTGTATAGTTGGCATTTTGGGGCCCTTTTGCTTTTAATTTTATGAATGCCTTTACTAAGTGCTTAGTGTTTTTAAATTTCAATTATTTATTTTTTGATTCATTTCTTTAAACATAGGCACAGAGACCTGGGCTTGATCTGAGTTTCCAAGAAAATTCTGTCCTGTCTTTTTCGCATTTCTAGATATTTGAGCTCATAGTGTTTAAGATTTTACCTCAATTCCTTTACATTACAACATCTCTCTTGTGGATGGTGTGTCATACATTAGTGTGAAGGGGAAGTTTTTTTTTTTTTATTTTTTGGTAGTAAGATGAAATTGAACCCAGGAATGTATCAATGTCTCCTTCATGACTACTGAAAACTCAGAGACAGAAAACACAGATCAGATGGGAAACACAGCTCTGGATTGAATGTTATTTATGTATTTAAACATAAAAGTACTCTTTGCTTGAACACCTTTTATTTCACAACATTTGAACACTTCAGTGATTCCATTCAAATTTTTGCTTTTTTTGAAAAAGGGTATGTTTTCATTAATCAATTATTAATTAACAAGTTTTACTTTCAAAAATGTTTGCTCATAAGGAAATGGCAATTTCGAAGCATGTCTATTGTAAAAACAAATTTAAATTCCAGATTGCTTTTTAAAGAAGTGTTTTCTATTCTCTGAGACTTTTCAAGTCTTAGTATAAGTCCATATCTGTGTTCAGAAAATCATTCTGGTTTCATTTTGATGACTATAAACTTCTGCACTTTTTATTATTTCCAATTAACTCATTGATTACATTTCCAACAGTGGCAGTTTCCATCGTAGATGTATACTTAGTAGTATGTTTTAGTGCTTACCTTGGTACAGAAATTTAAATGATTTATATAACATAAAAGCTCAAAATTTGTCAGTGTGCCAGGGATATTAGGAACTATTTTAGCATTGTGATTTCAAGTGAAAGAACATTGAATGTCTTTATGAAGTTTGTATATAAACAAAAAGTACCGTTAATGCTACACCCTAGAAATAATTGGCCTATTGAAGCAAAAGACCTTAGGAAAATCACCTTTTAGATGATGTATATTGCATAAGGCTTTTATCTGAATTGGTATATCTGCAGTATCAGTCGACTGCTATTGCTAACGTACCATATAGAAAGCAATCTACAACTGAAGGGAAATGATCACATTGAAATATGGCAAAGGCAGTGGGTAAAGAAAGACCAGAGCAGTTCTGTGCTCCCCAGGTTCAATGCCTCTGACCAACGGGCTCACCTAACAGATGAGACATTTCAAAGTATCTCATTTTCTCAATACCTTGCGTAGCTCTGGAGCCGTGGGCCATAGGTGAATACTTCTGAACAAATATATGGGGATTATCATCCCTTTTCACTTTCCAAGGTAGAGAACATCTTGCAAAGCTTCTAACAAAAACCTCCATGCCATGGGGAGGATACCAGACTCTTATGCGATACCCTGTGACTGCCCTTTGTCTTAGAGCCAAACTGCCTAGAAGAGACCAGTGTGCAGAGAAGCAGCTTCATTTCTATTGATCAGCAGCTGGAGAAGGAACCTGGGATGGGAATGTATCATATTTCTCTGTCATTAGGGGGATTTTCAGGAAAACACGACCATTGCTTTGGGTTCTGGAAAGAAGTGAGGATGTGGAGCAGTTATTGCTTCTGGTCCCTGAGAAGGGAGTCTGGAGAGGGAAGCAGTTAGTTAGTGAGCACATGGCAGGACTCACAGCTCCTAGAGGAGGAGCCTTTGTCAGAGGGCGGGCACTTTGCTGAGACCCATGATGCGAGGCACGCCACGGGAGCAGTGACCAATCATGGAGCTGGGAAAACTGCTCAAATCATTTGCCATTAAATCTCAAACTGGTGTTTTCATGTTTCCTTCATCAGGCAATCAGTACATTCACTTAACTGAGAATAGGGACATCACTGGATAAGAAGGACCTCCATGGTCCTCAAGAAAGTTTGAGAATAAATAATAGAAATTGATGTTCTTATCCATATTTGCTTTTTGTTTGTTTGTTTTTGAGATGGAGTCTCACTCTGTCTCCCAGGCTGGAGTGCAGTGGCATGATCTTGGCTAACTGCAGCCTGCACCTCCCTGGTTCAAACAATTCTGCTTCAGCTGCCCAAGTAGCTGGAATTACAGGTGCCCGCCACCTCACCTGGCTAATTTTTGTATTTTTAGTAGGGATGGGGTTTCACCACGTTGGTTAGGCTTGTCTTGAACTCCTGACCTTAAGTGATCTGCCCGCATAGCCTCCCAAAGTTCTGCAATTACAGGTGTGAGCCACCGCACCCGGCCATGTTTGTATTTCTACTTGAGCGTCTTTAAGATGACATCTCCGATTAGGGAGCATATACAGAGAAAATGGCTTAATAAGTCACCTATAGAACCCTATGAAGGGATAAGATTTCCAGCTGGTACTCTCCAGGGAAAAGGGAGTGGAGATGTAGCTGGGATTTGTGTCACCAAGGAATGCTGATGCATTTGATTATTATGCTATACCAGACATGTGTTCAGACGAGGATCAGGGGTCCTGATCCTAGTGTATTTCTAGTCCAGTGGTCATTGTGACTTTGGACCTGTTATTGATCAGTGTATTAACTTCTTCTTTTACCCTTCCACATACCCAGCTGTTGCCACAGAACACAGCATTATGTGTTCATTGGAATTTCTCCACGCTGGGCTAAATGTATATAAGACATCAGTGTTCTCTTTCCTCCCAGCTGACAAAATTAGGTTCCACGTCAGGTTTTTACACCTGGAAATCAAGTCTTAGCATGTTGGGGGGTAAGGTGTTAAAATGAGGTTCAGCAGTCTAGAGTGAACCTCTTTATTTCTTTCTGACGCATTACCCTGTAGTTAACATCATGTCATGATCCAGGTCTGGAGAGGTTGCAGGTGCGCCTGACATACCTCCACACCATGAACTTCACTGGCCATTTCTCCCTTTAGTTTCCAAACCAACAGCACACCTGTCAGTCACACAAGACTCTTTCCACCAGATCCCTGGAGAGGAATTGTTCGCATATAAAATGGAAAAACAAATACAGGTGGGAAAGGTGCTGGTGTGGATTGGTTGGTCACTAACAAACTCTTCTGGAAGATAAATTATTCTCTGTATGGTAAAACACACACATTTGCAACAATGAACTGGAAGTTCTATCATGGACAAATAAATCAAATCATTCCTGCCCTAGTTTTCCTCCAGCACATAGAAGCAGCTGAATCTCTTAACAGAGCCTCAGAATTAAATAGGAAAGAATAAAAGAAAATACTTCTCACTGCAACTCTATGCAGGGCTGAAAAAATGCGCGAGCAGATTTCGAGTATTTGTATCCATGCTTCTTTCATTTTAAGGATCCACTCAGTTTCCCCACATGGAGCTCAAATAATATTTGTTGCTTTCAAACATTTTTCACTGCTCAGTATGTTAAGGATATTGAACTAGGAAAAGAAGGGGTAGAAACTGAGGGCTTAGCATTTCAACGCACACCTTCCAAGCGATGCTAATACAATCTAGCATTGCAGAATGATTGCCAAGAAAAGAGATTTATCATCCTCAAGAGTGACCCTTAAAGAGAATTCCAGTCTATAGTTTCACAGCAAGGTGATGAAACTCACGTATTATAAATCCCCCTTCATCAGCCATGGAAGAACCAGAGAACTCTGCCTGCAGGGAGAAGGAAGTGTTGGGTCCTGTTGTTACTGCACAATAAACACCTCTCTGCCAGTGAAGATTTAAGAGAGGGACAAAGGAAAGATGAAAACGATAAGGAAGGGAAGAAAGAGGAGGAGGAGAAAGAGGAGAAGGAAAAGAGGGATGGAAGAGGAGTGGGGAAAGGAGATGGAGAGGACAAGGAGATGGAGGAGAAGAAGGAAGAGGAGGAGGAGAGGACACAGAGGTGGAGGAGGAGATGAAGGAGAAGGAGGAGAAATGTTGGCATCAGCTCAATCTGGTCTTCGGCATCCTGGGGCCATTTGGTTTCTCTCGGGCATCCTAGTGGGAGATGGTCAAAGCCTTCCACTCCTTTATCCTAAGTGGCTTCCTCTACTTTGACTGCAGTCATGGTTTGAAACTACTTTTCGACAGTCTCCTAAGAGCAATATAAGCACAAACATAAACACACCAGTATCTTGAGTGTTCCAGCCTCGGGCTATCCACCTCCTTAGGAAAATGTGGCATGGGGAGCTGTTTCCGTCTCTTAAACTTGCTGTAAGAATGGGACAATGTGGTCCTCTTCCACGTTATACAAATAATCACATTTTAAGCTAATTCAGTTTTCTCACAGGAGGTAATTCCTGCTATTTTAGAGATTTGGTTACAATTTTATTGCAGATGCAATGCCCTGTGGGACCTTAAAAAATATCTGCCAAACTACAGGCTTTTGTTTTGTTTGTTTGTTTTTGCTTTTTTGATTCAAAATAACTCGAGACTTTCTTCTGTAAACTCAGAGTTGTTTTAAGAAGCATAAAACATTGTACTGCACTAAAAGGGAACGTTGTAAGCCTCAATTCTGACCTCAGCCTTCCTTTTTTGAATAGAGAAGAAATAAAATGCACAAATTGGGTACGGGGTTTGCCTTCAGCTTCTGGGACCCATGATGTGCAGAGGCCACCTGAGATTCATTTGCACAGTGCTTTTCTGAGCCAGAAATATCTGGAGAGTGTGGCCACTGTAACAGCTGCCTCATTCACTGGTGGGGTGGGTCAAAGAATGAGGTAATCAGGGTTTTTTTCTTTTCCTCTGCACCTGCAAAAGCACATCGCTAATTCCTATGCAGACGCCAACAGGCATTCAAGCTAATGCCTTTCAGAGGAACCAGAGCGTGTCCTGCACGCTGCAGAGGACTGCCTCACCACGAGCCTGCTTCTAAAGGGAGAAGAGGACTCAATCAGAGCCTGGCTTGATTTGCATGCCTATTAAGTGTTGATGGAATAATTGTCATTTTTAGTTGTGTTCCACATAGAGCAAAATTATTTTAGGCACACATAAAACACTAATGCATGTAGGTGTGTGTGTGTTGGGGGTAATTACTGTTCTAAAACACCACTCTTAAGTGAAAACATTTAAACTAAGCAAACCTCAGCCCATTCCGTTTGATCATTTTTAGAACATAAAAACTTAGCGAAGAAAACTAATTTCAGAATTTACAATGAAGAAACATTATTAGGAACTAGAGGAAATTAGCCTCATGTGAAAGTTGCTATTGTGGTAGATAGCAATTGACACTTTTGCTTGACACTTCTTGAAGAAGAGTGGTCCAAAGTGGTCAGTAGCATTGACCTCGAGACTGGAATTTCATGTCCATCATGAAATTTCTCAGCCATCATGTTGTCAGTTTCTCAGCTTCTAAAGTGATGGGGAATTCGCCTTCATTTCTGACCTGCTTTGTTTGTTATTGCTAGCTATTTCTAAATGGTGTCTGAAATGTTTTATTTTCTAGTGGTGAACTGTTCTGATCCAGGCTTTGTGGAAAACGCCATTCGTCACGGGCAACAGAACTTCCCTGAGAGTTTTGAGTACGGAATGAGTGTCCTCTACCATTGCAAGAAGGGATTTTACTTGCTGGGATCTTCAGCCTTGACCTGTATGGCAAATGGCTTATGGGACCGATCTCTGCCCAAGTGTTTGGGTAAGTTAGAGTTGTTCCCCATTTCTGTACACAGCGCCCTGCACGGGTACCATCAGCAGAAAATTCCGTAACTATATTTAAAAGGCACTGGATTTTAATTCCCTCTGCTCTCCCATCACCAATTGTTGGTATTTTCATGATAGCTGTAGATAGAGTGGCCAGAAATCACCAAATACGACTTAAACAAATTACAAAGGTCGGGGACACTGGTATCCTCAGGAGAAATGGCCCAGGTTACTGGACACCACTTGGACAATGATGCCTTTACCTCTGTTTCTCACAGCTGGCCTTCAGCCTCAGCGTAGCAGGTAGGCCTAGTCTGCACATCTCAGACACCACGTAGAAGCCAGGACCTCCCCACCAGGCATCTCCCACCCTTACTCTCACTCAGCCCAGGTGGGTGAAGGGCTGTGGTGTGGAGCTTCCATCTGTTGACCTGGCACCTATGGCCAAAGTGGGGAGCGCTATGAGACCTGTTTGGGTCTTGTGAGCATTCCTGGTACAGTCCATGGTGACTACAATAAAATCTCATATCCTTTGGGTGTATACCCAGTAATGGGATTGCAGGGTCCAATGGTTTTTCTTGTTCTAACTCTTTGAGGATTCACACACTGTCTTCCATGATGGTTGAACTAATTTACATTCCTGCCAATAGTGTAAAAGGGTTCCAGTTTCTCCACAGCCTCACCAGCATCTGTTGTTTCCAGACATTTTAAAAACTGCCATTCTGACTGGCTTGAGATGGTATCTCATTGTGGTTTTGATTTGCATTTCTCTAATGATCAGTTATGCTGAGCTTTTTTTCATATGTTTATTGGCCGCATAAATGTCTTCTTTTGAGAAGTGTCTGTTCATGTCCTTTGCCCAGTTTTTAATGGGGTTGTTTGTTTCTGGGAAATATGTTTAAGTTTTTTGTAGATTCTAGATATTAGGCCTTTCCATATTAATCTTTCCATATTAGATGGATAGATTGCAACAATTTTCACCCATTCTGCTGGTTGTCTGTTCACTCTGATGATTGTTTCTTTTGCTGTGCAGAAGCTCTTTAGTTTAATTAGATCCCATGACACATGCATGTGTATGTTCACTGCAGCACTATTCACAGGAACAAGACATGGACTCAACCCAAGTACACATCAGTGAAACACTGAATAAAGAAATATGGTACATAGACACCATGGAATACGATGCAGCCATAATAAAGGAGATTGTGTCCTTTGCAGGGACCTGGATGGAGCTTGGAAGCCATTATCCTCTGCAAACAAACACAGGAACAGAAAATCAAACACCACAAATTCTCACTTATAAGTAGGATCTGAACAAAGAGAACAAACACATGGACACAGGGAGTGGAACAACATCACTGGGGCCTGTCAGTGGGGCTTGGGGAGAGAGAGCATCAGGATAAATGGCTAATGCATGCTGAGCTTAATACCTAGGTGATGGGTTGATAGGTGCAGCCACCCCCATGCTGCACATTTTCCTACATAACAAACCTGAACATCCTGCACATGCATCCCAGAACTTAAAATAAAATAAAAAATGAATAAATGAATAAATTTGTTATTAAATCTTTATTTTCTTAGGAAAAAAGCTCATATCCTGGTAGTAATTGGCTTATGAATTGAGCCCTTTAAATCAGGGGAAGGGATATGGCTCCAGAAAACGGATATGCTCTTCTGGGCAGAGAAAATTATAGATGATGATTTTCCCCATAGCCCCTCTGAAAACGTTATTATCAGTGTATTTTAGACCATGAAGATTAGCAAGAATACATCATTTTATCCAACTAGCCAAAGTCGTATTTTCTTTCACTTGAAAAATCAGATTGGCAATTAGCTTAAAGAGAACCATCTTTTAAGATCATACTCTGAAGATTTAGGAAAAGGTGTTACTCTCTTTAGTCTTTTTGAAACTAGGCAGAAGCACCGCAGTCCTTACAAGCAAAATCTTATATTTGTCCTCTGCATTTTGCATCCATAAAGAAAGTAAAGGCCGGGTGCAGGGACTCACACCTGTGGTCCCTGCACTTTGGGAGTCCAAGGAAGGCGGATCTCTGGATGCCAGGAGTTCTAGGTCGACTTGGACAACCTAGCCAGATTCCATCTCTGTAAAAAATAAAAAATTAAAAACTGGTGGGGCATGGTGGCACACGCCTATAGTCCCAGCACACTGGGAGGCTGAGGTGGGAGGATCACTTGAGGCCGGAAGTTAATGATCACACCAGTACACTCCAGCCTACTCAACAAGCAAGACCCCATTTCTAAAAAATTAAAAATAAAAATGAGAAAGGCAATGGCAATTTTATTATGAACCAGGTTTACCACACACGCAATAAAGGTGATAATGTCTCTTGCCTTTTCAGTTATAGCATTGTGAAGTAGATTTTGAGAATGGGTTAGTATTAGAGATTTTTTTTTCCTCCAAGAGAATTTCCCTCATACTCCTCTAATCTACACGGACACTCATCTCCATTTCTAACTTTAACAATACAATTAATTCCTGTTGAGGAAGAAAGTGACAACTTTCAAAAAATTCTCAGTCTTATGTAACCAAAAATGCACCTATAGATGTGTTACGATCTTCATCATATTATATCTGCATTCTTGTTGTCTTTGCCAGCCCACATGGGAATTCTTCATGGAAATTGGTCTAGTTTTGTCTTTCCCAGAACATTTCTTTTACATCTCCCCTGACTTATGTGAGACTTCCATTTGTTTGTGTACTGATGCTGATGTGCTTCAGATCTCCAGGAGCTGGGGTTCAGCTGGCTCTTTTTTTCCTTGGTGGCCAGATCCCTCCTCTTGGTGTCAACGGTTGGAATTGCCATGACTTTGGGAATCCAAAGATCTCAGGGCAGCCTTTTCTTTTCCACACTCTAGAGCAGCTGAGCTCTGGGTCTGATTCTGCTGTGACATTGTTTCATGGAAGGTTTTCTTTTTCATCTCTTATTTTACCTGGAAATAGTCAGTTATCTAGCATTTCACTGTTTCAGACCTAATTGGCTTCTTTGTCGGACTCTGTGTGAATAAAATCTGGTTCTCCAGTTAATCAGTGTCCATATAAGACAAAGTGAGGGCCGATGTGATTCAGCAGATGGTCATGGCTTCCAGACATTCAAATCTGCCTCTCTGGTTGATAACGCTTCTGGGTATCTCGTTACCAAATGGAATTACTCTAGGATATTAAAGCAGTCCCCTTTGAGTAATTCTTTGGTAGTCTCAATGCAGTTAGTTCTTTTCGCACAAAGTTAAAAACTTGTCCGGGGCCAGGCACGGTGGCTCACGCCTGTAATCCCAGTACTTTGGGAGGCCGAGGCGGGTGGATCACGAGGTCAAGAGATCGAGACCATCCTGGTCAACATGGTGAAACCCCGTCTCTAGTAAAAACACAAAAAATTAGCTGGGCATGCGGGCGCGTGCCTGTAATCCCAGCTACTCAGGAGGCTGAGGCAGGAGAATTGCCTGAACCCAGGAGGCGGAGATTGCATTGAGCCGAGATCGCACCATTGCACTCCAGCCTGGGTAACAAGAGAAACTCCGTCTCAAAAAAAAAAAAAATTTGTCCATTGCTAGCCCTCATTTGGTACTGTACAGGAAAAAAGAAATAAACCTTCACTGTCCTATAATAATTTGCGGAATTTGCCTTTTTTGAAGGATATTTATAAATAGATTTTGGGCCTGATTTAGTATAATTTCAAGGAAATGAATGGAAATACTGAGATTATTTTGTAGAACAATTAGAGGAATAAATTAATAAATATTTGAGTATCATTTTAATTATACATATTAGACCGCCACTTATTCAAAGATAAATTGTTAGAATTATTTTCTCACACATGTGAACTTGAAGATGAAGCATATTTGACAGAATCGTGTCCCAAAGCAAAGCATATGAATGTCATATTAACTGAAAAAATAGTGGAAATAGTTTTAATGGTCCATGTTACTTTCTCAAATTTCCTATAATACTGTTCATTTGAAATATAGTTAAGGGTCGATGGAAAAACGTAGTCAGAATGGCTATCTCCTTGAAAATTTTCACTGTAAGCAAATGTAAATTTCCACTGTAAGCAAAGCTCCTCAACAAAACAAAACAAAACTTCATCAGCAGAACCTTTCCTTTCCAGTAAATAAATTCGAGGAGGACATGTCATCTGAAAATTGGCATATTTCTCACAAATTATATAAGGGAACTGTAGAGCTATATCACAATATTTAGGTGTTTTTCTTTAATAGACGAGGTTGGTATGGGTGTCTGTATGGGAGATTTACCAATACAAAGTGGTTTCACTGGAAGGATGTCCTCATTTGTTTTATTTTCTCTTCTTTTCTTAAGCTATATCGTGTGGACACCCAGGGGTCCCTGCCAATGCTGTCCTCACTGGGGAGCTGTTCACATATGGCGCCATCGTGCACTACTCATGCCGAGGGAGCCAGAGTCTTATAGGCAACAGCACTAGGGTGTGCCAGGAAGACAGTCGCTGGAGCGGATCGCTGCCCCACTGCACAGGTGAGGGTCCCACAGGGGACTCACACAATTCCAAATGTCAAATAACCTCTCAAACAATGACTTCAAATAATGATGACTTCTACTTATTTGAAATGCCCTATAATTATGTACCTATTTGAAATTATCATTCCATTTCTAGCCAAACACACCACTGCTATAGATACTGTCTTCATCTTCACCATTATCCTTAGACACCATCACTTTACACATTCTCCTCCAGGGATTCCGGGAGTGTCCGCATCACATTTGCAAGGAGGCTCTTGCCTGCCATGGCTCCAGGTGTCCCTGCTTGCTCTTTATTCTTTTTTCTGTGTTTAATTTTCCCCGCGGCTACCATCATTAACCACACTGGTCCTGTTTGAAAAAAAAAATATTTTTCTCAAGAATGTTTCTTAAACAATTTAAATTCAATAAACCAGCAACTCTGGAACACAATCATGAAGAATTAAACCTCTCGTTTGACTGTTTTTTTTTTTACATTCCCAGTTTACCTAAAGCCCCCTTTTCCTTTTGCTATCTCTACCTACTTTTTCAGTGAACACTTGATGCATTTACCATTCCCAGCATCTTCCTCCTTCCAAAGGAAATGCTATTTATTCTCACAGCCATATTTGAATAGGCTATTGTGAATTTAGTAACACAGGAGCAACATCCCAAATTCTTTCATTCTGGGGCCATCACAAAGAAACTTTTTCTAACATGATTGCCAGAGTGTTGTGTCACCATAACTCATGTTAAACACAAATTTCAACCACTTTTCATTATCTTTAAATGTAACAACTCTGCTTAAAACACGTCTAACACAATTGTGGATGGCCATATGTGTTTATTTTCAATAGGAAATAATCCTGGATTCTGTGGTGATCCAGGGACCCCAGCACATGGGTCTCGACTTGGGGATGAATTTAAGACAAAGAGTCTTCTCCGCTTCTCCTGTGAAATGGGGCACCAGCTGAGGGGCTCCCCTGAGCGCACGTGTTTGCTCAACGGGTCATGGTCAGGGCTGCAGCCGGTGTGCGAGGGTGAGTAACCACAAGCCTTGAGGTTAAAACCACACAACTTGTTCTAAAATGCCTGGAAAAATTCTACATACATTGTAGAGATTTATACTATTTGTACAATAAAATCTTCTCCCCCCCAAATTTGTACAAGCATCATCAAAAATCATGACCGAGTGCATGGAAGGATTCCTAGTGTCCACAGGTCCCATCACACAGATCCTTATTGTTTGGAAGTTCATAACACAAAAGCTTCTCATCGTCTCCCAACAATAATCTGTATGTGCTGTTGCCGGCATTTTCTAGATCCTGGCAGTGAGTAAGTGGGGTTCCCCAGTGATGAGTGGATCAATGCAAATCACTGATGGGAATTTCTGCAGGCTGGAAGCAGGCGTCACTCACATGTCATTTTCAATCCATTGGTGGCCGATGTTTGGAGCACCGTATTTCACAGGAATCTGGAGTTCTATTCTGTGAAATATTTTGGAGTGAGTCTATTTGATTCTAATGTTTGAGAGGCATAGCAGGAAGTGGTGGTGTGCTTCAATAATGACAGTAAGACTTGCCACAGACACTGCCCTGTGTATCAGAAATGTATCCTCCAGGAAAGGTGAACTGAGAGGTGATGGTAACCATGTACTCTGTTTTCAGAACCTTATTTAGAACTCAGACAGATAGAACTGTAAATGTTAGGAATTCTTTACAAGCAAATCTCTCAATAGAATTTTGAGTCTAAAAAGATTATGCTAATTAATTCAATATATATTTTTGTACGTATGAAACAATTTCCATATAATTTGACCAACTTGAATAAGCTCACATACACACTATCATTATGAAAAATTTAAGTTGAATTTCCTTAATCTTCATTGTACTTTACTGTATTATACATTCTATATAGATAAATAGAAATAATATATGTATATGGTCTATGTATATTATATAACCCACGTAACATTAATTTCACATATAAAATAATACCATATATGTACATATGAACATTTGTGTATATATTTGCACATTTATATATTATATTTGCACATTCATATTGCATTTATTCTCAAAGACTTTTTTTGACTCTATATATGCATATAATATAGGCATACACATATGTCACAGAAACACAGTAATTCAAGATAATGTTTTACTCTGAATTGCCTCTTGACAATCAAAGTAGTATAAATCTTAAGACTAGGCCCTAAAAATGTTGTCTTAGGTCAAATACCACTACTTGGTGGTGGGAAATGGTTACCTGTAACCATGAATTTCAGGATCATACTTTTGTTATTTACTGAAGTATGACACTATGAACTGATAGAAATTTTTTAATCAAATGCAAATTTTTTAGTTCCCTTTCATCTTGTAGAGATTACAATATTAAAATTTGCATGAGAGCAAGTTTTCTCACCAAAACCAGAGTGTTTTCTACTCTATCATATAGTAACTTAGGTAAACATTCATGTGGGATAAATCAGTATCACCAATATTTTAACAAGGAGATGTTCTATGCTTCCTGATATGAAGCACTGGAACAGGGACATTGTCATTTCTCTGATGTTGCCACTGAAATGCATAACCTGAATCTAATGCTGAAGCAGCAGCAATAAAAACCCCTGAAACCCTAGGGGCATGAAGCAAATCAGCTTGTCTGCACTCCTGAAGAAATGTCAAGTTCAGAAAAGACAGTCTGAGCGATTCTTTCAGATTTCAGAGACCTGATACATGCAATGTGTGGTTTTGGATTAGGTCCTGCAATGAACAAAAGAGAGTTATGAAAGGCATTACAGAGATAGTACAATCTGACCCTGAGATGATCTGGGTGGTGAACTAACACAGGACACTAAGGCAACTATTAAAAATGTGTTCAAGAGCTTAAAGTAAATTAGATCATGGGTATGTATGAGACATTACATCAGAGTTAAATTTCATGCCTTTAATAATTTTGTTGTGGTTATATAAGAAAATGTCTGTTCATAGGAAACACATACTGAAATTTTAACTGTAAAGAGCCTTCATGTCTGAAACTTACACTCAAATACTTCAGAATATACATATTTAGAGAGAAAGAGAGAAAAAAATATGAGCAAAATGTAAATAGTTGGTGAATCTCAGTAAAGGGTGTGTAAGGGTTGCTTATATTACTATTGCGAAGTTTGTGTAATCCTGTAATTATAAATGTGGTGTTAAAAAAATGTTGCCAATAAATTAAAACAATTTCCATATTAAAATTTCAACATTTCACATAAATCACATTTAACAATAGCTTAATGTATCTGTAGCATTTATCATTCAGGACTTTTGAAAAGCAGCATTGTTCGTGAGTTGAGACATTTGGACTCTAGACCTGCTTCTAGGTAGAGTTCACAAAGTCTTGGTTCTGGGTCTTAATTCTCCATTGTTTAAAAACAAAGAGGCTTAGAGATCAATCATCAGAAGTATTTTATTTAAAATTTGAGGTAGTTACAAAGAGGCCTTCATGTCCATAAATAAGTTCTGGAATAATAATTCAGACTTCATAGATAGAATCTGATGCTGATAAAAAGCAGGACGATACTTCTGTTTTCAAGAATACCAAATGCAATAATTGAGCCTAAACCCTGGTTTGCAGCCTGAAGTTGACATATGATGAGCAGAGACTGACACTCCCAGAAAGCTGAATGCAAAATCTTCTATCAAAGAGAGCCATTCACTGAGACTGCACATTTTCTATCATGTTTACCTCCAAGGTTTCAGTTTTGAAAACTTAAAAGATGAACAAAATTGTAGCAGTTGAGAGTGAACAATGTCTTTCCTTGGAAGTCTCACTCTTTGGGCTATGAAGGCACACTATGAGTCCTATTTCATTGAAGTACACATAAATTGATTTATTTGAATAAGAGAACTTAACTGCATTTCACTTCCCAATGTACCTAAATCAGACTATGCAGAGTATTTTTTAAAATAGCGTTTTGGTTTTCTACAGTTTGAAATGTAAAGTTTTCCATGAAAAAAATTAAAAACATAGACCTTAAAAGATGCATATACAGATGAAAAAAAGTTACAAAAATGTTGCAATGCTGAAAATATTTCTCAAATATGCCATGACCCTCAAAATTGACTACTTCCAAAACTGCATTATATGATACAGACATCATGGGAAGCTGATGAAGCCAACTGCAATAGATGTTACACCAATAACACAGCAAATTACGTTTAAAAATCATAAAATCAATGAGTGAAAACACACACACAGTCCCCAGCAAAAACTTGAAATACTTTTTGGAGAATCTGTAGGTTTTTATTGTGTTTCTTATTTGTTATCAAAGGTACAAATCACTGAAGTGTGAGTTACTGTCAGTGAAAAAGGATGTTACCAGTGGTTGCATTTCCAGGAAGTGTAGTTTCTATGACCAGCTATGACTTGACTAGTCCCCTAGTTTAGATTATTTCAAAGCCAATGAGATTATCTCCTCTAAATCTTCTGTCAAAAAAATTAGATTCTGATGGTAAATTGAATACATTGTCAAAAGGAGGAGGACGTTATAATTCAAAATGAAAAGTCATGTAAAATTTCTCAACTCAAAGAATTAAATCATAGTTGCTTTTGTTAGCAATCTAGCCTTTTAATCATAGGCTCAAACTTAACATTTCAAATGGATCTATCTCATGAAGTTGCATCACATAACTAAAATATTTGGTTTCAGTTGCATTAGGGAACTCTTATTTCTCTTTCCAATGAAATTATAATAAGGCTACATTTTACTCAAGAAGTAAGAAAGTGATGATGGTAAAAATAGCAACAGCATAAGCTACAAGCCACCTCATTGCTAACACTAACACATCACATCTCCTACTAGACATTTTACATATAGCATGGGTAGTTTTGTTACAGCTGGGAGTAAGTATTTTTATAATACTCATTTTATTGTTAAAGGCACTACGTCTAAGGAATTTAAATTGATTGCTCAGGTTTATCTAGCTTGCATGAGCAAATAGTCACATCTATTTAACTCAATTTAACAGCAGTTTTTCTTAGGTAGCATGTAAAATGAACAGTACTAATATTTGTAAACAATAAAGTATATTTAAAATAAGTAATGTTATTGTAAACTGAGTTAAAGAAAAATATGTTTTAGCTGAAGAAGTCACATTAACCAAATGTACTTTTTATAAAAGCATATTTCAAAAGAAAATAAACTCAGGAAACAGAAAATATGGCAAAGTTTAAACTTATAAGTTAATTTATTTTTCCTCTTCTAATTTGTTTTTCTTTTTTCTCCTCTAAATTTAATCTATTGTTTTGCTTTAGTGTCAGTCCTCTCTTATAATTTTACATCATTGCATTAAAATAAAAGCAGAGATGTTGACATTGCCTTCTAGTCATTTTCGTGGTTACACCCATGAGTAAAAGTGGTTTTTGTCAGCCAGAAAAAGAGAAAACTAATCATGAATTGTACTTTACACTGTACAATATTTGAGGGGACTTTCTCAATAATAGGAGAGCATTATGATGGTACTCGTTCATGGAACAATATTAGCTAACATTTTAGTTTGCTTACAAACTGAATTGAGTATTTTTCATCAATTATTTGATTCGTTTGAGTTAGTTCTACATAGGTGGCTTTCGAAGATTTACACATACAATTGAATAGTGGACATAATTAGAACACAAGACGACAATAACATCCGATCTGGTAATATTGAGGACACGGTCTTCTTTTGGTTTGCTAAACTGTGAATTGCACCAAATGCAGTTCCTTTCTGTGACAGGCTTTCCGTTAGTACATCTACACAGTACCTGTTGCACGGTACATGATGAATAAATGTTTGTTGAATGAATCGTTGTCTTGGATAGTCCAACCCTTAATTATTGCAATATGAAATTTTAATATATATTATAGTCATCACAAAACTTTCAAGTTTTAGAGAACCTTAAATATTATCTGCTTCTGGATTAGTCAATATATCCCAACTCATATGTCAACCAGGAAACTGCTAATAGATGTGTGTTAGAAAGGATCGGAAGTTCAACCTGAGCCATCAGAGAAGAGGACTGTGGCCGAGTACTCACATCTGCCATCAGCCTGGGTGCAGGAAGCACTAGCGTGTGCACTCTGTAGTACGTTTTCAAACAAGGTCCAGCTCGACCTGAGCACAAGTGCATTTTTTCTGCGTAACAAGGAAGGTAGTCCCCTCCACTCCCAGACAGTGACTTTTGTATGCTGTGCAAATTTTCCAGAATGTTTTCTTCAATGTTTTGAAGAAGAATGTAACTTTGTTCTCCAGGCCAGAGTTGAAATTGGATCAATCAAATGTGCAAAAGTATTTTTAAATATTTTGATCATTCTCAGAGGCAGTCTCATGACAGATATTCTTCTTATTGAAACCAGCCAAGGGCCACATCCTTTATTTACCTGCCTATTGTATACTGTTGTGACAGTGCCAAGGAGAAAATACAGCAATCTTTCTGATAAAGAGGCTGAACTAAAAAAGGCAAAAAAAAAAATCATAGATTGAAATGTTCTCCCTGAATCACCCAGCAGCAGCCAAACTTTGTTTACTGACTAAACAGCATAAAAAATAGACACAGAGAGTAGACCTGTTGCACTCGCCGTCGTTAATTGAGGTCTTACTGCCTCTACGTGGCATTAAGAGCCTTTTGGGAGAAATACAAAGTTCAGTCATGTCAAAGTCAATTAACACAGCTGCCATTCGATCTGGTAATATTGAGGACACCAGTTTACAGAGCAGTTCAAGTGCAGACATTCATATTTCTGAGGCTTGCTTTATATTCCAAAGTGAATTCTCCTAGAGATGTAAAATGTGAGCTGAACTGCCTAGATTTTTAAGAACACAGTGATTACCTGAAGGAACATGCTTCCCTATTGCTAATATCATAGATATTCTCTTGAAAAAAATCATAACAATTCTGTCATGGTATTAAGAGCATTCAATCCTCAAATAGCAAGGCTGTTGAAAACATCCCATCCCCAAACAGCAAGGTCTTGTACTTTGGGTGCTTTAACTCACGTTTTAATTTGCTTGGAAGTAACTCACTTTAGAAAAGATACATTGAAAGGTTATTTATTTATTTATTTATTTGTTTATTTTTTGCAGGAAATTTCTTTTTTTTTAATTGCATTTTAGGTTTTGGGGTACATGTGCAGAACATGCAAGATAGTTGCATAAGTACACACATGGCAGTGTGTTTTGCTGCCTTCCTCCCCTTCACCCACATTTGGCATTTCTCCCCAGGCAATCCCTCCCTAGCTCCCCCACCACTGTCCCTCCCCTATTCCCCCCAATAGACCCCAGTGTGTAGTGCTCCCTTCCCTGTGTCCATGTGTTCTCATTTTTCCTCACCCACCTATGAGTGAGAATATGTGGTATTTCATTTTCTGTTCTTGTGTCAGTTTGCTGAGAATGATGTTCTCCAGATTCATCCATGTCCTTACAAAGGACAAAAAAAAATGATGAAAGGTTATTTTTATATTTGTAGCTAATCAATAAAATAACGCGTGAGTCATAATGAGGCATGTATTAAGGAACTCCCGTAGGATTATGTGCTTTGTTTTTGTAATAAATGCATGGTCTATTGCATTGATAACCACTGCTCTCCTGGGTTTGCCATTTTCATCCCGGGTCACTCACCGTGTGTGTTTTGTTCTTGTCTGCTTGACAGCTGTGTCCTGTGGCAACCCTGGCACTCCCACCAATGGAATGATTGTCAGCAGCGATGGCATTCTGTTCTCCAGCTCGGTCATCTATGCCTGCTGGGAAGGCTACAAGACCTCGGGGCTAATGACGCGGCATTGCACGGCCAATGGGACCTGGACAGGCACTGCTCCCGACTGCACAAGTTAGTAACTGGACATCAGGGTAGAATCAGACATTACTATGAATATGAAGTTCACTCCAACGGGGGGGGGGGGACTGACTTTAAGGAGTTATACTGGTTTTTTCATAACTCACAGAGAAAAAAGGGAAAACTATGTGTGTGATATTGTGACTCTATTTCTTAGCTACTTTAAGATTTTTCTCCACTTTCTTATTTGTATGGCTGAAGCTACTTTAAAAGGCCAGTTGGGTCGGACATTGTCAAATTGAAGCCAAAAAATGTCAAGACATTCTCTGTCCATAGACCATTGACTCTGTGGAGAAAGAAGAAATGTCTTTGGTTCTCTGACTGCAGGCTTCGTGTTGTGCTTCTCATTACACACCAGGCCTAATTAGGGGCTAGTCAAGGGGTGGCAGACCGCATCTGCACAGCCAGCTGCCAACAGGTGATTCTTAAAATACAGGTGTCCCTCCTGACAGCGAGTCAGTGAAATGTCAGAGGGGAGTATCGCTTTATTAATTCACTGCTTAACCATGCTGAATAACAGCTCAAAGAGAGTATCTTGAAAAGAAACGATGACTAATTCATTTCCTGATAAATGAATTTCTCTGATTGTTTCCTGTTACCTGTTTGTCAGTTATAAGTTGTGGGGATCCAGGCACACTGGCAAATGGCATCCAGTTTGGGACTGACTTCACCTTCAACAAGACTGTGAGCTACCAGTGCGGCCCTGGCTACCTCATGGAACCGGTCACATCAGCCACTATTCGCTGCACCAAAGATGGCACATGGAATCAGAGCAAACCTGTCTGCAAAGGTTTGTGTCACAACTCTTTTGGTTTTACAGATATGTGTAGAAATCTTCAGTGAGTGATGCTTTGTTTAATTTTGCAAGCATTTATATAGCCCTTCTAGGGGCTAGGAATTCTTGAAAACCAATTTGCAACTATGAAATCACTTTCTTTTTAGAATGCTTCCATCTCAGTTTTACAGATGGAAATACTAACTCACAGAGAGGTAGAGGAACAGGCTTAGGATCACAAACCAGAAACTGGAGATGTCAGGGTTACGTGATAGTCATGCCACCCCTGGAGTCTGTCTGAACCCCAAGGCTTTGCTGTTCTGGGTAAACCTGTGACCCTGGCTGTGTTCGGTTTCATGGCGGATATGATGGTGAATCTAATTGTGGGAATTTAGAGGCAGGTTGGAGAGACAAGCTAATCACCTGGTAATGGCAGAGACTGGTAGAGAGTGTTAGCACCGTGAAGTTTCGTGGGGTTTGGTTGCCGAGACTGAAGATGAAACTCACTGACAAGGCAGAAAGAGGTTTATGATTCATTGAACTGGACCCTCTGGGCAAATCAAGGTAGGCTCAAGCCCATCAAGGCGGATTCAGCAAAGCAGAGTGAGTGGACTGGGCTCTTTTAGTGACCAGGAAGTAGGGCTGAGGGCAAGCTGTACAAGGGCCAGGGATTTGCATGGTGATGGTTTATTTACCAGAAGCAAAGAAGAACTATCAGGCTTTTTTATCAGCTGTCGCAGAAGAAGGACAAGAAGAAGAGGGAAGAGCAGGGCTCTGAAGTTGCCAGCGGCCAAACATAAGAAGGTGGCACTCTCCTCTTTATTAGACTAGGAACAAATAAAATACTGAGCGAGGGAGAGCTAGGACACTCAGAGCTTAATGGAGAAGGTGTTGTCTCCAGTGGGGTCTGCCAGACAGATGGTTTTGTGTAGACAGCATGATGTGAAGCTTAAATGTGACCTGGATGCTTCAAAAACACTGCTTTCCCTCTCCTCTGATGTGGGTATGTCCTTGGACCAACCTGCTTTCTTCTCCCCGTAGAGTCGAAGGACCTCTTTGCCTTCCCTTCTTTCTATCATAACTTGGTACTGCATCTGTTATATAACAGACACCAGGTGAACCTTTGATGAAATGCACTAAGTTGTGTTGTCGGTGTTCAGGTCAAATGGTCATGATGCAAATTGCTAATAAAATAGACTTCGTGCACGGTTGTGTGAATTTGTATCCTCTTTCTAGTACCCAGTGCGTTTATAACAACACCATGACCAGCAAGGCCCTACCAGCTGGGACCTCTTTCTCTCTCTGTCCCTCCTGAATGTGTCTCCTCCTATTTCCACCTTCCCCCCAGCCCCCGGGGACCCATGTAGTTCAGATCTCTTCCAACTGGGGCCTCCCCCTGGACATTCCCTTGGGCCAAAGTATGCATTTCCCCAGCCCTCGCTGTGGGGGTTCAGAAAGGATTTGTTGAACAAGTGAACGGATCAGTAGAAGGTAGAGTGAATATCAAGTATATAAAAGAGAGAAGGACCCTTTCCAGCATCTGAGTTGCATGTGTGATTTGAGTGCGTTGACCTGTCTTTCTCACATGAGAAGGCATGAGCCTGAACACGCAAAATGCAGGCAGGCAGGCAATTATTCTCTTGTAATGCCACCTGTTACCTCCAGGGTCACTTGGAAACTTCCATTAATTTCAAAAATTAGGGACACTTTTCTACCTCCAGAGAAGAAGGATTTTAGACAAAGCATTTTGAATTTTTGCCCCCGCAGTAGGCATTTTGGTATGATTTCCAGAATGAAGGTAGAACTGTGGGGATGTCACCCACGGGGAAATCCTCCCTAGAAACCAGGTTCCTGTTCTCAGTCCCATAAAGTAGACATCAGGCTCCAAGGCTGGGATGAAACACTTGCAAGTGGTATTTCACAGAATCTGCTTTAATCACACAAGCATTTCCAAAAAAAAGCATTCAGCAAATAGATGGACAGACTGTGTCTTTTGGAAACTATGTACCGTCTTTAAATAAGAAATACAGATGGCCAGGAAAATTCTTACCATCTGTGCCTATAAATTTGTGTCATCTGACCGACTCCTCATCTGAAGTGTCCTTGGTAGCCGTCATAAAAAGGCACAAATGAAACAGGATTGTTTCTTCCTTGCTGGGCCTTGTATGTGTTGAGAATGTCATGTTCAGTCCTGTTTTATTTTACGGTGTTACATGTTTTGACCTGACTTTGCTTTTATATACTTGATCTATATTAATGAAGAAACACTCTAAAAAGTTGTATTATTTTGATGTACTATCTTCCTTGGAAGTTCTTTTATTTTATTGTATTTTTTAAAAAACCTATGTAGATATCACTTGTAATTCAGATAAAATTAAAATGTGAATCGTTTGAACATCACAGCTGCACTGGCAGCTCCAGAATGTTGATCTTGTTTGTTCTTTGGAAACAGCCGTGTTGTGTCCTCAGCCGCCGCCCGTGCAGAATGGAACAGTGGAGGGAACGGATTTCCACTGGGGCTCCAGCATAAGTTACAGCTGCGTGAGCGGCTACCAGCTCTCTCACTCTGCCATCCTCTCCTGCGAAGGTCGCGGGGTGTGGAAGGGAGAGGTCCCCCAGTGCCTGCGTAAGTTCCACGGCAGAACTCCTTCCACGAATCACAGGGCTATAGCAGTGCCGAATCATCAGGGCACAGCTTAGGTTACATCTTGAGGACCTTCCTGGTGGGGAGTAATAGCCCTACAATATGCAAAAACTCAAACCTGAGACTGTATTGCCCAAGAGCAGATACTCTTTTTTGAGACAGATCCTCGGTCTGTTGCTCAGGATGGAGTGCAGTGGTTCAGTCATAGCTCACTGCAGCCTCATTGTCTTAGGCTCAAGCCATCCTCCCAGCTCAGCCTCCCAAATACCTGGGACTACAGGGGTATGCCACCATGCCCAGCCAATTTTTGTACTTTTTGTAGACATGGGGTTTTGCCATATTGCCCGGGCTGGTCTCAAACTCCTGAACTCAGGCTATCCACCTGCCTCCACCTCCCAAAATGAGATTACAGGCATGAGCCACCATGCCCAGCCTCCTTTTAGTCTTTTCCTTGTTTAATAGTTAAAGCTACAGATTTAACCGAAACTAGTTACCAAGCTCAATTGGTGAAGCTGATCCAGGAACGTTGAAGGCTGACTTCTTCCTCGTTGTTTTCCATAGCTGTGTTCTGCGGAGACCCTGGCACCCCCGCAGAAGGACGACTTAGTGGGAAAAGTTTCACCTTTAAGTCTGAAGTCTTCTTCCAGTGCAAATCTCCATTTATACTGGTGGGATCTTCAAGAAGAATCTGCCAAGCTGACGGCACGTGGAGCGGCATACAACCCACCTGCATTGGTAATCATTATAATACAGCCCTGTGTTATTTGGGGGCATTCAGGCATGAGGACGTTTCATTCCAAAACTGGGTCATTTGTGATTGCATAGATGGTGTTCCCACAGATAGTTTTCTGTGCAAGGTAATAGTCTTTGCACTAAAGAGGACTGAGCACTAATCAGCTAAACCAAAGGGCGGCCTCCTTTAAATCATGCAAACTAAGCTTGGTGTTGAAGTCAGAAGTCTGCTAGAGTAGCTGCTAGCCTTTGTTCTCTGACCTCGTAGCTGTCCCTCCTCCTGTCTGCCTCAACCGCCAACTTCATTGTTTAGGGAAATGGTGCAGTTAGAAACACTCTCTAGAGCAGCCCTCATCGGAGAGGCAGCCTTGCTGCTTTTTATTGCTGCAGAGTTGAGTTTCATTGCTGAGTTAATATTTTTCATTGAGACTGACTAAGCAGAATAGGCTGTCCTAAAAACTTTTAGTAAAAAAGTAGTAATTACTCTTGATTATTTTCTTAAAAATTGAATGGTATCTACCTAACAAAATACAGTATTAATGAAATGTTGTCATTGAAGCATTTTTTCTAATTATAGCAATATTTGCTGTCATTTGATTTAAACTATTGCTATATAGCAGCTATCTCTACACTAAAAATATTTTTCTTTCCCCTGCTAGGTTAGTTGCCCTAGATAACAAGTTTGAAGAAGTTATCTATTTTGTTTTTCTACTGGCAACTGTAGAGCCACAGATAAAAGAGCCGAAGTGCCATTGGGTTGCCCCTGTTCTATATTTTTTGAAAATGTCACTCTTGGTTTTTCATATGCTTCAATTTTAAAGCATTAAATATATATTTTATTTTGAGATCTTGAGGAAAATTAATTAAAGAAACTCAGAATAATGTAATGGGTCACCAAATGAGATGGCCATTAATTGAATCCTAATAAACCAAAAGATAGTGATAGATCATTATTGAGGATAGCATATCGTTGACCAAACAAATATGTTTCTATAGAAAAAAGCCAGACAATGGGAAGAATGTACTTATTCTTATCTGAAAAGAACATACCGTGCTACTTAAAGTCTAAAAATTAACATCTAAAGAAAATGTACTGAAGAGAAGATAAAAGTAGCAGTTTAATTTTTAACTTTCCTGAAAAACATTTTGCACATTTCTCAAAGCAAAACTTTCTCTATTTCATGAGACCTTTCAGTAAAAACTGTTAGAGTTCCCATAATAACCATATCTGGTGCCCTGTTTTCCTTTTAAATCACAAATTTCAGGGCCTGCCCATAACACCTGCCCAGACCCTGGCACGCCACACTTCGGAATACAGAACAGCTCCAGAGGCTATGAGGTAGGTCATCGTGAGTTTTCTATGTTTTCTTTCTGGAGATATAAAATATATTTGATACTTAAACATATATAAATGCTTTTACATATCATACCTTATTCATGTTATATTTATCTGAATAAAATTGATTCAAAGGGGATTTCTACATGTGTTTTTAACTATAAAAATGAGTATATATATCTTGCTTACTAGATAATAATGGAATGATGCAAGATTTCAAATAGAAATTAACGTAACAGTTGCTACGTTCACTTCTATTTGAAATTGTGCATCATTTTCTTATTTGTCTGCTAAACTCACACGGCAGTTCTCGAATTGGGGTAACTTATCACTGATTAGCTACCCATAAAAGGTCCCATTTAGGGACTGGATATAGTGGCCAAATAATATTAAATTCTAGAGACAAAAACAGGAGAAAACATATATAAGCCCTTATTCTTAGCTTACGTGTGAAATTAGTTCTCCATGTGATCTTTAAAGTTCTATGAATTATTAGCACACTAAATAAACCTCAGCACGTTCACTTGACTTTTAATAAAATGAACGCTAACACTTCAGTGAATATTGGAGAAATACCTAAAAGCGGAAGGTAATGAAGCTTGAAATAAAATATTTTAACCATCTTAAATACTCCCGTAACTTCACGGCTCTCTGGTTGTATGCCTTTGAAAACAAAAGTTAAATATATATTCTATCTTCAAGTCAGGGATCTCACCCATCAAGAATAAAATATCTTCTTCTTCAGCCACTTTCCCCATCACTCCTGAGCATGAAAACCTTCCCATTTTACTGGTTCTGATGCACAGTGGCCATTTCCTTGTAGCTCTCTTGCTTCCCACAGAGGAAATCTTTACAGGGAGCCAATATGCTAACTCCAGCTCATTTTCTATTATGTCTCAAATATTGCCTTAAATTTCAAGTAAATACTTCAGGTATTTAAATATTTAATGCCAAATTATCAAAAAATATTAGAAAATAGTATATGTGGGTATTGCTCTCAGTGATTCACTATGAAAAATAAAATTTTGATCACCATTGCTTTGAGCAGTTCTTAACTTGCCCATGTACAACTTACGGTAATTACAAGTTGGTGATGACCATATTTAGCAACCTAGTTCTATAACGTATAATATGAAAATAATAGGGTTGGATAAATCCTTCACCCTCCTTATAACAAAGCAGCTACGCTGAGATGAATAATAGATTTTACCCAACAGTAAGATTTACTAATAAAGAGCCCAGACACTATCTTTGAAAGAGATGGTTGAGACAGTGAGATGCAGCTCTCCCCAAATGTTTTTTTTTCTTCCTTTATTAGGAGCATTTTAGTTTTTAATATAATCGATGAGATTATTTTCTGTTTTCTTTAGAACCATATGCTGAAATATTACTTGCACAAAGTGAGCTATTTCACTTTGGAATGTCGCTGTGTTATGCTATGTTCATCATGCAGCTTAAATGACTAGCTCCCATTCTCCAGCCTGGCATGTCCCCTAAACCCACAGCTCCAGGGTTAGTGTATGATAATCAAGTTAGCGTGGCTTGGTATATTCCACTATAAGAAATTTTATTGAGAAGGAGACTGTATTTTCTTTCTGCCAGTAAATGATATAGACTGTCCATTATCTTCCTGACAATGTCAGTGTGTTGACCAGGACTTCTGATTGGAATTGCTGTCATGCTTGCATGGCGAGTTGATGGACAACATTCCTGATAGAGAGCAAATGGAGTGGGAGCAGCAGCCTGAGCCTGTAATCCCAGCACTTTGGGAGGCCCAGGCAGGAGAATCACTTGAAGCCAAAAGTTTGAGACCAGCCTGGGCAACATAGCAAGACCCTGTCTCTACAAAGAATACAAAAAGTCAGCTGGGTGTGGTAAGGTGCACCTGTAATCACAGCTACTCAGAAGGCTGAGATGAGAGCACCACTTGAGCCCTGGACGTCCAGGATGCAATGAGCTATGATTGCACCACTGTGCTCTGCACCCTGGGCAACAGAGAGAGGCCCTGACTCTAAAGTTTAAATCCATCATTCAATCAAGAGTAAAT
Organism: Saguinus oedipus; assembly: GCA_031835075.1. Taxonomy (NCBI): domain Eukaryota; kingdom Metazoa; phylum Chordata; class Mammalia; order Primates; family Cebidae; genus Saguinus; species Saguinus oedipus. The sequence goes on from CM063182.1 coordinate 40,499,866, forward strand.
GTGTCAACCTTTTCCCATAATTTAATTTAGATTAGCTATTGATTTAAACTTTAGATAAATTTGCACTTTTCTTAATAAATTCCTACTTCCATTTTATCAGGTGCTAGAAGCAGCATTTTTTTCTCCTGAAATCCTTTCTCACTATTCAGTGTACCAGCTATTTCTCTGTGTTTTACTAGAGTTATTCTTCCCAGAATCCCAACAAGGGAGGTATGGGCTTACTCCTGCGAGAAGGCAGACACAGGGAATTAAATAACTGTTTAAAATTCTGAGAACTAAAAACAAGAGGGATGCTCAACTCTTCAGACTCTAACTTGGTACACTTACGTGCCTTCATAAGTTAAGCGTTAAGGAAATGGTTTGGTCCCAAGCCAAGCTGTCATGACTGCAAACCTGCCTTCCCTGGGGGTTGCTTTTCTCTTCCTTTGTATATGGGACATGCTGACCTCATGCTGCAGATACACAGAACCATGGACAATCTTCAGTGCCCTTCAGTGCACGACCATAGCTCATTCTCTAAAAAAGATATTTACAGATCACAGGAAGATACTCCTCAAGGCCTTTCTGGTTAAGTTAGGAACACACTTAGGTAAATAAATATGCAGCCAATTCCAGGACATTGTAGTGAGTGGTGCAGATAACATCTGATGTTGGGGAAATGCATTTGAACAGCATTTGATCTGTTCTTGGAAGATCAGAAAAGCATCTGCAGAGGATGTGAAATTTAAGCAAAGTATAGAGAATTAATTAAGTGAGGGGTTAGCTTTGTAAAGCGCTGGTGAGGAAGATGCCTCAGACATTCAGATAACACTAACCAGTTTGTACAGTTTGAAATATTAGAAAGACAGGTAGAGTTTTGGTGAACTCTGTGTGAGCAGGAATTGACCAATCCCCTAGGAGTGTTAACAAAATAATAAATACCAATTATTTAAAATGTGAGTGGCAAGAATAAAATGAAAAGGGAAATAGTAATTATTACAAACAAAAAAGAGAGAACTCTAAAATTAAAAGGCATAACTTCTTTACCCAAACAGCCTCCTAAATTTTCATTTTGCAAAGATCTTACATTATTCGTTGAGCAGTCTACATGGTGTATAAGACTTTAACATGCAGTTAAAATGTACATGTTGATTTAGACAATAACTTGACATTAAAGTGAAGAAAAATGCTGCTCTCCTTTTACCACAAATTGTGCTTTCAAGTATCACTATTTTACATTGTGCATGTTCCCTTGGCCTCTGAAGCTGGTATTGGATTTCCTCTCTAGGTTGGAAGCACAGTTTTTTTCAGGTGCAGAAAAGGCTACCATATTCAAGGTTCCACAACTCGTACCTGCCTTGCAAATTTAACATGGAGTGGGATACAGACTGAATGTATACGTAAGTGTGATTTTTTCCACCACAATCAACAGTAACCTATTTACTGTGAATGTCTGAGAAGTGTTTACCACTAAGGGAAATAATATGAAATTATTTTTAATTTCATAATCCTAAGCTTTGGATGTCCTCAAAGTTTGGTTCCCTAGAACTGGCAGCATAATCATTGCCTGGACACTGGGCTGTGAAGTCAGTTCTCAAGCCCCACCCTTGACCTTGAATCGGAGACTCTGGAGGGATCCAAGGAGGAAAAAGGGGGATGGTTTAGTTTCACATCTTCCTGTGCTCCGGGAGATTCTCAGGCACAGGAAAGTCTGAGGGGGATGGTTTAGTTTCACAAGTGCTCCGGGAGATTCTCAGGCACAGGAAAGTCTGAGAAACTGCTTGAAACTGAGGATAAGTGAATAGTATTATATTTAGCAGTCTTAGAAAACTTGTTTGTGTGTGCTGTCATTCTTCTAGGATATTTGCATCGAATTGCTAAAGAGAGGGTGAACGGAATAATGTTGTATGTCGAGTCGAAGTAGAACTGTGTAAAGTATTATTCTCACTATAATATGAAGTATACAGAAATTGATCATTCAGATACATACTTACAGATCACAGTTTACTTTGACTTAATCATGAGAAGTAGAAAATGTATATAGATGATTATTATGTGAATTATTGATTTCACTCCCTTTCAATTAAGTGAAATACAGTGTCTTACTCTTACTATATTAAACATAAAAACATTTGGAGACTGTTATAAAATATCTTAATAGTATATGAGGTGTGATTTTTGGTTGGGTTCATTTTAAAACTATCATCTCTGCTCTAAATCACTACTTGAATTATATGTTGATAGTATATGTACATATATGTATATGCATATACTCATGTACATACATGTGTTTCTGTACATAATGGGGCTTGATAATATCAGGTATTTGTTATGGTTACTAATTAGTGACATAGTGACAATACTTAAAACAATTGCATGCACAAGTTTAAAACTGCAAACTTGTTTTATAATAATACGCCAATCCTTTACTTCAGGCATATATACAAACTTTATAAAGAATAGAGTGATTTGAGATACAGAATATACATTGCAATCTCATGTATTCCTAAATTATATTTTAAAGAAAATAAGAATCTATAATATTTCAGTTGTTTCTAAATACACATCAAATTTTTACCAAAATTAATTATTAATCAAATTGAATTGAATAATAAATTTGCTAGTTTTCACTAGAAAAATATCAAGGCATATATCTAAGTATGCAATAGACTGTATAATTTATAAGACTGGGCTTGCTTTAAAGGATCTTTAACATATTTATTTTAGCAGTATAGCAGAAGAGTTTTCTATTTTGAAGCTGTGATCTCTACTTTAAATCTTTGCACATAATTACCTATCTATAAATATATGTAGAATGGGTGCTGGCTCATTCCGGCACTTTGGGAGGTCAAACAGGAAAAAAGCTTGAGGTCAGGAGTTCTGGCACAGCTTAGGCAATATTGCAAGACATCATCTCTACCAAAAAGTTGCATATATATGTATATACATGTATATATACACACACACACTGACTGCATAACAACTTCCAAACTGTTTTGGTCTATTTGTTTCTTTAGACGGATGTGCTCACTTTACAATAAACAAAGTCTCCATGTTTCCTGATGTCGTTTCAGCTCATGCCTGCAGACAGCCCGAAACCCCAGCACACGCGGACGTGAGAGCCATCGATCTTCCTACTTTTGGCTACACCTTAGTGTACACCTGCCACCCAGGGTTTTTCCTCGCAGGTGGATCCGAGCACAGAACATGTAAAGCAGATATGAAATGGACAGGAAAGTCACCTGTGTGTAAAAGTAAGTCATTGATCAAGGAGTGGCATACTTTTCTAAGGAGCAAGGGGAAGGATCACCTGCACATCAGGCTAGCTTCCATGTGCGAGACCCGTAAGTCAGAGCACGAGGGCTGCAGCGTCGTCACCTGCCTCAGTCGTGCCTCATGTGTGTGAGCTGTGTCTGTGAATGTGCATATCCTACGTGTTTATGATACATAGTATAATTAGTATGCAATTAGTACATCATAATATGATTGTACTATTTTAAGCCAAAAGAAAAAAGTTATTTGGCTAAAGAAAAGCATTCCGAGTTAAAATGAAAATAATACTCCATATTTTCAGAGAAACAGTAGTTCTTCGAGATGAAAATGAATAAATATCACCAAACATCCTGGAATATATAGATGAAACTCTGTGTTATTTTTAAGATCACATGTTGTTTGTGGTAAAACACAAGTTTATGTGTTCCTGACAGTGATCCCACTTTTTAAAATTACAAAGACAATTCACCTGGAAATGGTTCATTAATTACAAATTTATGTGTTTCCAAGTGAGAGTCATCAGCCTGGGTCAGATTTGATGATAGCTACACTTTCAGGTCCCCCGCCCTCCTCATATGTAATTTATAAATCCATGGAGTATAAACAGCATAAACCAAAAATTATGAAATGTGATAAAGTCACCGACCTTAGGTTTCATTTCCTGGGGCCTATTATAGTTCTCATATTAGGGATTTTAAAGAGACTTTTGTTTCCCTTGCCCTTCTCTGTTAGAAATGGAAGAATGAAAACTTTTTAAATGGTAACTTGTAGTTTTATATAAAACTATGAAAGCTAAGAAAATATGAATTAAATCTAACTTGATATAACAAAATGAACATTCTGCAATGAAAATAATTTTGTATTTTTCAATAGTAATTTATAAATCGATTGATTTGGGTGGGGTATTGGACAATCAAGAGGGACTATAACGTCGTGGTTCTGGGGTATTACCTTTTAGTATGTGGCAGGGTATTCCAAACAGGATATGAGACAAGTCATAGAAGCCACCCTCCTTTGCAAGGCTCTCTGTTGTAGCACTTTAAATGGAAATATAAGTAGGTAGATTTATATTGATTTTTCACCCTTAAACTCCTCTTTCCCACAAACACCAAGAATATTCTGCTGTAAAGACATGGGTTCAAAATGTATATGTATAAGGTGTTCATATAAAATTCTGGAGAAAGGAAAATTGCTTCAATTTGACATTTTTTCAAACTTACTCAAAAATAAATGTTTTTTTAAAAATGATAATTTGTCTTTTTACTTGTAGGTAAAGGAGTGAGAGAAGTTAATGAAACAGTTACTAAAACTCCAGGTTTGTATACCAGAACAGTTATAGATTTCGATCAAATAAAGTAATTTGTTCTCTACTCTGCACAGCGAAACAATTTTCAACCTTTAAATTTCTGAATCCATTAGTCCATGACAAAGTTAATGTTTCAGTAATTTAAAACACTAAGCCTACATGGAATTCTGTTTATTTCACAACAATAATTTGTTAATGAAATAACGTGAGTTTACTTAAAAAGAAAACCTTTGGTGTTGTTACACACGGTTTCACTCAAACCTGCCTTTGGCATTTGGTAGGGAGAAATGAAAGCATTGATCATGCCATGTGGTATAATGGAGAGCCTTATAAAGAGGGTTGCAGTTTTTTCCTCCAAATGAGGAAACTCATATTAATGAGGCTTTTTTAGAGTGTAAGTTGTTCATTTGAACAGTTCAAAATGTGGAGCCCAATTTTTTTCCAAGTATCTCCATTCATTCAGGCATCCTTTGCCTTCTAAAATGTTAATTATAGTGTTTTGTTGTATGTGGAGCCTTGCTAAATGCATTATGTAGCAAATCACAAAGATAGAGTTCTATTTCCTGTGGAAAGTTTTCACTATACAAATTCATCTGGCATATTGTACCTGTGTTTTAAATTTAAATTCTAAAAATAACAAAATTTGTCCCAAATTATATTAAGTTGGGTATTTTGTTGTTGTTGCTGTTGTTTTATTAGAAGCAGAAAAGCTTTGTGAATGTATAAGATCACTTGACTAGTACTTTCTTTATTCAGGTTTTAACATTGTATTTTTGGACAGAAGCTCGATTTTAGAATCAAACATGGAAAGCGTATTTGTAATGCTATTGTCAGAATGCTGTGTTACACGTTTAATTCTTAGACAAGGCAAAATGTGCTAATATGACTAAAGAGGTTTCTCCAGTCTGCAGAGTGAAGAATATAAAATACTTTTTAAATCTTTCTAGACTATTTTATTTAAATATTACCTACAAATCACATGCAGAAGTCAATGCTCTTTATCCAGGCCACAATTTCTTCCGTGGAAGAAAACGAAATCTCTTTTTGTTATTGTTGCTGTGCAAATGTTTTGTTTTTTCTTTGCTTATTTTGTGTTTAAGATATTGAAATAGCTAGACGCTCCTTTTGTAGGTAGAAACATTATCATTAATATTCCTTTTCTTATGCTCTGGGAAGGGAAGTGCTAATTGAATACAATTCATCATCAAGGTGGTACATTCTAGTACAGCTCAGCTATGTGGTTCTGTCATTATACTGCAGGCTGCCAGCAACAAGTGATATTATGAAGACCCAGAAAGTGACCTCTGCCACATGACTGGTGGTCATATCTTAATACATAGAAGCCAAAGACACTGGTGTATCTTACCCTACCCAGCCAGGCCTGGTCCATTCCTGTGAAACCTCAACAAGATTAACTTAAGTGAATGCTTGAACAAGTGTATTAGTATCTTCAGAAAAGCATATAAATTCTAATTAGAGAAAACAATCTTTATGTACTTTAAAGACTATTAATTTTATTAATGGAAAATAAAGTCATTTTAGGAGTTGCTGATTAAAATGGGGGGCCTCGGTTGTGCTGGCAATGGCTAAGTCGATGTGTCTAAAATCAGCTATTTATAAGTAAATGTGTTAGATACTTGTGTGGATAGATCAGTTTTTAACTTATTATCACTATTATTATGAGGAAGTGGGGTCTACTCTAGGCCAAAAGAAGCTATTACCTTCTGTTCTTCTTTAACCCTTCTCTTGCTAGGCCGAGTTTTGTAGGTTTAGCCTGCCTAGAAAAACAAGAAAATGGCCATTTGGGCGGGAAAGAGAAGCATGGGTGCAGGCACAATACAATTTTGTCCTCATTATTTGCCACTATAGGTGGACTTTCTAAAAAATAGTTTAGGGGGACATGAATCTTCATTTCCACCTAGCAACTCAAGTGATGGATTTTGACCAATTATGCTTATCATGAATCTTATCTAATTAAATAATCCATGCACATCATAAGGCAAAAAACAAAGAGAAATGTTGGAATCATCATGTAGATTTATATATTACAGTTCACGTTAATGTGTGAAAATGGCAGGATTTTATATACTTTTTTAAAAACACATGAAAAATAAGTTTATTTTTTTCTTAAGCTGTGAAAACAAGAGGAAATATCTCAATAATCTTTGCAAATTTTCCTATAGATGAATTCTATGCTTTAAAAAGATGTTGTGCCTTTTATTACTGAATTTAAACACATATAAAAGAAAGATTTGAAACTATTGAACCCATCTTTTCTTACTAATGGAATATTTTACACAAAGAGATTAAAGAAGAGCAGGAGGGCATGAATGGGAGAGATCGACTCTAATTACAAAAGAAAGACCTCAGAAATGAAAGGCCTTTGTTTTCATAAGTCAGCTTGGTGCTGGGATATCCAGTACTCAGTACTAGGATATGCAGCCTTTTTCAGGGCAACACATTTCTGTCATATGATATATATCAGTTCTTCTGAGCCTTCCAAGTCTTTCAAAGAGTAGACTTGGATATTATTGAAATATCAGTAGTGATTTCATGGGTCAGGTAAACGTATTTCTTACTAAGCACAACTAAACTAACATTAGAAGTACCAATTCACCATACTCCAGGACCTTGGAAGGTCTATTAAAATAGGTGTGCTTTGGCTTCTAATAAAAAAAAAGCTATAAACACAAATGTCTGTTTGCATACCATAATAATCTTGACACCTGCTTCTTTGAGTTTTGCACACGCTATGAACCACGGTGCACCGGGCTCCCCCGCCTCCATCAGTGCCCTCATCTGTGATCTCTCACTAGGAGTATTATGCCTTCTATGTTTAGTAATGTCTGAATTTATTGTTCGTGTGTGTGCTGACATTCGTCTGTTTCCTCACTTCCCACAGTTCCTTCAGATGTCTTTTTCGTCAATTCCGTGTGGAAGGGATATTATGAATATTTAGGGAAAAGACAGCCCGCCACGCTAACTGTTGACTGGTTCAATGCAATAAGCAGTAAGGTGAATGCCACCTTCAGTGAAGCCTCCCAAGTGGAGCTGAAGTTGACAGGTAGGTCCCACAGAATTCACTGAATGCATGGTGTGAGCGGGATACACCTGTTATCTTTTCACAGAGACGTGATCTAATAAGCATTAAGTACCTACTAATGTTGTGTTGGCTTTGCTTATACTATAACTCATTGGAGCCTCTCCCTAGCCATGGTAGGTTGGTATTATTTTCTGATATTAAAGATTACACAACCGGTACAGAAAAGTGAACCAGTTTGCTCAAGATTATGCACATAAAGTATTAAAGTCAAGAATCTGAGATTCATATCCAGAAATGGATGTCTCCAAACTTTATTCTTTTAAAACTTTTTTCTTAAGTCATGTGCTCATAATGAGATTTTTAAAGTCACCATACAATTAATAAAATACAACAGCCTTGATTTATATGGCAGACACTATTTTAAGCACTGTGTGTGTATCTCTTTTTCATTCTTACATTAATTCTGTGATGTAATTATTTTTATTGTACACTTTTTGTAGAGAGAGATGTTTTGATTAGCAAAATCAAATAGGTTATTTCTTATTCTTTCTGTGGAATGAGGATATTGAATGTAGAAGAGTGGAATATACCTATTCAAGATAGATAAGGATTGAAGAAGTGATTTTCAGGGGAATAAAAAGAAGCTCCTAGGCTAAAATTTACAAATAAAAATAAAACTTCTGTTTGAGTTTTCTGTTATCAATGATGTTATCATCTCTGTATCACATTTCACATTAAATGGATTAAAGGGCTGAATTACTATCTCTTGTGAATTTCTCTAAGGTAAGCCTGACCTGCTGATCTTTTCACAGGTGTTTACAAGAAGGAGGAGGCCCACTTACTTCTGAAGGCTTTTCAAATTAAAGGTCCGGCAGATATTTTTGTAAGCAAGTTTGAAAATGACAACTGGGGACTGGATGGTTATGTAAGTACATGTGTGAGGTCTGTGACAAAGCGCGGGCTTTCTAATCATCTCTGTGCAGAGGAGAGGCCTACGGATTGGAGGCTTCTGAGTAGAGCAGTCTTGCGTCTGCCCCTTGAAAACTCAGCAGTCCCTCTCCTTGACAGGGTGGCCATTTTACGCCTTCATTTTGTAATGGAAGAAACCAACTCTAGGAAGTGAGGAATAGGCTGGCCATCCATAATGGGGTTGTTACTGCAGAGGACAGAATAAGACCTGAACTCCTGGATCTGTGATGTTACCGCTACGTTACACCATGAGTGGTACAACCAGAAATTTTCCAAGACCACTTCATGACCGTGCTGCTTGTTCTAAAAGAAATCATTGTCAGATAAATAGAGAGATTTCAGATGAAAATATCCTTTTTTGCAAGTTAACCGTTTGTGTTCTAATTCACTATCTAACTTAAGAGTAGACAGCTCACATGATGTACCCTGCCCAACAGCTGGGGCACAAAGCGAGTTTTACATATGTAGATTATTTCTTAGCTCATATGTTTGCTTCCGTTAGAAAGTATAGTTGACATATATTATAAAATTTATTACCATTTTCGAGATCAAAATGAGAGTATGAGCATTTACATACATCAGTTGAAGTTCACTTCTGTGTTGATTTCTGATCTTTAACTATAAATTTGTCACCAAAAGGAGTGCCAAAAATAAAAAATATTAAACCGGTAGTATCTAAATATGAGCTATGACAGTTATATTAAAAGACATAGTAAAATAAGATATTATTCATTCCTTTGTATACTTTTTTATTTCTTTTATTTCCTATATATCAGGTATCATCCGGACTTGAAAGAGGAGGATTTACATTTCAAGGTGACATTCATGGAAAAGACTTTGGAAAATTTAAGCTAGAAAGACAAGGTAAATTACACTTAGGATATTTTTTAAAGCCAGTATCAGTTTGGCTTTCAAATGATTTTGCTAAGAAGAAATGGAAAAGACAACTTTAACAGAAACCTAAACAAAATAATAGGAGAAACTAATATATTTCACAGCTGAATGAAAAAAACATTTTGAATAGCAACATAGACAAACACAAAGCCGGAAATAATGGAACAAGTATGCCAGTCATGAAATTAATACCTTTACTAAGTCAGAAGCCATTTAAAAAAAAAAAAAGGAAAAAGATGAAGAGCAAAGGAGAAGCAAACTGTATTACCCTAGGAAACTAAGAGTTCTAAAAGTAAAAAAAAAAAAAAGTAAGAGTAATTAAAAATGACCAAAAAACATAAAAAAAGATCTTCAAAATTATATATACACTTATATATAGTAACCAAGATGATTACTTTTAGTTATCAGAATGGCAAAGATTAAAATATGGTTTGGGGTTGACAGTAGAAAAGAGCCTCGTGTTTAATTTTGGTGAATGTATGTTTAATTTGTACTTGTTTCATCCAATAATTCTCTCTCTAGAATTTTTTAATCAGGCAAATGTGAAAATTGTTTTCTGCATATTCAGGCATGCCCAAAGCAGGATTATTTTAATAGTGGAAGTTAGAAATAACCTCTGCACATTGAACAGCTGTCCTAAAAGAATTGCTTCAATGAGTATTTTTATGCAACAAATTGTACTATCTATGAAAAAATTGTTATTCAGTATATTTCTTTAAAAATGAGGACTATATATTGATGTCGAAGGAGGTTTGACTTATAAATGAGAAAAAAAAACTTAATCTACATAGATAGGCAAACAGATGGATCCTCCCTTCTTTATAGCTTTCTCTACTTTTTGATTTTTGCCTTAGTAATTGAAGGAGGAACATATGTGGAGACAGTCATTAGATCTGAATGTTACCTCATCTACTTGCTATTTTTGTGATCTAGAATGAGTTACAGTATTCCTGAGCCTATTTCTTCATCTGAAAGCTCAGTACAGGAATTCCTAAGGTTGTTATGAGACTGAGAGACCACATAAGCATTGCTTTGTTCATGCTAAAGGTATTTGCACAGATGTCATTATACTTGTTAGAACCCATAAATAAAAGAAAATGGATTTTTGTAATAACATTGGTACCATATTTCTCCTACTTGTAGAATACTATTCACACATTATTTTTCTACCTTATTTTTCTAAAGTAGAATATTACCATATAGGCTTTGATACCAGAGCCACCTTTCAGAGGAATGTGAGTGTACAATTTTGTGATGATTAGCGCTGATGAACTTATTTTGTAAGACTTTTATCAAAGTGCTGAATAAAAAAAGAAAATGTCTGCTTGGCCTGTAGAAAAGAAAAAAAGAATTTGATTAAAAAGGATAACTAATCATAAAATACTTCCACTATTCCAACCACAGTATTATTAAATAGAAGTGCATTATAATATTGGCAATGGCTGAGATTATATTTTAAATTGGGTTATATTATTTTGAGGTAATGAAATAGAATAAATGCATTAGACCAACACTGATGATGGCTAATGTTTTTTCTCTCGCTCTAAGCCAAATCCTGGTGTTATTTGTCCTCCTTTCTCTCTGTAGCACATGCTCTAGTAATTTTGTTTAAGGACACCCCAGTGAGCTGTACAAGATGCTGTGTAGATGTCTGAGTTTACTGATCCAATGAACTTGACCTGAACTATCAGTTTGCTTTTACAAATTTTCTTTGCATTACCTCATTTCTTTTTAATCTAACAAAATAACAGCTTGCTTTAACCAGGAATTTGTATTCTCATGTGATAATAAGCTTATAGTCAGGGAAAACAATTTACTTTACAAAGTAATTTGACTCACAAGTAAGTCCCGCCTCTAATTAGAAAAGTTTATGTTTAAGTAATTCTGCAACAACAATCATTCATTTAAGAATGATGGCAAGCATCTATTTTTATGGATAAAAATAAACAACTTCCTAGTTTTCTCTATTCACTAGATAAACCAAAAACCGTGATTGTCATTAAATGGATACTAAAGCAAAATTAACTTGAAAGACAACTTTAATGCAAAAACTTGCAAAAGAAACTTAACAATAAATTAGTTTCCCCACTGAGATGGAATGACCCACCCCTAACATACACACAAAGAATGAAAGAAAATATGTAAAATTATGTACCTGGTAAGTGACTTGTATCCAGAATATGCAAAGAACTTTTATGACTCAATAATACAGAGGCAAGTAACCTAACTAAAAAATTGACAAAAGATTTGAATTGATATTTCCCTGAAGGCATGCAAATGGCAATAAGCCCATGAAAAGATGTTGATTATACTCATCATTAGGGAAATGAAAATCAAACACACGGGGATACCACTTCACGTCCACAAGGATATCCGTGACCTAAAAGTCAAACAGCAAAGGGTGGCAAGGAGGCAGAGGAACTGGAACTGTCGTACTTTGCTGGGGAAACGTGAAATGATGCAGCTTCCCTGGAAAACACTCTGACAGTTTGTCAAATAGTCAGAGTTACTGTAAGCTCCAGCAATTCCACTCCTACATGTGTAGCCAAAATATATGTCTCACAGAAACTCGTACAGGAATGCTTAGAGCAGAATTATTTATAAATAACCTAAACATGGATACAAGCAAAATGTGTATCAATGGATGAAAGGATAAACAATATGTAGTACAGCCATACAATGGAATATTAGTCAGCACTGAAGAGGAATAAAGTACTGATGAATGCTACAGCATGAATGAACCTTGAAAACATTATGCTAAGTGAAGAAAGATAATAAAGGCCAAATATTGTAGGATGTGTCCATAACAGGCAAATCCATAGAGATTGAGTATCAATTAGTGGTTGCCTGGGGCTGAAGGTTGGGATGAAGAATAAAGATGGAGGAAGAATAAAGCTAAGAGATACTGAGATTCTTTGGGAGGGACAGCAGTCTTCTAAGTGAGATTATGGTGATGATTGTACCACCCAATGAATACACTGTAAAAGCCTTGGTTTGTATGTTCAGCTTAAGTGGATGAATTATATAGGACAGTCTTGATCCATGTAATGACATATTGGTCAGTGAAAGATCTGGTATACACCAGTGACCCCATAAGATTACATAATAAAGCTGAAGAATTCCCATCTCCTGGGCGACTCTATAGCTGTTGTAATGTCATAGTGCAAGACATCACTCATGTATGAACCACTGGCTGTACCTATAACCTGGATGTGCTGTAGGTAACACCATCTAGGTGTGTGGGTGCACCCTGTGAGGTCAGAAAATTGCCTCATGAAGCATCTCTCAGAATGTATCCCTAAAGTAAGTGCTGCAGGCCTTGATGTGCATTTGTTTAAATAATGCTCTTTAGAAAATTGAACGACCTAGCTTATCACATATGCAAAGATGCTCACTCTCTTAAAGAAATGTAAATTCAAAAATAGCTAAGTACCGTGTTTGATTTATCATTGTAGTAGCAGCAGCAGTTGCAGTTGCAACAGTCATGGAACCAATAATAACGTGTGACGGGAGGGCGATGAGAGGAGGAGGAAGGAAAGGGGGACAAGGAAGGGGGAGAAGAAGGAAAGGAGGGTAGCTGAGGGATCCCGCACGGCTGTGCTTGTGTTATTGTAAAGGCCCTCACAGGACAATGGTTGAATGAAATTGCAGCGACTCTTAGGACAGCAATTAGGTAGGACATAGCAACGCTAAAAGGTACAAATTCTGTTCATCAATAATTTTACTCCTGAAGATTTGTCCTATATAACAGTGTAGACTCCTGCTAATGAGTAGACATAGGCAAGAGATTTCATTGCAGCATTATAGAAGATACTGAAAACATCCTAAATGTCCTTGGAGAGTTGACTGGCTAAATAAATATTGTTATATCTAATAAACAGAATAGTATACACCTTAAAAAATTAAATCTGATTCATATATGCCAATAGAAGAGCCTCAAAAACATACTGTTAAGATTAAAAAGCCACATACACAAAATGCAAATAATATTGCCAATTATAAAAATAAGAAAGAAATAATAACTAATATTAAGAGTACATTGTTGAAAGGACAATTTTTAAATCCCTCAACTATAAAGAGGAACTGCCTTACAGGGCACGGAATGATTCTTTATTTTAATTTTCCTTTATATTATTTGTTTTCATATTCCTTTATGACATTTTAATTACCACCATGTGTGTATATTAACCTTCAAATTATTCAAACAAGGGTAAATAACTAAAATTAACTAGAAGCTGCTGGCAGTATAATAACCTCACATTAAGTTTGGTTATATAATCCACAAAGACCTTCATCTAGGTTGTTTTTTGTTTTCATGTGAGGTGTCTTGTGACGTGTAGATTTACCAATATTATATTATTTGGAATTTCGATATCTATTATGGACAAAACTATGTAGCTTTGTTTTCAAATAACAGAAAGTAACTGCAGTTAATGGAGGTAGAATATACATTTATACGAATGAGGCAGATACTCCCAGAATTACAGAAGAGCAATGTATGGCAATGTCACGGAAACTAAAAGGTATTTGGGTGCTGACATGCTGCAAAGACACCACTTTGTTTTTTTAATTTCACAAATATATATTGAGCACATACTGTGTTCTAGGTTTTACTGCAGGTTCTCAGGATTCAAGGGGAAAGCTAACCAAAAACAAAACAAAACAAAAACCCTGGCTTCAGGAACTAACATGGTGCGACTATGAGTCAGTGTGAACGTTCCCTCTGTGCCAGGCATTGTTGTAAGCACTTGAGATGTACTAACATTTTATTTTCACAACCAACCCATTAAGTTGGTGCCATCTGAGTAGGGCACCAGTGCTCTCTGTCGGGCAGCACCACCCCTGGTCACCGGACGTCATTGCTGCCACCGCGGCTGCTGCGGGGACCATCCCCAGTGCACACACTTCGTGTTGCTCTCAGGGCTTTAGAACCGCTTCGGCCAGTGGAACAAATTTTAAACTATCTCGGGCTGTTTCGCATCGCTCACTTCCAACACAGGGCCTGCGTTGAGAACACCCAGTTGACTTCACTCACTGCATGTCTGTAATCCAGGTGCTCACATCTCAAGCAAGGGTCTGGCATTTTTCTTTTACATGGTAATGGGACAAATCTCAAGAAGATATGTAGTTGCAAAAGTCAATATTATTCCAAAATATGTTCCTGCTAGACGTTAAGATGCTAGGCAGTCACAATCCTGCATTTATGGAAGCAAATGGCAAATAATATCTTGAAAGTTTTCACATGAAAATTAAAGAATCTTGATACAAATAGTGATTAAAACGTTTTAAATATTTGATTGATTTTTTTGGAATTTCTGGTGTATAAAACAATGCACAAAGCAACATCTCTTTGAATTTGACATTTTATAAATTCTGGAAATATGAAAACCAGATCAGCTTCTCCTCAATTCTGCCATATTGAGATGACGCCAATCCTAATTCATTGTACACCTGCATCAAGTGACTCCATGCAGTTAGGCCAAACACCTCTCCAAATTGTATTTTATCAATAAACTCTTCAAGAACTACAATTCTTCTTTGGCAATAGTTGCTTAATAAAGGTTTGTGGGTTTGAATTTTTAATGCTTTCCTCTCAGTGGCATGCAATAAGACACTCCATAGTTATGGGTTATAGAATGGATGATTCGATCACCTTCATGACACTTGAAGTATTTACATATATATAATGTATTTGTGTGTGTGTGTTTGTGTGTGTGTGTATATATATACAAAAGTTTTAAAAGTTATATTTTAGCATTATTTTGTGTCTTCATGGAAACTCACATTCTTACCTTGAGCTATACTTTCTTTTGGATATTTCTACACTCTGCAGTGAATTTCAGAATCTACCTAAAATAAAGGCAGATGACACCATCCTATTCACATATGAAGAATGCAATGCCATTTTTATGGATAACTGGGATATTTACGTTATTTCAGTGACATATTTTGCCAAGTCTGGCCTTAGGACATGAGAAAACAGCAAATGTTATTGATCTCTGAATATAGAAAGAGCATATAAATGCTTCCAGTTAGTTTTCATGAGAGTATCCACAACTACAAACAAAAGTCAGGATGTATCGTGACCGTTTTTGCCTTTCTCACATTTCAAATGTTGAGCCTCTTTCATAGTATTCTCCAGCATGTAAGAAACAGTTTTTTGCTCTTGGTCATTAAGTGGATACTAAAATATTGAGAAAAGAATATCAGCGGGCCGGGCGCGGTGGCTCAAGCCTGTAATCCCAGCACTTTGGGAGGCCGAGGCAGGTGGATCATGAGGTCAAGAGATCAAGACCATCCTGGTCAACATGGTGAAACCCCGTCTCTACTAAAAATACAAAAAAATTAGCTGGGCACAGTGGCACGTGCCTGTAATCCCAGCTACTCAGGAGGCCGAGGCAGGAGAATTGCCTGAACCCAGGAGGCGGAGGTTGCATTGAGCCGAGATCGCACCATTGCACTCCAGCCTGGGTAACAAGAGCAAAACTCCGTCTCAAAAAAAAAAAAAAAAAAAAAAAAACAGAGTATCAGCTCGTTGCCTGTGAAATGGCAACTCTGCTTCTTGCAGCATTCATATCCATTTATAAAATTTATCATGCATATTTCTTTGTTTAAGCAGAATACAGTAACAACAAATTAATGTTTTCTTTCTCTTCTAGATCCCTTAAACCCAGATCAAGACTCTTCAAATCATTACCACGGCACCAGCAGTGGCTCCGTGGCGGCTGCCATTCTGGTTCCTTTCTTTGCTCTAATTTTATCAGGGTTTGCATTTTACCTCTACAAACACAGGTACTGCAGAAACACCATTTGTCTGAGAATGTTGTGAGTGTAAACTCTGGGTTTAAGTCATGGACATACTCTTGTGCTCACATGCATGTGTACTTTATGTTACTATGCAATGTTCTTTAATTTGTTTTGAGTTCTGGGGTACATGTGCAGGATGTGCAGGTTTGTTACCTACGTAAGTGTGTCCCATGGTGATTTGCTGCACAGATCAACCCACCACTCAGGCATTGGGCCCAGCACTCACCAGCTGTTCTTCCTATGCTCTCCTTCCCCTCAACCGCTCCACAGTCCCCAGTATGAGTTGTCCCCACCGGTGTGTCCATGTGTTCTCATCGTTCAGCTCCCACTTACGAGTGAGAGCAATGCTCTTTCTTACGCTAACAAAGCTTATTCGTCAAGATTTTTTGTTGTCTTTTTTGTTGTTTTCTGCACTACTTTTTAAGCAGCCCACATCCAAGAAATAAGAGAATAAACGACTGAGTTGAGAAATAATATGCTTTTTTCTTTCATGTTCAATTGAGACATGAAATAAAGGATTCTATGTCTATTTTCAGCCTCCATGGCCAGCCATGAGAACCTTTAGAAGGTATTTCAACCTTGCAGTGAAAGGTTGAAAAGAATGTTCTCTATGGCCACTTTTAACTCTGTCAATCTATGATGGATAAATGTTTCACTGATTCTTTCCTTCAACAAATAAAAATTTAGCTCTTCATATGTAGTAGGCAATATAGATGTTCCATTTCTTGAAAACGTGTTCTGAATATGGATTAATTGGTGAAACTCTACTAACTACAAAATGTCAAAACTTGGGGACAAACAACATTAATGAACTAGATCCTTTCCTCGGGATTAATGTGGATGCCAGAAGGAAAGAATTATTTTGGAGGAACTGTAGTCTCCTCGGACATTTTATCTCTACATGGATAATGCATTACTTGGAGGAATCTGTAAATGCCAGACTACTCTAAAATACTACCTGAAATGGTAGCATTAACTGCAAATAAGAAATTATGATTCCCTGAAATAAAATTACATGTGTTAAATAAATATCAGGACATAATACAGATACTTCACTTAATTCTGGTTAAAATAAAACAAAAACCGGCATGATACTATTTTTTAAAAACTCATGAAATAACCTCCTTAAATATATGCTTTCTTATATCTGTTTTTGAAATACAAAATAGAATGTTGCTTCACAGGTGTGTTAGCTACCTGTGCCTGTGTCTTTATTGCATTTCCCCAGTAATGAGGGGACAGTGGCAACTTGTGATCCAGGTAACCAAATGAACCTTTTAGCCAGGTCTTCCCTTGGTTAATGAGGGGCTAGATTTGTTTGCTAACTATCGCGGGTAGTGCATTTTCCAAGCGCGATGTCGTGGACCTTTCCCACTTGAGAGGCAGTTACGAACTGCCTTTCTGCCATTTTCTCAGGGTCATGCACTGTTTACTTCTCTTTTTCTTAATGAGCATGTGTAACATGAGGAAATCGACGAGTAAGTCACTCTGCAGAAATTTCTCTACACCCTATGTCAAATGATGTCTTTGTGAGCGTCCTTGTGTCCATCAAAGTTCTGTTTTTGCCACCTGGCACGTTTTTCTTATTTGGTTTCTTCTGGGATACGGAAAGAATAAAAGGAGCCAGAGCCAGACCAGACACGAGTCTGTCTTTTCAATCTGAAAATCTCCTAATTCTCTAATCATAGATTGTGTGGAGGGGTTTTTTTAACCAGAAAATGTGGTAAGAATTTAATAATGAGTATAGTTTATTTTCCATAAACAGATTCATTTTAACTCAACAGAGACAAAATAAAAAATAACCTTTTGTGAATATTAGCAATGACGGTGAACTAAAAGCTTAAACTTGCAATTTGGTTTAATGTTACAGCCCTCAAGGGCAGGTATAGGCCCACATCCCTATTTTACAGAGTAGTAGAGAGTTTCGTGACTTAACCAAGGCTGTATAACTTATCAGCGATAGATAGATGTCCAAAACTAAACCTACCAAATTCAGCCTTTGCGATCTGCTCAGTTTCCCTGGGGTATTTGTAGGAAGCACAAATAATTCTTTGATCCCAGCAACCCAGGAGGCTGAGGTGGGAGCGTTGCCTGAGCCCAGGAGGCCAAGGCTGAAGTGAGTGGTGCTCGTGCCACCACACTCCAGCCTGGGCAACAGAGTGAGACCCTATCTCAAAAAAATAATTATTTGATTTTCAAAATTGCTTCACTTTTAAAATCCATTTTGTACTCCCAATTGCCAGTTTAAACAAATAAACTGACATGTATGCAGGTGTGGACACCTCCTTCTCTGCAGATGTCCTGGCTGTACTACTCCCTGCTGTATAGACGTTATCTCCTGCATACCGTCCCAGCTGCTAAGTCACCAACCGAAACCGGGATGCTAATGATTTGTTTTCTGTTTTCCTTAGAACGAGACCAAAAGTTCAATACAATGGCTATGCTGGACATGAAAACAGCAATGGACAAGCATCGTTTGAAAATCCCATGTATGACACAAACTTAAAACCCACAGAAGCCAAAGCTGTGAGGTTTGACACAACTCTAAACACAGTCTGTACAGTGGTATAGCCCTCAGTGCCCCAGCAGGACTGATTCATAGCCATACCTCTGATGGACAAGCAGTGATTCCTTTGGTGCCACAGACCACTCTCCCTTCCACTCTGGCTTTACTGCAGCGACCTTCAACATTGTCTACTGGCCTACGTGCAGCGGGGATCTCCACTCTCATGCGCCAGAGTCTTCTGCAGATCTAACGACATGTGCATTTTCATTCTGCAAGTGGGTTCCAAATGCCTGGCTGCATCTGTCTGAAATCAAGGCACACTCCAGGAAGAGCGCCACATCACGCCGACACGTCATACTCGATGCCTCAGACTTTCCTGTTTCTGTGTTGCTGGGATGCCTTTCAATGCAATCTTCTGGGCTCGTGGATACATCCTTCAGGTGCAGTGACGAAATGGTAGCACCACAATAAGTGTTCTCTTGTGTTTTTTTGGTTTTGTTTTTTTTTTTAGACCCCATGAACACAAATTCTCTGAAAAAATAAAATAAAATAAAAAGCTTTCTGAAAGAAGACACCTTTCTGATAGAGGCATATACCTCCAAATGCTTCCCTCTGTCCTTCTGAGACCTGACAAGCTTCAAGGACCTCACAGCTCCCCTGTGTGCTCATGTCTGCAAATTTCCCAGTCAGCGGTTCTATCACAGAGTTTTTGATGCACAATTTTTTGCACTAGTGTGTTATGAATAAGATTCTGATAAAAAAATAAATTATGTACACAGGGTTTATACACACTGTCCATTGTATATAAGCATTCTTTCATGTTGTCAAGCTAAACATTCCACCATCGGCTTAGTTGGAGTGTTAGGGAAAAGCATTCCCAGATATGGCACAGATTTTAAAAGGAAATACGGTATTGAAGAGATTTATTTTGTTATTGCTTCAATTAGCTCCCTTTATGTGTTGAGTTCATTGAAGACGTCCAGTGAGAAAAAAATGGAAGCCTCCTTATTTCTCATGTTTTTCTCGTTTACTACCGTCCTCCTCCAATTACTGCCTCTACTTAATAGCAGGGTGTCTGCAGAAATTTCTATTTGCCATGTAAAACTGTGAATAGTAATTTATTTTAGATAGCTGATGAACTTGTGGGTGTTAGCTCACAATGCAGTCTTCCCTTTTGCAGTGTTTTCGGTGTCTTTTTTTCCTTTACTTTGCCATCAATCTTTGGTATTGCATTGAAAGACAATATACCACAGTAGCACCTTGAACTCAAGTGAAAATTGTTCAGGATCAAAATACTAAGTGTTCTTTTAGAGGGAAGGAAAATTACACACACTCTCCTCTCATGATGATATATTTTATACATTCATTTGTTATTTGTTTCATGCTCTATAATTCCAGATGGAAAGGTAATTTCAGTGACTTTTCAAGTTTAAATTCCATTATAGGTAGATGACAAGTATGGTACAAATTAAATCATTACAACCCCCCAGGGTGAATAAAAATCAAAACGTGAAGTAGAAGATGTGACTGTGAGGATGTTTATGTAACAAATTCAAAGCGAAGATCATGTTTATTTTTACTTATACTTGTTTGATAAAAGTGTTTTTGAAAAGATAATGCCTATTTTATTATTTGAGATTTCAGTGCTCATTCCAATTGTGGCAAATTTTCTCAGTTTCACATTTCAGATTGACATTGGTAACAGAAATGTCAGAATGTTCAAAGTGGCCTTCACTTTACCGGAGTGAACACATTCACACCTAGCTTTAAGATGGATTGATCTGTTGGTCTACTGAATGTTTCTATGTAAAACTTTAAATGTGAAAGGGGAAAAGCAGTCAGGACGATAGGGCATTCTTTCGAGAGTCACGCGTTTTGATTTGGACGTTTCCGTAGAGCTCATTTCCCAGTGTTGTGCTCCTCGCCAGAAGGGGCTCCACTGCTTGGTGACTCCCTGGCCTCCCGTAGGTGCTCCTTTGTGAATGCCATGCTGTTGGATTCTGTATTATTATGCTGAATTATCCTCACATCATTCTTCCCTGGCCAATCTCCCACATCCTTGGAGATTTGCTTTGCCAATGGGAATCCTTACATTGCTGTTTCACAGTAGACTGGACGAGGTCAGCGGGAGCTCTGCTCCTAACACACACATTGAACGAAACAAAGAGAAGATGATGGAAAGCGTGAGGAGGCTCGTGTGCAAGGGAGAACAGGGTTACTATATATATTACATGTATATATAAACATACATATATATAGATATATATAGATATATATATTGTACATATCTAAGTTTGAGTCATTCAAACTAGGTGCAAAATGCTGACTTCAGAGTCTGAATTACTGTCTCTGTTCCCACATCCCTGACCTGCTCCCTGGTAAATGATGCTATGAAATCCTGAAATGACAGGACTTACATACATACATAAAAGAAACCACATATCAGATTAGATATGATTTTCCTTTGTGTGCAAGGGCAAACTGTCCTAGGGTTGCCAGTTTGAAGCATATTATTTAAGTGAAAAAAAAATTCAGTGAAATTCTCTTGTGAGAATTCTGCCTAGTTTCTTCCTAGGGCAGTGTTGAACAGAGGCTCCGTGAGGTGTTGGAGGATCTCATTTTAGGGCAGTCAGGAGCTGTGCTTGCTGAGTTAGGTCTAGAAGACTCTTCCTGGAAGGCAACTGGAACAGGCGTGAGGGGCGTGACCACACGCTGACACAGGACATGTGCTTCAGAGCTGTTTAAAACTGCTGCTTGTTTTACACACACATCTTGCCTTTTTTCAGGCTAGCTGCAATAATTTTTTTCTTCTGTAAAATATTTTGTAAACAACAACAAAAAAAGCTATTATAAAAAGGGGATTAAAAAAAAGAAGGCTGGCATTATGATCAGGAAAACCCATTGTCATCGCTGACCCTCCTTCCCGCCCCACCACACGCTGCTGTCATGATGTAGGTGCGAAAGACCTTTTTGTACAGAGATATATTTTTTATGAAGAATTTGTAAAATTATTAAATATGCTGTAATTTTTTGATTAATGTAGGTACATTGTTAAAAAAATAAATGTTTTTACAATACAGAACTGTAATTTTCCCAATAATGTAAAATGTACCATCTCTAGCTGATTTTCAGTTCCAATCCTATTACACATGTATTAATATTAAAGTGGCCTGTTAAAATGAACAGTATCTTTTTTTGTCAAAAAATTATAAAGAGGGTGTAATATAGCCTGTGCAATGCCACCAATCTTTAAAGCAAATCAGAGTTCTAATTAAATATTTAATTTTAGATTTCTATTTTCGTGTGTGAATTTATTCTCGCTTTAATATGCACACCTGAGTCCCTCGCAGGGGAGAGAAAAAGGATAAGAGTCTTCATAATGAGCCTTTATGGTATTCAAAATGAAGCTCCATATTTTTCCCAAGACAGTCACATCATCACCATTAGTCAGTAGCGCACTTAGCAGGAACTGTGATACACAGAATAGTAACGTTGAAAGTGACAGATTTCTTGATGGTTTGCATTAATAACAGTAAGAGCACTTGGTTTCCTACAAACCAAAACCTATGATTTTTATAATTTCTTTTCAATTTGGGAGCTCCATTTGTAAACAATCACAACACTAAAAAAATGACAGGTAAAAGAATTATAAACCTACTTAATAGAGCATTCCAAATATCACACTTAAAGAAGGCTCAAAAAAAAAAACCATACGGCTTTTAAAATTCAGAACCAGCCATCCCCCGTTCATTTCTGGGCTGAGAGAAAGCACAATGCTTTGCAAGTCCTTGGTGGCTCATCACACTGAATGCCTTGCTAAACAGAATAAAACACTAATTTCTCTGAGAGTCATGTTATTGCAAAATGAAAAACAACCAATAATTTTAAAAAAATAGCTCTGCTTTGGCTTAGAAGTCACAACGTTTTGATGTCAAATTTGAAATCTGAGTCTTGCTGGCCAGCAACTGCATTTCGGTGCCATTGATTGAGGAAACGCTGAGAGCAAGACGGTGCGCTTTGTCACTTGCAGACATTGCAAAACCCCACAACCCAACCCAGTGGGTTTTGCCACTTTCCTGATTTAGATGAAGAAGTGGGAAGTTAAATAAGTTAATTGATTTACCCAATGATGCACAGATAGGCAGAGGTGATAGTACAGATGAGGTTTCTCTTGTTTCAGCATTCTTTTCCAAGAAACCATCGCGTTATTAAATTCATCCATTATTCCCTTCCTTATGCAATTAATTTTTTTCTGAGTTTTTTTGTCGTTCTACCAGTGAATCTTCTTTTGCTTCATTGGGTAAATAATTACCACAAGCTAAGGATTCAAGGAGAAATAAGTACTCTCTTACTAATTTTAACATTCCACAGAATGTTCACACATAATATACCCTCGGGAGTTGTTAAAACAATGAGTTGAAGCTTTCTGGGCAACCACAAAATACTGATCCTGCAATGTGTTCCACCGTACAGTTGTTTAAAACAACAAATGAAATCTGTCTTGCTCTGTGCCTTGGTTGCAGTGCTTTCCTGAAATTACGGGGGTCCTATAATTATTTGATGTACTCAAGGATGCAGAGTAGGTAAGGGTGTTACCTTCCACAGCACGGACGCCTGTGGCTGTTGAAACCCAGTTTACATCCTCTTCTTCTGTGGGAGTGGCACCTGGATGTACTCCCGGGAGTCACTCCTCCCCATGACAGTCCGCTTTGGTGAGCATTGCTTACAATTTCTCCACTGTCCCCAGCCGGGTGTGGGGGAGGCACCCCCTGGGGTTGAGCTGGGGCCTGCTCCTCTCCCAGGAATCAGGGCCTGACCTACAGGGCACAAAAACGAGGTACATCTGGCGGAATTTACCCTCAAGCCCTCAACCCGCCCCCTGCCAGGAGATCAATCTTTCATTCCACAGGGCCACTTGCATTCCTGTGACCTGGCCACCGGGCTTTTCTCTTAATTCTGGGCGCTACCCCATATCTTTCTATAAAATCCTTTTTTTTTCTTTAAGTTATCCAGGCTTAGTTGTTGTTACTTGAAGTTAAGGAACTAAACAGCCATAATTACCACGTAGATTGAGAAAACCTGAGATTCACCCTGGCTCACAAAGCCTCCGTGGCCAAGAAGTGAGACTGCACACTTCAGATCCACTCCCCTGCAAGCATGAAACACCATTCCTCAGCTCCGCTGTCTCTGAACGATGTAATGACAAATTAGCAGGCCTAAAAGACAGTCACAACTGCTCAGGCGTCTGAGAGAGTTACCAACAGCCTTCTTTGCTACACTTAATCAAAACCCTTCAGAGGACTGAATGCTTCCAGATGCATGTGTCCAAGCAGAGGGCCTGGATGCCGGCTTTCAACAACCTTCGTATTCTTTAGAGGGTGGCAGACACCCACTGTTTACTGCTTTTCACTACTGAAATATCTCGGGCTAAAGGATAGCAAGAATCGCTTTGCAATGCTGCTTAGAAGACTGTTGGCTTGCTTGTTTTAAGTTGTTATTCTTTTGTGGATATTACAGCAAATTTAGTTTATTGCAAACGTTCTAAAGGGAAAGTGCAAGGAGACAAACTTTCCTGTTTTTTCCAAGCTCTAGGGACTCCTTAGTCTATGGGATTATGAATAAATTAACTATTTAACTGGGGCTTGGCATGCTGGCTCATATCTGTATTCCTAGCACTTTGGGAGGCTAAGGCGGGAGGATTGCTTGAGCCCAGGAGTTGAAGACCAGCCTGGGCAACATAGGGAGACCCTGTTTCTGCAAAAAATGAAAACAAATTGCGAGGCAGTCATGATGGCACAGTCGTGGTTGCATGTGTCTGTTTTCCCCACATCTTAGGAGGCTGAAGTGGGAGGATCTCTTGAGCACGGAGGTCAAAGGTGCAGTGAGCTGAGATCCTGTCACTCCACTCCAACCTGAGCAACAGAGGAAGACCCTGCCTAAAAAAAAATATATATATATAAATGTACCTAACTGGAAAGGATAAGATATATATCAAGGGAATTACCTGACATTTTTGCCCACTATTAGTGTGTTCAGTGACTTCTGAGCATTGAAACGCCACCCTGCAGCTGGAGGTCTGGGGCAGCCTGGGACAGGCCTGCCTGTATGCAGCAGGTCCCAGCTGTGTTGGAGGTGCCTTTCAAGCTTGGTGCGTGGGTGTGGATCTGTTTCGGATGCTGTCATGAGACGCTCTGATGTTCAATTCTGGTCAGCTTTCCTGTCCAGGCATCTCTAGGACAATAGAGATTCATCAACTTTTTGGTAAAGTTGGTGAATCTCAATTCTCTACAAAGGCATGGGTCAGTCTATCTACAAGTAAAGTGCAGCTGCGTGTATTCATACAGATAAATCCCCAAACGAGCATTTCACTTAAGGAAAATGGAGTTGCAAAAGAATATGGGCAGTATAGATCCATTTATCAAAATGATTAAGATCACTTTAATAATGTGTGTTATTGCAAAGGGAGGCATGTGTATATGCAATTCAATTATTAGAAATGCACAGAATGAAATAATACCATAATCAGCGTAGCAATGACTCCTAAGGTGAGAGAATGAGCAGTGGATTTGAATGGTGCTGCGTGGAGAACTTCTGAGTTGTCTGAAATGAAAACTTGGGAAAGTTATTTAGAGCCATTTAAGATGGGGGGGATCATATTATCTACCTCTTAGTGTTATAGAGGAAACAATGTGAGAACAGATGTGAAATGCTTAAATGGTGACCTGGTGCAGGCCTTAATTCAAGCATTTCACATCTATTTCGACATTCTATTACAGTTTCTCTTTCTCCCTCTCCCCTTTCTCCGTCATCTGTCATCATCTATCATTCTATCACCTATCTTCTATCCATTTATTATCTATCATTTATCTATTTTTCTATCATTCATCTCCTATTGTTTATGTATCTATCACTTATCTACTGTATTTATTTATTTATTTGAAATTTAATCTGAAGAAAGTACAAAAAAGTTTTATTTTCTACGAGTTGTACAAGTACCTACATGTTGATTTTTTTTTTTAATTTCCATAGGGTATTCGGGAACAGGTGATATTTGGTCGCATAAGTAAGTTTTTTAGTGAGATGTTGGTGCACCCATCACACAAGCAGTGTGCACTGCACCCTATTTGTAGTGTTTTATCCCTCACCCTCTTCCCACCCCTTTCCCCTGAGTCCCCAAGTCCAATGTGTCATTCTTATGCCTTTGCCTCCTCATAGCTCCCACTTATGAGGGAGAACATACGGTGTTTGGTTTTTCATTCCTAAGTTAATCCACTTAGAATAATAGTCTCCAATCTCAACCACATCACCGCAAATGCCATTAATTCATTCCTTTTTATGCTGAGTAATATTCCATCATATATATATATATCACAGCTTATTTCTCCACTCATTGATTGACAGGCATTTGGGTTTGTTCCACATTTTGCAACTTTCAAATTGTGCTTCTATAAACATGCATGTGCAAGTATATTTTTTGTGTAGTAACTAACAACCTCTTTTCTTCTGGGTAGATACCCAGTAGTGGGATTTCTAGATCAAACGGCACTTCTACTTTTCCTTCTTTAAGTAGTCTCCACATTATTTTCCATAGTGGTTGTACTAGTTTGCATTCCCACCGGCAGTGTGAAAGTGTTTCCTGTTCACTGCATCCATGACAACATCTACTATTTTTTATTTTATTTTTGTTATGGCCATTCTTACAGGAGTAAGGTGATATCATATTGTGGTTTTGATTTGTATTTCTCTGATCATATGTTGATTTTTTATACTCTATGCCCTAATTTATATTTGAAATACATTATATTTTAATTTATTAAATAATGAGCATTGAAGTTGTTTGGGGTTTCTTGTTTGTTTGTTTTGTTCTTTTTTTTTTTCCGACACAGGATCTCACTCTGTCCCCCAGGCTGGAGTACAGCAGAAGCATCATAGTTCACTGCAGCCTCAACCTCCTGGGCTCAAGCTGTCCTCTCGCCTCAGCCTTCCCAGAAGTTGAGACTGCAGTCCCACCATGACGCCTGGCTAATTTCTGTGTTTTTTATAGAGATGAAGTCTTGCCATGCTGTCAAGGCTGGTCTGGAACTCCTGGACTCAAGTGATCCACCCTCCTTGGCTTTCCAAAGCACTGGGATCACAGGTACAAGCCAGCACGCCTGAACTGAGGGTTTTATTCCTTGCTCAGCGTCCTCCAATCTCAGACCTCGGATAATCATGGACCCATTCTTGTATCACAGTTTCCCAAGCTGCAAACTGAAGATCCCAATATCTGGTTTTATTAGCAAAGCCTGTTCCCTTTGTAAATAATGTTGGCTGGTGAGTATTTGGTAAAAATCATTGGAAATGATTTATATTTTAGTGTAGTTTAACAAGGACACCTCTGACTGCAGCCCCTTTTTTCTTCTCCTCTAAGCTGTGCTTGTTTCTATCCTATGGCTGATGCATATGCATGAATACAAATAAACTCAAAGGCTTTTTTTTTTGTTTTGAAAAAACAAAAGTGGGACCTGAGTCAATGGTAGAGTCTCAAGAAGTTCTACCTAAAGAAGGCTTCTGTGATATAAGAAAAATGAAACTCTATGCAACAGGATATAATTAGAAATAATTTGCTTACCCATAAGGATCTGGCTAAGCAACAGGAAAATAAATCAGAAAATAGTTACTGTGAATATAACGCAGGTAAATGCAGGAAGCCTCAAAACTAAGGTTTTTTTACATTTGAAAAGTTTGAAAGTTCGAAAATAAGGAAAAGAATAGGAGGTTTGCATTTCCTATATATACCGAATCTCATGCCAAAGGCACAAAGGAAAAATAACGAATACCTAGACTAATTATATAACACAGTAAGCCACATTGAACTGAAAGATTTCTATAGCAAGAATTTGTTGAAATAACTTTAATTCTACTTTCTATTCTGGAGACGAATGCATCTGGAAATGCACTAACAAGATAATAAAAGTGAACATATATTGAACTGTTCCTATTCACCAGACACGACACTAAGTGTTTTGCTCCACTTTGTGTTTTGGAGGTTATTATCTCAATTAATCCTCTCACGTCACCCTTACGAGTCCAGGAACTGAGACACATTAGGATAGATTCCACTGGAAAGAAGCGTAACATGAGACCTCCAACCCAGACAGTCTTGCTCTTGAATGCCGCTGGCTAAGTTCGAATTTTCCCACCATATTCACACAGTCCCGTCCAAGCCTCTCCCTCAGCCCAGCACTCTGGGCAGACTTTGGCCTGAGGTTCTGGGCTCCTACATGGTCACCTGGTGAGTCAGTTATGTATCTCCTCCCATTCTCCTGATGAAGTGCTCCCTGTGAGCATCTGCAAGGGCCCTGGACCTCCATGGTTACCTGTCATTGACTCTGCTCCCATGACCTTTGGCCTCCAGAGTCACCTTTTGTTCTACAGGCCTTTACAGCCAGCCTGTTTCCACCTGGTGTACCAGCTTTTATTTCCAGACCGTCTTATCTCACACAGAAAGCTCACGTTGAAGGTCTTAGAATCTGCCTCTCAGATGGATTTTGAATACTGATAGGCAGAAAGTCAAGGACTTGAGTAACTTTCCAGAATTCATAGGAACCCATTATTCTTCTTTATAGCATTAAAAAAGATAGAAGAATACTTGAGGGAAAGAAAATGTCATCCCAGAAAATGTCTTGAATTAATATGATTCTGAGATGGAAATTACCAAGACGATCTCTCCCTGTATTGGTAAGAACCTAGGTTTACGGACTCACAGTTTTAGCATTTTCTTTAGAAACCGGGTACAAAGGGAGACAGCAAGGACCCCAGGGCTAGAAAAGCTCTTGAGCATCAGCTTGCGAGCTTGAAAGGGAGCATTAGCGGGTGTCCCCTGAGTGCTCTGCAATTCCACGTCTGGCTTTTAGAGACACATCTGCATTGTCTCCTTTGATTTTGTTAGCAACCCTGTGGGGCCAGGTACTATTAATAACCTTAATTTCTAGAACTGAAAGTCAAGTTTTAGAAAGGTGAGTTATCATGTCTAAAATTGTAGAAATTGTCTCTAAGATCTAAACTACAAAATCTGGTGAAAACAATTGAAGAATAACTAAATAGAGATGCATTCCTTATTCACAGTGAGGAAGCCTCGTTATTGGCAGACATCAGTTAATCTACAGTGATCTATATTAAATGCAAATTGATCTCCATTTGCAAATCTTAATTGATATATACTAAATATGATTCCAATCAGAATCCCCATAAGTTATATGTGGATATCAACAAACTGATTCTAAAGTTTATACAGACAGGAAAGGACTTAGAAGAGCCAATACAGTATTGAAGGAGAAGAACAAGGTCGGGCCGTGTGTGGTAGTTCACACCTGTAATCTCAGCACTTTGGGAGGCTGAGACAGATGGATCATGAGGTCAGGAGTTGGAGACCAGCCTAGCCAACATAGTGAAACTCCATCTCTACTGCAAATACAAAAAAATAGCTGGGTGAGGTGGCGGGCACCTGTAATCCCAGCTACTCAAGAGGCTGAGGCAGGAGAATCACTTGAACCTGGGAGATGGAAGTTGCACTGAGCCGAGATTGCACACAGTACAACTTGGACAACAGAGTCAGACTCCATATCAAAACAAACAAACAATAAAAGAAAGTTGGAGAACTGACACTATACAATTTTAAGGCTTCCTATAAAGTTATAGTACAAGAGTTGGCTATTGACAAAAAAAAAAAAAAATAGATAGATCAATTCCAGAATAAAGAACTTGGAAATAAACTCATATAAATATACTCAATAGAGCAAAGGCAATGCAATGAAGAAAAGACAATCTTCCAACAAATAGTGCTGAAATAACATCCACATGTAAAATTATGCTAATTGTCAGTGATGGAGCAGCCACCTGGACTCAAGAGCTCTGAATTTGAGCTCAAGCTCCTGATCACCTGATTTCAGAAAAGGTCTCCAGGAGGTTGAGTCAGTAAGGGAGCATAGCAGTACCTAAGAAAGGTTAGACTTCAGGCCATTTTGAATTTAATTCAAGACTTCAGGTCCTTCTGAGCTAACCAAAGATAGCTACCACAACACAATTCTTAAATTCCATCTAATTATAGAAGTAACCCTGTGATAGTTTCCAAGTTAATTTCATTTACTATTTTAAAAATGTAACTTTTATTTGAAGTTCGGGGGTACATGTGCAGGTTTGTTACACAGGTACACTTGTGTCATGGGGCTTGTTACACAGGTTATTTTATCACCCAGATATTAAGATCTGTTAATTATTTTTCCTAATTCTCTCCCTCATCCCACCCTCCATCTTCCAAGAGGCCCCAGTGTGCACTGTTTCCCTCTATGTGTCCATGCGTTCTCAACAGTTAGCTCCACGAGAGGGTTCTTGGATCTCGCAGAGGAGAGAATTCAGGGTGAGTCCACAGTGCAAAGTGAAAGCAAACTTATCAAGAAAGCAAAGGAATAAAAGAATGGCTACTCCATAGAGTGCCACTGAGGGTTGCTGGTTGCTAATTTTTTATGGTAATTAATGATGAAAAGCTAAACAAAGAGTGGATTATTCATACCTCCCTTTTTTAGACCATATGGGGTAACTTCCTGACATTTCCCTGGCAGCACTTGTAAACTGTCATGGCGCTGCTGGGAGCGTAGCAGTGAGGACGACCAGAGGTCACTCTTATGGCCATTTTGGGCTTGGTGGGTTTTGGTCAGCTCCTTCACTGTAACCTGTTTTATTAGCAAGGTCTTTATGACCTGCATTTCATGGTGACCTCCTATCTCATCCTGTGACTTAGAATCCCTTAAATGTCTGGGAATGCAGCCCAGCAGGTTTTAGCCTCATTTTACCCTGTTCCCATTTAAAATAGAGTTGCTCTGGTTCACACACGTCTGACATATCTACTTATATATTTAAAAAAAACTAAAAAACAAAATTAAAAAGAAACTAGAAACTCAGAAATGTATGTTTTAAGTAAAACATAAAATTGATGTTTAATCTATGGTACATTTTTTCCAGTAACATCCAAGAGAAAATATCTAATTCAATGGTTGGAAAAGCTTTTATTGAAGAGGCCAAACAGTCAACAAACACTTCAGCCTCTGCAGGCCACAGCTCTCTGTCCTAAGAGTGCAGCTCAGTCACTGTAAAGCCGAGACAGTACGGGCAAAGCCTCCATCAACAGGGTGTGCCTATTCTAGTGCCTTTATGTACTACATTGTTGGTGAGCAGGATCTGGCCTAGGGCCACTCCCTGCTGGCCCTGATCTAATCTGACTGGGGTTTGTTTCTATAGAGGAGGAACTTCCATCAAATGACCAATTTATACTCTGAATAACAGTTGCCACCACACTGCTGGTGGCCTGAGGAAGATGGGAATCCTTTGATGAATCTGGACAAAGAGAGACGACAAGACCTGACTTGACTTTAAAGGATTTACTTACGTCAGATGAGTACGCCCTGAAGATTCGATGGATCTCGTTGTGCCTGCTGTTAACAAGTGTATATCGTATTCTTGAAATGTGCTAAGAGAGTGGAACTTACGTGTTTTTGCTGCACACACACGAGAAGATGACTGTGTGAGGTAAACTATGCCCATTAATTTGGATCTGGTAGTCATTGCACAGTGTACATGTTTTCCAAACATCACGCTGTACACCCTACATATATACAGTATTTGTCAAATGAACTTCAGTAAGCTGGGGGACCCAATGAATGGTATCTCCTGTAATTCTGGCAGAATTTGCTGATAATGAATGGAAATATATTGTCTGTTTGATCCTTTGTTGCAAATCAATGAAAGGCTTTATGCAAAGCCCTTTGCACAAAGATCCCTGTTGAGAGCTCTCCTCAAGAAAATAACCCCAGAAAGAGCAGCAGTACAAGTTTTCCAGCCTGGGACCAAATTTCCCACATTAATTTCGCCAGAAAAATGAACTAGAATTCCTAAACAGTCTTCCCAAGGTGACCCACTAACCCTTTGTTAGTTCCTTTATCAAAATATAGGAATGTCTCCTTCTATAACCAGATTATGAAGACATGTGGCCAGGTACGGTGGCTTATACCTGTAATCCCAGCCGCTTGGGAGGCCACCATGGGAGGACTGTTTGAAGTCAGGAGTTTGAGACCAGCATGGATAACATACTGAGACTTTGTCTCTTCCAGAAAAATATTTTTTTAAATCAGTTGAGCATGGTGGAACACACCTATAGTTTCAGCTACCAGGAAACGTCAGGTGGAAGGCTCACTAGAGCCTAGGAGTTTGAGGCTGCAGTGAGCCATGATCACACCACAGCATTCCAGCCTGGGCAACAAAGTGAGGCCCTATCTCTGGGGAAAAGAGAGAGAGAGAGAGAGAGAGAGAGAGAGAGAAATAGAGAGAGAGAGAGAGAAATCAGTTTTGGTATTTGTCTACCCTAGAGCATAAATTCTAAAATGCAAAGCTATCTATGCGACATTTCTTTGTCTTGCCTGACATAATTCAATAACTAATGACTACGCAGAAATATTAAGTGAAAGGAACATAGTTTAATTTCAATAGCAGTAAGTGGTAAGCAATTGAATTCTCGCCTTAATTTGCTAAAAAAGCAAAAAATTGGATTTAAAGTAGAAATTAAAATTTATGAGAAAGTAAAAAAGCATGACCAAAACACACACACAAAGCCTATAGGATTCAGTGCAAATATGTAAGGAATCTCTTAAAATGCTGAGATGATTAGATTTACAATCTCTTCTCTATGAAGTTAGAGATACACCTAAAACACCCACAGAAAAAGTAGTAAAAATGACATAACATATATGACAGAAAAGCAATGATCCTCTAGAAAACTGGTAGAGTAATGCCACAAAATGAACACTGCAGCCAAACCTTTGTAAGAGACTGGAACATATGATGGAATATGGGGAACAGAATAAAACACCAGGTTTTGGCTGGGCGCGGTGGCTCAAGCCTGTAATCCCAGCACTTTGGGAGGCCAAGGTGGTTGGATCATGAGGTCAAGAGATCGAGACCATCCTGGTCAACATGGTGAAAACCCGTCTCTACTAAGAATACAAAAAATTAGCTGGGCATGGTGGCGCGTGCTTGTAAACCCAGCTACTCAGGAGGCTGAGACAGGAGAATTGCCTGAACCCAGGAGGCTGAGGTTGCAGTGAGCCAAGATCATGCCATTGCACTTCAGCCTGGGTAACAAGAGCAAAACTCTGTCTCAAAAAACAAACAAACAAACAAACAAAAAACACCAGGTTTTGAAAGAGCCACCCAGAGCACTCAGAGGAAAGTTTGGGAGGTGTTCTGTTGTTTACCAAATTCATACAGTTAATCAGAAACTAGTCTTTGAAAGGAAAAGTAAATCACATTTTTAATAATAGATACTCTTTTCCCAAGTACATAATTTACATAGAGGTTTGGTTGACAAACCCCCAACTACTACGATATTAGTCCATTCTCACACTGCTAATAAAGACATACCTGAGACTAGGTAATTATAAAGAAAAAGAGGTTTAATGGACTCACAGTTCTAGATGACTGTGAGGCCTCAATCATGGCAGAAGGTGGAGGAGGAGCAGGCAGGAGAGCGCGTGCAGGAGAACTCCCCTTTATAAAACTGTCAGATCTCATGAGACTTATTTTATTTATTTATTTATTTATTTATTTATTTATTTATTTATTTATTTTAGGCGGAGTTTCGCTCTTGTTGCCCGGGCTGGAGTGCAATGGTACGATCTCGGCTCACCGCAACCTCCGCCTCCTGGGTTCAGGCAATTCTCCTGCCTCAGCCTCCTGAGTAGCTGGGATTACAGGCACACGCCACCATGCCTAAAAATTTTTGTATTTTTAGTAGAGACGGGGTTTCACCATGTTGAGGATGGTCTCGATCTCTTGACCTCGTGATCCACCCGCCTCAGCCTCCCAAAGTGCTGGGAGAGACTTATTGACTGTCATGAGAAAAGCATGGGAAAAACTTGCCCCCACGATTCAATTCCCTCTGCAGGATTCCTCCTGCAGACCTGAGCTGCACAGCGGATGAATGAGTACTCAAACACCGATATTCAGTGATAACAGCAGACTAGGAGGCCAGGCAGCCACTGAAAGATCCACCAGCCAAGCTCACATTTGTTTACTACAAATTAAATGACAAAGGTTTAGAGTAATTAGCAATGCTGAGGAGTAGAAAGCAGTCACGTACCTGGGGATGGTCAAAGGTAAGTCTTAGGACCATGTGAGTAAAAACGTTGTTTAGATGAACTCCCTTACATTCTTTTGTTATCTACCCTTGCTATTAGCTCAAAGAGGATTAGGCTGCCTTCAGCCATAACTCTTCCCTGAGGCTTTTGCAAAACCTTCTGGCATTCCAAGAAGGTGTCTATCCCGCCGTCCTGACCTAACCCGTACAACCTCCCACCAAGTCCCTCCCACAAGATGTGGGGATTACTACAATTCAAGGTGAGATTTGGGTGGAGACACAGAGCCAATCCATATTATCTACTGATAGCAGAGAGTGAGCAGAAGATGATTCAATACCCTCTCTAGCTTGACTCAAAGGTCAAGATCCAGACATTTACAAATTCTGGTGAATTACGTGGCATGAGATATGAAAATACTCATATGGCCTGTTCTGTATTGTTGACTAATAAACAATCAAGCTGTGAAGGAATTAAAGTTAATTTCTGAGGTCTACAGGCCAGAGGGATGCAGCCTGGGAGCAGCCCTTTAGAAAGGGTCTATCTGATTTGCTCTGGCACTGTATTTCAGCCTGTTGCTTATATTCAGGTGCTGAGGGCTTAATCCATGCAAAATGACATCCAACTTGCTCAGAAGTTGTACTGAAGGAAAATCACACCAAGCCTTGGGTGTAAAAGCACATCTGCTTATAGGTTGCAACAGCACCATTGCTAACCCTGACAGATGTTATCTTGTGTGGGCGAAAAGGCAAGGACTAGGGTTATCTGTCTTTTAAAGAATAGAGTGACTTGGCCAGGAGCGGTGGCTCAAGCCTGTAATCCCAGCACTTTGGGAGGCCGAGGCGGGTGGATCACGAGGTCAAGAGATCCAGACTATCCTGGTCAACATGGTGAAACCCCGTCTCTACTAAAAATACAAAAAAATTAGCTGGGCATGGTGGCGCGTGCCTGTAATCCCAGCAACTCAGGAGGCTGAGGCAGGAGAATTGCCTGAACCCAGGAGGCGGAGGTTGTGATGAGCTGAGATCACACCATTGCACTCCAGCCTGGGTAACAAGAGCGAAACTCTGTCTCAAAAAAAAAAAAAGAAAAGAAAAGAATATAGTGACTCAGGCAAGGTGAGTAGGAGATCATGTGCTGTATCCTGTTTTATCCCTAAAGCATCTTTCCAGAGAGCTACGGGCCACAGAGTCAGGGCCTTTGTGAAATTATGTCACAAAGAAATGAGCAAACATGGCTTCTTATGTTTCCTGCTTTGTCTCACAGCGTGTATTTCTTGACTGACTTCAGATCTTTTGCTATGTCTGATAAAAATAGGGTTTCCTCTGCTGTGCAACAGCAATGAAACCATTTCTAAGAGTTTAACTACAGCATGAAAGGTTATTTCTTACTTTACAGCCGTGGATTATTTGTGATTCTTACAAATGGAACAAAGTTTACTAGAAACACAAAAGAATTTTGAACCTATGTAAGCCTAATGCACAAAGATAAAACTACCAAAGAAGAAAGAGAAACTAAAAGATCCAAAAATTCTGGGAGAGCTTTTAGGAAGAGTTTTCAGAATGGAGAGTTCCAGCACACAGAAGGGGTTAAAGAACCTAATTATAATGCAGTTCAAATTTCAAATAACTAGAAAAGAGGACTTTTCATGTACTCACAACAAAAGAATGATAAGTGTTTCAGGAGATGGATATGCTGATTATTATGATATGATCATTTCACAATGTATACATGTATCAAAATACCACATTGTATCCCATAAACGGGAACAATTTCCATGGGTCAATTAAAAAAAAGGATTTTAAAGATGAAAAAGTAAAATATAGACCCCAATTAACAAGTGTGACCTGTCTGGTTACATACAAACCTGCATCCATCACACAGAAAAATCCATATTTTTGTGGGATACTTTCACATTTAGATTTTCTCATCAAAGGAAATGCCCTAATCCCTGTACCCCACTGATCCCCTCAGTTCAAAGGACTTCCTATGAATCTGTGGTTCTCCCTTAGATATAAAGGCAGGCAATGGGGTCTGATACTTAAGAGAGTGATTTTCCTATCTCCTACTAAATTCTTTCAAAGACGTATGTATCTAGGATGTAGGTGTATTTATCACCCATTATTATCCGCTTGGAAAATTTGAAGATAACATTAGACAAAAATTTAAGACAACAAAAAGTCACATTCTATATCATGTTATCTAAATATCAGCAGTTATTGTCAAGTGAATAGATTTTAGGTGCTCCTATCACAATTAAAGGTAATTATACGAGATGATAGGTATGTTAATTTGCTTTACTATAGTAACCATTTCACGATGTATAAATACATCAGGACATCATGTTGTACACCTTAACTATATACGACATTAAAAACAATCTTTTCCATGGTAGGTTGTAAACTCTGACATTTCAGAGAAAAACAACCCCATTTTTTATTTTTATTATTTTTTTGAGACAGAGTCTCGCTCTGTCACCCAGGCTGGAGAGCAGTGGTGCAATCTCGACTCACTGCAACCTCCACCTCCCGGGTTCAAGCACTTTTCCTGCCCTCAGCCTCCTGAGTAGCTGGGATTACAGGCATGTGCCATCATGCCTGGCCAGTTTTTGTATTTTTAGTAGATATGGGGTTTCACCATGTTGGTCGGGCTGGTCTCAAACTCCTGACCTGATCCACCCACTTCGGTCTCCCAAAGTGCTGGGATTACAGATGTGAGCCACCATTCCCAGTCAATTACCCTATCTAGTTCCTATTGGTGGCAGTATTTAAGTCATCTAAGTAAAAGCATGTTTGTTGATTATTCTCCACACTGGATACTTGCTGATGTGGCGTTCCTGGGTTTTTTTCTCTCTTGGTCTAGCAGCAGCTCAGTGTCTGAGGTTGGCCGTCATTTGGGAAGCTCATGCGTTTGGGGCTGTGAGCTGCATCCCAGGTCCAACATTGCAGCCTCTCACTCAGGCCTGCATTCACATCAGGACCCCATCTTCTTGGCCACAGGCATTGTTTCAGGGATGAATTGGTGACCAAAATGAATACAGAGGAAATTCTAGACCTTTTCTATAAAGTCTGACAACAAAATATTCTCTTTCCTCTCCATGGGCATCTGGAGGGGTAACTCTAGGAGACTCAACAACCATCTGCTCACCACAGTGGGATGGAGTCAGTGTAAGAATGATCAGCCCAGAGGAAGGGAGCTGATGGTTCTGGATGGTTCTCTATTCCCTAGTTCCAGATGCAGGACCACTCCTGTCTACGAGATGCTACAGTGCCATGTCTTGCTAACTTAAGGTGGGTGGTAATTTTCTATTACTTGAAATCAGAAGATTCCTAATTGATACACACAGAAAATAACTTGAAATAGTTTTTCTGTCTTATTCAATTATAATACAGAGCGTAATCATCATTATACAAGTTAGTTACTACATTTTTTAAAAAACATGAAAATTATGCAGAATATCAGGTGAACAAAATTGTTTGACAACATTTGGAATTAGTGTTAGGTCCTTGGGAAAGTCTCGCCTTCTGTAAGCTTTCTGTGGCCTAAGTCCACTGGCCTTGACAGGAAATGATAAATGCTCCTCTTGGAAGTAACACTAAAAGCTGTAGTGATGACCTCTATTCATTTCTGTCTTAGAACATTTGAGTGAATCTTCAACAGGCACTTAAATATCGACTTTGCTAAAAGTGATGTTTACAGCAAAGAATGATTCCTTGACGATTTTATATAAAACAACCTAAATAGAAGGCTGTGCCAGAGAAGGCGGATTACTTAACCTCCATTGCCCAGATCATAAATCTCCACTAAAGTCAAACAGTGGCCACAAAAAGACCGGGGTAATAAGAAACAGGGGAATCCCTCCAGCAGCCTCATACCTCATCATGAAAATAAAAAGCTCCCAGACATACATGAGGAGCAGCTCTGGCAAAACATGACAAAGTGATTTCATTATCTGGGTAGCTTAGCAAACGGCCCATACCAAGTGGTACAATCTTTCTCTTACTTAAGAAAGAGTCCTTGTTAGAGCAAGGACAATAAAATGTCACTACATATCATTGTTGTTTCTAAAACTGTCACCGTGGGTGGTATTGCTTTCTCTGTGGTTAAATGTAGGCAAAATGACTAAGAGATACAAGCAAATCCTAACGCACAGGTGGATATTTCCTTGCTTGTTGATCTATACATCGGAGGTCCCTGGTCATCTTAGTCCATTTGGGCTGCTAAATAACGTGCCACAGACATGGCAATTTGCAAATAATAGACATTTCTTTCTCATAGTCCTGGAGGCTAGGAGTCCAAGATCCAGGCACTGGCAGGTTTGGTGTCTGGTGGGGGCTGCTCTCTGCTTCCACAATGGTGCCTGTGGCTGCATCCTCTGAGTAAAGGGATGCAGTGTCCTCACATGGCAGAGAAGATGAAAATCAGAGGCAGCTCTCTGAAGCTTCTTTTATAGGGGAGTTAATCCCATTCATGAGGGCGCAACCTTCACAACCTAATTGCCTCCTGGAGCCCCCACCTTCTACTTTCTAATGCCATCACCTTGGGGATAGGTTTCCACATTTGAATTTGGGAGGCACACAGCAGTTAATATCACAGCACTGATGATGGAAGAAGTCAGCCTACCCCTGAGCTGTGGTTACAAAGTGGTAATGAGCACCACTACGTCCAGCTAGGCTGAAGACCAGCAGAGCAGCTGAGACCCACTTGCACACAACTGTGCTAGCTTCCTCAGGCCCCACGTCACCTGCTCTAGGACATCCACCTTGTCAGCATCACTACCCCAAGCCCCTCCTCATTTCCGTGGCCTGTATCCTTGTTCAGGACCTTCTGCTCCCTCCAGCTCCACAACTGTAAGTTTCCTCATTTGTCTCCTGCACTGATTTTCTTCTCTTCAATATCTCCCGACTCACAGAAGCTACCAAAGTTTTGTTAGCTTGTCACCCACGAGTACTAAATCCTTCAATGACTCTCCACTGCCTAGTCATCTGTATCTCCCCTTTGTAAGCACCATAACACTGAGTTTTATTCCATTTTTTTTTTCTGGGACAGGGTCTGACTCTGTGGCTCAGGCTGGAGTGCAGTGGTGAAAACACAGCTAACTGCAGCCTCAACCTCCTGGGCTCAAGGAATCCTCCTGCCTCAGCCTCCCATGTAGCTGAGATCACAGGTGCACACCACCATGCCCAGTTTTTTTTTTTTTATTTTTTGTAGAGACAACAGGGTCTCATTTTGTTACCCAGGCTAGTGTCAAACTCCTAGCTTCGAGGGATCCTCCCACTTCTGCCTCCCAAAGTGCTGGGATTATAGGCATGAGCCACCGCACTCAGCCAACACTAATATTTTTTGTTCCAATTTTGTCTTTTTAATTCTTGCTGAATTGGAAGCTCCATAATACAAAAGAAAAGTTCTTGAGTATCTTGTTCACTGTTTTAGCCCCAGATCTCATGGAGTCCCTAACTCAGAATCCATGTCCACAAATCACTTGGAGGATAAATAAGGACACTCCATGAGACACACCACAAAACAACTCCAGACTGTTTCCATTTTCTCATTTGAAAAATGTTAATCCTTCCTATGTTCAAAGCTCTGTGCTGGGTTTTAAAGACACAGGTAGACGAGATGAATCAGTATCATGAAGTTTACCCTGCACCTTGGAAAACCTGGGGAACACACATCCTGCCATGGTAGGCATGAACTCACAAAAATTCAGGTGGGCAGGGAATGAAACAGCTAGGCAGCTTCATCCTTGTAAATCTCTGTTCTGCTGCAGAGCAAATGCTTCAGGAAGGTCACCAATCCTCAAGGCTTTCTTTGAATTGTATCCACAGGTGCAGGTGTTAGTAAGGCATTAGAGGTGTCAGCAGACAACGCTCTTCTAATACATCTAAGGCTCCTGTGCTGACACTCTGGGCAGTCAGTTCTGTTACATTCTCCTTCTCTCTTTCAGGAAGTTTTCTTTCACATACGTCGTTGCCTGACACATTGCGATGCCCTCAGATAAAAGGAACTCAAAAAGCCTTAGAGACTCGGATGCAATGCATGGCTCTCTAAAGCTTATTTGTGAAGGCACAGGATCTCCTCTTGCTTCTTGAGCTCTCAGAGGTTGGGGACCGTGCTGCTCCAACAGACTTTGGTCTTGGGACCTACTTGGGTTTATGTGTTCCTGCTCCCTAGGCTTTAGAGCTGAGAAGGGCTGGTGGGTGGGGGCAAGGTAAGGATGTCTTAGGACCCTATCTGCTTCCCCTTTCCCCTTATATTAAACTTGCTCTTGCAGCTTCTTATTTATTTAAAGGGGAGGGTGCCTGGAGGTCAGTTGGAGGTGTTAGAGGAATGAAGCCTGGGTGTGAAGGTTCTGAGGTGGAAACATCCTGATACTTACAAAAAGAAAGAAAGAGAGAAAGAAGGAAAGAAAGACAGAGAGAGAGGGAGGGAAGGGGGGAGGAAGGGAGGGAGGAAGGAAAGAAGGAAGGAAGGAAGGAAGGAAGGAAGGAAGGAAGGAAGGAAGGAAGGAAGGAAGGAAGGAAGGAAGGAAAAGAAACTAAACAAAAGAAAAACCCGAAACAGAAATATGCAAGTCTGAGGGAATTAGGAGCTAAAAGAGCTGGAGAGATGGGCAGGTCCAGACCACAGAGGCCCTGAGACACTTGCTAATGTTTAAAATGTAATTGTTCAATGGGATGCATTTAGTGAGGAGATAACAAAGTTAGTTACAAAATAATCATGAGTTTGTAGAGAATACTTTAGAAAACAATGCCAAGGTCAAGGAGCCCATATGACAGAAAAAAAGTACAGAAGAAACGAGCACAGACTCTATACATTTGCCTTTGTCTGACTGAAGGAGAGGAGGAAAGACAGGAGGCAGCTGCACTTGCTCAGCGGCCGTGCTCACTGTTCATTTACTGTTCAGTCCCCAGTCCGCCTCCGGCTGCCTGCTGCGGGGTTAAGGAGCTGTACGCGCTGAGACTTCTTTGCCAGCTTGCACTCTGTTAGTGTTTGAACCCACGGCCCTGGGAGGATGCAGCAGGAGAAGGAGAAAGGGGGTTTCTTCCTGAGCTCTTTTTTTTTTTTTTTTTTTTTGAGATGGAGTTTTGCTGTTGTTACCCAGACTGGAGTGCAATGGCACAATCTCGGCTCACCACAACCTCCGCCTCCTGGGTTCAGGCAATTCTCCTGCCTCAGCCTTCCAAGTAGCTGGGACTACAGGCGCGCACCACCATGCACAGCTAATTTTTCTATTTTTAGTAGAGACGGGGTTTCACCATGTTGACCAGGATGGTCTCGATCTCTTGACCTTGTGATCCACCCGCCTCGGCCTCCCAAAGTGCTGGGATTATAGGCGTGAGCCACCCTGCCCGGCCCTTCCTGAGCTCTTCTTAAGGGAGGCCTGCAGTGTGCACAGGCGATCAGGAACCCACGCCCCTCCCTGTGGGAACCTGAGCTCTCCTTACATACCATTTAGAGACATCATCTAAAACATACCATTTTAGAAAACATTCCATGGTATGTAAAACATTTCTACATAGACAGCAAAAGTTATAATATTCCTTTTAAAACATTATGTGTATATATGTATACATCTATGTATGTGTCATATATGTAATATACGCATGTGTACATATAAGACTATATATAGTGTGCAGATATATTTATATATATTATGCAACACATGTCAAAACATTCAACATGTTCCAAAAAAATTGAACATCCTATTTCTGTATGGCTTGATCTATTTCTTTATAGAGTTAGAATAAAAGTTCACTGCAATAATTAGAGTAGGAGGCCGGGCGCGGTGGCTCAAGCCTATAATCCCAGCACTTTGGGAGGCCAAGGTGGGTGGATCACGAGGTCAAGAGATCGAGACCATCCTGGTCAACATGGTGAAACCCCATCTCACTAAAAATACCAAAAATTAGCTGGGCACGGTGGCGCGCGCCTGTAGTCCCAGCTACTTGGAAGGCTGAGGCAGGAGAATTGCTTGAACGCAGGAGGCGGAGGTTGCGGTGAGCCAAGATCGTGCCATTGCACTCCAGCCTGGATAACAAGACTGAAACTCCATCTCAAAAAAAAAAAAAAAAAAACCGTAGAAGGTGGTACCAAAAAAAAAATAATTAGAGTAGACTATTTATCTTCAAGTCAATGTTCTTATAAAAATATCTTCCAAAAAAGTAAATACAAAAAAACTAAAAATTCTCAATAAAATGTTCTAAAAAAGTGAACCAGTGCAAATGAATAGCTTAGGAAATGTCTAATTAGGTAAGCACCTAAAATATGAACCAGTTAATAGTCCAGGACATGCTTAATTGTTTAATTCAGTTTAAGACGAATTAGGTATGGATAATTTAACACTAGCTGTTACCATATGTAAAATTTTAAACTAGATGTAGAGATATACGACCACTCCCTTTTGTCTGTGATTTTTTCCTTGATTTAATACTGCTTTAAAAGAAATAACTCAATTTTCTAAATACAGCTTTGACATTTTC
This sequence comes from Saguinus oedipus, assembly GCA_031835075.1. Classification (NCBI taxonomy): domain Eukaryota; kingdom Metazoa; phylum Chordata; class Mammalia; order Primates; family Cebidae; genus Saguinus; species Saguinus oedipus. The sequence goes on from CM063182.1 coordinate 40,542,290, forward strand.
TGATTTCAATCAATTGTTTAAGTCTACTTGCTATGCATACTTAATCCAATGGAAATGAAAATCTTTTTCTAGTAAATGCATTGGCACCTGGCAGTCTACCAACTAGAAATGTAGATATTTGTTATCTTCTCTATGAATCTTTAACATTTTTAACTCCATGTTATATAACTTTTCTGTACACAAAAGTCATTTACACATGCAAATCACTGGTCTTTCGTTCTGTTTTCATAAGGGAAGCAAGGAGATGAATTATTATAAGTACATTTAAATGTAACTTAACTAATGTTGATTGGCATCTATGATCTTTTTAATATGATGAATCCCAAAATGTTATAATGAAATAAAATGTCATCAACATTCATGAGTATTGCTTTATTTTGAAGAATTATTATTGAACAAAAATTCATATCTAAAAGAAAAATGAGAGGCCATCTAATTCAATAATAATTAAACATTGGTAGTAGCAAAAACCTTTAAATAAAATTAAATCTTACAAACATAATGGGAGAAACTGGCTACTGCTTTACTTATGTGCCTACACCTACTGCACCACAGCTTTTACCAGAAGATTTTCAGATCCTTTCTGTGTCTCCTGATTAATGAAAGTAGCCACTAAAAAACCGACGTACATGTTTGTTGTGCGGTGATGTGATGTGTGCGTTTGTCTGTGTGTAGGAGTATGAGACATGAACTTTCTTCTGGCTGAGAGAGAATGAATACAATGGTTTTAACACAGTATGAGGCACCCATTGCATCTCAAAGGGCAATGTATTGCATGCTGATAGGGGATCTATTCTTCAATATGAGTTTTATTTGTATCTGTGACAAAACAAAGTATCTTGAGTTGTATTGTTACATAACAGATGACCAAGCGTAAAGTGCATCTGTTGTGTTAACTTTTCCAGCGTACTTTGCACTTTCATTTCCCCCTTTCATTTCATTGCGAAAAAAATACTCTCCCACACCTGTATCTGGCTCATGTCAGTCTATCAACCCCAGTATCAATCCCATTGCCTACATATTTGGAGCTGTCACCTAAACCAAGCCAAAAAAAATGTAGCTTTTTCAATTTTCAGAGTCAAATTTGGAGGAAGGATAAATCAGGGATGATAATCTCATTTGGGCTGCAAGCTCCAAGGCTGTGAGCACAGAACCTGGCACTTGGAGAAGCTGGGATGTTGTGAATGTGCGTTTCAGGTAGCACAAGGTGACCTACAGGACCCGGTGGCCAGAGAAAGCATACCATACCTGATGCCAAGATAACGGCTGCTGCTGGTGACATTACCCCCAACCCCTTAGGAACACTGACCACATTACAGGTAAGATAAACAAGCTTTTTAAGCAGAAGTGTGAATAGTTTAACAAGCATCCAGGTGGCCTAACATGCCGTTAGTGACTTTGTCTTTTAACTAAAAGTAACAGAGATCCACCTTACCTTGATGCCACCCAAGACTACCTGGTATGTAAGTTCCCCCAAATAAACCTTTGACTCCCTACCAACCCCAAGTGGTCTGTCCTTTTCCTTTGATCAAGCTTGCCCTTCATTTGTGAGAGCAATGCTTGGTTCTAACAAGGAGTTTTTCCAGCATGGGGAACATTAACTAAAAAACAGTGCTCTGTTTTTTAGAGCACTGTGTGTTGTGTTTTGTTTTAATACGTGTGTGTGTGTGTGTGTGTGTGTGTGTGTGTGTGTGTGTGTGTGTGTAGGGGTATAAGAAAGCAGAAGAAAAAAAATAAAGACATCAAGAAAGAATGTAGACGTCCCTGAAACAAGCTAATCTTTAGGAACAATTTATCCTTTCTTATTTATGCTGGTACATTCCTATATTTTAACTCAATCTTTTAAAGATCGGGCTTCTATCACTTGCATCTAAAAACACTGACTTATGTACCCAGGAGAGGAGGCAGGATTTCCACAGCTCCTGCAAGGGGAAGATAAAACGATTGTTAGATCCCACTTTCCTCCTTACACATTCTCTACTTGAAAGGTGTGAAATACATGGACGAGGACAAAGACGCTTACGTGCCTGAGGCCCAGAGCAGAATTCCCACTGCAACTTCATTGTGAATAATTTCTTTCAACTGAAGTACTTCCAGCTCTTCCTCTCCTTACCACACCCAGGCATTGGGTAGGTTCTCTGTTTTCAAAATGGTGAATTCGTACTCCCAGATTTGCAGAGGATAGTTTCACACACTGAAGTAGCTGCTTTTTCTCCACCCAGTGAGGCCGGATGGTTCCTTAAGGACCGACAAGAGGTTCGCAGACAATCACATGCCAGTTCATTCCTTGGAAGACCACTTAAGATATCAGGATAGATTTTCGAAAGTACAAATCTCAGCCTCTCCGTTCCAGTACAGTCTCCCTCAATTATTGTTTCAGAATAAAATTAAAAGAAAGAAAGAATAACAACAACAACAACTCAGGATTGTTGTGTGAGTTTGTCGTTGGAGGTCCGAGGTGTTTATGTACCTCATCCCGAAGGGACCATAGTGTCTGTGCCCGTCACATCCATGGCTTTCCAGTGTCCTCTGAAGTTCCCATTAGCCTGGTAATCACTGTGGGTGTAATCCCCATTAGTTTCCTTAGCCAAGTTCACTACTTTATTCGGAAAAGTAAAACCCAGATCTTATCTCAGTTTCTAGTTGATCACAACTAAGAAAAATATTTCAAATGAATATCACACGGCCAATGGGCACGGAGGGTGGTTGCACATGATGAGTGTATTTAACACCCAGCAAACTGTATTTAATACTGCATTTAATGAATTTAACACAAAGCACTTAAAATGGTTATGATGGAAAATTTTATGTTAGTGTATTTTGACACACGATGAACAACTGGAAAAAAAGAAAAAAAGACTGACAGATGAAAGAATATCTTCACAAATATCCATGCATAAGCATCATTTATAATTTGCTCACTTTTCTTCGATGTTTAAAATTCTCCGAGATGAGCTGCTGGTCCTAATGATTTTCACAGAGCAGAATGTGGGAGAAAAGACTCCCCCATCAGCAGTCTATTCCCAGCCTCTTTCCTTTGCCATTTCTACTCCAAGTTCACCTAAAAAAAAATCACTGAAAAATGTAGTACATGCTTTCCACTGATGGAAAGTTAATTCTGAATACACAGAGAATGAAACACAGATGTTTCCCTCAGCAAATAATGCAAAGGAACTGGCTCATGTTTTCAGAATCAGTGTGTAGCATGCTAACCATTTAGCCCCCATGATCTGAAAATAAATGGACAACTTTGGGAAACTGAGGTGGCTGGATCATTTGAGGTCAGGAGTTCAAGACCAGCCTGGCCAACATGGCGAAACCCCATCTCTACTAAAAATAAAAAAAATTAGCTGGGTGTGGTGGTACATGCCTGAAATCTAGCTACTCGGGAGGCTGTGGTGGGAGACTTGCTTGAACCCAGAAGGCAGAGGATGTAGTGAGTCAAGATTGCACTACTGCACTCCAGCCTGGGTGACTGGGCAGCAGAGCCAGACTCTGTCTCAATAGAAAGAGAGAGAGAGAGAGAGAGAGAGAGAGAGAGAGAGAGAGAGAAGAAAAAGAAGGAAAGAAGAAAGAAAGAAAAGAAAGAGAGAAAGAAAGGAGGGAAGGAGGGAGAGAAGGAAGGAAGGAAGGAAGGGAAGGGAAGGGAAGGGAAGGGAAGGAAACAAAAGGAAGGAAGGAAGGAAGGAAGAAAACTGATAAACTGAATGCAAAACAAACTGAGGTCCAGAAAGTTTAAAGGCCAACCCCTGGGTTAACCCAACAGGTAGAGCTGTCCTTAATTTCCACCTACATTCTCAGTGTTTTACATACACAATCCATTATCATCAAATTGAGAAAATTGACTGATTTCTATTTGCCAAATATATTCTACATAAGTTACCCAGGCAGGAAGGAACAAAAGTATATAAAACAAAAACAAACGAAAACCTCTGATGATGTTTCTTCTCTTCCCTGTCAGAAATCTGGTTTTCTTTTCCTTGCGTATTATAGAACCATTCTCGTTTCACAGAAAAACCCTTTAGAAAATAAAGAAAAAGACACTGGGAAGAAACAAGCTTCTGCAGTCTGCAGTCTGCAGTCTGTAATTTATTCCCTACCCCTGGTGATTCAGTTAGGACTTTCTAATGGCACAGTGTGTGGAGGATTTGTAGCTCACAAGTTAAGGTCATTTTTAAAGTTGAAATACAATGTATGTGTGCATACTGACAGGGTTCCGTGGTGGGATGGATGTTTCGGGTGCTGTGGACATGACGTGTGAGCACTGTGTCATTTATCACTTCAAAAAATGCAGCTCAAGAAAGACTTTATCATATCCTTACCCTGTGTGGTTCTGATTAGAATCCTGATCTGCCAAGAAACACCAACTGGGATATCTGCAGTCTTTACTGCAAGTGTTTTGCAAATCTTGATTCTTTTCAACAATATTATGTAGATGATATTATCAATGGAACATTATAGAAACATACCAAATTATTTTATACTATCACACTTGTATTCCAAATTATAAAAGGTCATTTTGTTTGTTTGTGGAACACTTTACTAAATGCTTCCCAAATTTATCTAGTGGAAACACATGTAAGACCAGCAGATAAATGACAATAATTCTGAAAGAAGGGATGTAAAAGTAAATCGATTAATTTGTTTTAGAGGGTAATAATTTATGTAAATGTGAATACTGAATGCAGTCTATCCCTGCAATGAATGAAAAAAGTGGCAAGGATGGGGCATAGACAAATTAGCAGGACATATTTTGAAGTTCTGAAACAAACCCTGGCAAAAGTAAAATTCTAGCGGATGACGAAGGTAACAATAAAGAATCCATAATCTGGAATATTACGTAAATAATGAAGAGCTGTTGACCAGCCCCGGGAAAAATGAAGCTGGGGTAACTTATCCCAGTAGCACTGAATATTTAGGTGTAAAAACAAAACAAGCATAAAAATCTATAAAAATAACAGAAAGACAGACAGAAAATGTGTTTTTTAACAATTCTAATTTGGGTGCCTGTAATCTCAACTACTCAGGAGGCTGAGGCAGGAGAATTGCTTGAACCCGGAAGGCAGAGGTTGCAAAGAGGTGAGATCATGCCATTGTACTCTAGCCTGGGCAACAAGAGCAAAACTCCATCTCAAAAACCAACAAACAGACAAAAAACCATACCTAGTTGGATGACTTCTGAATTCCCGTATCTAGTTCTTATCACTCCTTTGAACCACAGAACCCCCAGCACATGGTCACTCTCACTAGATGTGACAGACCCATCATCCTAGGCCCCTCCTGGCACCGGTTCCCCAGGCGATGGCTCCCTGCTTTTCTCTGGATTTCTCTATCTTCTCTAGACAAAGTTCGCAAAGAGATACAAGCACCCGTTTGCACAGAGAGGCAGCCTTTACCCTGATAAATATATATAACAGTATAATATCTTTTTTATCTTCTGCCTTGATTCACAAGTCCACAATATAGCTTGAGAGACAGAATTCTTTAGTAACTTGCATAGTTACTGCTTTTAAGAATAGATTTCTAAGGCAGGATAAAAGTAATGAGTAGAAACTGAATTTGGGGGAAGAGTTAATTTTGATTTTTTAAACAATATTTTGCACTATAATCTAAGCTCCAAGTGTGCCACTAAAGTTCAGCTTTCGGGGGAGAATACGGTGACTTCTCTGGCAAGTCCATATTGGATATCCCAGAGAAAACATGAGCACGAAAACCACTACTGTGAGCTTCCCAGGCAGAGCAGTGAAGGGCTATGGTGTACATGCTAACATTAATGGAATTGCCTCCCAGGACATCAGGATGCTGAGAGCCCATTCGCAACTCTAGGAGGGTGGCGTTATGGGGCACTGCTCTGCAGAGCTAGCTGTGATTATGACATGTCATTTTTACCTAACAGGAAACAGTCACACATTGCATTTAATTCCAGGTGGACTCAGCCTCGTCACAGGAGCATGAATTTTCCGAGTTAATAGCCCACCAAGATGTGGCCTCAGAGCCCTTGAAGGAAGGATGTGTGGGAGATGACACTGCCAGCTCAGATTCTGGAAGACTCTGTTTGCAATGAAGTTCCAACCTTTCGATGAAAACCTCACCTTCTGTTTCAGAGATTCTCACTTGATTCATAAAGCCAAAAGCGCTTAGCTGTGAAATAACAGTGTGTTTAGCATTATTAGGTAAAAGTTGATGCGATGTATTCTAATGCTTAAGGTAGTGAGGTAGAAACTTTAACCCTGGGTGGAGTTGTTTCTGGACTACTTAAACACAGGAGGGAAACTATTAAACAAAATGCACAAGCCTCTTTTTCTTCATTTTTGGGATTCTGTGGCAGTGCTGTAACAGGGCACCCGAGATGGATGACTTTTTCCTCTGCCTCATCTCTGGCCATGCCTCAATGTCTTCATGTGTGGAGCTTGACTTTCCAAGTGAATTTTAAAATTTGTTTGATCTCCCAAAGTGAAATAGCTACTAATTTAAAATGAATCTTTTTCCTTTTCATTTATTTATTTTTCAGATAGACTTCTCATTTGGCCACCTGACATTGTTAGGGCATAGACTCCCTCTGTGGATGTGCACATTAGGGCTGGTAATGGTTCCACTTTATGAGGTCTTTGATTTAGTGCAATGCCTAAGTCACTGACCATGTGGAAAGCACCTGCAATATAATCAATGCATCCAGTACATAGAATTCCCTATCTAAGTGTCCATCTCTCTCTCCCTCATCTTCAGAAACTATTCATTCAGGGCAGACTCTGAAAATGCAGGAAAAATATCTTCTCATACTTCATTTGCACCCAGAGTATAGAAATATTCTTCAATCTTAGGCAGGGAAAGTTGGCGTGAAGCCTGCTGAAAAGCTTCCAGGAAATGTTGTGACCCTACTGTCAAGAAGTACAGTAACTGAATGTCCTGCACCTTCTCTCCTGCCCCCGTCGCATCCGTGGTGCCCAGAATCACTGCAGTCATACAGGGAACCCCACCCCACACCCAAGGGAGCAGAAGTGCCCACAAAAGAAAACATGCTGAAAAAACGCTGCAGAGTGTTTTGATTTTAATGAAATAGGATAACTAAACACAAAGCTGCCTTCCTTTAATCCAACAGAGCCACTTCCAAGTCACTTTTGCAATACGCTACTTGCACTGAGAGGCATGTATTCAATTTACGTGTTTATCTTTTAAAGCCTCAAGTTCCTGGCATAATTGAATTATCTTTAAACTATGTGAAATAGGGTGGCAATAACTTTTTAAAAATTAAAAACTAACATATCCAAATTAGGCAGTTAGTATTCATATTGCATTTGCCTGTGAAATATTGAAGATCTTCACATTAATCTCCAAAGTAAAATAGATGATTACTCATCTTTGGGAACATCTTTGGCAGAAAAAATTAAATTTTGTGGAAGCAACAGAAGCATGAAGAAGTGAGAATCTACAGAAACATTTCCAGGAAGAGAACTCAGCCAGTACCTCTGACGCCATCACAGAGCCAGGCTTGAGGTAGTCAATACGCTGTATCCCTGGACCACTGTGCATGGACCGCCCCCAGGACCATTTCTGGGCTATAGACAGAAATCCCAGTCCCAACTATAACCCTATATCCCTGTCCCACCTCCTCATCCCTCCTGTGTCCACCATCACCGTCGTTCTTTCTTTGCACTTATGACAAACTATTAGGTTGTGCAAAAGTAATTGTGATTTCCTGCACCAACCTAATATTAGATTAAGAATGTCTTCTCCATCTTTTTCTGCAAGATCTTTGTGAACAAAGGCCTTGCTTGTGTGTTCATTAAATCTCATCCCCAGGAATTGAGCCTGGCATCAGTAGATGTTGCACAAATGTCTTTGTGTGTGTATGTGTGTGTGATGGAGTCTCACTCTGTCACTCGACCTGGAGTGCAGTGGTGCAATCTCAGCTCACTGCAACCTCCACATCCCAAGTTACAGAGATTTTTCTGACTCAACCTCCTGAGTAGCTGAAATTACAGGTGCCCACCACCATGCCCAGATAATTTTTGTGTGTTTTTAGTAAAGACAGGGTTTCACCATGTTGGCCAGGTTGGTTTTGAACTCCTGATCTTAAGTGATTCACTAGCCTCAGCCTCCCAAAGTGCTAGGATTACAGACATGAGCCACCTCGCCTGACCTACAAATGTCTTTTGAACAAATTTATGCATGAATGAATGTCACAAAAATCTAAATACATTAATGCATTTGAAATATTAAAGCACATCAATTTTCTCACTGTATTTCACCATTGCTGTGTCTCCATTTTATTTTTTTTCTGGTTGATGAATGCACAAAAATAGCATGTCCACTCTAAACCACACATATCTTCCCTCCCAATGAAATGAGGAGCAGAAAAAGCCCAGAGTGTAGAAGGGTGCAGTTGAAAGGGAGTGTGGAATTAGGGAAGAGCCGTTCAAGGGCATTCGGAGGTGAGCCATGTGCCCCATTCTGTCAGAAGACTGCAGGATTGTGAACAGCTTCCTCTGGGAGGAAGATCACCAAAGAGGCAACAGGAAAAAGCCAAACAAGGAGGTCCAGGAGAGAAGACGGGGGTCCCTCTGACCCATGCAAGCTGGGGAAGGGGAAGGGAATGGTTCAAAAGCTGTTAGAAAATAAAAAGAAAGGACAATAATTGAATCCTAGGCCAAAAACGGTATTTTATGCCTGTAATCCCAGCAATTCGGGAGGCCCAGGTGGGCAGATCACCTGAGGTCAGAAGTTTGAGACCAGCCTGGTCAACATGGTAAAACCGTGTCTCTACTAAAAATGCAAAAATTAGCCAGATGTGGTGGCATGCACCTGTAATCCCAGCTACTCAGAGGCTGATGCAGGAGAATCACCGGAACCTAGAAGGCGGAGGTTGCAGTGAGCTGAGATTGTGCCACAGCACTCCAGCCTGGATGACAGAGCCAGACTCCATCTCAAGAAAAAACAAAACAAACAAACAAAAAATAAACACCAACAAAACTGAATCCTACAGAGACACCTGGAGGTCTCTCCTGGTATTTTGTATTTTTTCTCACCTAATTTCTAGAAGTACATCCCTGTGTTCCTCGTCTCTGCTAATGTATAAAATATGTCATCTTGTTAAGTAGACGTGAATGAGGGAGGAAAAGTCATAGAGCAAAAGGAGGATGGAAGCTCACTTAGGCTCCAGGTTCTGAGGTGCTGAAAACAAACATTAACTAAATAGACGACGTGTCTTCACCCAGGAGAAAGCTTTTCACGGCCTAAGAGTTCCCCGTGTCACCACCGTCACTTGTGCTGAGAAGGTCGCCTGTCACTAGAGCTGTCCCCGGAGCTGTCTCTGTTCCTTCTTCCTGTCCTCTTCTGCTCGCTCAGAGCACCACGGAGGAGATGCGGGAGGTGTGCACGCATTTCAGAGACAATCCCTTTTCTTACCCCAATCAGTCTATGCATTCCTAAGAATCAATGGACACTGCCTTCCTCTCTCTCTGGGGTGAGGCCATCAGCACAGGGCGGTGAGGCAGCGAGGCAGCCCCTGGCTGGAAGCCCTGCGTGGGTCAGAGAGCCTGGACTCTCGTCCCATGGTCCACTTCCTGTCAAGAGCCAGTAAACACCCTGTGGTGCCAGGGATCAGCACAATTAACCTCTCCTCCCAATATCTTAACAATAACTCTTTACATGTCTTAAAGGCTTATATTGATGTGTACTTTTCTTATCTCATGATTCACCGATTTTCAGCATAAAATGCACTGATTTGGGAGTAAATTTAGAGCTGTGCAACCACCACAATCCAGTGTCGAGACATTTCCAGGTGTCAGGGTCCCATGCACTGCCTGTTTGCAGAACTTGTTCCAGTCCAAGCCTAAGAAACCAGTAATCCACTTTCTGTATCGATCTGGAAACATAAATTCCTCTCATGTTTTTCTTTGCAAAACATCTTTGCTGTTTTTCAAGGTCCCAGGAACTACCTGTTTGCAAAACTTGTTCCAGTCAGAGCCTAAGAAACCGTAATCCACTTGCTGTATTGATCCGGAAACGTAAATTCTTCCGGTTTTTTTCTTTGTAAAACCTCTTTGCTATTTTCCATATTCGTTTATTAATTCTAATGCTCTATCATTTCCTCAGAGATTCCTTTTTGACGTATTCCCTTTAGACCCACAATACTTGGTTACTGGGGAAACGAGGTACAGTTAAGCAGTATGTCCTTCAAAATGCTGAGCACGACATAGAGTGAAGGGTGGAATGACACCTTACGTTAACTCAGAAAACCATGTTCAAGATGACGGTTTTGATATATGAATGATGGAGGAGTGGAAGACTGTGGCGGCAAGCAAATAGGCTGGTGGTGGTTTTGTTAGTTTTTGTTTGCTTAGTTTTGGAATGAAGTTTCCACTCTGTGCTACGGTTTTGTACAGGATTGAAAATAATTTCATAAAAATGCTGTCTGACATGCACACATACGTTTATTACAGCACTATTTACAATATCAAAGACTTAGAACCAACCCAAATGCCCATCAATTGTAGACTGGATAAAGAAAATGTGGCAAATATACACCATGGAATACTATGCAGTCATAAAAAAGGATGAGTTCATGTCCTTTGCAGGGACATGGATTAAGCTGGAAACCATCATTCTCAGCAAACTAACACAAGAACAGAAAACCAAACACCACATGTTCTCACTCATAAGTGAGTGTTGAACAATGAGAATACATGGACATAGGGAGAGGAACATCACACATTGGGCCCTGTTGAAGGGTTATGGGGGAGCTAAGGGAGGGATAGCAGGAAGTGGGGGATTAGGGGAGGGATAACATTAGGAGAAATACCTAATGTAGATGATGGGTGATGGATGCAGCAAACCACCAAGGCACATGTATACCTACGTAACAAACCTGCATGCTCTGCACATGTACCCCAGAACTTAAAGTATAATAAAATAAATACTCTAAGTATAATAAAATAAATAAATAAATGGTGTCTGAATAAGCTTAACAGAAGACTGCAAACTAGTTAGCTAACATAAAATTATGAATACTCATACGACTTAAGGCATGAGCTTATGTCTGCATGTCACTGCAAAACACGCTGAGGTGTGTGCAGGTCATGTGGAGAACATGTGGCTGATAGGCTGATCTCAGGCACTCCTATGTACTTTTCTTCCCACCAGCCAAGTCATTAGCTTTGTGTTTCTTCTAAAACCAGCGTACAAAGCAGTAGCAAAGTATATCGTCCTTGCAGCGACAATGTCTGGATTCTAGTTCCAATTTTCCTCAAGGTTTTAAACATAGAAGATGCTCTGTATATACGGATGAAGCTCATGAAACCTCACTTGCTCCACCCCTTCCTAAGTAAAATACTGTGGGCATGCACTGGCAGATGAAAGCATGCATATTTCAAGGTGAAATAGCTTTTAAAAAATATACATATTATCAATTTTACATAATTCACAGCTTTCATCAACTTTCCAGTAAACCAACAACTCCTATTTCTGATTGTGTTGAAGCTTTTATTGCACATTAAAAGAATCTTTGAAATGCTTACAGAAAGAGGATAAATGACTTGCTCTCAACCTTAGCGGCCTATATCCCCATTAAACACACACATCGGACCGCACTGTTCCTCATGGGACACTCACCGACTACCTACGAGACGCCCAACAGTTTGGTAGATGCTGACAGGACGTCAGGAACCATAAAAAACAGACCCTGCCTTTAAGAAGATCCCTGCCTTGTAGAGGAGGCCAGAAGTGTAGCTAAATAAATGAACAGAGAAGTTTCTAGCATCATTAGAGAATTAAGGTGGGGTGCAGCCAGAGGAGTTCAAGGTAGAATTTCTGCAGCCATTCTGTTCTAGAACTGACTTCCAGCAAAGGAGAAGAAAGGGGCTTTCAGAAATTCACTGATGGATTCGCCAATAGTAGTCATTTCTCTGCATAATATCCCCCTCTTCAGAGAACGATGAAGGGCTAACTACTTACTATGTTGCAGCCACCACAGTTTTTGACAGGACCCTGGAAAAGGGGACCTCCCCACCAAATGGGAGATATAAAACATGTTCAAACCTGGTATATTTCATTAGTGAAATGTAGCCTGTGTGCTTACAGTTGAGTCCTGGTGTTTTTTCTCTTATTTACACTGATTGTTTCCCTTCACTTGTATTGGGTGCTTTGGCCATTACCATGATCCCAACACACTTCAGGAGGCAGCAGAGTAGAATAAACCTGAAGACACAGGCTCCCGCGTGCACCAATGTCAGCGTCTCTGCACCAAGGAAGAACATTCTCAGGTTCATTTAACCTTAATCATCTCTCTGGAGACCTTCTCTCAGAAGACAGTCCCATTCTAAGGTACTTGAAGTTAGGGCTTCAGTGTATGAACTGGGGAAGGGGCATGATTCCCTCCACTGCAATGGTGCAGTTTAATTTTAATCTTGACCCATTACTGCATGGTTCCGTTTCACGTCGGTGTTTTGTACAAATGTTTATTTTCAACAGATTGCCGCTCCTGGGAGTGCCCAGCTCTGCAATGCGCTTCTGAGAGTCATCCAAGAAGCTCGGGCCTTTCCATTTTCTTTTCCCAGGAATTTTATAAGCCTCATGTTTATAGCATGAAATTCTATCCCCTCCTTAGTGTCTGCACCTGGGCCCTCACTGATATTCCTAATGATGACTTTCCAAGACTAGATGTTCGTTGCATCGTCTGGAGGCTGGCGGGTCCTACGCTTTCCATTACGTTCTGTCTCCTTCACTCTCATCTCGGTGGCTGCACATTTTTTGTGCATATTTCTATCTCCCTCTCATCAGGTTTTAAATTGTTTTGAGGAGAGGAACTTTTCCATTTATTTCTGTGCTTTTAATTTATCTAATTCAATGGTTTGCTTATAACAAAGTTCTATAGAGTTTGAATAAATAATATAGAAGCATATTCTTTATCACCATCCCTTACAAATCAGTATTCAGCAACTAATTCATGAGACTATCACAGATTTCTGGCAAACATGACTTAAAAACTAAAATAACCTCTTTATCATATCAGACACAACAGACACTACAATCAGCTTTCATTATTTTTCAGCACAAAGAATCTCTAATTTAGAGATTCTAAATCTCTAAATTACGGGTGGTTTTCCAAAAGCTTTTGTGTTATTTGAAAAGTGAGACATAAAAGAGAAAGACATTTCTCGTAGAAACAATCACAGAAAAGCGTGATGAGGTTTCTAGGGTTAGGGTTAACCCGATTTCACTGAACTCGGTCTGCACTCGTACTTCCCAGAATGCAGGAGCCTGGCGTAAGAACCCATGAGAAGCTAAGAAGCAGTTTGCTCGTCACAGGATGGTTCAGGGTCGCCGGACAGGAGACCAGAATTCAGGGTCTACCCTGGGCTGTGCTCAGTGGCAAATCTTTTTAGTTCTCTGTTTACTTCACTCATAACAGAATGTGATCTTTATAATCTTTGTTTTTTAAAAAATAAGCTCCAATGTTTTGTGATTCTGTGTGTGTGTGTGTGTGTGTGTGTGTGAGTGTGTGTGTGTGTGAGTGTGTGTGTGTGAGTGTGTGTGAGTGTGTGTGTGTGTGTGTGTGTGTGTGTGAACCAAAACACCAAGCAGTGGTCAAACGGCTGATTCTCACCAGCACATGTATGAAGGCTGTTGGCCAAGTCCCCAGCTGTGATAATTCTGGGACTGATTTTCAACTTTGTAAAGTGAGATGGGAGAAGACGTGGCCGAAGGGCATTTAGAGGTCCAAAAGAAAACAAGGACATCAACAATAAAATCCATAATTTCCATTTCTCAGCTCTCCTTGCAAGGGTGTCATTGTGTCTGAGAAAGGCAGAAATGTGGCTGTGAAAGAGTCCAATTTTCCTTTCTTAAATGTAAGACAAAATAAAAGCAAAACAAAGCCAGAAGCTACTGTTTCCTGAAGCAGAAAATTAAAGTAGTTTATAATTCCTGCTAAGAGAATTTATGACTTTTTAAAAACCAAGGAAGGCCTTTCTTTGGTTCTAGTAAGAGAGGAACCAGTCTACTCTTCAGAGGGGTATTGTTTTTTTAAAACTTTAAAAGAATTTGGCTATCTAGTTCTAGAATATGTCTATTAATATCAGTTATTGAACAGGAAGTAAAGGTAATGAAGTTCAGAATTGTAAGTAAACTGAAAACAAGCACTGTCAGAGTGACTTTCTTTTACATGGAACAGTTTTCCACTTTGTGTAGGCCACAGAATTCATTCAAATATCTACTATGCACCAGGTAAGTATATGTCACCAAGCAGAGCCTGACTTCTGAGGAGAAAAAACAATTAGGTTCTTCTTCTTTCCTACCATTCAAAACAGTGGGTTACAGACAGCTAAAGGGGCTGAAAGAGGTAAGTACCTATCTCATAGATTTAAACACAAAATAACCACATAAGCTTGAACAAGAGACTCAGCTCCTCTGGGGTTCAGGATTTGCAGAACAGTGAGATGGTTGCTTACAGGAGATAATCTCTCATAAGTCTAGAATGCTTGAATTAAAACTGGGGAATAAAGTCCCACATCAAGTAGCATAACATGATATTGGCATTGGGCGTTTGTTTGACACCACACTAAAAGTTATTTAATTAACCTTCTACGGACTTAAAAGTGTTTCTTTTCTATTGACTTGATTTTTAAAAATTATTTGTTGTTCTAAGTAATTTTTTTTTGCAAAATCTGTAGCCTATACTTGCTCAAGATCCTGCACCATTGGTTCCAAATGCATTCTTTTTTCTTTTTGTTATGCAGACATATTAGTTTTCCAGGGGGCTTCTGAAATGACGGTCTCAAGAAAGGAGCAAAGATAGTTTTGCATAGCTTTTCCCCGAAGCACATTCATGAGGAATGCTCTAGGGCTCAGCCTAGAACCAGGGAAGACTACAGCTATTGTGCCTGCATTAGAAGTGGTGGCATTTATCTCAGGAAACTGTGTTTAGGTCTTACCTCCTCAGGTCCAGCCACTCTGCCCATCAAGGATGCGGGTTACTCAAGGTCAGTGTGTTCTCACGGTCAGTTTACTTTTCTGTTACCACACCTGAGCTTCAACAAATGCCTTCACACCACTGTTCACATGGGAAATGCATTTGCCTTCAGCGCTAAAGAGAGAGGACACCAATGTATTTAGCATATCACACAATATTTAGAAAATAGATTTGTGTTCCACTTGCTAACTTTGAAGTCAGAAGTATACAAACAAGCTGTGAAACATGGAGCTGCCATCAAAAGTTGTCTTCTCTGAGGGAAAACATAAGTGTTCTTTCACTAAAACAAGTTAAAGAATGATGTCCAAAGCCCATTTGATAGAAACTGGCCTTTCAACTCTGGGGTAACTTTTTCATCTCTACTGGAAATTGGATTTCCTTTTTCTCTCTCGCTCTTTTTTTTCTATTTATATGTCTAAGGCCCTGAGAAAAGTCTTTCATCTGAAAATTCATAGACTAACCTCCTTAAAATGCATGGCAGGAGATCTGAATACCTATCTTGGCAGATTTTCCTAAAATTCCCTCTGTTCAGTTTGTTTTGAATTCTTCTCAAATAAGTTCAAAGACGTTTTACAATATACGATATGCATAGTCCCTCAGACTGAACTGCAGTTCTGAAGTCTCATATTCATTAAATGGGCTCCATGTACGGCAGGTAGAGAGTGGGAAGTTTGACCGGGAGCAGTGTGAACTGATCTGAATCTTGCAACCCAAGCCAGGGAATCTTGTTTGATATAGAATATTTTGGAACTGGCTATTAATATATATTTGTCAAGTGTGAAGTTGCACTTTTTTCTATTTTTGAAATCAAACACTGAAATTTCTGGATTCTGATCATCTCATAGTCCTCTAGAAAACAACTAGAATTTTAAAAACATATAAGAAAATACTCTATTGGAATTAGCTTAATTTGTATCATCTGATTCCATTCCTTTCAATGTAATCCTATTCTAGGCCACTCCTACTCTATTCTATTCTGTTCTACTCTAGTCCTATCCTATCCTATCCCATCCTTTTCCATCCCATCTCATCCCATTCATCCCATCCCATCTCATCCAATCCCATCCCATCCTATCCCATTCCATCCCATCCCATCCCATCCCACACCATCATGTCCTATCCTATCCTATCCTATCCTATCCTATCCTATCCTATTCCTTTCCATCCCATCCCATCCTATCCTATCCCGTCCCTTTCCATCCCATCTCATCCCATGCATCCCATCCCATCCCATCCTGCCCTATTCAAGTTACACCATCAGACCCTCATTGTGCTCAGGGCAAAATTCTGGAAATTGTAGGAAACAAAGTAACTGTAATGCTGTCAGAAGGCAATTTATACACACACACACACACACACACACACACACGTGTGTATGCTTCTGCATGGTTAGGACTTTCTGAACAAACTTTACGGGGACTTGGTTCACTGGCAATGTAAGATATTGAAGAGTTTACCTCCAGGAAGCCATGGGTTTGCATTTTCAGGAAGATGTGATTTACAGCTCTGGGAACATTCCACAGGTCAGTTTAAACTCAGTTGTAAACTCAGAGGTGCTGATTTCATCTCTACCCCGCACCTCCACATTTATTTACATTTTAAAAAGTGAGAATCCAGAATTCTTCATCTTCCCAAGGGATTTCCTTACACTAGATAGCAAAGGTTTTCCCCCTTTCTTTGAAGGGGAGATGGCACAGCGATAGCCCTATTCTTCACGGGTTGTATGGGCCCTGATACAGACAGGGCAGCATCTTCCTCCCATCACTTCACCCCGAGTTAAGGAAAGACAGGGTCCAGGAAACCAGTGCTGTCAGTAGAAAAGTTGTCTGTCCCTGACCCAGAAACCTCAAGTCCACTTACAAAATAATACAACATATTGATTGATTGGTCGATCTGTCAGTAGGTCAATGGTAGGTGAATAGAGATTAAAAATTGTCCCTACTATTGACCTCAGGGAGTTGGCTCCACAATTGGAGAAATAAATAGAGCAGAAGGCAAATTTTAAGTATCCTAAGAAAAGCAATAACTAATTGCTGTGGAGAACATTCAAGGAAAGAAAATTCCAAACATCAGAGGCTAATCTGAGAAGATTCCTCGAAGTCATTTGTTTTATCAAATGACCTAAAGTAATAAGAAGACTTCAACAAAGTAAAAACAGAAGTAGCAGAGAAAAATGAATTCTCTCAATGAAGGAATAAGGTGAACAAGTTAAGGAAAGTATGCTAAAGATAGCTTAATTATATTGCAGCTTGGTGTCTAGGGAAAGGGAATTGGAAAGATGGAGACTGTGTTTTGGAGAATAAACATAAAAATTTGAGAAGTATCAGTAGTTTTAAATAAATTGGGAGCCATTTCAGATTGTTGAAAGAATGACATAACCAGAGATATATTTTTGTGTTTTGTATTCTTAAAGAATTATCTGGTGCTATCTGAGTGAACCTAGTATTCTATATGGTTGTTTATATTACTTAACTGTAACCTATAATATCTATTTCAAGTTACCAAATATTATTATTTGATATTTTGTGACTGTTCAGTCATCTAATATTAGTAGAAGAAAGCTAGTAAGTTGCTGAAAAATTTTGTGAAGGAATATTGACTCATGTCTCAAAATGGGAATCCATTTGAATTGCAAAATTGTCAATTTCAGAAATACATAATTAATAACCCATTTCTTCTCCTTTTTTGTGTGTGTGTTTGAGATGTTTAAACCATAGGTTTCCTAAAATTCCAGAGCCTGCTTTTCTTCACAAATACAGTATTGTCATTTGCCATCATGCTTGGTACACTGGCACAGATCATTAATTCATAAACTTGATTTTCATTTGGCAGTTTGGATGAAAGGAAAGAAGAAATGCAGTTCGTTCAGGAGATGGCAGGAATCTCCCATTTTATCTTGTAAATGTTTTATTTTTGTTCCTTTTTCTTGACACACTATTTGAGTCTTGTTGGAAAACCTGAAGATAGGTTTCTCATGGCAATTCATGAATTTATTTTTAAGAGACTGATATGGTTCAGCTGTGTCCCCACCCAAATCTCATCTGGAATTCCCACATGTTGTGGGAGGGACCCAATGGGAGGCAACTGAATCATGGGGACAGATCTTTTCCATGCAGTTCTCATGATAGTAAATAAGTCTCATGAGATTTGATAGTTTCATAAGGAAGAGTTTCCCTGCACAAGCTCAATTCTCTTGTCTGCTGCCATGTGAGATGTGCTTTTCATCTTCCCCTGTGATTGTGAGGCCTCCCAGCCATGTGGAACTGTGAGCCCATTAAAGCTTTTTATTTTGTTGTAAATTGTCCAGTCTTGGGTATGTCTTTATCTGCAGCTTGAAAATGGATTAGTAGAGGAACATATAAAAAAAATAACTCTTCATAACTTTACTTTTTTTTTCTTGTGACTAGCAGATATTAGGGTTTCAGGACATTTGTTCTAAATTAGTATAAAAGAATTTGTAAGTACCATTTTTTGTTTTTTGAAACTTTTGAGTAAGCTATCTTTACATTTCAGCTTCTCCATTAATCAAAATATGATAATTTAAAATTATCTATATTCACTTGTAAATTAAGATGTCTTTTGTTTAGATACCAATGTGCATTGTATAAATCAACATATATGTGTTTCTTATATTTCTAAATTACTTCTATTTAAGGCTTTGTATATGTATGTTTCTGATATATGAATATGTATACATGTGTATATACATAATATATAGTACTTGTATCAACTCTATGCTGTTGGATGAACATAAAGTATAAAATAAATGCTATGACATCAGCATGAATAAGAATTGGTCTTTGCCTTAAAGTAAACTGTCAACTACTGGCATATGTAAAATAATTTTAAAACTTCCTAATGCAGCAAAAAATATTTGGCAAAGGAGTATTTTTTATTAAATGACTAAGGGCCTCATTACTATGCTGGACAGAAACCTTATGAATTGGAAAATGCAAATTTTTTACTTGGAAGTAAAATGAATCTCTTTAATTTCAGTATGTTTACAAATCAATGTTTCTCTCATGACATGTGGCTTTATAGAACCTAGGAAATATTTACAGCCAAATCTGAGGACACAGAAACATTTGGTGAACTTCATCAGAAAAATAAATGGAATTGATATACTCTCCACCAGGTGATCAGGGGCTTTCGACCGAGAGCAATTACTGTTAAGAAGTTGGATATCACTGATCGTCAGAGAAATGCAAATCAAAACGGCAATGAAATATCATCTCATACTAGTTAGAATGGCTACTATTAAAAAGTCAAAAAATAACAGCGATGAGGTTGCAGAGAAAAGAGAACACTGACACGCTGTTGGTGGAAGTATAAATCAGTTCAACCATTGTGGAAAGCAGGGTGGTGATTCCTCAAAGAGCTAAAACAGAACTACCATTTGACCCAGCAATCCCACTACAGGGTATAAACCCCAGAGGAATATAAATAATTTGACCATAAAGCCACATGCACATGAATGTTCATTGCAGCACTGTTCACAATAGCAAAGACCTGGAATCAACCCAAATGCCCACCAATGACAGATTGGATAAAGAAATGTGGTATGTGTACACCATGGAATACTATGCAGCCATAAAAAAGGAGATCATGTCTTTTGCAGGAAAATGGATGGAGCTGGAGGTCATTGTCCTTAGCAAAATCACATAGGAAAAGAAAACCAAATACCACATGTTCTTACTTGTAAGTGGGAGTTAAATGATAAGAACTTATGAACACAAAGAAGGAAATGACAGACGCTGGAGTCTACTTGAGAGTGGAGGGTGGGAGGAGGGAGAGGAGCAGAAAAGATAACTATTTGGTACTAGGTTTAGTATTTCAGTGACAAAATAATCTGTACAACCGACCTCTATGACATGAGTTTACCTATACAACAATCCTGCACATGTTCCCTAAAACCAGAATAAAAGTTAAAAAAAATTAAATACCTGAAACCCAAAGTGAAAAAAATAGTAAGTTGGTAAGGCTTTTTGTTTTTTTTTTTTAATTTTTTTACATTTATATATCATATTTTTGTAAATTCTTAGGGAAATAATCTTTTAGCTGTGGAAGAAGAAAAAATTCAAAAGTTAAAATTAATGTTTTATTTAGGATCTGCTGTAAATAAATAAATTGTGTGTGTGTGCGTGCGCGTGTGTGCATGTGTTTGGTAGAAGGATTGTCTGAAACTGAAGAGAGACGCTGGAGTACAACAGTACAGAGATGAATGACATCTGGATTGAAGGCAGATTATCACTGGACACGGGTTTTCACCTCTTATTGCGCCATGAGTTTACAGAGAACATGAAACACAAACAGAAGCACACAGGACTTCTGTTTTTGCCTACAGTGAATATGCAAGTAGCAGTGAAATGTAATCTGACAGAACTAAATTAATATCAGACTCTAAACTTTAAAGGGAGAAAAATTAGTAGAGATGAGAGAGATTTCAAGAACAATAAAGTGCACTACTAAGGACCTTGCCTGAAATCACAGAACCAAGAGAAGTAGAAACAACATTTTAACTTTGGCACTTGATTTCCCGAGTATGCTCTCTTAGCCATTTATATTATTTCTAAAACCACATATTCTATGTTTGATTGTTATTAGATCCATTAAAGTATCTCTATTCTTGACATTATATGTAACACTAGTAGAGAAAAATTCATATTGCATTAAAATTATCTTTCTGTTTCGTATTTGTCTCTTGAGCTATAATTTGAAAGAAGAGAAAAATGCATATATCTTCAAATAACTTTAACATAGTATCTAGTAATATTATCTATTATCTACCTACCAATTACCTATATTTATCTATTTATATATCTGTCATCTATCTATCTATTTATCTATCATTTCTTTATCTTTGAGTGAAATAGAAAAATTAGTTTCTATGGACCATTTAACTGCATGTATGTTAAAAGACCTTTGAAAAGTAATAAAATTATTTTTGACCTCAATGAAACCTTTTCTGAGTAATGAAATGATTCGAAAATCAGGAATACTTAACAATCATGGCATTTTGTAAGTGATGCTCACTGCTAAGTACTTTATATTCATTGCTGGATCTAATGGGAAGAACTATCCAGTGGATTACATATCAAATTATGCTCATCAACAAAAGACACCTTTTATTGATTGTGTCAATATTGACACATCTATTGACATGCTTTAATTATCAACTAGGTTTTCAATAAATCAACCACCTTCATATCCCTTCCCACAGAGATCCAAAAATGTCATTGGAAAGATGAAATACGATTTTGAGTTTTATTCTCACTCAACTAAGCATTTAAATTCCCCTTTGGTAGGCAAGACTCAAGGAACTGGGTCACAGCCTGTTTGAATACAGATGGAGAATGCCAATTATAATTTTGCTCATCTTCCAAAGGATCACACTGGAGGTTAATAGAATCACACAGAATAATGAAGGAGAATGTCCAGATACATTTTATTAAGGAAACATGACCTCTTAAAATTCAATTATATATGTTCTCAGTAAAGAAGTTTAACTCAATTATAATGATTTGTCAAAACTGTGCATAATTAATCATTGCAGAACTCCAAATTCCTGACGGCATTACTCTGAAATCTGCTCACTTTAAAAATGCTATTGGAAAACAAATCTTTAGTCTCTAATTTATCAACCCTTTAGAATATCTGTCAATTAAAACTTTTGCAAAGTACTTGTTAACTCATTTTAAATTTTAATAATCCATTAATGAAATGTGTAAAGTTATGATGGTTTCTTTCCTGTAACTGTGGGTGCACAGAAGCAAGGTGATTAGACTCCTAGTTAGTGATGTGCAATTATACATTATTCACTCATTTTTTCTAATTTTTCTCTATTTTACATGACAATAGTATTCAACACCCTCCCATTGCCACCTATTTTTTTAAAACATTATGGTTATTCTTATAGTTCACTTACTATAGGTTTTATTTACACATATAATTATCTGTTGCAAAATTATACTATCTCTAAATCATCGTATGCTACAGGGATGACTTTTCTTGCCCTTCTGGCATTTGTGTGGATTCTGGTTCTGGCTGAAAACATCTTTGCCTCCCCTGACCTGGTGGGACCACCTTCATCATTCAGGATTCAGTTATGAGACCACCTGCTTTTCAGGAGAGCATATTCTGAGCCTCTTTTGTGCAAGTCTCTGTGCTTAGTCAGATGATATTATTTTTATATAAAATCCAATTATTCCTGCAATTTGAATTTTCTGTGTCCTTGCCAGTACCTACGGCCAGGTTGAAGGCAATTGTGCAGGTGAGCTCCCTATGCGCAGATTCACAGTTCGATCCCCAGTAGTTTGCAGAATGTCCAGCACACAGGACGGTGTCAATAACATCTGATGAATAGAAAACTATGACATCTATGAACTTTCCTCGCAGAAGTCTGGATGTAGCTGTGATGCTTTTTCTGTGACTGTTTGGATCACGTAAGTCTCCTCTGTGACCTGAATTTCCAGTCCAGTTTAAGATAATTAAACCTTAAGAATAGGGCAAATCTCTATTGTGGCTTGTTTCATTTGGCTCCAGATTAAAATAAAGCAGTAACTCCTTCAAAATTCATCAGTAGCCCATGTACTTAATGTATTCAACTTCAAAACAATTATAAAATTGCTATATTTTTGACAAAGAATTGCTACAAGAAAAAGTTATTTTTCCTTAAGATTTTTTGAAATCACAGTTTGTACCAATTATGCTTTTATTTTATTTCTAAATGCCTTAATGAAAGAAATATGCAAAACATCAACAGCTATGGAACAATAAGCCTTTATAGATATCTTGGGAAATTTATTTTATTATGGCTTTATTGTAAGTATAAATATGTTTTTGAAGCTGCAGCATTTGAAGCTCTCTGGCTGTGAGGGGGCAAAACGCTTTCTCTTAAAGTATTATTTAGAAGGGACAATTTTCTTTAAAGATCTCTTAAAAATTTTTTGCTTTTGTACTGACATTTCACTCCAAGCCTTAATTTTTATTACAAATTCACATTTTAAAATTGATATCAAGTGATTAATGATTCTTCTCTTTCTCTTCTGATGTCATTTTCCCCATGGTATTCATGCATATGTAAAGCTCCTCAGCTCTGCAATCAGCTCTCTCCCCACTAGAGGGAAGCACTTTAAATTGTTTGTATATCGTTTTCTGGTTGTTTCCAACATGTCTCCAGCAGGCCAATCAGGAATGTGAACATTAGCTACTTGGGAGGCTGAGGTGGGAGGATTGCTTGAGTCCAGGAGTCGGAGGTTGCAGTGAACTATGTTTGCACTACTGTGCTCCCACTTGGGAGCCAGAGTGAGAGAGCAAGACCTCATCTCCAGAACAACAACAACAAAACAACAACATTCATGCTGCTATGTCTGATTCACTATTGCATTTTGGACTGCATGCGCCCACTTACTGCCGTAATAAAGCTGCCCATTACAAAACGTGCACATTGTATTTATTATGCTATTAGGGAGAAGGAAGTCCATTGTAAGAATTATTTAGAAGTTGATGATTTGAGGATCCACCTTTATTTGTCATTATCATCTTCTGTGCTGAAATGATCCCCAGAGGAAATCCCAGTCATAATCTAATAGCTTTCCATCTTTGGGGCATTTCTATAAACTCTGCTAATCTCAGGGTCCCATGCAATTATGTTTAGGATACCCACCCCGAACAAGGATTTTATTACAAAAGATGTGAAGTGGAATGTCCCAGCCCTGGTCTGGGCCCATAGACACGTGCTCAGTACATGGCTGTCATGCTCATCATTCATTTTCCTCAAGACAAGCAATCATGCTGCTTTTTCAGGGTCCTTATGCGTATTATCACTAAGTAAATGTCACAGAGAAGTGTAATACTTTCTAGGGGTGTTTGCTTGATACCAAAGAGTTTGAAAAAAGTGAAGTCCAAATTAGTGAATCCCTAATTGCAGAAGGAATAGATAACACTTATTTGGAGACAGGGATCCTGGCATCATGGTCCTTAAACCATTGCAAATGCGATCACCCACAGAATTCTGTATAATATCAGAAAATAAACCCAAACACTGCTTATATTTCTGCCACAGGCTTTCAAAATGTAATTTTTATCCTAAAGGTAAAATCCGCAGAAGCAACAAAGTAGCAACTTGGCCTAAGCTGCTTTTAAACTATATTCCTTCAGGGAAAATGTGAAAGTACAGAATTAAAACGCTTAGCTTGTTTGTAAAGAAATTTAAGACCTCATAAAGGTACCATGTTTTACTTTTAGAGTTGGAAACAGGTGTTTCATTTCGAACTGGGACAACAGTCACCACACTTCAAAGGGGGGTTGAAAATACTTCAAACAGCAGGCCCCTGCCGTAAGCAGTCTCCACCTGCAAGCCATTCCTGCCCTTCCCTTTCCCCCAACAGGATTGAGTCAGGGTGCTGGGGTGACAAAGCAGCAGGAAGATTCCTGGGGATGCTGGAACCAGCTGATGGAGAGACAGAGAGAAGGGCTCACTCCTTCACTCGGAAAGTGCCCCACGGTTTTCTGCATCTAGGATCAAGTCACACCCGGATTATCCTTTTAGTCCCTTAGTCAACTACGTGTCCTCTCCCCGCATCCAAATCTACCATTTCTCTTGCAAATATTTATCAGGTAAATTAGGAAATGTCATCATTCTGTATCCAGAGGCTGTGGAAATTACATGCAAATACCCCAAACTGAAAATCACAGCTTCTCAGTGTAAGTTGGAATCAAATCTAGCTTCCAATAGAATGCAAGAACTGCAAAATATAAAAATCTTAAAACATCCAGTTTGATTCTGCCAAATGTGCCGGTTAGATGGTGGTGGGGTCTATTGCTGTAAAATAAGAGAGAGGTGTGTGGCACATTTTATTTTTGTATCTGTATCTGAAGAAACATTTAAATCAGGAAACCTAAGCACCCATAAAAACAAACAGAAAACCTGTGCTCTCTCTCAGCTCAGAAATGAATCCCTGTATATACATGTTATTTTAAAATATTTAATTGATAAAGATTGTGTATATTCAGGGTGTGCAATATCCTTTAATATCTATTGTGTAGGATTTTCACAGTCCAGTTAATTACCACATCCACAGCCATCCATGCAGTACATTAGAGCTCCAGAATTTGTCCATCTTCTAACTCAAATTTTGTACCCTTCACTGTCTTCTTCCAATTCCTCCCCACTTCCTGCAGCCAGTGGTATCCACCCTTCCGCTGTCTGTTTCTAGTAGTACAAACTTTTAGATTCTACATGTAACTGTGATCATGCAGTATCTGTCTTTCTGTGCCTGGCCTGTTTCACTTGACCTAATGTCCTCCAAGTTAACCTATGTTGTTGCAAATGGCAGGATTTCCTTTCATTTTTAATGGCTGAATAATATTCCATTGTATGTGTATACATATTTTAAATTCTGTGGAAAATGTAAAATACGGAACCAAAGGTGAAGATGGGATTATTTATTTATTTATTTATTTAGAGACAGAGTCTTGATCTGTCACCAGACTGGAGCGCAGTGATACAATCTTGGCTCACTGCAACCTCCGCCTCCCGGCTTCAAGTGATTCTCCTGACTCAGCCTCCCAAGTAGCTGGGACTACAGGCACGCATGCCACCACTCCCAGCTAATTTTTGTATATTTAGTAGTTTCACCATGTTGGCCAGGATGGTCTCTATCTCTTGACCTCCTGATTTGCCCACCTTGGCCTCCTAAGGCGGTGGGATTACAGGCATCAGCCACCTCACCCAGCCTAGTGAGATGAGATCTTAATATGCTAAAATCAACACCTCGATATTATTCAGAAGACTATAACAGAATTCTGGCAACATAACATTCACTATGTGTAGGATATAATTAACTCAGAGATTCACTGCTGCTACCAGACCACACGAAAAGAAATGCTAAGGGGAGTTTTCTAGGCTGGAAAATATTGATCATGAGAAACAAGATATATGAGTATTGAAATGATGAACATTGAAAATGGTAACAATTTGTATAACCTAAAGATGTCTTTATTTCACATGTATTATTCAACAAGTTTTTGTGAAATATAAAATTCTGAGTTGGGCAGTTTTGTACTTTCATTTGTATTTTTTTATTTTCTTTTGGTATTTTGTTTAGAATTTCTACTTGTTCAATGGGGGAGGGTTAGTTTCTTAAAAGATAACTTCTCCATGGCCATGTGCTGTGGCTCATGTCTGTAACTCTAGCATTTTGGGAGGTCAAGGCAGGTGGATCACCTGAGGTCAGGAGTTCCATGCCAGCCTTGCGAAACCTTGTCTCTACTAAAAATACAAAAATTAGCCGGGTGTGGTGGTGCACACCTGTAGTCCTAGCTACCCGGGAGACTGAGGCAGAGGTTACAGTGAGCTGAGATCATGCCACTGCACTCCAGCCTGGGTGACAGAGGAAGACTCTATCTCAAGAAAAACAAACAAACAAAAAAACACTCCTCTAAATCCAAAATATAACTATTCAAGTCATTGAAAAAAGCATAAAATTGTTCATTGAATATTTAAAATATCAATGTGTTAGCTAAAGAGCCAACCTAAGCAAGATGACATACACAGTTACCCTTGTTAAAAGAGCCACTTGATGCAGTTATGGAACAAAACTCAAAATGACAGAACAGTGTACACAACTTAGGATTTGGAATGAAGAATTATACAACAAACCTGTAGAAATAAGCGAAAGTCCCAGAAAGAAAGAGCTGCCACCCTGAAATGGAGCAACCGTGGGGGGTTTGATAAAGGGATAATATGCGTGGAGAACCGGTGAGAGGTGTAAAATATCCCAGAGTCAGCGAAAGAGAGGAATTGTTGCCTTCCTGATGGGGTGAAGACAAGGCAAGGGAGCAGTCACAGGAGCCCAGGAAGGTCTGTAGCTGGAGTGACAGCTCCAGGAGAGGCCTATTGGCGGATGGTGACAGCTGCCGTCAGCCACACAGCTCTGTAACTCAACCTGCTGGAGCCTCCCATCCCGTGAGCATGGCCACACTCTGAGGGGAACACAGCCATGCCCAGCCTGCCCAACACAGCAGCCTCCCAAGCCCAGGGCAGGGGAAAGAAGAGTGCACAGCTGATCCAGACAGCTCGACAAAGAACACCCAGCACAAACCATGAGCACGCCCTAGTTGCCATTGCATTTTTCTAGAACTAAAGCAAAATATGAAAGCCCAGAAGATCTTAGTTTCTCAATTTCCATTCAGAAAGAACAGTGAAATTTACATTATTTTCTTCATTGTGTCTGTTCAGCAAGTAGATAGCTCTTTTTCCTTAGTTTCCCTGTTTGGGGAGGTGCCAAAGGTATCCCTTTATATGTAGCTATATATGCAAGAGTCCACTGAATAATATATACATTTTAAATCTCTGCAGACCTAGATAATCAGGTAATACTTACTGACTAAATTGATGAATAAGTAGCAATAAATGCAACAGAAATATTTATAACTATTATAACACAATAGGATTATCTAGCAAATTACATAGGTAATCATACAAAAAATACAATATTTCTGGTCAGGTGTCATGGCTCATGCCTGTAATCTCAGCACTTTGGGAGGCTGAGAGGGGCGGGTCACCTGGGGTCAGGAGTTTGAGACCAGCTTGGCCAACATGCTGAAGTCCTGTCTCTACTAAAAATACAAAAGTAGCTGGGTGTGGTGGCATGCCTGTAATCCCAGCTACTTGGGAGGCTGAGGCAGGAGAATCACTTGAACCTGGGAGGTGGAGGTTTCAGTGAGTTGAGATCATGCCATTGCACTCCAGCCTGGGCAAAAAAAGCAAAACTTCACATCTCTCACGCTCTCTCTCTCTCTCTCTCTCTCTCTCTCTCTCTCTCTCTGTGTGTGTGTGTGTGTGTGTGTGTGTATAATATGTAATATATATCATATATAACATATATAATATATATAATATTTATATATACATGTGATAGAGCATACAATCTAGTTAGACATAGACAGCTGCACCTTTAATATATTCACTGATGCTTCAAAGGCTACGGAAGGAGGCATTGTTACACCCTCTTTCCCTATTTCAGTCTCTTCTCAAATAAGGACAGGCTTCTTCCAGCTTCTGCTCTGTCCATGCACGGCTAACCCCAGTGGCCAGGGACTCAGAACTCACCAAGCTGTGTGGTCAGTAGAGTTAGGGGTTAGGATGCAGTGTATACAGCTGTCCTGTTTCACTCATTGACTGGAGACCCACAGTCTCTTTTCCAACCTTCTCACCCTGTTCCTGCCTTAGAAACAGATGGGCAGGAAGGGAGGACACTGAGCCCTGCTTCCTGCCTTCCTTCCTGCCTTAGTGACAGGTGGCCAGTCAGGGAGGACACTGAGTCCTGCTCCCTGCCTTCATTCTCTCCCTGTTCCTGCCTTAAGGACAGGTGGCAAGGCCGGGAGGACACTTAGCCCTGATCCTGCCTTGTCCTGCTCTTGCAGGTGCCCTGTACCAACTCTTGGTGAGGACGTGCTGGAGTGCTCAGGGGAGCCTGCTCCCCCCAGCCTGGGATGCCACCCCAGATCTGAGGGCCACCTAGGCAGAGACTGAAGGGAAAGGAAGGAGAGGCCCGCTGCACCCTGGGTTTGGCTGCATTTTTCCAAGCCAACTTTTTACAGTGGCTGAAAAGGCAAACCTAGTTTCACTGGCTATGGATAAAACGGATACTTTGCAAATCTAGCTATATCACTCAGTGGACACAGAACACCGGAATGGAGGGACAGGGACGGGGAATGGGGAGCCTCAAATTTCTAAAAACAAAACTCAAGTTTTTACAAATGACTTAATTTTTACCAAGTCATGATTACAGCAAGAAAATCCTAAACTTCCTTTTCAACTCCAAAAATCCATAAATCTACAAAGTGTTAAAGTGGGAAAATACTTCCTCAAATAGAAATGAGACAGAAAGATTCTTGACCAGTGCGGTGACTCATGCCTGTAAACCCAGCACTGTGGGAAGTCAAGGCAGGTGGATCACCTGAAGTCAGGAGTGTGGGACCAGCCTGTCAAACACGGTGAAACCCCCTCTCTACTAAAAATACAAAAATTAGCTGGGCATGGTGATGCGTGCCTGTAATCCCAGCTACTCAGGGGGTTGAGCAGGAGAATCTCTCGAACCCAAGAGGCAGAGGTTGCAGTGAGCCGAGATCACACCACTGCACTCCAACCTGGGCAACAGAGTGAGACTCTGTCTAAAAAAAAAAAAAAAAAAAAAAAAAAAAAAAAAAAAAATCTTAATTATCATTAACAATGATTACATATTAGTATATGTTTATTAAGATATATTTAAATATCAATAGCTTAATAGGTGACATTATAATATTTTCAGCAGCATTTGGAAGATCATACTTTTGTAAGGTTTTATACAGTCTTCATTTTTAATCCAACATCACTGGTTGACGTTCCCCCAGATATTTTCATACAATCCCCATTAACACTGTCATGAATTAATAATTAAAATATATAATCATGTTTTAATTCCTTGCTTGTTTTCCTAAATTCCTTGCTATTTATTAATGGACAACAGAGCATTATATTTGCATTTTAATTAACTTTTTTGCAGTTAATACTCATTCGTTATTGCCTTTGTATCTGTTCACAAACAATAGCTAATCCCTAACCTATCAAGCTATACCTACCGTTTCTCATTCAGTGGAGGAGACGTGTACAGAGGCTTTCCTTCTTTCTTTGCCAAATGCTGCTTTAAATCAGGGCTCATACTTCAGGAACGCTCACGCTCTTAAACTGCAAAGCCCAGTTTTTCCACTTAAAGTGCAGGAAATCCTGTGGGGATTGGGGGCGACATGGAAATTAGTGGGGCGCTACCTGTAGGAAACACGCTCACCGGTCCCAAACCAAAGAATGGACTTACAGGCACAAAGAAAAGTGAAAGTGAGACTTTTAATGACGGTCTTGCAGAACCAGGTGTCTGATGGGCAGGCACGCTCAGTACAGTCACAAAAAGCAATTAACTCATCCGCTGGTGCGCAGGCCCCTCCCCGGGTCCTCATAGGCCGAGGACTGTGGGGCCACGGGCTTCCCAGATGTAGTCTATTGGTCGCTGGCTGACGCCTTTAGGGGTTTCCTTTAGGGTTGTCTTGATGCATTTTGTTGCACCCCTTAATGCTTTGTAAACCTAGTCAGCTCGGGGGCTTTCCGAGTATTTGACCTATGACCTAGGTCGTGGGACCAACTTATAAAAATAGGTAAAGGGAGCTATTGCAGGCTAGTAAACTTTCATTCTAGGCTAAACTCTTTGGGTTGGATGAGGGCAGCTAAGGGGGGCCTCCCCACAAGCTGGTGCTGGCTGCTAAAGCAGGGGCCTAGTACGTTCTGTTCATGTGTAGTTCGAAAGTTCAAGCCTATTCTAAGTGCTGTTTTCTGGGAAATGAACCATCATATATATTATTTCCTACATAACCAAACCCTTTAAGTGAGCTAATCACTGATCTCGCTTAGCAGATAGGATCTTCTCATTTGATGATATGCAGAATTAACATCACTTCGATGAAAATTATAATCTACAGCTTTCTTTGTCGTGGACTCTGAAGTCTCCAGGGCAGCTAGAGCTGCTTCTTTTTGTTTTTATTTGCCTTTTTCTTAGTGATGGATCAATTCCTAACATTCCTGAAAGATGGTCTTCAGCAATCAGCCTCCTTACCTGCAATAAAGGTGGCAAATCCTGCAGTCAGCAATAACACCCAGCTAGACTGGTCAATACATGGGCTGTAGACAGGTTTTGAGAGGCTCTTATAAACACTGGACTTCAAATAGAAACAGCTTGATATAGAGACATCATCTCATTTAATTTTTAAAATATGAAAACCATCACTTCATGCAAATATCAAATAAATCCATGCCAAAGATTTTATTTAGCTCAATTAATGAGCAAACCAGTAAGGTGTTAAAACTAGTTCAAACATCATTCAGGAGGTGGGGAATGTAGAAACCATTTAATAAAAGATCGTGGGGATGCGACTTCTGGGTTACACCTGGTTCATGAGACACAGGACAATCAAAACAGCATCCTCTGGGTTATCTTCTCTATTGGGTAAAAATTATTTGCCTCTCTACCAGAAAAAATACACTTAATAATCTCTTTCCCTACAATGTTAGCAAACAGCCCATTCAATTAAAAAAAAAATCAATTGAAGTTTCAAGCCTAAGACCACCTTTTTACAAGTTTCAGACTATTTTTCTGACAAAGTACTTTTAAAAGGAAAAAGAAAAAAACAAAAAAGCACATCACAGCAAGGAAATGGTGGCTTCTGTGGTAAACTGGTGGGTGCTGGACCCTTCCAAATAGGAAACCTGAGTCTCCCTCAGGCTTCCAGGCTCCCAGTTGTGAAAACATAGTCCCAGCACTGTCAGAGTTCTTATTTTCTTTCTAACTTTAGAAAACAGAAGTTTTTTTGAGCTGGACGTGGAGGCTCATACCTATAATTCCAGCACTTTGGGAGGCTGAGGCGGGCAGATCACGAAGTCCCGAGATCAAGACCATCCTGGCTAATACGGTGAACCCCCGTCTCTCCTAAAAATAAAAATAAAAAAATTATCCAGATTTGGTGGCGTACGCCTATAGTCTCATCTACTGAGGAGGCTCAGACAGGAGAATTGCTTGAACCCCAGAGGTGGAGGTTGCAGTGAGCTGAGATCGCGCCTCTGCATTCCAGCCTGGGCTACAGAGCGAGACTCCATCTCGGAAAAAAATTTAAAAAAACAGAAGTTTTTTTGAAAAAGTTTTTATTTGTAAAATACCTTGAAGACCAAAAACAACAACGACAACAAAAAAAAAAAAAACAGTCTCGGGGTTTCTTGGTCCCCGATTTTCATCTTTTAAACAGCTCAGGATAGACTCACCCTGGAGCAAGCTTTGTCCTGTAAGATGATAAACTTTGTTTGCTTTTGACAGTGCTCTTGTTTGCCATAATTTGCCTCCTTGGTGTGTTGTTGTTGTTTTCCACAAAGGCAAGGTAGAAAATCAGACATTCACAATATTTGCTTTCATGCCACAGTCCCCTGGGCTTTCTTGAAGGCTGAGCGCTGTAAATGTACAAAGCTGTGGCTTCTCCGTTCTTCCCGGGTCTGTTTCCTGATTGAGTTTCCTGATGCTGCTCTAAGTGTTGGTCCCTGATGCTGGGAAAAACGTGGATCCCTGTGGCTGCTTGAGAATCCCTGGCTTTCTTCTGTGGAGAAGCTTTGGACATTTGCGAGTTGCAAGAACCCAAACAGAGCTCAGGTCTCACAGCAGAGTGGAGTGTCTGATGAACAGTCCAGCCTAGTATTGAACACCAAGGACTTCTCCAATGAGACACCACCTTGGTGTACCAGTGCCCTGGGCTTGCTAGGTTCGATGGCAGACTATCGAGGACAGAGAATCAGCTGCTAACACTCAAACCACCATGCTCATTCAGTAGGCAGGGAGTTTGTAAGTATGTTCTCAGACCAAACTGAGGGTCAGGCTGCTGCTTCTTGCAGCCCAATGATAAGATACAGATAAACCGGGAAAGAAGAGAGTAACCAGATATAGAGAGACAGCTAAGAGAATAGCTCCAGACCAACTCAAAATTGCCACGTTTTCCAGCACTTATATACCTTCTAAAATGTCTATGTGCAAGTTTGCATGCATCTAAAGACGTAAGTGATTAGCTTCTTCTAATCTATAGCCAAGGTCTGAGTCCTGAAGACCTTCCTCTGGAGCCTCTAGATTTACTTAGTCTAGATGGGCCCAGGTGTTGGGTGATAACCCTTATCTTGTCCCTTGCTAAATCCTGGAGTTTGGGGAGTTTCTTTAGGCCCTAATAAAAATTGTTTGTGGAGGTCTAGGGAGTTTTTTCAGACATCCAATAAAAACTTGTTTAATCTTAAATGGGTCCTGTTAAGAATTCCTTTGAGCCAGGCATGGTGGCTCATGCTTGTAATCCCAGCACTTTGGGAGGCCAAGGTGGGCAGATTACTTGAGGTCAAGAGTTCAAGACCAGCTTGACCAACATGGTGAAAGCCAGTCCCTACTAAAAATACAAAAATCAGCCAGGCATGGTGTTGCATGCCTGCAATCCCAGCTACTTGCGAGGCTGAGACAGGAGAACTGCTTGAACCCGGTAGGCAGAGGTTGCAGTAAGCTGAGATCACACCATTGCACTCCAGCCTGGGCAACAAGAGCGAAACTCCATCTCCAAAAAAAAAAAAAAAAAACCAACAATTCCTTTGTCATCTTGTCTTCCTTCAAGGCCCAGGAAAGTCCTAGTCAAAACTCTTGGTGGGCTTTTGTTACGTTCCAGCTTTTGTATGAGGACAAGTGGCTCTTTCCGCTTTTAATATTTGATTTAACCACTTGTTCAGTGCTGAAACGGTTGTTACAGAGACCTGGCCTCCCACAAGTGAAGAAGGGGTAACATTCTCCAAAAAGACCCACCATGGGCCTTTCTTAGTAAAATGTATCCAGAAAGGCAGACAACTAGCCCCTTCTGAGGACGTCACACAGAACCCCCGTCAGCAAGACCAGGACTGTCTCTGCTAAAGGAAGCTCCTACAAGCTTTTCCTCTCTTGGGAGCAGTAGATCCACTTCTTTCAAAGTGACTCCTTCTCTTACCTGTTTAATTCAGACCATCTAAGCCATATAGCAGGTATGTGATTAGTGCCCTGTGACTACTGTTACCAGTTGGCCGGGCGTCAGTGTCTTCCTTCGGCTGCAACAAGTAAGTTGGAATTCCTCTATCACATCATATTAAAAATAGTGCCTGGCATAGACACCTATGTATGATTCAAAAGCATAAATGAAAAAGTAATCACATGCGTCTCACAGTACAGCAGGCTCTTCTGACAGCGGGAGGTTCCTTCAATCAAACACAAAGGATGTGCTCCCCAGCGGTTGTCATGTCTTCAGTTTCTCCTTCGTATTCATTACTCTAGGTATTTTTAGATCTCTAAATAATTTGAGGAGTATCGTTCAGATTATTCAGTGACAGTAAATATGAAAAACCATAAAAAATGGAGACCAGGAATTACATTTTCATTTATGCACTAATATTTACTAAACTTCAAATTTGTACCCCAACATGGGTCTTACTGATGGACACAGTGGGGTTCACAGAAAACAAAGCCTACGCTTTGTGGAACTCATTTCTAACAGGGAAGACAAACAGAATATACAATATACATTCAGCGATTGAGTATTCTTGCCTTGAAATATATGTCCTCGCTGAAATATTTATTACACATTCCTCAAGCAGTTCTTCAGCTTTGTTTTTCATTCTCTCCATGTCTGGTTCAAACAATCATCTCTCTCCTTCCTTAACATTCTCAAACAGAATTCCAGTTTTTAGTAGACTGAGGACATAACAATTTGTCTTCCAGTTAAGCAAATAACAAATTAACAAGTAAAGAGCTGACGGCTAGACTCTGATCTTTTTTATCTTTCCCAAGTGCCTATCTAAGGGGTCTGGGGACTCATCCCCTACAAATCATAAATTCTCATCAGATGCGTTTTATTTAACCCATGATTTACTTTCCCACATGACTCTGACATAACATTATGACACAAAAAGAAAATAAAAATATTTTACCCCAAAACATATTTCTTTGCTATATTTTGAAATGGCCCTGCAAAGCTGTTCTTTGTGGGGGAAATTTTGCTGCTGTAAAGAATCTCTATTAACATTAACTGGGTCTTTTCCTCCCAGGCCCTTCCAATCCTAAAGAGATTAAGATTTGAATAGAAAATATTTGTCATATGTTGTCTCTAAGGGCAGCCACTGCAAAATTCGAAAGAACTTTGGTCTCCACAATCTTTATCGTAACCAGAACATTCCCTTTCTATGAATCCCAGCTCTTTATGTCAACCAAAAAACGTTTAAATTTACCTATAGCCTGCAAGCCCCTCTACCTTGCTTTGAGTGGTCCTGCCTTTCTGGACCAAACCAATGTATGTCTTAATGCATTTGGTTGATGTGTCATGCCTCTCTAAAATGTGTAAAACCAAGCTGCATCCTGCGTCCTTGGGCACATGTTCTCAGGACCTCCTGAGGGCTGTGTCATGGGCTGTGATCACTCACATTTGGCTCAGAATAAATCTCTTCAAATATTTTACAGAGTTTGACTCTTCATTGACAGAGCAAATAACAAAACTTCACTTTAAGGGCCATAGAGTACCATTCACTGACATGGCACAGTTCTCCAAACCGACTGTCCCTTTAAAGTTGCATTTGTTAGCAGCTTACGGAATTTACAGTCCAACAAACTTGTACAACAGCTTTTTGCTTCTTGCTTCTCTAGGGTATTTCTGACCTCAATGAGATTTGCTTTCAAGTTCTGCCCAAGGTTAGGCAGCATCAAGCTGGTAACTTCGTTACTACAAACCCCTAAAAGAGCTTATTAAATGTCACCAATGCCTTTAACTGTATTGCCCACATTTTCACATGCCCAATCAGACTCTCCTTTTCTACACTTCCATTTTATTTTCACGTTTTATTGGTCAATGAACATAAACTCAATTCCTAAGCAATGCTTAAGAGAAGACAGTATATCTTGCCATTATAAAATCACAGGCTGATTTGATTAAACATGCCTGGCAAAAATAGAAAATTAAATTTAAAAAAGACTAATGTCAATTCGCTTGTTTACAAAATGGGAACCAAAGTTCTATTTTAAGATGTTATAATAAAAAATAAAATTAGATAATGCAGTTCCTCAACAGGTGTGTCACTGCAAACATATGTCTCCACAACTAATCCCTCAGGGAAGATGTTCCCCCATAGTGTGCTATAAAATATCACTTTCTATGTGACATAAAATAATTTTAGGCCAGGCATGATGGCTCAGACCTGTAATCCCAGCACTTTGGGAGGTCTAGGCAGGTGGATTACTTGAGGTCAGGAGTTTGAGACCTGCCTGGCCAACATGGTGAAATCCCAGCTCTACTAAAAATACCAAAATTAGCAAGGGGGCAGTGGCACGTGTCTGTAATTCCAGCTACTTGGGAGGCAGAGGCGGGAGAATCCCATGAACCTGGAAAGTGGAGGTTTCAGTGAGCTGAGATCACGCCACTGCACTATAGCCTGGGCAACTGTGATTTTGTCTCAGAAAAAAAAAAAAAGAAGAAGAAGAAAAGCCAATCTTAATTATACAATAGTGAGTTGATATAGGGGAGGTTGTTAATCTGTGATCTCTGGAATAATGGCTGGTAATCATTTAGTTAGGCCTACAGTTAGCAGAATTCACACCCCTCACGTCTCCTAACCTGGTGGCCTTTCATTAGTTTTATAAAGGCAGTTTAGTCTGAAGAAGGCTGTTACTATTGAAACTATAAACTAAATTTCACCCAAAGTTAGCTTGGCTCAAACCTAGGAACGGCCAAGGGCAGTTTGGAGGCCAACAAAAGATGAGGTTTGGTTAAATTGGATCTCTGGCTGTCAGTTGTAACTTTGGCAGAGGCAGTTTCATTGACACCATATCTGAAGTGAATTATATTCCACCCCTAGCTGTTAGGCTTTCCTGGGACACTTTTTTTTTTTTTTTGAGACGGAGTTTCGCTCTTGTTATCCAGGCTGGAGTGCAATGGCGCGATCTCGGCTCACCGCAACTTCCGCCTCCTGGGTTCAGGCAATTCTCCTGCCTCAGCCTCCTGAGTAGCTGGGATTACAGGCATGCGCCACCATGCCCAGCTAATTTTTTTGTATCGTTAGTAGAGACGGGGTTTCACCATTTTGACCAGGATGGTCTCGATATCTTGACCTCGTGATCCACCCACCTGGACCTCCCAAAGTGCTGGGACACTTTTAAATACAACACAATGGCCAATGTCTTCAATATAACCCTCCAGGACACTAGGTTTCTGTAAATTGGGTGGAGGTGAAAACTTGTTTTCTAGAGTTCTTTGATTTTTGTAGGTTCTATTTCTCCTAAGTCCTTTCATTCAGAAAGTTGGGAAAAGGAGTTGACCACTGTAAGATCAATATCACACTCTCACTGAGTCCATCCTAGCACAAGAGAAGTAAAACATGCCAGAGATAAGCTTTCTCACCAATTCCAGTTAAGTTACTCACTTGATTAATGGATGTTCCTCTGAACCCAATTTCCGTCTTTCTCTGGATTCGAAAAATCGTCTCTGTGCTCTCTGAAAGTATCAATTGATTATCAGCAAAATTGCCGTATCTTCAACACTTTCTCTGAGCATTTCCTTCCCCTTATCCAACTTGACTTTCGCCAGAGGACTCTACCTCCTGGCCACCCTCTAAAGCAGCACCTCTGAGCGCCCCTCCCGTACCCTGAGGGTCTGACAGTGGAGTCCGCAGTCGGCTTGCTGCTGCTGTTTTCAGACCGTTTCTCCTCCAGCCTCTCTAAACCACTCTATGCCTCCTTTGAAATAGGTAATTCATTTCGAGTTAACATAAAATGAAGATTTGATTGTTATGCCATTGTTCACATTCAATAAAATGTTACTATTTGCTTTAGGAACGTCAGTTGTTAAGGCTGTTTGCAGTTACATCAATGTGGAAGACGCATATTAACAATTACATACATTTAATCGTTAAGCCTTTGGGTTTAACCTTTTTCATACTATTTCTCCTACAAAATGGCCTTTTCTTGTTTTGGTTTTATGACCCTTTAAATAGTTGACTTTTGTATTGCCCTGATAAATCCTTAATTTGTGTCCAAATGCTTTAAAAGCTGCAATCACTCATCTACTGAACCAGCCTTTGTGCCAGACCTGTGTTAAGTGCTGAGCAAGCAAAAGTATAAAGACACATAAAATGGGCTGAACACCTTCCCAGCACAGGCTGGCAGCTTTACTTATGTGTCACCCATAAAAGTTACCTCTCCGTGATTTTTCTCTCTGGGAAACTGCCCTGACCCATTCTGTGTGGTTGGGTGGAGCTGGCTCTGTCACCATTACCTGGCTCACACCCTGCCCAGAGCCCACAGGGTTGGAGACAGGTGGAAACCCACCAACAGACTTTTCTCTCCTCTCCTTACAGAGCTGACTGGTTTCTGGCTGTCTTTGGGATCGGAGTTGTGAAATGAAAGATCTTTGCCAAACTACCTTTAGCAGAGTTTAATTGAGCAAAGAACAATTTGTGAATTGGGCATCCTTCCAAGCCAGAGGAGGTTCAGAGAGACTTCATTCAGCACAGCCACATGGTGGAAGAAGATTTTTGAGCAAAGGAAAGTGGCGTATAGCAAGTGAAAGTTGAGGCACAGGCACAGCTGATCAGTTACTGTTCCGCATTTGCCTTCTTTGAACACGGTTTAAAAAGTTGGCCCCCTTTTACTGGCCAAACTTGGTGATTGTCACAAGAGTTGAAACCACCTTTGCAAAATTATGACTGAGACAGTGAAGGAGTTCTAATTTCTTCATCTCCATCTTGCTTCTAACCTCCAAGCTGTCCTTGTTCATTCCTGGGCATAGGGTGAACTAACTTTGGGAGGAATTTAGTTTATAGTTTCAAACAGAGATGGTAGCAGCACTTTCCCAAAGCAGACCTCCTTCTTGCCTGGAGAAGAGACAGGGTTCTCCTATCTTGGTGAGGCTGGTCTTGAACTCCTGAACTCAGGTGATCTTCCTGTCTCAGCTTCCTAAAGAGATAGGATTCCAGACGTGAGCCACTGCACCCTGCTGGAAATACTCTCTCTTGACCTTCTTAGACATGGGGGTCTATGTGCAGGAGGATGGGTCCCACTGGGCCGCAAGATCATCCCCTGGGAGCTGGTTAGGAATGCAGATGCTCAGGCATCCCCTTTGACCTCACCTGGCCTGAGCTACCCTGTAACAAGCTCTCCAGCTGAGGTGTGGACACAAAGAAGTTAGAGAGGCCTCGATCTCAGGAGATCAAGAAACAAAGGAAACAAACGAAATGAAGAAGACTATTTTGTGGAAGAAACATTATTAAAAAAAAAAAGTCAAACCCTAAGGCTCATCAATTAAATGTACGTGATTGTTAATATATCTTTCTCATGAAAGTAACTGCCCACACACACACACACACACACACACACACACACACACCCTAGAAGTATTCGTTACTATCATTTCTGCTCTGAATACACCCATTTCAAAATTGAGCTTTTCCCGGATCTCCGTGTTAGATCAGCTGACAAGCTGGCTTTGTGGATGACTGTGCTTTTGTCGGTGACTCAGAGCTTCCCGATGGCTGCATAAGCTTTCTCCTGGAGTCTCCACACAGCACCATGAATGTGAGGTTATGTCTCCAGTTAACACAAAAGCAAACTGAATGGCAGGAAGTCACAGTCACACATCTGAAGTGTAGTGCAGGAGGCTTCAAAACAAAGGTTAACTGATTCCCAAATGTTTCATTCTTTCCTTTTTTTTTTTTTTTGGAAATGGAGTCTCATTCTGTCACCCAAGCTGGAGTGCAGTGGTGCAATCTTGGCTCACTGCAACTTCCGCCTCCTGGGTTCAAGCGATTCTCCTGTCTCATCCTTCGGAGTTGCTGGGAATACAGGTATGTACCACCACACCTGGCTAATTTTTTGTATTTTTTTGTAGAGACAGGGTTTTGCCATGTTTGCCAGGAAGGTCTCGATTTCCTGACCTCGTGATCTGCCCACCTCAGCCTCCCAAAGCACTGGGATTACAGGTGTGAGCCACCGTGCCCAACCCAAAACATTTCTTTATAACTGTCCTATCTGTGAAAGGAGGGAGGCCCAGTTTCCTAGAGAGGGACCCAGGGGTCCTCATTCAGGCTGTAGCTCTGGAATGTGCTACCCAGATATGCTCAGGATGGAGCCCCACCAGCCAGCTGTGGCCCAGCAATCAGTAGCTGGAGACTCTTGGGGGAGAAGGACAGTGTATTCATCTGAAGCTAATAGATCCAATTGGTTTCTTTTATATCTTATATCTGCAATCCCTTTTATATGTTAAAATCCTTCTAACAAAGCAAATGGTAACAGATGGTCCTTTTTTTTTTAAACACAAATTCCATTGAAAGATAAGGCAAAGAGAAGAAAGCCAATTTGCTGATCTGATTTGCAGATTAAAGTAACTGTCATTTGCTGGATTTAACCTTTTAAGACCATTCATCTCATAAAACCTACATGCCAGCAATAAAGAGCATTTTCAAATGGAAAACTTCCAAGAATTTTCATTGTCATCAATTCACTTTTCAATGAGTTTTTCTAAAAGATCATATCTACTTGAAGGCTTCCCTTCTTTTGCTAAAGGAATGAAAAAGTTAACATCACTAAAGAGAGACTAAGGTTATGAGCAAGGTTAATTCAGTTCATCCTGGCTTTGAATGATTTATTATTGTCCACCATTTCTTTAAAAAAAAAGAAAGAAAGAAAATTTCACTAGGGATTTCAACTGCAGAAAGATGTCTTTACAGTTTCCCTAAACGTTTGATTCTGATTTTTCTTTTTGCGGGGGACGAGGTGGGTGGGCAATTGTTTGTTTTTTCAAATAGACTATTGACCTAAGGGGGACCCCCATCTAACTTGTTTCAGTGGGTACTTTTACCAAACTAACACCCCCCTGCCTCCCATAAACACCCAGTAAAGTTACATGAATCATGGATTTTGAGGTCTTTGTATTTGTTTTTACAGCTGTTAGCCTAAACTATGTGCTAGCCTTCCTTCAACCCTCTCTCCACATCTAAGCCTTCCAGATTGATTTGCTCTTCTACAAAATACAGCTTAGACCATTTCACCTTGCTCAAAACACACCCCAGACAACGAGACCAACCTGGCCAGGCTGCAGCGCTGCCACAGCCTTGGAGTTGACATCATCCTGCCTCCAATGTTTGATTATATAATTGGATTAGCAATA
Source organism: Saguinus oedipus (assembly GCA_031835075.1). NCBI lineage: Eukaryota > Metazoa > Chordata > Mammalia > Primates > Cebidae > Saguinus > Saguinus oedipus. The sequence continues at coordinate 40,583,028 of CM063182.1, forward strand.
GTACAATTTTATAAGATTCTTGTAATTAATAAATGATTTATCACACGAAAAGCAACTGACGCAGTAGCTTGAGCTTAGAAAACTGCAAATACAATTTGGCTTCTGTTGTCATTTCGATGGCTTGGGGCTGAGTGACCCCTACTTGCCTTTGTCCCATTTCCCATCCCATACAGTGGTCATGAATCTTCAGCACACCCATTTATTTTGAATATTCAAACACGCAAAAAGGTATCTGGCAACTCTCCACTTCTTATGCCTTCACAGTCACCTTGAGCTGGGCTTTCTCAGGCATAAGTGTGGGACTCAACACCCTCTTGGCAGGTGGCTTCTTTTTTTCTGGTCATCAGATGTAATGAGGCATCTGTTATCCCAGCCAATTTCTTTTATGTCAAATCTAAAAATAAACTTTTCTTCTTAAAATAATGCATGTGTTTATTTTTTATTTCTATTTCTTTCTGAGTTCGTGGGGCTTGGGCCAGGGTGCACTGGACTGGGCTCGAGTTGGCTCTCTCAATCAGAAAGAGCAGACCGGTTTTCAGGAATTTTGTGAACCAGTTGTTAAGCACAGTCATCATTAAAAATTATATAAATGAAAAATTTCATAAACTACATAAAAACCAAATATAATAAATACTGTGGGAAGTAGAAAAGTTCCTTTTCAAAGTTTCCTTTCTTGTTAAAAAATAAATCATAAGTGTGTTAATAATCTCGTTAAGCCCTATCCTAAGTAGCTGTTGGACATGCTGTGCTTACAGGCACGTAGTACATTTTATGTCCTTGTACTTTAACCAAGATATCTGTGCTGGACGTGCTCACAGGGGTGTCCCAGCTCTCCAACGCTTTTACTTGTTTAGAAAAGTTTTAAGTTGTTAGCCAATCAGGTTTCAGTTTAATATGTGAGGTCTGGCTTCAGCCACAAGAGATCAGACACAGCAGTAAGGATGACCTCAAATGCGTAAGGAAGAAATTTGTGTGTGTCCCTTTGTTCTTTGCAGTCTTATGCCAAGATGGCTAGTGGATGTGTCTTTCCTGAAGTCCAGGAAGTAAAAATTGCATTGCTAAAAGATCCTTTATCTGGGTGCTAATTTGTCTTTGTAGCACTGAGCATCTATTTCCAACAAATAGTCAGAATGCCTGTCTTCCTGATGGTGTTACTATTATCTGTGCGTTGGAGCCCGCTGGTGCCGATGGCGCCTGGCGGACAGAAGGAAACACGGTGAAAGGCTCTGCTTCCTTCTGCTGTCTCTTCCCAGCTCTGCAGTCAGCGAAGTCATGTGCGCCTGGACCCCGGCCACAGTGTGAGGATTAACAGCACAGAAATCAGGAGATACCACGGTCAGGGCTTTGTTGTTGACTAGAATTAGAAGAGCGATGAAGAAATGTTAATTAGATTTAAAACGTGTCATGTTGACAGTTTTTTCATTGTGAAAACTATAAAAAATAACAGAGGGGATGTTGTTCCAGTGTTCACAAGTCATTTATCTTCGTCAGGGTCCTGCAGAGAGACAGAAGCAACAGAGAGCCATGGGCAGGGATTGATTAGAGGGTCGGCTCACTCGATTAAGGAGACTGAGACATCCCAGGGCAGGCCGTCTACAAGGTGAAAACTCAGGGAGCTGCTGGAATGGCTTGGTTCAAGTCCAAAGGTCTCAGCATCGAGGAAACCAAAGTGACAACTCTCAGTTCAGGCCAAAGTCCTGGGAGTCAGGAGGCCCCTGACATAAGTGCTGAATTCCAAAGACCGTAAGTCTTGGAGTTGTGATGCCCAAGGGCCGAGCTGGCTCCAGAACGACAATTCTGCCTCCCTCTCCTCTTTCTGTTTCATCTGGAACCCAGCTGACTGGACGGTACCTTTCCACATCGAGAGTGGGTCTTCCCTTCTCAGCGCACCCACTCACAGGCCAGTCTCCTCTGGAAACATCTGCAGACACAGACAAACGGGCCCAGCCCAAGCGTTCTAACCAAAGGCCAAACCACCTGGGCTCCCACTCAGCAGAAGGAGGATGGGCTCGGTGACCACTGGACAACTAAGTGACCTGAGTGCCCCTTATTGAGTCAAAACTAACTACCACATCCTGTAGAATGAAGATGGGCTCATGTCATTGACAAAGTTGTGCTGTAAGTCATATTGCTTCCGTTCGACCTTCCTTCCTCCCTCCTTCCTTCCTTCCTCCTTCCTCCCTCCCTCCCTTCCTTCCTTCCTTCCTCCTTCCTCCCTCCCTCCCTTCCTTCCTTCCTCCTTCCTCCCTCCCTTCCTTCCTTCCTCCCTCCCTTCCTTCCTTCCTCCTTCCTCCCTCCCTTCCTTCCTTCCTCCTTCCTTCCTTCTTTCCTCCTTCCTTCCTTCCTCCCTTCCTTTTTCCTTCCTTCCTTCCTCCTTTGTTCCTCCTTCCTTCCTTCCTTCTTCCTTCCTTCCTCCCTTCCTTTTTCCTTCCTTCCTTCCTCCCTCCTTCCTTCCTTCCTCCTTCCTCCCTCCCTCCCTTCCTTCCTTCCTCCTTCCTCCCTCCCTTCCTTCCTTCCTTCCTCCTTCCTCCCTCCCTTCCTTCCTTCCTCCTTCTTTCCTTCTTTCCTCTTTCATTCCTTCCTTCCTCCCTTCCTTTTTCCTTCCTTCGTTCCTCCTTCGTTCCTCCTTCCTTCCTTCTTCCTTCCTTCCTCCCTTCCTTTTTCCTTCCTTCGTTCCTCCTTCGTTCCTCCTTCGTTCCTCCTTCCTTCCTTCCTCCCTTCCTTTTTCCTTCCTTCCTTCCTTCCTCCTTCCTTCCTTCCTCCCTTCCTTCCTTCCTCCTTCCTTTTTCCTTCCTTCCTCCCTCCCTTCCTTCCTTCCTTTTCTTCCTTTCTTCTTTCCTTTCTTGAAATGTAGTCTCACTATATCTCCCGGGTTGGGGATCTTGCTCTCTCTATTGCCCCAGCTTGACAATCTCAGTTCACTGCAGCCTCTGTCTCTCAGGTTCAAGTGATTCTTTCATTTCAGCCTCCTGAGTAGCTGGCTAATTTTTTTTGTATTTTTAGTTACAGATGGGGTTTCACCATGTTGGCCAGGCTGGTCTTGAACTTCTGACCTCAGGTGATCCGTTGCCTCGACCTCTCAGAGTGCTGGAATTACAGGCATGAGCCACTGTGCCTGGCACAGTTCTATCGTATTCATTAACATACCTAACAGTATCAGTCAGCATTGTACAGAAATTATAATCCTATATACCCTTGTCAATTGCAACCACAGGTTGACTACAGATGCATAATTTTGGAAAAAAGCAACAAAAATGTGATTTATCTACACATATTCTCTGAGGAGAGCCAGTTGTGAAACATTTGCCAGCACACACAGGGTTGGAATATTGTCTGGCTTTTCACCAACCTTCTTTTTGTCTAAAGAAGTCCTGGATACACTGGTTGAGTATAATTAATGTTTGTTACATACATGATTGAAGTTTATATAAATTGGCTGAATCAAATACATTTCAACCAAATTTATTCATTAAAGTTGCTCAAGAAACATGAAATTCTAATTACTAACTGATCTATCGTTTCCAAATTTTCTTTCTCGAAACCCCAAATGTCTGTATCTCAAATATTTTAAAACTCACCTTCTTTAGGTAAATTTTTTAAAAAGTTATGTTTTATTCCTATATAATGACACAATGTCTTTAAATAATATTTACCATGGCCTAAATACTGAGCCATTATATCTTTTCCCTGAACCTATGTGCCAAGATTTTTGTTGTATATTTACCTATCAGTCAATTAAATGTTTATCATTTATATTGCAAAAGTCATCTTATTTCCCCCAAATTTAAAGTTATATACACATTGATTTCACTTTTACACACTGTGCGGGATTCTTTTCTCTCCATTCTAAGATTTTGCTTCCTCCCTAGGGAAATGTATCAGTGTCAAGAACTGCAAGCTCACAAGACAAGTTATCTTGTCACAGTTTCATGGGTGCTGGGAGAAGACCTGAAGCTCCTGGTCAGAGACAAGGACAGCGCATTATTCCGAGCACTCGAACTTGGCGAAGTATCAACGTTTTGTGTGGTATTCCTGAGCCCTAATTCCTGCAAAGAGATAGAAAATGAACCAGTTCACACCTACACACACACGAGCTTGCATTATAGGAGAGAAACCCTGACCTGAGAAAACCTGAATCTTTTATAGTGGGCAGTGAGCATGCCTGCCTTTCACTCCACAGCAAGATGCTGAATTATACTGGACATTAAGCGTGTCTGAAGGAAGATACTCTCTCTGTCTTCTAAGGATGTTTACTACACAAACATGATCGAAAAGATAATCCAGAATTATGAGCTATCAGTACCTCACAGGTGCAGACAACAAGAAACTCGTGGAGAATTATATCCCAGCAACATGTGGGATAGTAAATAACAGAAATATGCCTTAAACAAGCTGAAACAAAAATAGAGCTTACTGGCTTCAGGATGCAGCCTTTGATCGAGGATACTGCGTGATAATCTTAGTGTCCATCTTCTCCCTCTCTCTGTGTTTCTCTTCTTTCTTTCTTTCTTTCTTTCTTTCTTTCTTTCTTTCTTTCTTTCTTTCTTTCTTTCTTTCTTTCTTTCTTTCTTTCTTTCTTTCTTTCCATTTCTGGATTCTCCTAATTTGTGTGTGGGAGCCTTATTTTCTCTGGAATCAGATCAACTTTCTCTGGAATCAGAGAGGTGGCTCTAGGTCTACGTCATCCTGGGTCATGATCTCAGAAGAAATAGTTTTCTTTTCCTCAATGTCTCTATATTAATTTCAGATATATGGCCCAGCTTGTAGTATATGCCCAGTGTCAGAGCCATGATGTAACCATGAGGTACATCATTTGATTGGCCAGGCCTGTCCCATGCCATTCTCTCTGTCTCTTCAGTAGGTATCTAAGTCAAAAAATGAAAAATGGCTGGGGATGATGGCTCACACCTGAATTCTCGGCACTTTGGGAGGCCAAGGCAGGCAGATCATCTGAGGCCAGGAGTTCAAGACCAGCCTGGACAACATGGTGAAATCCCATCTCTACTAAAAAAAAAAATACAAAAATTATCCAGGGATGGTGGTGTGCACCTGTAATCCCAGCTACCAGGGAGGCTGAGGCAGGAGAATCACTTGAACCTGGGAAGTGGAGGTTGCAGCGAGCCGAAATCATGCCACTGAACTCCAGCCTGGGCGACAGCAAGACTCTTGTCTCAAAAATGAAAGTAATCAGCAACCACAACAAAACAGAAAACAACATATGAGAAAAAATTCTGTGTGCCACAGTCCGTTGCAAATAGGGTTTCTTCTCACTGAAACTCAGCAGTTCGTTAAGCACTGCCATAATAGATACAACATATTTTTGGAATAGACATAAGAAATATGCTGGATGTTGGAAAAAATGATAAATAGATATGCACATGAACTCCTCTTGCTTTAAAAAAATGACAGTCAATTTTTCCTGTTATCCAATATAATGCAATGTTTTAAATAAAGATTATTCCATAAATCCGCTGCATCTCATGTCTTTCCTTGGGGGTTTTAAAGTCTTACCATTCAATGTCTTACATTTCCTTTCTTTAAATGCTTTTTATTTCCAGCTTTTGGGAGTGCTTTGATATTTTTAGTGCCCTTGTTATTTACATTTAGATATTCAGTTAGCTGGAGCTGGCTTTCAGCAGGAGTCTGAAACGAGTTTCTACTAGGCACCTTTGTGAACTTAGATACTAAGTACTGAGATTGTCTTTTAGGAGGGGCTATGATTCATCAATTTTCTTTTCTTCTCTCTCCTGGTATCTGCCCTCTCCTCAAAAACATGCTAACATACATATTTACAAACATATAGGCATACACATACATCTACCCACTTGCATATACTCAACACATACCTTGATACACCTACAGAGAAGCCATTCACTCTTTCAGCTGATGGTTTTTCTTACTAATCTATTGGGGTAAATCATCCTTATCATCTACATCTCTTTTACATTGACTGTATGTTCCAACAATCTCCATTGTGTCTATTCATAACACAGTCTAAGATTTCATTCTGCAATTAATATTCAATCTGTTGCATTGGGCTGACTTGTGTATGAATACGTATGTGTATTATAAATTACATAGAAACCTACTAAGTAGAAAGATCTCATATTGAACATCATTTACATGGAGATCAGTTATCAGAGATTACAGAAACGATCTGCTGGCCAGGTAGTTGTTTAAATCATGCTAATTTCCTCCCTCCTTTGGGTTTAAGCTGGTAAAAAACGCTTGTCCACATAGACTAGAGATATCCTGCTCTCACCATCAGTGTCCACATCCCATCACCACTTTCTTCTTGGTCCACTTAACCCAGCATGTTCCTCCTCAAGTCCTCAACTCTATTTGGCGTTGTTCAAAATTGAAGATTCCATTTGTTTGCTTGATATGGTTCGGCTGTACCCCCACCCAAATCTCATCTTGAATTGCTGTTCCCATAATTCCCATGTGTTGTGGGAGAGTCCCGGTGAGAAAAATTGAAACATGGGGGAGGGTCTTTCTCATGCTGTTTTTGTGATAGTGAATAAGTCTCACCAGATCTGATGGTTTTATAAAGGGCAGTTTCCCTGCACAAGCTCTCTTGCCTGCTACCATGTAAGAGGTGCCTTTGCTGCTCATTCACCTTCCACCATGACTGTGAGGCTTCCCCAGCCATGTGGAAATGATTCCACTAAACCTCTTTCCTTTATAAATTCTCAAGCATGTCTTTATTAGCAGCCTGACAAGAGGCTAATACATTCCTCTAAACCAAATTCCTACTGAACACACTATAGATCAAAGGATCTGTTAATGTTTAAAATATTGTCCCATTAACCTACCTCCTATTTATGATATTTAACTTGCTATTTTCTTACTGTTGTATTAAAATGATTTACAATATGTATCTTTTTTAAACTAATCTCAAAGCCTTTAAAGTAATTGCTTTCTCCGCTGCTAATTCTTGCATGCATATGTGACCATAAATGGTTGGCAACAAGAGGGTACAGCCCCCTGCAGTCAAGAGGCAGAGACACGTGCCTGATGCTTCTCTACAAGCTATTGATTTCCACTAATGCGTTTTTATCCATTTTTTATTGTTCAGCAGAAAACAGTGATAAACACATAGATCGTTTTTTATGCAGGCAGTTGAGTACTGCTCCCCCACACACACACAGAGAGAGAGAGAGAGAGAGCGCGAACTGGAATCTTGAATCAAACAAGTATTGGAAGTCTCTTTTCTAAATGGACCCCATTTAGCAAGATTTTTTTCCAAACACTTGTGCCTTTAGCAAAATTGGTTCCATACTCTATTGTACCACAATGATCTCTTAGAAAAATTATATTTTACAGTATTGATTGTAATTGCAAACTATATACTGGTCTGGGAATAGAAAAAAATAACTGAAGACAAATTTCCAGTAAAATGGAGAGGGCTGGGAGGGAGGCCCTTCCTGCTCAGTAATAATCTTATCTCTGCCAGTTCCTGGACTTGTGTCTTCCGTGGCTCTTACTTTATTGGTAAAGCAGGGGTAGTGGTGGGTAGCACAGCCTCCTGCATCGTGAGGCTTAGACATGACACATATAACACACGTGGCTTGGAATATGTTCATGTGTTACATAGTAAGTGAACAACTGGTGTGCAACTATGTGTTGAATTATCTTCTACTCGCCCCATAGCATGTGATTCATCAGGGCTCCAGGCTGCATCTGCCTGACTCACTGCTGGGTCTACCTCCTGGCCAGGCTCACTCCATGCACATTTGTCAAACAAATGGAATAAAATAATTTTAAACACTGGAATAAAATAATTGATATTTCAAAGTCACGTTTAGAATGTCACAGAAAATGGATTAAAGCTTAACTTTATATACACACATACATACAAAACAGCAGTGTGTATTTGTAAAATTGGTTAGTTCCTAAACCGTTCGGTAAATCACAGGCACTCTTCTTCGAATAAAATTAATTCCTCCTTCCCTTTGCAAGCTTGCCACTAAAGGGATACTAGATGTAACTGAAGTAATTAGTTGGCTTAAAGACATGAAGAAAAGACAACCAGAAAGGCGGATTGTTCACACAGCCTTTGAAACTTTGCTGTTCTGATTTTAAGTTTATACTCAATGTTGGTGGTTTTCCAGTTTGCTTTCCAATTTTCTCTTTTTCTAGTTAAAATCATAGGTACAGACTGAAAGCTTACACCTGTTACATTGAAACCAGATGGACTAGGTTTCTTTGTAATCGTCATAACTTGCATCTTCCTCCCTCATTTTTAATATTAAGAAGGTATCTATACAAATGTCCTTAGCCACATTTCTAGTGGCTTTTGAAAAGGAAGAGTGTTCCGTGGAAGAAGCTGGCCCAGAATTATCAACTGCAAATCAGTTCAAGAAAAGGTAGTTTCCTGTCTTAATAATCTTTTTCTCAGTCGGATTGAGTTTTTCAATGGTTACACATACACGGCTTTCATTGATTTGAAACATTCTCTCCCCTTTGTCTCCTCCTCCTCCTCCCTCTCCTTTCCTGGATTGCCTTCTTGGATCTTGTCACAGCCTTCTTCTGGGGGAATTCACATTCTATTTTTAGCCTCAACGTACCTGTCAGGTGTTAGGCTGTGATTGTCAGCATCATTTAAACAATAGGGAAACTGAATTATCAAAGATCGTATCAGGGGCATCGTCCCACAAGGCAGACATCCTGCCACATGTTCATCTCCCACGCATGTGACATGGCTTTAGAAAGACAGTGCCAAGAAGGGTGCGGTAGCCTGGAGGAGAAAATCGTAGAAATGGACTTCCCATCACTTTCATCTGCTGTGACCTACACCAACTGTGCAAACAACATGAAGAGGAAAGCCACAGTTTTTTGCAGTCACACACCCATGGTGTATGCACATGTTTCTGAAACACACCCAAAAGTCAAAATGCCATTGAGAATTGCACCTCACTAACCAAGGTGTGCTTTGAAATTTTAGAAATTATTTATGCCAGCCAGTGGTTAGTAATCCTAGAATGTACACTGGGTTGATCAAATTCTAACAATCTCCCGACAGCAAATATTAACTCTATTAATTCAGCTCATTTTATGTGATTACTATTAGTTTCTAGTGTAAGGCATTATCTTGAATCAATAGAAACCCAGAACTTCACAGATTTTGCTTGAATGCACGACCCTGCTTTCTGACCATGATTACCTTTGGTGATGGAATTTATGACTCAGAAATGAAGACCCTCTAACGAATTCGACTGAAGTGCTTTGGTCCTGAAATGTCATCAGTGTATGGAAATCATTATCCTGTTTTTATTTCTCCTGCAATTATAATTATTACTCTGGTAAATATTAATTATATAATACATATATCATCTTTTCAAATGTGAAAAATAAATACATAATTGACTTTGCCCCTGCCCACTGTGTTGAGGACTGCACTCTATTCTCAGTGTTACTCTTGATCTCATATAAAGGATAAAATTAGGGAAGATGAATCAGAGCTGCTTTGCAACCCTGTGCTGCTCTGGGCCTCGTTTCCCTTCTGCCTTGTATTTGCTCAGCTCCCAGAAGTTGTATTTTATGTGGCAAGACAGAGCTACCACATGAATGAAAGGGGCACAAAAATACATGAATATGATGCCAAAGGAAATGGCTCACATTGTAACAGGGCATGCACTGGTGCCCCAATCCCAGTAGTTATGACATGGGGCCACTGACCAGGGCATGCACACTTCATCCTATTTGTTTCTTGGGTCAGAAGTAAAAATAAGAGGAAGCATCTGAGTGAGAATCCAATTCATTGTTTCTAAGAAATTTTGAACCTAGAGCAATTTATGTGGCCTTGCCTTGTTAACACAGACCCCCAGCTACCAGCTAAGGATTGCCTAGCATTCAGAGCTATCTCTTACAGAAGCAAGACTTTTGTCAAAGTTTGTGCTGTAAGTCTTGTATTCCAAGTATTTAAATAATTTCTACCAATCAATATGGAAAAAGATTTGAAAAATATAAAAAATGGAGAAAACATCAGACTAGCTAAGTCAAAGAAGAATACCCAAATGTCCAACAAGCACTGAAAGAGGCTCAAGAGCATTACTTATCAAGGACATGCACGTTAATGCCAGAATGCATTGTCTTTACAGATCCATGCGAATGGCTAAACTTGGAACGTGCCATCCAACCAAAGCAAAGTTGTCAATACGAAGAACTGAAAAGCATGGAAGAACTGCAACTCTGAGAGTTTGCTGATAAGGGCAGAACCTGGTGTGCAGTAGTCCTTCAGGCAGCAGGCATGAAGTTGCAAGTGGATTTAGCCAGTGTTCCAGAGACTCTACTCCTGCGTGCATGCAGGAGAAAGACTGCAAATGTCTGCAAAATACACGTAAGAAGGCTCATAGAGGCTTCAGTTCTTAATGCCGCAGCAGAGGAAAAAAATGAACAAAATTTCCCCATCAAAAGGAGAATTAAAAAATTGTGGTTTATTCACACACAATGGAGTACTATAAATAAAGAAAGGTTAAGGGATGGGTGGACACAATTCTAAGACATCATGCTGATCAAAAGAAGCCATTCACGAATGAGCATCAATTGTATAACGCCATTTGTATGAGGTCAGGTGCAGGCAAAATCCATCTGCTGAGAGTTAGTGGTTGAAATAGTAAACTCTTCCAGACACTGGAGCCATTGACTAAAAGAAACCAAATCGAGAGGGGGCGTGAGAGCTCTGGACGTGTTCTATATTTTGTTTCATGTGGTGGTTTCACAGGTGTGTATGTGGCACAAATTTATCCAAGCTGCACGATTTACAGAAGTATACTTCATACATTTTACTGTGTTATTCTCTAGGTAAAACTATTAAAATAAACAAATCTCTATCATTTTGTCTGGTGAGGTGTTGAACAAGATGGTCTCGTTGCCCACACACTTTTGTGCCTATGCAGGTTTTGTTTGTTTTTGTTTTTGGATTCTGTAAACTACTTTTGAGATAACTGCGCTAACAATCTCTTGCCCTTAAACGAGATTTTGACGTCTATGTAGCTTCTAACGAATGTGTGCTAGTGGCAGCTAGTAACTTTTTTCATGCTTTAGCTCTAATTACTTGCCTGCATCAAACTGTAGCCTCCGTTCTAGGTCCAGAGCTCTGTCTGCATTTTATTGTGTTGATTCTGTCATTCCAGGGCCAAATGCCTCCTGTGGGAGCTTGTGTCTGCCATATCCCTGACTCTGATACTGGACCTTTGGAATGCCCATCACTGTGACCCAGCTGATCAGACATCTGGGTACAAAGTCCGCTTGAGCTTCATCTCAGTCTCCTGATGCCATAAGCCGACTCCCATACATAGTTCTGTATAGCTCCCCAAAGTAAAAGTCACAAATCCTGTGATTTTAGTTTGAGTCTTCAGTAATGAGCCTGAAGTGTCGTCACCTCGAATTCAGAAACCAGCACATGGTTATCCACAGAGTGGACAATCGAGCTGACCCATGCTCAGGGAGTAGGGGTGTGATTCCTGGTGTTCAAGGCCAGCTTTGGGACTGATCGTCCTGTTTTTGCTTAGGCTTTTCTGCTCATTTGGGGGTAATGCCTCCAATTTTAGTTCCATTTTTCCAGGGACTGTTGGTACTTGATGCCTGAATTAGTTGAACGTCTGATAGTCACTGTATTACCCAAAATGCATTTATGGGGTAATTAATAGGATAAAACAAGACATTAAAAAAAATTAAACATGGGTATCCCCCATCGATTTTGATAGAGGATGGATCAAATCACTTTCCTCACAACCAAATTTAAATACAGAGGAAGCACGTAAGAAATATTTAGCCTCTACATTATATGTTATTATTTCCCTGACAACATCATAAAAGAGCTTTTATTCACAACTTTAACACTAAAAAATGTACCACGAGCCATTCAGGATCCTAAAATAGTAGTTTATGCTGGGCCAGTTTTCATCTTTAGATTGTTCATGCATTTTAGGTTCCATTATTATTTACCTCATTTATTTTTATGAGGTATTTTAGCTTGTCAGATTAATGTTGATATTTGACCTTTGAAATTTAGTGCACTACTCATAAACTTTATATGCATAAAGCACAGTTTGTCACTGTTCAGCTTTGAAGTTGAGTGGAGGATAAAGAAATACATGAAATGAGGCAGTAAAAACTTGTTTTTGATAGATTCTCCTGCTTTCTGTGATACATAATTTTTAGGATTTTGAAAGAAGTTTCACACCCTGTCCAATAAGAGATCAGAAGGTGCTTGAGGGAATATGGCGTGCATACATGAAGGAGGTGATTAGCAACGTTGCAGGTACTAGAAGAACAAACTGCACAGGTATTTAGGACGGTGAGTTGACTTGCTACACACATAGCACCACTGGGGTGTCAGAAAAGGCTTCTAAGAAATAGTTGTGGGTGTGTGATGGGGTGTGGTTGTATGTGGCTGCACGTGAGTGACTGTGTGTGTGTGTGGAGGTGGGGGTATGTGTGTTGGCTCCGCAGTGAGAGTGGAGGTTCATCCAATCCAGAAATAAGTGGGGTTCTGCTCCAGGTCCATGTCCTGATGGCTCCCTGATCTGTGACTGCCTGATTAAAATAGACAAGCCTGGCCGGGCGCGGTGGCTCAAGCCTGTAATCCCAGCACTTTGGGAGGCCGAGGTGGGTGGATCACGAGGTCAAAAGATCAAGACCATCCTGGTCAACATGGTGAAACCCCGTCTCTACTAAAAATACAAAAAATTAGCTGGGCATGGTAGCGCGTGCCTGTAATCCCAGCTACTCAGGAGACTGAGGCAGGAGAATTGCCTGAACCCAGGAGGCGGAGGTTGCGGTGAGCCGAGATCGCGCCATTGCACTCCAGCCTGGGTAACAAGAGCGAAACTCCGTCTCAAAAAAAAAAAAAAAAAAATAGGCAAGCCTGGCATATGGCAGAAACTGAAGTTGATCCTTTAACTTGTGGTGTAAGCGCAGTTTCCGTGTGATGGGCAAGGATGGCAGTCTTCCCTTCTCCCTAGTTAGAAATAGCCCTTCAGGAATTGCAGAGATGAACGCCACTCCAAAAGTCTTACATGACATGCTTTTTAAAATGTAAAATGTGGAATCTGAATACAAAACAAAGATTGTGAAAACATACAAAAACCTTTTCTAAATAGCTTACAAATTCTATCATTGATAGAAACAACTGAAAAACTTATCATCTGTATAAAATTATATGTAGACTAAAAATAAGAAAAAAATATAACATATATTCTTGTATATCTTTTTAGGCTTAAATTTATTTTAATTGTCTCTTCCATATCAGTCACTATTCCTCATTATCCACATTCAGACTATCCTAAGACTCAATCTCACCCTTCTCTGTCAATACCTTAGGACATGGTTCTCTCTTTGAATATATTCACCTAAACATATTTAATTTTATGCTGAAGGTGAGATGTTTCTATTATTCACTTAATATAAGCAGACAGAACAGCTTTAATTGCAAATGTATACAGTTTTATCAACCAACACTAAAAGTTTGAGAGAATTATATTGTCTATATTTAATAAACCATGTGGATATACCTTTCTGTTTGTAAATCTGTAGATTATTCTTATAAGACTATTATATTCCTCTAAATCATTTTAACATTGTGTGTGCATCTAACCCAGGGCTTGGAAACAATTTTAGCTGTGTGTATCCACTAACTTGCCCACTCAAACCAAACTCTTCCGATAAAGCAGAACTGAAGTATTCTGTCTCACTGACCCGGTATTGAAATGTCCTGAAAACACCAGATTTTCAGCAAAACTGAGTACATATTCCTGGCAAATCCCGCTCTTGTGTGAGTGAGCCCTCTGACCATCTAGTTCAGACTGGAATGCAGAAGAGATGGCATTTCAACCAAGTTTTTCTAGGGAATTTTTGTTAATAAAATAAAATGAATGCTATGCAGCACGCACATGCAGCCCCTCTGTGGGTAATTAAAAATCATCCTAGTAACCCCAAGGTCTAAATGTGAAACCATAGTCCAAATGGTGAGAAACAGGGCAGAATGATTCACACACAGCAAGCATAAAGAACAAGGATACACAAGACTTTTCGATTTCAAATTCGGCTGGGAAGTCATGGGAGCAGCTTTCCTTCCCCACTCACTTCCCGCCTGAGGTGTCACAAGACAGTCCTTGTTGCAGCATTGGCACTGTGTCTGCCTGTGCCAGAGGCAGAAATGTCTACTATACCTCTTATCTCAAAATCACTTTTCCACCTGGTCCTAACAGGTACGCCAAAAAGGGAGATACATCTGGGCAAAGATGCAAGTGGTCTTCCAAGGACATGGAATTCCCTTGCATGAATAGATGTGGCTGTGGATTCTACTAAGAACACTTGAGCTTCTGCTGGGATGAAGCCTCTTCCCCTCTCTGAGCTTTGAGGTCCACCTGTTTCTCCTCCAGCCAACCCTAGTCCAGTGTCCTAGCCTGAGTTCAGAGAGTTCTGTATTTTCTCTACTTCCCTTTGGACTCCTGATTGAAATGTGGAGTTGCTAAGAAGGGATAGAGTGAAAATCCCGGGCAACTCAAAGGTAAGAAAAGGAAAAGCTGCCGAGTGCCTAATAAACACCATCATTCTTCTTGCCTCTCCAGTTAGCCTCACACCCTGCAGCATTGTTTGAAAATGGGTAATTACCTAACCTGGAACTTTGTTTAATCACAAAACCTACTCAGAGTAAAATCCTATTTTTCTTGGAATAAAAACGTAACTTGCAGTGAACTGGAAAATCCCTTGCAAGGCATTTTCTTAAGAAAATGAATAACATTATACATATACTGAAAATTTTAACATGCAATTTCCTATATGGGAATACATATTTTTAAACACTGTCAATAGTCGGTATCTAAATAGTGCAATTTCCCACATAGTTATTGTTCACATTACCTTAAGTTTGGAATTAAAATATGCTATACATCAGTGACTACCAGCCTTTTGTGTGATTCACAGTAGAGTAAATTTTTTTTAAAAGGATACTGATTCAAAAGTGACAATTTTTTTGTGTGCGAGATGGAGTCTCACTCTATTGCCAGGCTGGAGTACAGTGGTGCGATCTCGGCTCACTGCAACCTCTGTCTCCTGGATTCAAGCAATTCTCCTGTCTCAGCCTCCCCAAAATTCTTATTTTACCAAATAAAAAGACACACACATGTCCACTAGGTACAGTCAAATCATTCATTCATTCATTCAACAAATTTTTTTAGAAACTACGATTTTTTTGTTTTCTAGGAATATGGCAATGGAGAGAAAAATAAAATATTTGGATCGTGGAGCCCACGTCCAAGTCAGTATACTCACACACCTGGAGAAGCAAGGACAGAAACCGTTAAACAATGCCTTTAATTGACTTCATTTTGCTTTATATTTTTAAAAATCCTAAAGCACTCCTATTTTTGCCAATTCCCTTTAGACTTCTGACAGTGTTTCAGAGATCAGTTGTCCATGGGCCAACGTTAGTGAACTCTTAGATGCTTGTGAGGACAGACAACCTGTGGACTATTCTAATTCATGTGCTTTGAAATTTATACATGCAGTTGTGCTTGTGGTTACTATATGTTTTTACCATGCCTCTTTCGCAAATTTTATACTTTGTTTACAATTTTCAGGGTTATGATACTTTTGAGATTTACATCAGTTCTTTTTCTCCACATTCAAAGGGTCCAATTCAATATGAATTACATGCTTCAGAGATTTGAAGCCTTATGCAAAAGGACGAATCCACTGAGGATTTGTCAGGTGCGTGGCTTCTAAGTGGAAAATAGCAACTGGTCCACGAAATGCCTTAGACCTTGGCAGAATGGCATTGAAATCTTTTCTGTGTGATAAAACTTTTCAATGTATATATTTTTCAGATAAAATGCACTGCTAAGACATAACTAACATTTGATTTTCATTGCTTTTGTCTTGTAGATTTGAAATCACAGAGCTGAAAACAGATATCTGAAAATTGTAGTTTATCTTCAATTTTATTTACTTCTAATTCACCTCGTTAATCCCCAAAAACCAAATATTCCCTAAGTTCCTAATCATTGGTTTTGTTTGTTTGTTTCTGTTTGTGTGTGTGTTTTTTGTTGTGTGTTTTTTGAGATGGAGTCTGGTTATGTCTCCCAGGCTGGAGTGCAGTGGCACCATTTTGGTTCACCACAACCCCTGCCTCCAAGGTTCAAGCGATTCTCCTGCCTTAGCCTTCCGAGTGGCTGGGATTACAGTTGCATGCCACCACGCCAGCTGATTTTTGTATTTTTAGTAGAGACTGGGTTTCACTATGTTAGCCAGACTGGTCGCAAACTCCTGACCTCAGGTGATTCACCCATTGCAAAGTGGGGGGATTACAGGCATAATCTATTCGTATTTTACTTTACATTTTATCTACAAAATTCTATAAAATATGATATATTATAAAGCACATGAGTCAACTCAAACGCTGCATATATCACATCTAACTGTGAAATATCCTATGCGAAATAGGGCCTTATAATATTATTTCTAACTTACAATGTGGTTTTAGAAATGCTTTTTGGCACAATCAACCTATTGTTTTGAGAATCTTTAACAAGACAAAGATGTACTACATGTGTAGAATAAAATTCTAAAATTAGCATATTTGCAGGTGGCCTATCATGAAATTACTTTTCTTCTCATAATGAAGACATTTTGAAGATAAAGAAATACAAATTTCCCCATCTACATTATAATTGTATTGTTCAATGGAAATGCATTTTGAAAAATCGTTGGTGTGTAATGTAACAGCATAATTAGCACTTTAGTCTGAAGAACCTTCTAATCAGCAAGCCCCACATGACGTAAAGTTTCCTATTCTCTGAAACTTCAGTTAATGGTACTTCTACTATGTGACTATAAGCTTATAGTTTTCAAGTGAAAAATAACGACTTTGTTTAAAGTATAATTTTTGTTTTGATGTGTGCTCTCTGCCCACCTCTCCGCATGTACTCCCCACAAAGTTAAACAGGTGCAAAACCCAAAATGTCAGTCCTGGGGCAGGAGAATCGCTTGGTCCCGGGAGGCAGAGGTTGCAGTAAGCCGAGATTGTGCCACTGTACTCTAGCCTGGGTGACAGAGTGAGAGTCCATCTCAAAAATAAAATAAAATTTTTAAAAGATATTTATTCCCTGGTTACACTGCTTTATCAGTAATTTATTATTGTATTATTTTACTCAATTTGCCAGAGAGCTGTCTACTCTAGAAAACATGATGGCTGAAAATAATCGCACTTTAAGAAACCAAGTTACAGGTCACTTAGGTTAGTTTAGAGGACTTTAGACCCAGAGGGAGCAGCTTTCCTAGCATTATCTCAAATTCCAGAGTACTTTATTATATTTGGTTGTTACAAAAGTAGTTGCAGTTTTGCGATGAAAGTAATGGCGTAAACCACAATCACTTTTACACCAAACGAATAAATGCTGGTGAGACACTCAGAGTTGCCACCACGTTGTTAAAGCTCTGTTGTTGTTTGTTTCATTTATATTATCCCCAAATAAATAAACTCTGTGGAGGTAGTTGAGACCTTATCTCAGAAATCTGGAAACGTCTCAAAGCTCCAGAATCTGACATTCGTGATGACACACACCTGTGTAGTGCCTAGGGAACACAGGTGACAGTCGATCAGGAAGGAGGAGGCAGAGCTGAGACTGGGGATCCTACTTCCGGGGCCCCAGCCTTGCAGTGCAATTTCCTCACCTGCTCTTTTACCTCTTCCTGCTGCTCTGAGAGAGTGGACCAATCTGTATTTTTAGGCATATTGCTTTTTTTCACTTGGAATGTTTATCACCTCCCTTCAGCCAATGTGAACCTTGGGTTCAGTTCAGCGGTTCCCATTCTAGTTCAGACTGAGTTATTCTGTGTACAAAGCACGAATCAGCAGAGAACCTGTCATGGGACTGGTGTGGCAGAAATGAAGGCCAGTGAGAGCTGGTGCCTCTCTCAGCAAGATGGGAACCCCCATTTATTGACTACTCATGGTTGGATGTGCAAATTTTAGGTGCACTATGAATAATTTATTGATAATCCTTAAAAACTACTTTACTTGGAAAATGTTATTACCATTGGCGGTCAAGGAAAGAGAGGCTTAGACTCATGAACTCATTCCCTGGTAGCGAGTTCCTATGGAAAGAGAGTAATTTCTTAATACGAGAAACTAAACTGCTTGAATGAGGCAGAGATATCTGGTCACAGTATCACGAAGATGTCACAGAACCCCATCTTCTCAAAAAAACAAGGCAGTTGAGAAAAATACTGGAAGACCTTCAGGCAAGAGTCTGGGCCCGTCTAGCAAGCCCTCCTCCAGCACCGCCGTTAAGAACGGTCCCATGGTAGCATGAGGAGCACAATCAAAGGGTGACTCAGATAACGCCTCTGTAAAGTAGGAAGCTATGTAGGATATTCTGGAAACTCAATAGCCTACATGGTAGTCCCAGTTGAAGCAATGGAGAACTAGCCAGAAATTTAGCAGGAAACCCTGGGAAGAGGAGGCAGTAGCAAGGCTGGATCCCCTCTCCAGTTCTCTCAGGTCATGAGGAAGCCAGGTAATGTGCAGAGGAGACCAGCGAGAGGAAACAAGGTGAAGTCAGTCTGACAGCTCCCTGGAGTGTGAAGGTGTCTCCTAATCCCCGCACAGACAGGCTGGCAGAGGGTGGAGTCTTGCAAACCCAAAGCGTTTGAGAGAAATTTTACCAAATGTAACTTTCTCTTCTCTAATAACTGTGCAACTCGTTACACTTTGTCTTTTTCTTTAATACCAGAAAACCAGGAGTTCTGTCTGCTGCTCAGTTTTAGAAATATATTTTAGTTTCTACACCAGAACACGTTTTTTCTTCTCTTGATTTCTTATTCTTATTTTACAGCTCATGGCTAGGTGGGTTCTATTGTACTTTTTGAGGAAATGGAGTTTCCACCGAGAGTTTGCATTGAATAAGCCCCGGTTATCCTCCTGGACGATGAGCGATTACATAGAGAGAACCCCAGCTGAGCACCAGTCCCATACAGCACACGTGCGAGTGTGGACACCTTATACCACCCAGCCCACGTTGAGAATTTAGGTTGCTCCCACCCAGTGAGGTGTTTTCCAAGGAGAGTAGCAGAATAGCCACACGAATTCCAAATACAAATTGCTGGCCATAAGAAAAGCAAGCAAATGGTATGGCTAGTACCTTATAACACTTAGATTAAGATGTTTTAGTGTAACTTGTCTCTCAGGAGTAGATAACTAATAAAATGAATTCAACTGTGAGAAAACACAACTGAAACCAATGATCACGGGAGGAATAATTACACATTTATTATGACTGGGTATGGGAATAGTACATCCAAATTAATAGCAAATGAGTATTAGTTCACCTTAGCAATTTTGAGGACAATAAAATATATTCTGCTTAAAAAAGAAAGACTATCTGCCTCTGATAAAATGTCAGTTCCATAAGAAAGGCTGTCCCTTGGTGACAATGGATGTCCCCAAAACATAACAAAATTCTGTTTTGAGAGATAGACCCACAGATATATGGAAAAAAAATTTTATGTGATTTAGGATAAAGGGTACATAGAAATTCAGTAGGAAAAGAATGATATTTTCAATAAATGACGCTGAGTGAATTGGATATTATGTAGAAAAAATGAATATTGACCACATGTAATACATAAACATCAGTTACTAACAGATCATGTACCTACACGTAAAGATTAAATAACAATAGTTCTAGTACAAAATAGAGAAGACTATCTTTGTGGCCTTAAGGTAGAGAAACATTGCAATAATCAGACACAAAAAGCACCAATCGAAAAGGAAAATTTTTACAAATTGAACTTTACATTTTAGAACTGCTTTTCATAAACAATACAATTAATATGAACACAGTTGGGTATTTGATGACATAAAGAAATTATTGTGTTTGTATTGCAAAATGATGTTTTTTTAAACCACTATATTTAGAGATGAATACCAAAATACATATAGATGAAATAAAGGGCAAAACAAACAAACTACAAAATTCCACCAGTAACCCTGAATTTTAGGAGGGATTGCAGCTAATGCTTTCTTCAAGGTTGCAAAAGGCCAACTTCTCCCTGTGTCCTCATCTGGCCTTCCCTTGGTGTGTGTGCTTCTTTTATAAAGTCACCAATTCTACTGGACACCACCCTTATGGCGTCATTTAACCTTAATTACCTGCCTAAAGGCCTTGTCTCCAAATACAGTCACCCTCCCTGGGGCTTCAGGCTTCACCGTATGTGGCAGGACACAATTTGGTCTACAGCAAGGGTGCTGAGGAAGTGGGTCACTATCAGCAGGCAGAGAAGGGACTGTGCCATGAGGATGTTCAATGCCGGTTCTGCAAAGCATCACCAAAAAGCCTGCTGAAAAGGCAGAGCCAAGTTCACTGCTTATGCGCCAAGAGACAGCAATATTCCCACAGAGCATCCATGCTGAACCTTCCGGTGAAACACAATTCAAGATATTGTTGAGACTGAAAAATCTGACTTACAGTGCATCTTTCAATTCAGGATCTTGATTAATTTGGGGAAAAATTGTGATATAATTGTTTAGAATTTGTGGCCAGAGAATGCCAAGAATTTTGAGGCCGAATTGTTCAAAAAGTCTTAGACTGTTTTAAACCGGCTTTTGATGTTTCCTGTTGAAGAACAGATGAGTCTTTGGAGCAGGCAATAAAGTTAGTTGCAACTTTTATCTTCCAGTGAAAGCATCTCCTAGAATCCTAAGCTAAACACAAGTGAAGTTATGTTGTTGAAAACAGGGAATTATAAAATCATGTTAATAAAAATGGCAAGCTGTGAAGGTAACTTCCATTCTCAAAGGAGAGCCACATATCTACAGAGGGAGGAAAAACATCTGGAAGAGGTGACTTATACTGAAGGGGCGGGGGTGCGGGGGGAAACCCGTGATATTTTACGTAACAAAAGCCAAACTCAGTAAGATACAACTACAGCACACAAATGGCTTTAAGAACTAAAGAAAAAAACAAATTTAACTTGTACACTTAGAAATTCCATGAAGGAAATGTGAAAACAACGGGTAACGTATGAGATTGATTGAAGCCTCATGTGTTTAATTCATTCAAGAGCATAGACCCTAAAGGAAACAGAAGAGACCCCCAAATATGAGTGATGATAGTAAAATATTTAACAATGAAAGTATTTGTGATAACCAATGACAAATAAAGAAAATTTTAAAAAGTTATTACAAAGCAGAAATAAGATAAGAAAAATAATTTAACAATTTGCATTGCTAAATTGTGGAAAATCCCAGTAATTCAAAGTATAATGAAACTCTCCTGGCGGAAATGAGGAGTGAAGCTAAGAACACAAGAATTGACCAAAAATATCTAAAACAGGTCAGCTAGTCTCCTTCAGCATCCCCCTTCTCCCCTACAGGAGCCAGGGCGTCAGGAGAAAGGAAAGCAGAACACCCAGACTCTGGGCACTGAGTGCAGGGGGCAATCCAGTGCACAAAACAGATTGACGGGCTGAAAGTTGATCTGATGAACTGTAAGATCCATTGTTCTCGACTTCTACTGCAGCCTCAGAATGTTCTCAACCCGTCATATACCTTTCACCCCAGCAGAAAGCTGATGAGATTTTTTTTTTTTTTTGCTGAAACGTAAGCATCACTGAGAACATATATACTTACAGTGACACTTGGGGGCTCCCCGATGAAATGGCCAGATGGTGACTGCCGTCTGATTACGCTTCCATGACACACACTGGCTTTTAGGACTTAGTTCTTCACGCACAGCTTCCATTTCCTTCTGAGGCCTCTCTTTTAAATAGAAGTGTGTAAGCAGTCTGGGGCCACTCATGTATTTGTGGGAGATGTCTAAAGACCAAGATAAATGTCACAAAGAACAAATAAATGAAGAAGCAAAGAGAAATAGGATGTTGGGGAAAAAAAGAATCAAAATAGGAGTTGAAGAAAAGAGCATTTTAAAAAATATGTGCCACAAAACTAATTAACATTATAAATAAAAAATGGGAAAAGTACCTCTCAGAGACACAATTAGATAGAAATATCAAGGCAAAATATATAAGTTGGAAGGCAGAGCCAAAAGAAATAATTCTTATAATGCCCCAGAGGAGTAAAACTGGATGGAGATGCAAGAATTAACAAGCAGTGAGGAATTATTGTCCATGGATAAAGAAAAAATTTGGTTTTGAATTAAAAAGTTACAGCAAATTGCAGACCAAATGAATTTTACAAATAGTCTGGATATATTGATATACTCCCAAATCCTGAAGATAGAATCAGAATCACATGAACTGCCAGATTGAGTCTGGAATACCTTAGAAATTAATGTGCTTCTAGCCAGCTTCCTTTTGAGAACTACTGCCATTGCTCTCATTGCTGCATCCCTAAATAAAGTGGTCTAAAAAACACATGAAAGCGATCTCTTATTTCTAAGCAAAATTAATGAACCTCCCCAAAACTCCAAAGTAAAAGCGACCAGGGCGATCTGTATAGACCCGTAATTCTCAGCATATGTACATCACACAAGACGAGACTTTTCATACCAGTCTTAGGTGCCCTTTGTATAGATGCATTACACAGACACAATGTATTATTTTCCAGAATAATGGTATAATCTTGGGAGATTTTTGGAAGCACTAGGAATGTGAGTGAAGTATTCCAAATACTTTTGAGGATAATTTTCAGCTGTATAAAAAGGATGACTTTTTTTTCCTTTCTTGATTTATTTTACAATGTTTATTTTTATTTTAGGTTCTGGGGTACATGTGCAGAAATGTGCAGTTTTGTTACATAGGTAAATGTGTGGCATTGACTTAATGCTGCACTTATCAACCCATCACCTAGGTGTTAAGCCCAACATGCATTAGCTATTTTTCCTAGTGCTCCCAGGCCCCAGTCAGTGTGTGATGTTCCCCTCCCTGTGTCCATGTGGTCCCATTGTCCAGCTCCCATTTATAAATGAGAACATGTGGTCTTTGGTTTTCTGTACCTGCTTAGTTTAGTTTACTGAGGATAATGGCTTCCAGCTCTATCCATGTCCCTGTAAAGGACATGATCACATTCCTTTTCATGGCTGTGTAGTATTCCATGGTGTATATGTACAATAGGTTCTTTATCCAGTCTATCATTGATGGGCATATGGGTTGATTCCATGTCTTCACTATTGTGAATAGTGCTGCAATGAACACAGGTATGCATGTATCTTTATAATAAAATGATTCATATTCCTTTGGGTATATACGCAGTAATGGGATTGCTGGGTCAAATGGTATTTCTGGTTCTAGATCTTTGAAGATGACTGTTTTTTAAGCTACACTGTGAAAACTATGCAGTAGATATAATTAAATGTAAGTTTTAAGTTCCAGACGAATGCTGCTGAGAACCTGACTCCTAGGCCATCACAGCTGCCAAGCAGGGAGCCTCTTGTCTTTTGTAAAATCATAGCAGGAAGCACAGAATTAAATGTGACCTCTGTGATGCATATATATTGGTCAGTGTGGAAAACCTGTACAAAATAGGAATTTATATATCATAGGGTTAAAAATATTTTGAACTGAGAGAATGTGAATATAGAGTCAGCGGTTTGGTGGTTTGAGACCAGCTGAACAGTTGGTAGCTATTGATTCTGTCTATCAAAACACAGAAACATTGATCATGTATAAAAACAGTCCTCTTTTCAGAGACCACAAGTTTCCTAGTGAAGACTCCATAGGAATACTAATCAAGAGTCTTAATAATTCCTAGAAATATTTGTTTTTCTATAGCATGTTACGTTGTGGAAAGGGCTTTCAACTCATGATTTAAATATTGCAATGACCTTATCACTCTGGTTGTTCTCGAAAGTGCCCTCCAGACTTTTTAACTGCAGGACTGTGGATTCAAAGTAGTTTAGTAGAGGAACTGACCTTTGGGCTGGGCCATGAAATGAGTCACTTTGGCATCCAGGAGAACGTGTGCTCCATGATCACAATTTGAAAAGTCAGTAGAACCATGATTCCCACTTCAACTTCGGGCTATCTCTGGATGCTGTGGTCAGAAGCTGAGCACAGGCTACGTGGACTCCTGCTTTATTTCAGTGCAGTACTTCTGATGTCGCAATTTACACCTCATTTTTTTCTAGCTATTTTCTTTTAGAGAGTTTTTATTGAGTCTTGCCAAGACTGTCACGATGTTCCCATTAGAAGACCTAAGAGAACTCTGTAAATAATGGCCAATAAACCTGTTTGTAGGTGTATTCCTGAATGTGCCAGCTCGGGGACCAATAATCAGTAAAACTCAACACTTACTAACCATATAAAGATCAGACTAGAGATGTGTTCACAAAGGTAAATTTATGTGGTGGTGTGTTTCAGAAATTAACAAGACAATCCAGAGTGCAGGTTAGGTCTGCAACACAAGGCGAATCTCCAAGCATCCTAGGAGGAAAGCAAGCAGGGTAGGTGGTACCATGGCAAAGAGAAGCAGGTGTCTAATACTTAGGAGAAAAAATTCCAAGTGGAAGTCAAGCTGTCAGTGCTACCTGAGGCTGCTTAATTATGATAGAAGCTGACATCTACTAATGTTTAAATCTCAATTATAGCTTGTGCATGCCTTCAAGGTAATTTCAATCAATATGCTAATATTTAAATCAATATGCCACATTACATAAATCATCATTCTCTCTCTGATATCTACAGGATTTCTTTTCCCCTTTTTTCTCTCATTATCCATAGTATTCCTTTTGACCATTAAGCCTTCTGCTGATGGATAGCTTGTCGAGAGAGAGACTCGATGCTGGTAGTGAGGAAGGGAGAAAGCAGCGGAGGGTTGCATCTCTCAAGACTGAGGGTTATTTGGAATCAGCACCAGATGCTTAAAAACATTCGAGCATTTAAATCATAGAGTATTCAATGAAAAACATATAGGTGAAATATGGTTAATAAAATTGAATTCTCAAAGACATGCATGTTAAGACTTAGGAAATATATCCATTGGTATTCTTGTTTTGACTTTTCTGTTTTCACCATTTTCCTAGTAGCTTGAGGAGTACAGCGGTGGCCACAGAGAAAACACTTTTTATTACTTTTAACCTAAAAATAATATGTATTTTTCCAGTGCAGGAAACATTATATCATCTGGGAAATCATAACTGACTGGAGACCCAGGGAAAACGTTATTCTTTGAAAATAGAGTGTACTCAGTTGTTTGGCACCTTTAAAAGGCTATCAGAAATTACATTTATTTTTATAGTGTTATGTATCTTTTTCAATTTTAATCCATATTTTAATCCTACCATGACTTTAACTTTGTATCACTATTAAGTTTACTTGTAGGTTGGAAAGTACGTCTGAGTTAAAAAGAAAAATTTCCTTGGAGAACTTGTACTGAGGAAAATAGCCTTCCTACTTTCTTTAAAATTGCTAAAATGTACTCTTAATGTATCACCAAAAACAGAAGAACAAAAAAGAAAAAGGAAGTTAAAAGATAAAATTACTTTTTGGGAAGACAAAGTTTTCCGGATTCATAGTTTTCATAGTTTAGCAGAACTTAACAAAAGCTTAATCTTGTTACAAAATGTAAAAATAATCAGAATGTATTCACAGTGAATCTTAAATGTCTTCTCTCACTTAATTTCATTCTATAAAATATTGACCTTTTGAAAGAAAAATGTCATTGGGTGCTAAAGAACTCTTAATAATAATGCTGGTCTCTTATGTAGCTAAATATTTGGCTTTACAATAAAAAACGAATGAACCTAGGGTGACCTTCAATCATTGTGAATGTAGGTCATATAGAAGTGGCCCAGAGTCAAGGAAAAATGAGAACAAAGAACCTAGACCGGGTGCTAAAGCTGCAGCTTCCTCCACTCTAGCTCAGGTATCACCGCTGAAAAACTTATATCCCCAATTTATCTTGCATGATTTTATCTATTTCTTTTTTTACTGGCATTCATACAATGATTGACTCAGACAAACATAATAATTTACTTTCTTAATTATTATCAATTCAGTTAGAAAATGAATAGCCAGAAAAATCTGGAAAAGTCCCATATATTTTGAAATATGTTTTTGAAATATACTGCCAAACATTCTTTTTATCAAAAATATATTGTTAAATGTGGAAAATTTTTTTTCACTAAATGAAATAATGAATGGAATGTAATATACTTCATATGCTAAGAAGGACTTACAAAAACATCTAAATGCAAACAGGGAATAACAAAATGTCTTCCTCTGAAGGTAGAAACAAGGCAAGAATGCCCACTCACAGTTCTTCTTAATGCCATGCTGAATTCTATGCCCACTGAAAAAGGAAAGAGGAACAAAAGAAAATATCTAAAATATGTAGCTTAGAAGAGTAAAATAGTTATTCTCAAAGGACATAACTAAATACGTGAAAAATCTAAGAGAGATATATATGAATATATACAACATATATACCAAAATTTTTAAAAATCTTCTGTATACCAGCAACAAAAATTTAACAAAATATAATTTATAATGACATCAAAGGTGTGAAATGACTAGAAATTATTACAACAAAGTACCATACGTTGTATGGAACCAGAACCATATGTTGGAACATATACAATTTTATTGGATTATTAAAGAAGATATTTTAAAATGGAGACATACCTGGCTCATGTTTGGAAGATTTAATATTAAAATATGTCAATTAGGCTGGGTATGTTGGTTCACATCTGTAATCCCAGCATTTTGGGACATCAAAGTGGGAGGATAACTGGAACCCAGGAGTCTGAGGCTGCAGCGCGCCGTGGTCATGTCACTGCACTCCAACATGGGCAACAGAGCCAGACCCTGTCATTACTTAAAAAAAAAGGTCAATTATTCCCCAATTCATTTTTGGGGTAACAATAAAATGTTAATCAAAGGCAAACATGTATTGAGGAACCTAACAATGTAAATTAATTCTGAAATTAATGTAGACATGGAAAGATTCAAAGATATCTTAAATATTCTTAAAGAGCAATGAGGAAGAGACCTTCCTATGCAAGAATTCAAGTTTCTACTAAGCTATGGTAATTTTGGCAGAAAGCAGGTAGTGTCAGGAATGACAATGACCAGTGGAACAAAATAACGACCCCCAAAGTGACCCACATATGCAGGAGTCCTGTAGGAGGTGACATTCTGGAGCTCTGTGGATGAAAAGAGACCACTCAAATGATGCTGGAACAGCTGGATCTCAGCTTGGAAAACCTGCAACACACAACAGGTCTACAATCTTAATTTTAAAAAGGTGGAAAGAACAGTTTAAGTCTATACTCTTATAGCATGAACCTTCTCACAACTTGTCAAGAATTTTTAAAGCATGGATTTTCTTTTTTTTTGAGACAGAGTCTTGCTCTGTTGCCAGGCTGGAGTGCAATGACATGATCTCGGCTCACTGCAACGTCCGCCTCTCAGCCTCCTGAGTAGCTGGGACTATAGGCAGGCACCACCATGCCCAGCCAATTTTTGTATTTTTAGTAGAGACGGGGTTGAATCATGTTTGCCAGGATGGTTTCGATCTCTTAACCTTGAGATCTGCGTGCCTTGGCCTCCCAAAGTATTGAGATTACAGCCGTGAGCCACTGCACCCAGTCAAGCCTGGAATTTTAAGATTTAGTTGAACATGTAGCAGTAAAACCCCCATATATTATTATTAAAGTGTGACTTTTACACATGTGTATACACTCATGCACACTTTGACATACAGTATCACAAAGCTTTATCTGAAATGAGTTTTATAATTTAGAAACTTTTGGGAATTATGCAGATAATACAGTGGACCTGCCACACATGAAGAAATCTAAGGTTTGGGCCATCCCCTCCAATCCAATGTCTTCTTGTTTTTCCAGTGACACATTCAATGCTCACCCTGAGAGGGACCCCTACAAACTATACAGAGCCATGAGTTCATTTTACTACCAATTTTTCTCAAATTTAAATAACTGTTTTATACTTGCTTTCTGGTTTCGTAATTGAAGAAACATAATTCTGTCCTGTATCTTGAAGTGTTTGAGTTGCCTGCTTTCTATGACATCCCCTTCCCTTTAGCACACGTGCCCTCGAGAGGCTGGCTTGGACAGGCACCAGTGTAATCACATCCCACATGTTTGTATATGTGCCCCATGCCATGTGTGCAAGGACGTTCAGAGCAGCACTGTGTGTGGACCATGCTGCAAACAGTGACCCATGCCACATGTTCAAGAACGTTCAGGGCAACATTGCATGTGGACCATGGTGAAAACAGTCAAAATTGCTATCAACAATGAAATGGATACATTAATTGTGACACTTGCATACTGTAGAACACTGTGCTGCAATTAAAATGAAGGGCTTTGTAGCAATGTGTAACTGCATATAACTGCAGTTAAAATGAAGGGCTTTGTAGCAATGTGTAACTGCATATAACTGCAGTTAAAATGAAGGGCTTTGTAGCAATGTGTAACTGCATATAACTGCAGTTAAAATGAAGGGCTTTGTAGCAATGTGTAACTGCATATAACTGCATGGGGCGTGTGGTGTGTCCTACCTTCTGTATCCACCCCTCCTGTCTTGGTGATGTCTCTAATTGTGTGGCTTTCTGTATGATTTTCTGATGACACCCAGGTGTTTATTTCTGGCCCATACCCTTTTCCTTGCCTTAACATGGTATATCCCGTTACCTTCTTGCAATGCCCACTTAGCAGACTACCATCTGGATTATGTTGAGTCACAAACAGCCTGTATTCAAATCTACTAGGGAAGACATCTATGTTAAAGTAGGCGAAAATCCAATAAATCACTTTTAGCCATCATTTACCTTTGATCATCTGACCAACGCTTTTCATATGATTCTACAGGGAACCTTTACCATGTTAGCTACTCCTCTGTATTTAACACAAATAAAGTGATTTATTTTCCTTTAAAATAATGTTTTATGTATCATGATTATTTTTAGTCAAAATGGCATTGTTAAACAAAGAAATACATGTAAAACGATTGACTTACGATATAATGTTTCACGAAAATAAAATTTGTTGAAAGATGGGATTGGATTTACTAAAACCCAGCTGAGTGCAGTGGCTCAAGCCTGTAATCCCAGCACTTTGGGAATGATGTGGTTTGGTTCCGTGCCTCTCCCAGCTCTCAAGTGGTATTGTAATCTGCAAGTGTCAAGGCAGGGCCTGGTGGGAGGTGATCAGTTATGGGGGTGGATTTCTCGTGCTGGTCTCAGGATAGTGAGGGAGTCCTCATGAGATTGACCTTATGATTTACTGTGTGTGGCACCTCCCTTTTCTCTGTTGCCCTCTCTCCTACTCTGCCTTGGTGAGATGTGCCTGTGCCACTTTGTCTTCTGCCATGATTGTAAGTTCCCTGAGGCCTCCCAGCTATGCTTTCCATACAGCCTGCAGAACTGTGAGTCACTTTAACCTCCTTTCTTCATAAATTACCCAGTTTCAGGTAGTTATTTATAACAGTGTGAGAACAGACTAATACAGAGAGGCTGAAGCAGAAGGATCATTTGAGTCGGGAGTTTGGGATCAGCCTGGTAAACATAGTAAAACCCTGTCTCTATTCTAAAAAATAAAAATTAGCCAGATGTAGTGACACGCACCTGTAGTCCCACCCACTCACCTACTCAGGAGGCTATGTGAGAGGATTGCTTGACTCCAGGAGGTCCAGGCTGCAGTGAGCTGTGATCACACCACTGCACTTGAGCCTGGGTGACTGAGCAAGACCTTGTCTCAAGGAAAAGAAAAGAAGAAAAAATAATGAACTTACTAATACTAAAATAATATATAGGGAGCCCACTAGAGAAAAGCATTGACATAAAATATATTGAAGTAAAAAATGGAATTTCATTGTAATGTCAAAAAAATGATATTTTCCTTGCTGCTGAAATACGCCTTGTGGAATAATGAGATCAGTACTCACAGAACTGCAGATGATGAAGAACAGTAACACAAATACCCCTGCCGGGACTGACGGGACTCCTTGCTGCTCACATCCTCTCGAGTAACACGGCACCGTTCATCGAAAAGTGGTTTCATGGACACACAAAACATGAGCTGAGTGTTGCAAGATCTCTTTAGAAAGATTTTCAAGGGTCAAAAAGAAGGCTTCTCTTGTCTCTTGATTGGAAACTTCTGGCGTCTTTTCTTCCCTGTAGTCTCAAGGTGTAAAAGATGAACGCTTTTAGTTCTCTTATTTGTTTCCAAAACTTTTTTCTAGAGTGTCTTGAAGCCAGTAAGACTATCAAGAAAAATAATTAATATTTGGATACTGTCTTACAAAATGTTTTCTGACATGATCACATTGGATATCAGCATATTAATATATTGATTTAGATATGTGCTACTTACATAATATTTTCATCTTTACCACCACTTTCCTAATGAGGAAAACCAGCCCCAAAAAGGTTAAAGCGACTTGCCTAAAATTGCACTAAAAAGCAAAGATGGTCCCATCCTGGCCTACTTGCTCAAGATCGTTTTAAGCTTCCCAGTCCTGATGAGATCAGAAAACTTCATTTTCATCATACTGTTCATATCACAGACATTTCACTTTGTGCATTCTTTTAATATGACTTCATTTTTCTTACTTGGTACATAAAAGGTCCATTTGGTTCAAAATATTTTCACTTCCTCCTTCCCCATTATCTCCTGAACCTGTCCTGTGAAACTTTTTCTCATCCTTTAGGGTGAAATTAAATACCCACTTCCCTAAAGAGAAATTCTGGAACTCCCAACTTTATGAGGTGCTACTTCTGTAAGTTCTTAGGAAACACAACAGGCCTGCGATGCCTGGTATAACTTGAGGGTCTGTTCTGGGATGGCTGACGTCTGTGTGTGATTCCCATCATAGACGAGATGGGTGCGTGTAACAGCTTTGGAAACATTTACATATTAATCCAGAACTCGAGCCTCAGTCACATAATCTACAAAATGGGGGAAATGTTGCCAGTTTCTATGGACTTCAGAGAATAATGAGGCTATAAGTTAAAATCCTCTTTCAGTGATTGCCTGTGTTTAGCCAAATAGGATTATATCCTCTTCCTCTTTGGGGTCAACACTGGCTCTGACTTCCTGGGACAGCTTCTGGTGAACACATCTCCTAATCTAGGCAACTGCCTTGGTGTTGCTGCGGATCCAAATTGACAGGTTGAATCTAAAGTTTAGGAAAAGCCTTCGGCACCTGTGGACCTGTGAAGAAGCCTTTCCATGAGTTTCCCTGAAATATCATTATGAATGGCTAGGTCTGAATGGGGCTAACCACTTCACCTCATGGTCAGGCATCCCCAGAATTGAATTTGCTTTGTGCGAATTCTGGGGACAGACATTTCACATAAGAGGTGGAAGAACTAAAAGTTGTTTCATTTGAGTCATAAAATGATGTTTCTTTTCAATTTCTCTGCAGAAATTTATTTCTTCTCAGATCTTTTCCTTTTGTTTTTCTCTTATTTTCTTCCATATCCAGGTGAGGTAAGATGGGCCTCTCTGAAGACCCCAAAAATCAGGAGTCAGGTAATTTACAATGTACTCTTCTCTAGGAAAGAGACTGTCATGCTCACCTGTGAGCTAAAACAAGTTCCAGACGTTTGAAGCAGGGAGTTCAGGCAGCGTGTTTGGAAGTGACACGCCTAGCAATTGATGAACACTATCTACTTACTTGAAAATATTGCTTTGTGTGATTCAAAGAGAAGTGATGAAAAGCATCACACTGACAATTCAGTGCTACTGGAATTACTTCTGAGAAGGAAAGAGGAATTAACTATATTTCATAGATAATGCCGAGATGGATTTATGTGCTGACATTTGAATAGGATTATGCTAGAATCTGACACTTCCAACTCAGCATCTATCACTGGGTTCTCATGTATCAGAAAGTGCTGCTGCCTCCGTTGAAACAGGAATGCACTTATATTCACAAGATGTGTTTTCGTTTCAAGTATGAACACACTCAAAGCTCCCCAAATCCTCTCCATCATCAGCCTTGAAATTCTTTCAGGACTCTGTTGTTGAGATCTGTCCTTGGGCAGCTATTATTGTCATACTACTTTCCTGCAGGCAGTGCCACTCTAGGTCATTCTCCATCTCCTCAAAGTCTCCAAACTCTTGGCCTTGGTGGTCAATTTTGCCTTGCCTTGGCCGTGCATGAGCCATCGTCTCAGTGGGATTCTTAATTCCACCTGCTCAGCTGGTCTCTCCCGACACGTGGTCCCTCTGACCCTGAGTCCATCCCATCTCCAAAGCCATCCTCCTCCCCACAGTCTCAGGGTCTGTCTCCTTTTCCATCTCACCTGCGTTCTTTCTTCTTCAGCGCATTTTAAATGTTCATCCTGCACAATGGTGTCTCTTCCTGAAGACCTGATGCACATCTCAGAACCTGGGGCCACCCTGGCTGTGTGGGAAACATTTGGAGATACCTGCCATATTGACAGTTGCCCCTGACTCCCAGCTCAGAACCACCAATGCTGGAGCCTTGGGTGGGCTCACTGTCTACTACTGCCTGGGGAGCTATCATTCTGTTTTATAAAATAGAGGCTGCCTTATTCATGAAGCACAGACAAAAGCCAATTAAGTCTATACATTTATTGTAATCGTGTCTTTTTTGTTCTATATTTTGAACCCTGTAGCAAACAGGAAAATCAAACCCATCTAACCCATTCAGCTGCAGCTCTGCAGCAGCTCCCACTGGAGGGTACATTTCCTTATTCCTTGTTTGTCTAAATTCAGGCCCTCTGTTCTTGATTAAAAATGGTTAAACAAAAATTATCAGAGGCCATTGATTTGGACTGAGTTCTTGCCTAGACTCTGACAAACCAGAACAAAGCAAAATTAAAGCATTCATAACAGATCAGAAACTTTAAGGAAACAGATAGTTCACAAAACAGACCAGTTTTCCTTGAAGATAAGAGATTCCAGTGTACTTGAGTCAGGGTCGTAAGAAAGACCCCCCTGCTTTTACATTATAAGAAAAGTATCTGGAAGTAACCGATGTGAACTGACCAGTATTTTTTTTCTTTTGTATCTTTCTCATTCCCAACTTACAAATCTTACTGTCTACCATTGCCCAGGGGAGCTGTCATTCTATTTTGTAGAATAGAAGCTGCCTCATTCATGAAGCACAGATAAAAGCAATGAGGTCCATAAATTTGTTGTAATTGTGTCTTTTTTTGTTCTACATTTTGGACCTTGTGTCAAACAGGAAAATCAAACTGAT
Organism: Saguinus oedipus; assembly: GCA_031835075.1. NCBI lineage: Eukaryota > Metazoa > Chordata > Mammalia > Primates > Cebidae > Saguinus > Saguinus oedipus. The sequence continues at coordinate 40,616,190 of CM063182.1, forward strand.
CTGACCTGATACCTACTGCCTATGAATCTTCTCTGCCTTAGAATTTTCTACCTCTTTTTGCTTCCAAAAATCAATAACTATTTTCAGGGCCTTACAGACCTCTATTGTGCAGTTTTCATTCAAATTAGTAATACCAAGTAAGTCACTTTCAGAAAACATAAATTCCCAGTTTTTGTCGACAGAGTAACAGCATGGTTTTCTTGTGGTACAAAGGCAGAAACGATGTTTCACTGGGAGAAACACTGAAAGTGGTTAGTTCTTGGATGGACTCATATGAAGACCTAATGCTTATGTAATTCCACTTGGTGAATCCAAATTATTAGATTCGAAAGATTACCTACAAGAACCAAGTTGGATTTTGGACTGTGCAGTGAGTCCCATTTGACAGAAGTATTTTAACTCCTCTTTTCATTTCATTCCATTTCTAAAACTAGTTCAAACCATGTTCAGGTGATTGGCTGCCTCAGCTCTCAGTTTTGTAGAGAGTGATATACACAGATTCCAATCCATTCTTCTAATTGCAACTCACTATTCAAAACTTGAGGGCAAGGAGGAACTCTGTAGGGGATTATTGCATTAATACAGGGGTGGAATGTTTGTTTCTCCAGTCCTACCAAGAGGCTGTGTAGTTTGGTGACAGATGCTCAGAATCACACTACAGTATCCTAGTGTTGGACCTGAGACAAGGAAGATGTTTCTCCCGATGGAGCATTCAATTTGGATCGTAATTACCACCATGCCCTCCCTGTGTGATTATCATCAGTTCTCACTAGAGGTGGGCTTTCCTTGATCTTATGATGCTTTTGTGACATGCAAAAATAGATTTAGCTTGCAAAAGGGATGTACTATCCATTGTTAGGAATTTTTCTTCCAGAATAGAAAGAATCACCAATTGCTAAACTCTCAGATCTGAAGGAGACAGTAGAGTGGGATCTCCACATTGAACAGAATGTGGTTTATATGAGCCAGAGGCCCAGATGACAGGGGATTATTTTAAAAAGCTAGCGCCTTCTGAAATTCTATTCTACCCTGCTTATTCTGCATTCAGAAAAGATCTTTTGAAATTTTAAGTCCATTTCCTTCAGAAAATATAGAGACTGATGTGGTCAGTTTTACCTTTCTGGTATCTTTTACATGATTTTCTGTCTTTCTATTTCTCCTATTTTCCTTTTTTTCCCTTACCCAGTAGAATTATCCAGTGTAGTCAAGATAGAGCTTTGTGTAATCCCTTTTGATCCTAAAACTCATGGAAACAAACGCCACCAGGCTCCAGAGTCAAAACACCACAAAGAATATTCACCTTAAAACCAAAGAATCAAAATACACGTTCTCAGAATCGTGCTCCACATTTTTCTAAATCAGATTATTTTACTCCTATTCCTTCAGAATTGTCAGTCACCAAGCTATGCCTTTGAAGTTGGCTTGGAGGTCACAGCCTTCTCCTCTGTTCGCTCATGTGAAGTTTTCTTCTGTTGGTGATTTGGAACACTGGCATGTCAGCCAGTGAAGCTGAAAGAAGAGAAAATTTCATTTTCCAGATGTTTTTCTCAATGAAGACAAGACTATCAGAATGATCTGGCCTCCCAATCCTATACCATATTCATTTTCTCTCACAGTTTTTGATCCACATAAATAGAACTGTGGATCACTTTGTGATTTCTCTTCCTTTTCAACCGTTTCCCACATCTAAGCTCAGTGCTGACAATAATGTGGACAATTGACATTTACAAAGCACCCAGCAGGGATCTGTGTCCCTTACTCAGACAGGGGACATCACCATCAGCCCCATTTTACAGATGGGAAAGAAAACTTTGTAATTAAATTGAAGTAAATTGTCCAAGGCCAGTCAAGTAGTATGCTGCCAATCTCTTGTGTAACCAAGTAGCTTGTAATTATTCATTTCTAAAATGTGGTGCAAACAATAGCTTATTTAAAACATAGGGTAATGTCACCAAACTTTTAAAAATGACACACAGAATAGTTATCTCTTTGTTATTTGGGAATCAGATTTGACATAGTTCATGGCCCTGGATAGGTGCAGCTGAGAGATTCTGCCTTTGAGCTCGCCAGGTTGGAAGGGATGGAGTCAGGGAGAGTTTTCTTTTGTCTCTTGATTCTCAGGAGACATTACTGAGACAGCAAGGACACAGGATAGTGCATGACCAGGACCAAGCAGGGGCTTCCTTGAGTCCCGGATAGAGCTGCTTCACTGCCTCCTTCACAGGTGCTTCTGTGCCCGTCCACCCACCCTCCCCAGAGTGGTTCTGGAGCCAGCCACCTGCCAAGTCCTAACACAACCATCAATCTACTGAGGTTCCAGCCCATTCCAGTCCCTTGTTTTGAACTTGTTTGGAATAAACGTTTATCACCTCAACATTTATATTTTAAGCACTTTAAAACTTTTTTTTTTTCTGTCGCTCAGGCTGGAGTGAAGTGGCATGATCTCGGCTCACTGCAACCTCCATCTCTGGGGTTCAAGCAATTCTCCCTGCCTCAGCCTCCCGAGCAGCTGGGACTACAGATGTGAGCCACCACACTGGGCTAAATTTTGTATTTTTGGTCGAGATGAAGTTTCACCAGTTGGCCAGGCTGGTCTATGAACTCCTGATCTCAGGTGATCCACCCAACTCAGCCTCCCAAGGTTCTTGGATTACAGGCTTAAGCCATCAGGCCAGGCCTAAAACTTTTTTTGAAATTCTTTTCTTTTTTTTTTTTTTGAGACGGAGTTTCGCTCTTGTTACCCAGGCTGGAGTGCAATGGCGCGATCTCGGCTCACCGCAACCTCCGCCTCCTGGGTTCAGGCAATTCTCCTGCCTCAGCCTCCTGAGTAGCTGGGATTACAGGTATGCGCCACCGTGCCCAGCTAATTTTTTGTATCTTTAGTAGAGACGGGGTTTCACCATGTTGACCAGGATGGTCTCGATCTCTTGACCTCGTGATCCACCCGCCTCGGCCTCCCAAAGTGCTGGGATTACAGGCGTGAGCCACCGCGCCCGGCCCTGAAATTGTTTTCTTAAATTGGCCATGTCATGAGATAATGCCCCACGGAACACTGGGTTGGGTAAAACTGAAACAGTGAAGCAAGGCAGGAATAATTTCTGGAAAGTTGGTGTCAGTGTGAGGGGATGACAAACAGAATTAGATGAAGATAAAATATTAAGATGGTAAAATCTTTATAATTTCAATCTGGATGATTGATAGGTGATGAACATATACAAATTATAACTTTTAGGGTGTGTTTGAAAGTTCTCATAAAAATTTAAAATATATATTGATTTATAACTCAGAGAAAGAAGAATATGTAAGAACTCTCAAATTACGAGTTAAGTGGCAGACATTTTAGTTAATTTAACTTCCATCATTCAAAAGTGAATACATCATTCTATTTTATCTATAGATTATGTTGTGTTTTTATCCTAATTTCACATTTGAATTTATTTTTCATTAACATTCTCAAAAGCAAGCTAGGTCTAAAATGCAAATACAAATAAACCCAGAAAAGGTTAACTTTGGAATTTTGTGGGTAGCAGTAAAATATTTTGGAAACTGAAAAGCAATTTTCTATAAAAATTAAAACTGCTAAATGGAGATTTATTTCATTTACTCAGTTTTTGCATCAAAATAAATGTTTATTCATAAAAGTAAGCTGAAATGATCACTTTGTAGGAAATAGCAATGAAATTTCACTTCATATCTTAGTTCACTACTTAAAATATAAAGCTGGTCAGAACCAAACAACTGGTTTTTTATAACTAGATGTGGAAATTTTAAGAATTTATTAAAATACATTAATATATTTAAATGGTAATTTTACAGCTCAACCTAGTATAATGTGCACTTACACGATTCTCAATACAAAATGCACGATTCATTTACATACTCATAGATGTAAAATACTTTCCTTTAATTAGAACTACTCTATTATCTAAACAATTGGCACTTGCCATATTTTGAAGGGTATTCATCTATTATATTAAAAAAACTCATATTAAAGTTTAATGGGAACTATAGTTTCTGTATTATTTAAGTTGAAAACCTATTATTTAGAAAGAAAAAAGATTTTACCTTTTCTGGCATTTAGAAAAGTAACAGAGTATTTTTTTTTTTTTTTTTTTTGAGATGGAGTCTCACTCTGTCACCCAGGCTGGAGTGCAGTGGCACAATCTCAGCTCACTGCAACCTCCGCCTCCTGCGTTCAAGCGATTCTCCTGCCTCAGTCTCCTGAGTAGCTGTAATTACAGGTGTGCACCTTCATGCCATGATAATTTTTGTATATTTAGTAGAGATGGGATTTCAGCATGTTGGTCAGGCTGGTCTCGAACTCCTGAGCTTAAGTGATCTGCCTGCCTCGGCCTCCCAAAGTGCTAGGATTACAGGTGTGAGCCAGCACACCTAGCCATAACAGAGTATTTTTAAGTTGCATTGTATTTTCCTTAATGAAGAGACCTGTGTAGCTTATTTTTCACAGATGGACGTATTTATTTTAATCTGATTTTTATTCGTTTTATTTGTGAGCCCAAATGAAATTATTGTTTCTTTACTGTGAGATAAAACTTCTATTTTAAATTCTGGAGACATACATAGTATGCTAAATAGTAACTGCTGATGATAAACAATAAGCACATTAGATAGTTGGAATCTCGTATCAGCCACCATCTTATAATTATCAGATATCACAGAAGATTGTTTTCAAATTTTGGCAAGAAAAAAATCGTAATTCACTTCCAGAAATGGAAAGGTGCGTTTTTAGCCTTGCATACATTTATAAAAGAATGCTGAACATTTTTGTTACTCATTTATATACCTATTATAAGAGAAATACAGAAACAACAATATTAATTTTAAAAAGTAGTGGTAGCTCTCGCCTGTAATCCCAGCACTTTAGGAGGCCGAGGTGGGCAGATCACGAGGTCAGGAGTTGGAGACCAGCCTGGACAACATGGTGAAACCCGTCACTGCTAAAGATACAAAAAAGTAGCCAGGCATAGTGGTGCACACCTGTAATCCCAGCTACTCAGGAGGCTGAGGCAGGAGAGTTGCTTGACCCCAGGTGTGGGAGGTTGCAGTGAGCTGAGATGATGCCATTGCACTCCAGCTTGGGTGACAGTGTGAGACTCCATCTCAAAAAAAAAAGGAGAATGTTCCAGTACTATCCAGATCTCAACCTGTTCCACAGGATACCTCCTGTTTCCACCTTTTTTTTTTTTTTTTTTTTGTCTTCGTGATTTTCTACTTGTGCTTAATGCTTCAGACAAAATCAATTATGAAAGCCTGGCACAACTTGTACTTTCTTGTCCCTAATTTCTTGTTCACAATATATTTTTTCTGCTTTGTGAAACTTTATCTATTATCCATTAAAGCTGGGATGAAAGCCACCTTGTTGAAGATTAACCCAATTATATCTTTAAAAATGGTATGTTTTGATTTAAAATATTTAAAGAAACTTGGTATGAAACGTCTTCACCAATGCATAGCTCTGTGTTGTCACCATTTCTGCAAACGTCTTACCTTTCTGATAGCAAAAGACTAGCCAGACGTTATGCCTTAGATATACTGTTGGTGACAAACACTTGGTACCTCAGAAAAGAGAAAGAAAAGCCAGTTATATGTGAAGGAGTGTGCCTCTGTTACAATCAGTGATGCTGGTTGTAGAAACCTCAAATCCTAAAAGTCACTGAAATGTTTTCTAAGTTATCAAACGATGATTAACTATAATGCGATGTAGTTTTCATGAAATGCACATTGTGGCATCTTCAAAAGTTGGTAGTTCATATTGTAAAGACTAACAAGGTTACATCTATGAAAATGGACTTTTGTTTAAACCAAATTTGGTTAGAAAAATTGCTTTTTGTGAAAACTGTATGTTAAACATCTCATTGCAGTCTACCTCATGGATTACAATGTGACTATCCTGGACTAATCAACAAACAACAATAGCCAAGCGCCGAGGCATTCCGACAGTTCGATTCTCCTCGAGAAGTTACTAGATCAAGGACAACTCCAAATTGAGGCAGGAGAATTGCCAGGCACCCAGGAGGCAGAGGTTGCGGTGAGCTGAGATCGCGCCATTGCACTCCAGCCTGGGTAGCAAGAGCGAAACTCCATCTCAAAAAAAAAAAAAAAAAAGGCAATTTGAGTTTCATGCCTGATGGTCTGCTGGCTTCTATCACTCTAGTAATATGACTCAAATGTGTTTTTTCAGTTGATATAAACTGACAAGCACTGAGCTCTCACTCATTCATTACAGAGTTGTGCCCAAGGGAGAGGAGAGGCTGGCTGGGCCGGCGGCGGCCGTACGAGGCACGCACTCGGGGTCCGAGTCGCCAGGAGGAGGAGGATGTGGTGGTTGGAGCGGACATGGCTGCCACAACAAGCCTGTAGATGATCATGGGAACAGCAATAGTAGTCATGTAAAAATCTTTTTACCGAAAAAGCTGCTTGAATGTCTGCCGAAATGTTCAGATTTACCGAAAGAGAGGCACCGTTGGAACACTAACAGGGAAATTGCACCTTATTTAATAACATTTAAGAAACATGAAGAATAGCTAACCACCTCCCCTAAGACAAGACCACAGAATGGCTCAATAATACTCTACTACAGGAAGAACGTGAAGTACAGGAAAGATGGATATTGCTGGAAAAAGAGGCAAGATGGGAAAAAGAACCAGAGAGGACCACATGAAGCTCTAGATTCAGGGACTGGAGGTAAACTGCGGAAAAGGTTCGCTTGGAGCACAAATGTCATTTGCAGGCTGCAGTGGAGAATAGAATTGCTTGGAGTCATGTGATACGAGTCACCTCTGTCCGAAGCATTTTTGTTTGCCAAAACCCTGGTTTTTGCCTTTCATTTTTCTACCTTCTTACCCTGTAGTCTCCATGCAAGTTTTCAGTGAAACCGGATTGAACTAAAGCAAAAAAAAAAAAAAGTGGATTTTTTTTTTTTTTTTTTTTTTTTTTTTTTTTTGGTGAACAGAAAAATAAACACCTTTATTACATGGGTGAAGACAGAAAACAAAGATTTCTTTGCCTTTCCTAACCTTGATTTTCTTAAGGTAGAACTCCAACTCTTTGCCCTCTAGCACATAGCCATCTGCTCAGCCACACTGTCCCCTCCTTGAAGCAATGCACGCAAGAAGCTTGCCCTGCTGGAACTGCTCCTCCAGGAGACTGCTGATTTCGGCATTCTTTTTCCTTTTGTCGTATTTATTCTGAATTTTTTAGATCATTTTTTGCTTAAAATCTCTTCTTCCTCAGGAATCAGCTTAGCTCCCTTCTTGAGGCCCAGGGGAAGTGCACAGTGGGACTTGTACCACTGTTGGCACGATGTGCTGTCAATAAGCATGATGCAATTCTTCACCAAGGTTGTGGTACGGACCAGCTCATTATTAGACGCATTATAGACAACATTGATGATCCTTGTTTGAGTACAACTCTCTGAGCCCCAGGAGAAATTCCCCACGTCCAGTCTCAGGGCACGGTATTTCTTGTTACCACCCCGCACATGGACTGTGTGGATGTGGCGGGGGCCAATCTTGGTGTTGGCAACCCAGTGCCCCAACTTATATTTCTGTTTCCTGTGGTAGGGCTTTCTCTTGCCCCAAACTTGCCACACTTGTGCCAGTTGCCCCTAAAGATCAGATATGCCCATTGCTTGGCGCTGGCTGCAAAGAGCCTTTTTTTTTTTTTTAAACCATCAAACAAATAGGATTTATGCAGCAGAAGAGAGCTGTTGAACCTTGCCTGGAAGCTAATTAATGAGCTCATTAGGAGATAGGCTTTGTGGGGAAAGGAGCTGGCCTCCCAGCTCGGAACTCTGAGCTCTGAGGATGTCCAGAGCCACACTAGGACCAGCTGCTCTTCTCGAAGCAAGAGACAGACCCCTGAGGCCTGGATGGAGAGGGGTGCCCCTTGCCAAACTCCCCAGACTCTGTCTTGTAGGTCTGACCTTCCCACAGAGTAGCCGTGAGGGGGCCCCTGCCAGCCTCCTGGGGTGCATGCTTGGCTTGCTGATTGTAGTGGGAAGGCAGGGGGCAGGCATGTGCCCAGGCCTGGGCATGAGTATCAGAAACTCGGTGCCCAGGCCTCTGCCCTTGGCCTCTGGCTATAGGCAGTGCCCTCCCCTTCAGTGAGGCTCTGAGGAGTGGGAGGCCTTGGGAGTGGGAGGTCTTGGCACCTCTCAGAATGAGGCATCTGCTCAGAGACTCCGGGCCACCATCTTCCCCGCCTCAGCACTTCAGGGTTTTTCAGGGGGCAGGCAGCCTCAGGCCACCAGGTAGACCTCCAGCAGGCCTCCCACAGAATGCAGGCAGTAGAAGACCCCCAGAGGCAGGCCGAAGTTGACGATGGCAAACCACATCTGGTAGCCATAGAAATCCTTTTCTAGCCCGTTCTCAAACTCCGGGTGTATGCCAAATTCGGGCATCATCCACAGTGTGATATTGCAGAGGATGAGGAAGAGTGAGATCTCCTTGAGTGTCCACCACTTCCAGTTGAGGTGGCTGTAGGAGTGGATGTAGGCCAGCGAGTCCTGCTGCAGGCCCTGGCCCAGCTCCAGCAGGAAGCCTCTGCAGGGAGGCTCAGCCTCCTGCTTCTCTGCCAGGCCCTCAGGAACTGCCTCCCAGAGTTGGCGCTGGTGCAGATCCTCGATGAGGAAGAGGTTCTGGGCGATGTGCTGCAGGACGAGCCGCAGCGAGTAGGTCAGGATGAGGTGGCTGAGACACTCATGTGGGTGCGTGGCCACAATGGCCATGATGGAGAAGCAGGCGATGCCCATCTGGTCCAGTGCAGTGCCCATCAGCAGTACCACATCCAGGCTGTGGGTGGGTTTTTTTGGGGGGTGGGGAGAAAATTGGCTTTATTCAGAAAGTTTATTGGTAACATAGGAAAGGATGATGGTGCCTCTGCCCCTCTGGTACCCCCGCAACCCCCACAAAGGCTGAAAGGCAGGCAGGTCACAGCAGGGCAAAGTCCCGTTTGTGCTGTTCCAGCCACCAGTCCAGCGTTAGGGCCTTGGGGTTGAGTGTCAGGGTCAGCTCGATGTCACAGTCGGGTCTCTGGGCATAGAAACGGAACATGTCGGCCAGGTCCCGGGCCCCGGGGAAGCCAAGCCTTTCGGAGTCCTCAGGAGTCATGTTGGTGCCGTGCAGGACCTTGGTGAGCAGAGCGGCGGACGCCTCGGCCGTTGTCTACAAGTGCTCAGCCTGATGCTCTGGCCACGTATTCTTCTGGAATCTTCAGCAGGCTGAGCACCACGGGACCCAGGTCGGATGCGGACATGCCACCCACGGGAACGTCACCTGCGGGCAAGCTTAGCAAGTAGCTCTTTCTGTCCGGGGCTTTCTGGGGCAAGAAGTGGGAGGGGACGTTCTCGAAACAGCAGGGCAGCCGCACACTGGTCGTGGGAACGCCGACGTCCTGGAAATATTCCTGCACCCCCCCGCCCCCTTTGCGGTCAAAGTGCGCGGCGGGCAATCCCCCGGCCGTCAGCTGCTTGATGTTCTCCAGGCCACTGTAGACCACACGGTGGAGGCCCAGGCACTTGGCCAGATCAGCCAGCAGCTTTCCCGCGCCGAGCAGAGCCTGAGTCTGCAGCCTCCAGGGACCTGGAGGGCGAGCCTCACGCTGCACTTCCGACCTCCCGCAAGAGCGTGTCCTCCAGAAAGGGCGTGTCCTCGGCAGGCCCCACCCCCCGTTGCGTGCTCACGTCGTGCTGGTTTCGCGCCCACCCGCTGGGCTGCGCCGACAGCTGCAGCGCCTGAGGGAGCCCGCCCGCTGGGCTGCGCCGACAGCTGCAGCGCCTGAGGGAGCCCGCCCGCTGGGCTGCGCCGACAGCTGCAGCGCCTGAGGGAGCCCGCCCGCTGGGCTGCGCCGACAGCTGCGCCTGAGGGAGCCCGCCCGCTGGGCTGCGCCGACAGCTGCGCCTGAGGGAGTCGCTGACGGGCACGCTGACTGGTGGCTGGCGGAGCGACCTGTGGCAGGTGAGCAGTCTGCGCCCTCCCGGGCCTTCCTTCCGTTTGGCTCCTCGGGCCGCGCCGGGTGTTCCGCGGGCCCTGCCTGGGTCGGGGCCTTTGGAGCTGGGCTCGGCCGGGCCACAGCCCTCTGCGTCTCCGGGGCATCATTTTAGATGCTGACAGTAACTAGAAGGGTTAATTCGTGCCCAACCAAGAAAAGAGCAGGATTTCTGATTTCACGTAAAGCAACTTGGCCCTTCACTGCAAGCTTTACAAAGTCACGTGGGCTTCTCATGCCAAATGGGGAGTTCAGAACACATTTATGTACAAATAAGCCACAGATAGCGCCCAGAAAACGTGGCATGCAGTGGTTTTGCCCCCGAAAACGTGGCATGCAGTGGTATTGTCCCCGAAAACGTGGCGTGCAGTGGTTTTGTCCCCGAAAACGTGGTGTGCAGTGGTTTTGTCCCCGAAAACGTGGCGTGCAGTGGTTTTGTCCCCGAAAACGTGGCATGCAGTAGTTTTGTCCCATAAAACAAAAATCCTATGAAGAAACCGGCCACTCTGAAGAGGTTATCCTCTTCTATTTAGTGATAAATGTAAAATATAAATTAATTTCTATAGCTATTTTGAGAATATCGATTAGGAACTGTTTTTTCCCATAAATTATTTTTTTATTATAAAATAGCAACAGTGACATCCAGTGTTTAGTAAAATTAATGGTAGGTTATCCCTGAGGCCCATTAAAGACCCTAATGCTTTGGAATAAGGACGCACGTGCTTATTTTCACATAAGAACTGTATTAGTCCGCGTTCACGCCGCTGATACAGACACACCGGAGACTATACAATTTACAAAAGAAAAAGGTTTAATGGACTCACAGTTCCATGTGGCTGGGAGCCCTCACAATCGCGGTGGAAGGTAAAACGCACATCTCTCGTGGCAGCAGACAAGAGCAGAAGGAAAACCGAATGAAAGGGGTTTCCCCTAATAAAAGCGTCCGGTCTCCGGATTCTTATTTTCTACCAGGAGAACAGTATGGGGGAGATGGCCCCTTACTGGCTCCTATATGCTGTTGGAGGGACTGGTTATCTCCACCTGGTCTCTCCAACAGCATATAGGAATTATGGGAGCTACAGTTCAAGATGAGATTTGGGTGGCGACACAGCCAAATCATATCAAGAACATATACCTAGAAATATGACTGTCTACACTTACTTTATTCGTTTGGAACTATGTTCCTTGTGGTTAGGTGTGCAGATTGCAATAGCTCAGTTGATGTTCATACTAGAATATATATATATATATCTGATCTCAGTAACAGATCAGAGCTGTAGTTCTCACTATGGTTTTGTTAAAGAGATTCGCTAGATAGAGTGTTCATCTTCCCCAGCCGCCTTACTGCTGAATCTTCTGACTCCTGCACCTGAAAAGCGGTTGAATCTCGGGAAGAGAGTTCGCTGTGGATTACCATGGGACTGGTTGAACTCTGTTCGTTTCATTCTCTTGAGCTCCTCTTTGCACTTCAGGATCAAGTTGGATCATCCAGAGTCTGGAGAGTTATTGCGGGGTGCAAGAGGACATGGGTGCTTCATCCACATGTAGATTGCTTGGGTCTGATTCCTCCTCCCTGCCCTGATTGATGACTTATTTTCTGTTGAATCCCTGTCACCACTCTTCCAGATTATGGGGTAGAGTGGCCATAATTTTCTTCTGTTTCTAAAATTTAACCTGGATTCTAGTAACATATATTTATTCTCTGACCAAATTATGTCATATCAAATTTCCAGTCTCTGAATCTTTGTTTCTTCTTGGTGGAGTCTTTAGATAATGCCTATCTAGTCACTTCAAATCCTTCTGCCTTAATTTCTGCTGGTATAAGCGAATCATTACCAGCCTTTTCAGAAGGCTGATATAAAGAGAAAGCTAGAAAGTGTATCGAAGTCATATACAATGTTCAAGGAAAATGGATACTGAAGAAAGCATTCTTCGTTTATGTATTACCAAAAGTTTCTGGGTCATGTAAGAAATCAATGGGATGGTTGAAAGCAGTTTTGAAAATTTATTTTCCAAAGAAATTCTGTAATTTCTAATCTAAATTATTCAGAAAATGTATTACTGCCCAACTAGTTTTATGAGACCAGGATAATTTTAATACTAAAGCTGGGTAAAAACTTATAAGAAAAGAAAATTCACAAATATAGAAACAATAATTCTTTGGAAATCATTAACAAATTGAATTAAGCTCTCTATAGAATGATAGTACCTCATGAACAGATGGGTGTTAACCAATAAATATAAACTTTATTTTGCATTCAAAGTTAATCACTATAATTCATATGTTAACAGAGTAAAGGAGTAAAAAATGTGTTTTCTATACATTATCTCAATATGTGTAGAAAAGCTTTTGGCAGAATTTGACACCCATTGATGATGACATCTTAGCAATCAACTTCATCTAGAAAAGGGAATCTTAGGCGGGGCGGGGTGGCTTAGGCCTCTAACACCAGCACTTGGACAAGGTGGGTGGATCACGAGATCAGGAGTTGGAGACCAGCCTGACCAAAATGGTGACACCCTGTCTCTACTAAAAATACAAAAAATTAGCCAGGTGTGGTGGTGCATGCGTGTAATCCCAGCTACTCAGGTAGCCAAGGCAGGAGAATCGCTGGAACCTGGGAGGCAGAAGTTGCAGTGATCTGAGATGTCACTGCACTCCAGCCTCGGCAACAGAGCAAGACTGCATCTCAAGAAAAAAAAAAAGAAGAAGAAGAAGAAGAAGAAAGAAAAAGAAAAAAGAAAGAAAGGGAATCTTAACAGACCTGTTGCTAGCACTTTTCTTCACTACAAACATTGGAAATTAAACAGGAATACTTATTCTCACCACTTTCACTTATAATTGTACAGGAAGTTCTAGGCAATACAATAAGCAAGAAAAGTAAATAGAAGCATATACATGAAAAAGAAAACTGTCATTATTTAAAGAAGACATGTTTGTTTATGTAGAAAACTCTCAAATCTATTAAAAATAAACAACAAATACTCAAATGAATCAAATGAGATCATGGAATATAGGTTCTATTGATAAAAAACAGTTATATTTCTATTTACTAGCCAGTATTTTTTAAATGATTTTCTTAATAAACCTACCAATTTATATAGCATAAAATTGTTAACCTAGAAGTTATTCTAAATACATTTCTAGGACAAATCCATGATCTAAATGGACAGAAAGATAAACTATATTCAGTTTGGAAGATAAGTATTTTCAAGATATCAGTTCTTCTCAATTTGATAAACAGATTCAAAGAACTCTCAGGCATGATTCCCAAAGATCTTCCTGAGAACTTGATGAGTCTAGAATGTACATTTGGTTTTCGTAGCTGGGAGAGGAAGCCATGCTGCAGGCAACTGGTAGGTTGGGTGCAGGCATACTGTGAAACATCTGAGAAGGCACAACACAGCCCCTCCCCACAACAAAAAACTGCTAAAATGCCAACAGTGGCATGCTTTTCCCAAGGATTTCTTCTACTGCCCTTTACAATGGAAAGCTGTTACCTTTTAAAGGTTAATTTTTTAACATGTATTAACCTGAAGGTTGACTTCTAACATTTAACTCTGTAATCAATATGCATAGAGAGCTGGGATCATGAAGAGATAAAGACTATGGCCAGCTGCCAGCCTCCCTCCCACCGTGTGTAACCAAATGCTCCAACACTACTTCTCTGGTGAATTACTTTGTCTTACTGAGTAGTGATGCCAATGCTTGGTAGATATTAAATTGTAACATTGCAGGATATGTTTCAGAACTTCATCATTGTTTTTAAAATTGAAGTTACCTGTACCACACTTTTTAGAAAGTTATACCTTTTTCCATGTTTTAATATCCACTAGAGGATTGCTTACTTATTACGTTTTCCAATAGCCTCAAACACCATGAAAGTTAGGGCTGTATTATCAATTTTTTTAAATCCTAGTTGTATCCCAGTACATAGTTTGTAATTTGTCTGGTATCATATTGTTTAAAAGAGTCTCAAAAATTTTCTTAACAATTAAATATTTCATTTTTTCCTGCTAAATTTTTAACTATCACATAATATCAAGAAGTAACACAAATGCAAGTGACTTTTAGGAGATCACTGACAGCATTAGAAAAAAAATACTTGCACAGGATTTATGTGAAAATGACCAAACCTAAAAATGCTTTTAAACATTCATCCTAGGTACTCGAAACATTTTCCTTGTGAGAGCTTATTCATTTGTTTAGGACACACTTTGCTTTTACATATAATGCCAGGTTAATTCAGCTGCTGTCTAAGTGATTATTATTGGACTCCAAATAAATGCTGTAATTGAATTTGAGGAGGAACTATATTTAAAACATTTCTTTCTGGTTTTATTGATAAAGTCATTTAATTGGTTGTCTTTTATTTTGCTTTTGAAGCTCGCTAACTTGTCAAATCATATGCGTAGAGTAGCCTGTGCAGAAATTCTCAAAGGCTAATAATTAGTTGGCAAAATACTCCTCAAAAGAGAATTTGCATGCAAATGGGATAGACTGTTCCCCAAACTCATTATAAAATATGGATAATATATCTTTTAACTTTTACAGTTAATTATGAGCATATCCAGGATCGCCCCCTTAAATTGTCCCTAGAGCAAGGTCCTTGTATTACAAACCTATCAAAAACTGAGCTGTCAATCTATTGGTGCTGTTCCGGGCTCCGCCACCAGGTGTCGCTGTTTAATGGATAATTTAGCTCCAGGCTTTGCAGGTGCTTAAGAGGGTAAGACAGCTCTGGAGATGGGGTGGTCCCTTTCTTCTTGGTGGGCTAGGCCAAAGGCATAACCCATTTGGGATCCCAGATCCACAGATTAGCTTTCTAATTTCCTAGAACAACAGCACAGAGCTAGGACTGAGCCTAGTTCTGTCCAGTTAGCAGCTCCCCATTAAGCATTCTCCCTGGGACAGGCATCAGTGCCCAAGAGGCAGGGACCCTTTTTCTATGAAACTCTCAGCACACTAATAGTCTGTCCCCGTTCTTCTGCAAAAACATTCAGGATCACACCCAGCTTCCCAAGAACGTCTCCAAAATGATTGATGTGCCCAAGGAGGGTCACTCCCAGTGACCCTAAAAGCCCAACTCTTAGCCTTCAATTAAAAATTTAATGACTCACAGTGAATGTTCACCTCGTCCCATACCTAGGACCATCTGCCAGACACTCCTGCTCATAAATGGGGAAACTCAGCAGGGGCTTTCCCCTGTGAGGTGCATGTTCCAACCTCTGCATGTCCCACACCATCCATATTCTATGAAAATGAAACAAGGGCATATGCAGGAATATAGAATTCTGCACCTAGGAGTGTTAAAGATATCCCTTTGGAGGTGTTAATATGAAGGAAGGAGATTTAATGTGACCACCCCAGTTGTGAGAATTAACAGGGACAAACTAAATGAGAACAGGCATGAGCTGTTTCTGCAGACTAGAGAGTGGGAGCCACCACCACCCTTTGGGCTTGGCAGAGACTCACAGGAGACTGGGAGTGGGAAGAGAGAGGCTCGGGGAGCCCTGGTGGAGACTGGTTGTGGAGGAGGGCAGCTCATGGAATTGACTAGGGGGAAGATTTGCCTTTCTCCACCTAGTCCTAGGTTGGAAGTGGAAACAGCATTAGGGAATCTCTCAGTCATAATTCCTGGCCTTTGGGCACTGATTACCTCTGGGTGAACTCTTTGGCCTCCTGGGCCATGGCTACACACCCTGGCCTTCCTTCCTGGACTCTGACTTGCAGCAGACAGCTTCCAAGCTGGCTCCTGCAGACAAGAGCTGGCTGCCCAGCTGCTTGCGGCAGATCGTGGTTTGGAGTTCTCCTTCGATATGTGGCTTACTCATTGATCATTTACAAACTCAGTCTCTCAAAGTCCTATTGTCTTAGCAAAAAATAAAATTTTAATGGATGGCTAATATATGTGACTTTGAGAAAATCCTAAATTGTTATAATTACTAGGATTATTCTTGTATTTTACCCTTCAAAATGTAGCATTTTAGTTTTGGGAATAAATTGTAAAAAAAAAAATACATAAACTTAAGTCCTGTACTTATGTTTAATCATAATTAATCGTAGAGTTAACAACCATTTTTTTATTAGCAATTTAATGCATGAAACAACAAGGAGCATAAATCAACTCTTCTCACTTTGAGAGTCTTTTCTTTCCTAATCCACTTTTCATTACAAGGTTTTCTTACATCTTTTAATGACTTATTCCCATGTTACAGTGTGACCTGGTAAGTAAAGTGTTAAACAATAATTGAAAAGGAGTTTGATCTTAACACTACATTTTCAGGATCTTAATGACTTTATTGTAAAATCCATGTACAAAAGCATCTGCATTTACTTCCAACAGAGAAAATCAAAAGATTTCAGTCACTGAATCTTTCCCAAAAGGAGGTAGAAGAGGGCCTGGGAGTGCAGGCAAGGGAAGAAACAGTGGTTTCCCAATAAAAATGTCTGTGACATCTGTGGTGTTGCGTTCCCAGAAGCAAAGCCACTGGCAGTGATGGTGGAGCTGGAGAGAGGCAGGCTTCCAGGGGTCCCTGAGCACCTGTGACCTCAAGTCTTGAGTGCAGCTGGGTTGGAAGCTGGATGAGGAGCTGCTGGTCTTTGCTTTGTCTCCTGAACAAAGCAGGCCAGGTTAGACACTTCTTTTGTGCTTTCAAAAGCAGCGCTATGGGAATTTCATGGTGTGTATGATGGACGCACCCCAAAGTCCTCGCTATTGTTCCTCACACCTTTGCCCCACATGCTGGTTCATCTTCTGATGGGGATTTGAAGCTGTCTTCAGGCTCTCCTGAATTTCACCATTCTCTCTGCTGGGGAGCTCCTGGGCAAGACGTAGGCATGGCTTGGACCTAGCACATTGTGTTATGCATTGTTTAGGTTAAATGGGTACCTGTGTGATGTATTTTTTATTTTCTATTTATTTATTTTTGAGATGAGTCTTGCTTTGTTGCCCGGGTTGGAGTGCAGTGGTGTGATCTCGGCTTACTGTAACCTCCACCACCCAGGTTCAAGTGATTCTCCTGCCTCAACATCCCAAGTAGCTGTGACTACGGGCACATGCCAGCATGCCTAGCTAATTCTTGTATTTTTAGTGGAGATGGGGTTTCACCATGTTGGCCAGGCTGGTCTCCTGTGTACTCCTGACCCTAAGTGACCCACCCACCTCAGACCCCCAAAGTACTGGGATTACAGGCATGAGCCACCGCCCCCGGCCATGTGCTGGTATGATATAAACTTGCCATAATTACCTGACTTTGTGTTTACCTTTTTGCCTGGGAAACACTGGATAGGAGTGTTCCCACCTTAACATGCTCTCAGGGACCACACTGGTGGCAGCTGTCACAGCCTTAACAAACTTAGAGTTCAGGAACAGTGCTTCTGTGCACATACGTGGAACACTTTGTGTGCAGGATGAACAGCAAATGCTGGAGCTCAGTTTGGTATGTGCCAAGCATTCAGAGGCATGTTTGCTTTTCAGAGTTAAGAACATGAGTAAGAGCAGCCCTGGGCAACTACAGCATCTCCTGCAAGGGGCCCTGATCGCCCACACTGGCTCTATCCTATGTCTCCCACCCTCCCTTGCCTGCCCAAGCCCTCAGGGAGGGTTGCCTCCTGCTGCTTATCCTACAGATTTTCCTTTCTAATTTTTTGTATTAACTGAATTGGGATCCACTTTTCAAGGACTCTTTCAGACAATCAATGGTGGATATAATCAACCCCTTCATTTAGTAAACACTTAAATCAGGATTATTTGCTAATTGTTAGCTAGCCAGTCCTTGAAATTATTGAGGAAACATTTTTTCAGTAAAGGCCCTTCAGCAAGTGTCCCTGTGGGAATGTCAGGCCCAGTGTTCACTCCCCTTGAAGCCATTTATTCCCAAGGTAGTCTCCATGGGATATTCTTGTAGCTTCCAGAAGCCAATTGAGCTCACCCCATCATTCAGTTATGTGAATTTCCACATCAGATGTAAATTAACCAAACGTTGACTTTGTCAGGTCTCCAGGGAGATCACAGAATGCTGGGAACAGGCACCTAGAATTTGCCATGAACTGTGTCCCTCACCTGGGTGCTTCCTGACAAATTCCACCCTTTCAGGAGAGGGTGGAATGCTGTGATGTCACAGCATGGTGGTGAGTGGTATGCCAGGAAGGTGTTAGTGGGGAAGGTCACACTCCCACAGCTGTGTTCACTATTACTAGATGGATCCCTGATGCCCTCTTTGTACTTATGCAGGAGAGTCAGAAACGGCATGGACTCTGCACTCATTAACCAGAGCAGATGAATCATTGCAATACAGCACCCAGATTTTGCTTATGTTCTCCTTGAGAAGCCATCGGCTGCTGATATGATTTGGCGGTCTCCTCACCCAAGTCTCATCTTGAATTGTACTCCTATGATTCCCACATGCTGTGGGAGGGACCCAGTGGGAGGTAATTTGAATCATAGGGCCAGTTTTCCCCATGGTTCTCATGGTAGTGAATAAGTTTCATGAGAGCTGATGGTTTAATAAGAGGTTTCTCCTTTTGCTTTTTCTTCCTTTTCTTTTGCCACTGCCATGTAAGAAGTGCCTTTCACCTCCTGCCATGATTCTGAGACCTCCCAGCCATGTGGAACTGCAAGTCCAATTAAACCTCTCTTTCTTCCCAGTCTCTGGTGTGTCTTTATCAGCAGTATGAAAGCAAACTAATACAGCTGCCTTCCTCTTCCGTAGCTGTCCATGTCCCTTCAAATGAAAGTTCATTCAAGGATAGGTATCTTTATTTGAACTCTTCTCCCCCTTTTCACTTCCTTTCAGGCTGTCTTACTGATTCTTTCATTCAGCAGCATGTCCTCAGCACTGCTGGTATGCCAGATGTGTTGGTGCTCCCCAAGATACAGGGGTGGGCCACAGAAACAGCCCCAGCAGAACACTGATTTTCAGGGAGCAAAAATACACACAGACTTAAAAATTGTCATTTATACAAAAAAGAAAAAAAAAAGAACAGGATGTGAAGAGAGAGAATACACCAGGAGAAATGGCATAGTTTAGATGGGGGAGTAGGAAAAGACCCCTGCAGAAGGGCATTTGGATGAAGCCATGTAGGATGAATAAGAGTTTACTCTTCGGTATGAGCTTTCTGGCAGTGGACATGGGCTGTGCAGATGGTCCAAGGAGGTTTTGCAGAGAGCAGCAAGCATGGAAAAGATGACACAATCTGTTTTCAGAGACATGGGCAGGTATAGGGGTGGGTGATGCCCCACAATACACACATGTGACAGGGCTTGTGATGCTTTAAAGTGAAATACACCATTGCCAGCTTTGAACAGAGCTGTAATGTGACCCAATTTGTGCTGCAAAGATTTACTCCTACAACAAGGATGTTCCAGCCGCTGGTGGAGAGGGGAACACTCACACAAGCCCAGGGTAGGAAGGTGTGAATTCTGCCAGGGGAAATGCGTCCAGAAGCAGGGAGGGAGCAGGGGGAGGAACTTGAGAACAGCTTGGGAAGGAGGAACAAGACAGCAATTGATCTGAAATGGAGAGTGGGAGAAGACAAAGTCCAAAGGTGATGTAGAGATGCTAATGTGAACAGAGGTGCTGATACCTGAGATGGAAAAACTCAGAGGAGGAACAGATGAGGGATGATATTCATGACTGCATACATTCGTGTTTGTGACTGCACTTCTGTGCTGTCTTGCTTTATTTTTTTTTAATTCTTGTTAAGTATGTTGTAGGACTTGGACATCCAAAGATGATGAATAGAGTCCAGTCTTGATCATTAAAGATTCTGTAATCTGAAGTTGATACAAACTTTAGAACTAAGAGAGTGATATCATTTGGCTGTGTCTCCAGTCAAATCTCATCTTGAACTGTAGTTCCCATAATCCCCATCTATTGTGGGAGAGACCAGATTGGGGGTAATTGAATCATGGGAGTAGGTTTTCCCATGCTGTTCTCATGATAGTAAATAAGTCTCATGAGATCTAGTGGTTTTTATAAAGGGCAGTTCTTCTGCACAAGTCTCTTGCCTGCCACCATGTAAGATGTGCCTTTGCTCCTCCTTCACCTTCTGCCACAAGGATGAGGCCTCCCCAATTATGTGGAACTGTGAGTTCATTAAACCTCTCTTTCTTTACCAGAAATACCAGTCCTGGGTATTTCTTCATAGCAGTATGAAAATTGACAAATACAGAGAGGATCAGAGACAAGTGAACACCTGACCCAGTGCCCAGGCAGAATGGGACCACAGTGGAGGGAGGCTGGTTTGTGATTGTAGGAGAACTCAGCCCAGGTGGATGCATTGGGTCCACTTTGCTGTCCCTTAGCTGGGTGAATGCTGCAAGTATCTGAGCATCTCGGCCTGCTTTCTCCCCTGCAAGTGGAAATAATAGTTGCAAAGGATACATAAAGACTTGTATGGCACATATCACAATATTGTGAACAGAGATCACATCAACAACTTTTTTTTACTGTCACAATGTAAGCAGCATGACCTGGGGATGGAGGGAATGAGAAGTTCCGTTCTGGTCAGGCTTCTCTTAGACCATGGACGGCACTCACCACATCTGTACCAGGACCACACCGTCTGCAATTCTGCCTTCTATTATTGATACTGTTCTTCTTGTATAACTTTGGTCCATCTTCTTTCTATATATTATCTCTGCTTGCATTTCCTCTTCCATTTATGTTTTCATTCCTAATAAATTTCTATAAATTTATTCTATAAAGCCTGTGGTTTTTGAGCTTATTGCAGCTAAATTTTTGGAGATTTTTGAGGTCAAATGCTATGTCATGTGCCTCTGTTTCCTCTGCAGCTTGCCAGCTGTGGTGGCTTACTCATAGAAGAGTTCAGTAAATATCCTTGCCTTGATTAGCACCAAACAGAACCACTCTCCTGTGATCCATATAAAACGCGTTTGAGCAATTAGTAGGCAATTTCCACTGTCTTATAGGAGCATAAACATAGGAATATTGAGGAGAGATATCTTCTTTTTTTAATAACAGAACTCTACAATAAAAAATTCACAGCAAAGGAATTGTGAGTCAGAGATCTGGTGGGGCTGGTTCTAGAAATGCCAGAAACAGATCAGTAAATAATTTGATCATTTAGTGCAGTGAGTAGAAAAAAATCCTCGTAGATGTCTCTTCTATATACTTCTTTTGATTTTAACACCTAAATTTAGCTCCTAGACATGGGTTTGAAGTCAAATATGTAACCATTAAATCTCAGCTTTACCTGAAGCTGTTAAAATATCCTCAGAAATTAAAGGAAAAAATAGAGACTGGCAGTTTGTCATAGATAAACTCTTTCATACCTGTCTTGATTGAGTACTGTGGTGACTCAGGTGCTCAGGTGTCAGGCAGTTAAAACTATGAGCAGACACTAAAAGGAGCTTGCCTAAAAAGAGAAATAGTGAATAATATGAGAACTGTCCTGCACTAAATTTTTCTTTAAATAGCTGCAGGAATGTTGTCAAGTTTTTCAGTTTTTAAGAGTAACACTGTCGAACTTGCTGTCATTGAACCTGTGGGACACAAATGGGAAAATATAAACCACAAGAATATTTGATATTTCCATCTTTTCAGAAAACAGCCTCAGAAAAGGTGTCCTAATAAGTCAGTGAACTGAATATGCTTCATACTCACACACGCTTAATTCGATTATTTTCACTCTTAGAAAAACAACTTCTGTTCTTATTCCCAAGTGTGCTCTTCATATTGTATCTTCATCATTTCTGATCATTCTCCTGTTCTGTTCAAGGATATGAAAAAATAATTCCAGGTACATGTGGATTTTTCAACCACATTGGTACTAAGGTGAAAGACAGTATTGTATTTGTTGGAAATGTAATCTAGCAGTTTGCAGGAGAGCATGCCAGTGAAACAGCAGCAAGCAAGCACTGCCATCAGCTTCCAGTTGTTCACTGTGAATTCTCGTCCTAGTTACTGCAGGTAACATCCTCCTCAGTCCTCTCCTTCCGCTTTCAGGAGCAGCAGCTATCATCACAGACATTTCAGTTTGCTGTTTTATGTTAGGAAAGAAGGCCCAACCCAACAGACAGCACACGTTCCTCCTGTACAAAGTGCAGCCTTGGGTTAATGGTCATAATTAGGCTTTTCCTTTGCATTTGAATGCATGTAAACACCTTTGTATGAACTTTATGTCACTTCCCTTTCACCTGTGGCCTTCTTGGGTCACATGTATTGATGTATTTATTTCCATTCGATTACAAGTTATTTGTGGGATAGCTCAAGTGGGTCAGATCTCAGGAATGAAGGACTGAGTTGCAGGGGGAGCCTGGATAATGAGTTATCATTGTTCACACTCCTACACTGTAGCCTTCCGTCCTTCACAGGGGCTGGCTGGTTGCTCAGAAAACTGTGGCCTTTCCTGGGTACCCACAGTCCAGCTGCATCCCGGCCTTCTTTTCTATCGGGTATCTCCACGTGGTGCAGTTCTTGAACGTGGAACGTGGAATGAAGTGACCTGTGTCATTTCCAGGTGGGCACATTAACAATAAAATTAAACAAAAATCTCACTCACACTCCTCAAGCCTTTCTCTTCCCTTGTCTCTCTAATAGGCATTTATTCCCAGAGGGATTTTTGAAGCCCCGGTGGCAACTTGCACACCTCCAACAGCTTTGGCCCTTGAATTACTCCCTGGAATAGACCCTTCCCACTTTCCCAATCCTGCTGATCCCAATTTAATTTTACAGGAGTGAGAAATAAAATTCCAGTTTCTAGAGTCTCTGAGCAGCTTCCTAGGTGGGTCTGTGACAGCCGTTAGCATTATTTTCACTAACACACATCAAAATATGTTAACATCCTGGTCATTCTCAGCCTTCTATGACACACACAGTTTCAAAAGGGCTCTTGAATACCTACCCTGTGTCAAGCACCTTACAGAATAGGCTGTGACACCCACCTTGTAGAGCTCAAAATCTATTGCACTGAGCCCAGTAAAATGAGTATATTTCCTTCTGGCTAATATATCTTGGGTCCAATATTTTCTTTGGCAATAGTGATATTCTTCATTATTATCAAATATATCATAAATGGATTTATTCTTCTAAGTAAGTGCTTCATGGGGAACTTTCATAATCCTAGAGTAGTGCTTTTTTTTTTTTTAGAATTCTGGAAATTATTCTAGCAATCCAAGTTATACTTCCATATCTAAATTTATTTCAGGCAACCATAATTACAACTAAGTATACTGATGCTTTATTATGGCTGCCCCAGGATTTGCTGTTCTCTGCTAAACTGCTTATATGTTTATGTCTTTGCCACTATAAATCAATTCAAGCAAACTCCATTCTGCTAATACCCCCGTCTGCCAACTCCCATTCACTGTTTACCAATAGGAAAGACTCCCCATCACTCTAATAATAAATGAATGAGCTACTTTGTTTCTTTTCTCAGGCAGCAGGAAGCCCTTCACCAGGCTTGCTAAATTCTATTTAGTGAATAAATGTTGGGAGAAGGATTTTGCAGACTGGCAGCACTCTAGAGTCTTCAACAGAACAAATTTAATCAGGATTCTTTGTTCTATCCTTCTGTTTTCCTCATCTGTGCAGAGTTCAATATAAAAACATCTTAATTGACTGGCCAGGGCCAAATCAATCAGGTTCTCGCTCTGTTTTGCCTTCCCCAGCAGCTGGCCGACAGCGGAGAAACAGAGTCAAATCTTAGGCTGTACCACACTGAGAATTGGAAGAAACCACAGCAAGAAGCAGTGGGAGATTTGAGAAGAATATTGGCTTGAGTATCTACACAAAGACAAATTAATTCAGAAGAGAAGGACGTTTGGGCCATTCTGTAAGATGCAGAGGTCTTCAGCTGCCCAGATCAAACCTGTGTTCAGATCCACGAGCACATGTCAGGCGCGTAGCACTAACAGCCAAAGCTGAGCAATGGTAAGGAGGGGAAGGAGTACCAGTGCTGCCAAATACTGGGTTGGAGACTGAGATAAGTCCTTTGATCTCAAACGCCCAAGGCATAATAGAGGGTGCAATGGTACAATCTCAGCTCACTGCAGTCTCCACCTCCCCGGTTCAAGCGATTCTCTTGCCTCAGCCTCCCAAATAGCTGGGACCACAAGTGTGCTCTAGCACACCCAGCCATTTTTTGTATTTTTAGTAGAGATAGGCTTTTGCCACATTGGCCAGGCTGGTCTCGAACTCCTGGCCTCAAGTGATCCACCCGCCTCTCCCTCCCAAAGTGCTGGGATTAAAGATATGAGCTACCGTGCTTGGCTTTATTAAGAAGTTTCTACAACAGCATTTTTAAATACCGAATAGAATTTTGTTGTGTAGAGATGGCAAATTTTGTTTAAGCAGCCCCCTTATTGTTTAGCCTTTGTTTTACTTTCTGGGAATTCACTATTAGAAAAACATAGGGACAAACCCCTTACAATTGTACCCTTGGGTACTCTGTTATTTTCTTTCCTGGCATAAATTCCTAGCTATGCAAATGATCTACATTTTTCTGAGGCTTTAATGTATATTTCCAAAAACACCAGTGAGTGAGTTTTTAGATTTTGTTTGTTTCTGAGATGGCATCTTGCTCTGTCACCCAGGCTGGAGTCCAGTGATGCGATCTCAGCTCACTGCAACCTCCGCCTCCCGGGTTCAAGCAATTCTTCTGCCTCAGCCTCCTGAGAAGCTGAGATTACAGGCACCTGCCACCACGCCCAGCTAAGTTTTTTTTTATTTTTAATAGAGACGGGATTTCACCATGTTAGCCTGGCTGGTCTTGAACTTCTGACCTTGTGATCTTCCCGCCTCGACCTCCCAAAGTGCTGGGATTACAGGCATGAGCCACCACGCCTGGTGAGAGATTTTATTTATTTCAGCAGTAGGTAGAATACCCCTACTCCTTCAGAATCACACAAAGGTGGCATTCTTTTTAACCATTTTCAAATTTGTGGGATATTCACGTAGTCTCTGTACTTCTCTTTCACATTCAATTATTACATAGTGATGTTGACTTTTCCCACAAATTTACTGGTCCTGTAATTTCTGTTTGTTCTTTTGTTTGAATCCCCTCATATCATTTGTTAACTAAGAAAAATCCAATGGCATCTTATTCGGTACCCACCCCCAGACATCTTGATTCTAGTTCCTGGTCTTGATTAAGGGTGGATGTCAGGTGTTTGTATGTTCTGTAGGCTGGCCAGGAGGCTCTTCTCTTCTGGAAAGGCTGGGCTGATCTCTGGAGGGTCTGCTCTTGGGCTTGTGGTCAGCTGGTGAGCTCTCCCAGAGCTGGCTGACCGACGACCGCATCAGGCAGGTGATTAGCAGGCTCTTGGCCAGGGTGGAAGGGGAGTTGTGTGGCAAGCCTTCCAGGATCCAGCAGGCTAACCTGAGCTTCTTCGCATGGTGGTGGCAGCAAGAAAACGGGCCCCACGGTGCCAGCACCAGCCACAGAGTCAGTGCTGGGCACCTCCCTCGGAGGTGGATGTAGGAGGTGTAAGCACATTTTCAACACTCTCCAGAGGTCCTGCTCTCGTTGTTAATTGTGTGATATCTGGAGCTAATCGAGGTTCTAGCCTTGAAGCTTATGAAATGTGCAGTGTTAGGTACTTAAACCTGCTGAACCTCAGTCTGCTTCTCTCCAAAGCTGGCCCGATCATAGCAGCAATCCTGCAGGAGGGTGGGTTAAGGCACTAAGACACATAAAGCACTTAACACAGAATCTACTTCTTAATAAGAGCTCAGAATGTCTCAGCTGCTGTTACTGAGTCAAATTCTTAGGTTTTAATTTATCTTCCTTTGCAATGAATTATTTCTAGTTCCTTATGGACACATGTCCCTGGCGTCCCCCCGGCCCAAATGCTAGGATGTGTAGGGATGTCTGAATCCAAAGGTGAGCACAGGTTAGACTCAAAATGAGTTCATTTCTGCAGACTGAAGGACTGAATCACTTGACCTTCTGAAGTAGTGATGAGTTAAGGACTGAATTACTTATCCTTCTGGAGTAGTGATTTTCCTCCCTCTGGCTCAGTAGGAATTGAGAATGCAGCAGTATCCATCATGCGACCTAGTTAGCAAACAGTAATGTGGTAACTTCACCATGGGGACATAACTCAGATTCCCTTCATTGTAAAAATGACTGAGATAATGCTTCAGCACCACAATCTTTCATTAATAAGTTACAAGAGGCAATGTGTTTGCAATCTATTATTAAGCATTTAGCCTCTCTTTTGAGAAATTTGCTTGCCAAAATATTATTTCTAACATGATTTTATAAAGACATTCTTAAGTTTCAGTATTCTCCACTATCTTCTCTCTACTTAATTATCTGGTACAAATGCAGCCACTTAATGAAAACTTCTTTTTTCTTCCTCTTTTGCCCTTATGGTTTATTTTCCAAAAAACAACCAGAGCTTTGGTCTTTCAAAAACAAAACTCAGATTGCATGCTGCTGAACACAACGCCTGTTTCCCTGAGCTCCAAAGTCACCCTCCTGTTGCTGCAGAAGTGCAAATTCTGCAAATGATTATTTCCCTGATGCCTTTCTGCTGGGTATTGTCAGTGCAGGAGAGTAGGTAAAAGAACGAGGTTATTCTTTCCTGTTTTCCTGTTCTGTATCATGGTCCTGGGAACAGCTGTTGGCTCCAACAGTAGCCACTCTTCAGAATCCAGCTTCCTTTTAACTCCCAGAATCAGACTCGGTGTAGAAGGATAAGACCCCCAGAGAGGTCCAAGAAGCAGCTGCTGCAGTGCTTCAGCTCAGACACCTGAGCACCAACCTCCCAGTGGTTCACATCCCTGCTCCAATGGTGAGTACCAAGTCTGTGGGAGCTCCTCCTTTGGGGTCTTAAATTTTATTGATTATTACTTTTCCCTAGGCCACGAAGATTAAAGCTATTTCCTGCATTTATTACTTTAGGATGTCTACATGATCTTTTTTTGGTGTTCTTTTAATTTTCTAACATTTCTGAAAAGAATTCCTTGTATTTACCTTCTCTGCTTGAAATACCCGATGTACTGTTTTCCTAATTGACTGATACAGTCATGGGAGATTTCCTAGGACAGGAAACAACATTGAAAGGCAGGATTCTGAGATGACTTTGGTTATGTTCTGGTCTCCTTTTTTTCCCTCTTTTTGTTGTTGTTGTTGTTAACAGAGTCTAGTTCTGTGGCCCAGGCTGGAGTGTAGTGGCATGATCTTGGCTCACTGCAACCTCCGCCTCCCAGGTTCAAGTATTCTCCTGCCTCAGCCTCTCGAGTAGCTGAGACCACAGGAGTATGCCACCATGCCTGGATAGTTTTGTTTTATTTTTAGTGAGATGAGGTTCACCATGTGGGCCAGGCTGGTCTCTAATTCCTAGCCTCAAGTAATCCACCTGCCTTGGCCTCCCAAAGTGCTGTGCTTACAGGTATGCACCACCATGCCTGTTCAAATGTCCTTGGTCTTTAATGTGGTTCCTAGCTCCTTGCCGCTGGAAATGCAGCTCAGGTAACCCG
Organism: Saguinus oedipus; assembly: GCA_031835075.1. Taxonomy (NCBI): domain Eukaryota; kingdom Metazoa; phylum Chordata; class Mammalia; order Primates; family Cebidae; genus Saguinus; species Saguinus oedipus. Next base: position 40,643,652 of record CM063182.1, read on the forward strand.
TAGCTTGCAGGAGCATTGCGCTGACCCACACCTGTGGCTGCTGGGGATGAAATATTGCTTTCTACTTGCTGTATGACCACTGAGACCCACAGACTTGAATCAAAATTCCATTTGTCTTTGATCACCATTATCCCCTAATTAGACCTTGGAGCAACAGAAACTAACATCAACTTGTTTCAAACATTTAATAATCCCTAAAAATCTCAGGAATTTCTCTGTCCCCAGTGTACAAATACTCTAGTTCCTGGATATAGGTTTATTTGGAGAAGACTTAAAGAAGACCTGGAGTACATATACATGACGTTGTTCCAGGGTCTCTAGAGTCAAATCGTAGAAATGTAGTGATTAACTATCATTTGGAAATTTGGCCCAAGCCTATGCCACAGGAATCTAAGCAGATCTGCAGACTGTCCCTCTGTAGTTTCCATAGTTTCTGACTAATTACAGTAACTATACTTGGCAGCCAACAGAATCCTCATATTGGTCCCCTGGTCTTTGGAGTGAGGGCAATTATACAGGAAAATTGACTGGAAGCTGATTAAATGTCTTTCTATCAGGACAGTAAACCAAAGAAGTATTGCATCTTTATAGGAATTGCAGAGATTAGTGCCACATTCAGAGATTTCAGAAATGCAGGGATGGGGCATCTCCATTTAACTTGCTGAATAGGTCATTATAGAAGGTTGTTAAGTATTAGAAAATAACCACCATCATAAGCTATAGCAAGCATTGTATCTGTGTCAATGCAGCTGCTGCCTTGTATGTCTTGACTTTAATGCTGATCAGTACAGCCCCTGGTCCCTAGCTTAGAGTCATCTATATGGGAAAAATCTTTTTGTTTGGCCTTCAGACTAATGAGCAAGAACTACTAGAAAATATTCCTCCACTTAGAGGAGTAAACAATATTCCTTTATTTTTCTATTTAGAATAGTACCAATTCTTCTGTTCTATATCATAATATGGGCTAAGGGTTAACCACCTTTTCTTACAGAACAGATTATGTGAAATTCACTCTTGCAGTCCATACAATATTGATATTATGAATTTTTAGATCATACTTATTAATTTAAAAATATTTGTCAAGCATTGTTCTAGTTATTGGAGAAAAAAATATGATTCAATGATTATAGTGGACTTTCACTGACACAAAGTCAAGAGGTAAATATATAAAAATATTATCTGGATGCTAAGTGTTATTTTTCTGTTTACTAATGATTTGACCTATACAAGACTGCCTTGTTTTGGTTGGTTTTATTAAAGGAGTTATGATATAACAAGTACTGTATATTGATAGCCCTATATAAACAGTGGAATTTGCTGCATGAAGGTAGTGAATACAACATAATCTATCAAATTTTGACATTAACATTGTTACTAGAATAATTGAGTATCTTCAGTATCGTGCTTGTTCACTCTTGCTTATATTTAAGTAAGATGTGTTTTCTCTACTTTTAAGACAATAGTATGGGAGCTGTGCTGGGCCAGATGGCTTGTCTAGTTTTGCATTTCTGTGGTTCTCTATTCTGTTATTATCATGGTATATTCCAATAAATTGTCCCTAGTTTATCCACCTCTTGAGTATTTTCTGATGTCTGCCTCTCTTGATCCTCCTCCCAATTAATGACTATACTCCCTGCTTTTATCCCAAACAACTCTGCCTTTATCAATTTTTGATTTATTTCTTGTAGTTTCCTTGGCTGCAATTATTTTGGTAAGAGCTGTGAGGATTCTGTCCTCTTCTGGCATGCCATCCAGCAGCACTCTCCACAAAGTCCCTGTACCTGCGCAATTAGAACCTTGAAGCCCCATTTTCCTCCTCACAGTTATGCTTTAGACCCACCGTCCAAGCCTTCCTCTTTGAGTAGAGACCCTTCTTGGGAGTATAACCACCTGTTGGTAGTATTTGAATGTTGCTGCTCAGAAAAAAACAAACAAACAAGCAAAAACTTCTTTTTTACTCGCCCTTTGCTTGGGCACAGACTACTTACTCCCAAGTTGTACTTGCTGCTTTAGAAGGTTCAGCAATCCCAATTTTTATTATGGGGTTTTAGAGGATGCTTTTTCACCTCTTTATTGCAGAAACTGTCTACATATTTTTTTGTATATGATACTTTGATATTGTAATTCCTCTGTTGTTTTATGATAGGTTCTGTAGAATTCCAAACAATTTTTTAGTATGATTGCTACTCTCATCTTCCCTCTAATAATCTATGCTTAAATCTATCACTTAATAGAGAATTTATAGATTTTTAGTTGTTTAAATATATTTCAACACATATTGTCCAAAATGTCTCTAATAATTAAATTTCCACTGACAATCATAAGAAAAGATATTTCGTTGCATTTTTACTGGTTAAAAAAAATTTGCAACTTTCTATTTTGTCCAATTTGTTAGATACGAGGAAATATGTAATGTTTTTCCTGACCTTTTCTATGAGTCAGTGTTCATACACTTTGCATGTATTTTAAATTTTAAATTATCTGAGTGCCCATCACCAGTCTGCCCATTCTTATTATGTGTCCACTTGCTCATTGATCCTTGACAATCTGTAAGAACTGCTGTTTGTCTTTTATAAATTATGTATTACAACAGGCTTCTGTGTTGCAATTTTCCCCCTAAGAATATTTTTCCTATTTATTTTGAGTTTGCTACTTTAAAACATATTGTATATTTCATGTCTCTATTTTCCTTAGCAGCTTCTGTATTTCTGTTCTTGGATTAAAACACTGGCCTAACTCCTGGATTAAAACACTGGTATATCTCCTGTGTGTACATATATACATGTACACACCCAGTCATATAAAAGTGTTAGGAAACTAGCTCAGTGTGACAAACTGAATCTATTCAAAACCTATAGCAAATATGAGACCCAAGGAAGGCCTGAGATCTTTCACTCTGAAATTGGGAATCTCATGAATGTCTGTTCTTACTACTTCTACTCAATATTGTACCAGGTGTTCATGCCAATAAAATAAGAAAAAATAGATTTAAATTGTTTGGATTAGAAAGGAATACATCAAATGGAGTTTATTCAGAAATGGTATCTTTTTCTAATAAAGAAAATTCAAAATAATCTACAAAAGAAACTGCTTAAATTAAGAAATGACTGACAAATTTGCAGGATTAAAAAACCTACCACCACTCTATCTATATACTAGCAACACATATTTTGACATTGTAATTTTTAAAAAGTCACTTGCAATATAATCCACAAACATGAATTGCTTAGAGAAATATGTAAATAAATATGCATAAAATCTATAGGCTAAAAATTACAAAATGTTGATAAAAGGCATTAAATAGACATAAATAAATGAAAAATACACTTTTTTTATTTTAATTTTTATTGCATTATAGGTTTTGGGGTACATGTGCAGAATGTGCAAGATAGTTGCATAGGTACACACATGGCAGTGTGTTTTGCTGCCTTCGTCCCCTTCACCCACACTTGGTATTCATTTCCAGGCTATCCCCCCCCAGCCCCACCCGCCGTTCCTTCCCCATTTCCCCCAACAGTCCCCAGTGTATACTAGACCGCCTTTCTGTGTCCATGTGTTCTCATTTTTCTCACCCACCTATGAGTGAGTATATGCGGTATTTCTTTTTCTGTTCTTGTGTCAGTTTGCTGAGAATGATGTTCTCCAGATTCATCCATGTCCTTACAAAGGACACAAACTCATCATTTTTGATTGCTGCATAATATTCCATGGTGTATATGTGCCACATTTTCCCAGTCCAGTCTATCATCGATGGGCATTTGGGTTGGTTCCAGGTCTTTGCTATTGTAAACAGTGCTGCAATGAACATTCGTGTGCATGTGTCCTTATAGTAAAACGATTTATAGTCTTTTGGATAGATACCCAGTAATGGGATTGCTGGGTCAAATGGAATTTCTATTTCTAGGTCCCTGAGGAATCGCCACACTGTCTTCCACAATGGTTGAACTAATTCACACTCCCACCAACAGTGTAAGAGTGTTCCCATTTCTCCACATCCTCTCCAGCATCTGCTGTCTCCAGATTTTTTAATGATCACCATTCTAACTGGTGTGAGATGATATCTCAATGTGGTTTTGATTTGCATCTCTCTAATGACCAATGATGATGAGCACTTTTTCATATGTTTGTTGGCCTCATGTATGTCTTCTTTTGTAAAGTTTCTGTTCATATCCTTTGCCCATTTTTGAATGGGCTTGTTTGTTTTTTTTCTGTAAATCTGTTTGAGTTCTTTGTAAATTCTGGATATCAGCCCTTTGTCAGATGTGTAAACTGCAAAGATTTTTTCCTATTCTGATGGTTGCCGATTCACTCTAGTGACTGTTTCTTTTGCCATGCAGAAGCTGTGGAGTTTGATTAGGTCCCATTTGTCTATTTTGGCTTTTGTTGCCAATGCTTTTGGTGTTTTGTTCATGAAGTCCTTGCCTACTCCTATGTCCTGAATGGTTTTGCCTAGATTTTCTTCTAGGGTTTTTATGGTGTCAGGTCTTACGTTTAAGTCTTTAATCCATCTGGAGTTAATTTTAGTGTAAGGTGTCAGAAAGGGGTCCAGTTTCTGCTTTCTGCACATGGCTAGCCAGTTTTCCCAACACCATTTATTAAATAGGGAATCCTTTCCCCATTGCCTGTTTTTGTCTGGTTTATCAAAGATAATATGGTTGTAGATATGTTGTGTTGCCTCCGATGCTTCTGTTCTGTTCCATTGGTCTATATCTCTATTTTGGTACCAGTACCATGCTGTTTTGATTACTGTAGCCTTGTAGTATAGTTTGAAGTCTGGTAGCGTGATGCCTCCCGCTGTGTTCTTTTTGCTTAGAATTGACTTGGCTATGCGGGCTCTTTTTTGGTTCCATATGAAATTCATGGTGGTTTTTTCCAGTTCTGTGAAGAAATTCAATGGTAGTTTGATGGGGATAGCATTGATTGTGTAAATTACTTTGGGCAGTATAGCCATTTTCACAATATTGATTCTTCCTAACCACGAACATGGAATGTTTCTCCATCTGTTTGTGTCCTCTCTTATTTCGTTGAGCAGTTGTTTGTAGTTTTCCTTAAAGAGGTCCCTTACATTCCTTGTGAGTTGTATTCCTAGGTATTTTATTTTCTTTGTAGCAATTGTGAATGGCAGTTTGTTCTTAATTTGGTTCTCTTTAAGTCTGTTATTGGTGTATAGGAATGCTTGTGATTTTTGAACATTGATTTTATATCCTGAGACTTTGCTGAAGTTGCTTATCAGTTGCAGGAGCTTTTGGGCTGAGGTGATGGGGTCTTCTAGGTATACTATCATGTCGTCTGCAAATAGAGACAATTTGGCTTCCACCTTTCCTATTTGAATACCCTTTATTTCTTTTTCTTGCCTGATTGCTCTGGCTAGAACTTCCAGTACTATGTTGAATAGAAGTGGTGAGAGAGGGCATCCTTGTCTAGTGCCGGATTTCAAAGGGAATGCTTCCAGTTTTTGCCCATTAAGTATGATATTGGCTGTTGGTTTGTCGTAAATAGCTTTTATTACTTTGAGATATGTTCCATCAATACCAAGTTTATTGAGGGTTTTTAGCATAAAGGGCTGTTGAATTTTGTCAAATGCCTTCTCTGCGTCAATTGAGATAATCATGTGGTTTTTGTTTTTGCTTCTGTTTATGTGGTGAATTACATTTATAGACTTGCGTATGTTGAACCAGCCTTGCATCCCCGGGATGAATCCTACTTGATCATGATGGATAAGTTTTTAAATGTGCTGTTGCAATCGATTTGCCAGTATTTTATTGAAGATTTTTGCATCTATGTTCATCATGGATATTGGCCTGAAGTTTTCTTTTCTTGTTGAGTCTCTGCCAGGTTTTGGTATCAGGATGATGTTGGTCTCATAAAATGATTTGGGAAGGGTTCCCTCTTTTTGGATTATTTGGAATAGTTTCAGAAGGAATGGTACCAGATCCTCTTTGTGTGTCTGGTAGAATTCAGCTGTGAACCCATCTGGACCTGGGCTTTTTTTGTGTGGTAGGCTCTTAATTGCTGCCTCAACTTCTGACCTTGTTATTGGTCTATTCATAGTTTCGGCTTCCTCCTGGTTTAGGCTTGGGAGGACACAGGCGTCCAGGAATTTATCCATTTCTTCCTGATTTACTAGTTTGTGTGCATAGAATTGTTTGTAGTATTCTCTGATGATGGTTTGAATTTCTGTGGAATCTGTGGTGATTTCCCCTTTATCGTTTTTTATTGCATCTATTTGGTTGTTCTCTCTTTTCTTTTTTATCAGTCTGGCTAGTGGTCTGTCTATTTTATTGATCTTTTCAAAAAACCAGCTCTTGGATTTATTGATTTTTTGAAGGGTTTTTCTTGTCTCTATCTCCTTCAGTTCTGCTCTGATCTTAGTTATTTCTTGTCTTCGGCTAGGTTTTGAGCTTTTTTGATCTTGCTCCTCTAGCTCTTTCAATTTTGACGATAGGGTGTCAATTTTGGATCTCTCCACTCTTCTCATGTGGGCACTTATTGCTATATATTTTCCTCTACAGACTGCTTTAAATGTGTCCCAGAGATTCTGGTACGTTGTGTCTTCATTCTTGTTGGTTTCAAAGAACTTCTTTATTTCTGCCTTCATTTCATTGTTTATCCAATCAACATTCAAGAGCCAGTTGTTCAGTTTCCATGAAGCTGTGCGGTTCTGAGTTATTTTCTGAATTCTGAGTTCCAACTTGATTGCACTATGGTCTGAGAGACTGTTTGTTATGATTTCCGTTGTTTTGCATTTGCTGAGGAGTGCTTTACTTCCAATTATGTGGTCAATTTTGGAGTAGGTGTGATGTGGTGCTGAGAAGAATGTGTATTCTGTGGATTTGGGGTGGAGAGTTCTGTAAATGTCTATCAGGTTTGCTTGTTCCAGGTCTGAGTTCAAGTCCTGGATATCCTTGTTAATTTTCTGTCTGGTTGATCTGTCTGCTATTGACAGTGGAGTGTTAAAGTCTCCCACTATTATTGTGTGGGAGTCTAAGTCTCTTTGTAAGTCATTAAGAACTTGCCTTATATATCTGGGTGCTCCTACATTGGGTCCATATATATTTAGAATCGTTAGCTCTTCTTGTTGTATCGATCCTTTTACCATTATGTAATGACCTTCTTTGTCCCTTTTGATCTTTGTTGCTTTAAAGTCTATTTTATCAGAAATGAGAATTGCAACTCCTGCTTTTTTTTGCTCTCCATTTGCTTGGTAAATCTTCCTCCATCCTTTTATTTTGAGCCTTTGTGTATCTTTGCGTGTGAGGTGGGTTTCCTGGATACAGCACACTGATGGGTTTTGGTTTTTTATCCAATTTGCCAGTCTGTGTCTTTTGATTGGTGCATTTAGCCCATTTACATTCAGGGTTAATATTGTTATGTGTGAATTAGATACTGCCATTTTGATGCTAGCTGGCTGTTTTGCCCGTTGGTTCATGTACATTCTTCATGTATGCTTTTAGGATGGCTGGAACTGGTTGTTTCTTTCTATGTGTAGTGCCTCTTTCAGGAGCTCTTGTAAAGCAGGCCTAGTGGTGACAAAATCTCTGAGTACTTGCTTGTTCGTGAAGGATTTTATTTTTCCTTCACTTATGAAGCTCAGTTTGGCTGGATATGAAATTCTGGGTTGAAAGCTCTTTTCTTTAAGGATGTTGAATATTGGCCCCCACTCTCTTCTGGCTTGTAGAGTCTCTGCCGAGAGATCTGCTGTGAGTCTGATGGGCTTCCCTTTGGGGGTGACCCGACCTTTCTCTCTGGCTGCCCTTAGCATTTTCTCCTTCGTTTCAACCCTGGTGAATCTGATGATTATGTGCCTTGGGGTTGCTCTTCTTGCAGAGTATCTTTGTGGTGTTCTCTGTATTTCCTGGAGTTGAGTATTGACCTGTCTTGCTAGGTTGGGGAAATTTTCCTGGATAATATCCTGAAGAGTGTTTTCCAGCTTGGATTCATTCTCTTCGTCACATTCTGGTACACCTATCAAACGTAGGTTGGGTCTCTTCACATAGTCCCACATTTCTTGGAGATTTTGTTCATTCCTTTTTGTACGTTTTTCTTTAATCTTGGTTTCTCGTTTTATTTCATTGAGTTGATCTTCAACTTCTGATATTCTTTCTTCTGCTTGGTCAATTCGGCTGTTGAAACTTGTGCATGCTTCGCGAAGTTCTCGTGTTGTGTTTTTCAGCTCCTTCAATTCATTCATATTCCTCTCTAAGTTGTCCATTCTTGTTATCAATTCCTCGAATCTTTTTTCAAATCTTTTTTCAAGGTTCTTAGTTTCTTTGCACTGGTTTAGTACATGTTCCTTTAGCTCACTGAAGTTTCTCATTATCCACTTTCTGAAGTCTGATTCCGTCATTTCGTCACATTCATTCTCCGTCCAGCTTTGTTCCCTTGTTGGTGAGGAATTTTGGTCCTTTTTTGGAGGTGAGGTGTTTTGGTTTCAGGTGCTTTCCTCCTTTTTGCGCTGGTTTCTTCCCATCTTTATGGATTTATCCGCCTGTCGTCTTAGTAGTTGCTGATTTTTCAATTGGGTCTCTGTGTGGACACTGAGATTGTTGATGATGAAGTATTTCTGTTACTTAGTTTTCCCTCTAATGGTCTATCCCCTCTGCTGTATGAGTGCTGAGGTCCACTCCAGGCCCTGCTTGTCTGGGGTATACCTGCAGCGGCTGCGGAACAGTGAGGGATGATACCAGTTTCTTCTTCTGCTGTCCTTGTTCCAGAATAATGCCAGCCAAATATCAGTCTGATTAGTCCTTTTCTGGGGTGACTCCTTGGATATACAGGGGTCAGGGAGCTGCTTGAGGAGACAGTCTGTGCTTTATAGGAGCTCCAGTGCTGAGCTGTGAGCTCCGTTGTTCATTCAGGGTTGTTGGGAGGTTGTTTATGTCTGCCGCAATAGAACTCATAAAACACCACCCTTTTCCCCACCCCTTAGATGCTCTGTCTCATGGAGTTGGGGCTTTCTTTATGAGTATCTGTTGCACTGTCCTGCCCCACTAGGCGGCAGTCTATTCACTATTTGCCTGCCGGGGCTCTGACCAGCTAGTGCGGGTCCACCCTATTGCTGCTGGGCTCCCTCTGCTGTGGAGCGCTCCCGGCTCCTGGGAGACTCTCTGTTATGGCAGGTTGCCTCGGCAACGGCGGGCTGCATCAGTCCTGGGCGGTACTTCAGTGGGGGTGGACTGCGTCAGCAATGGTGGACGCCCCTCCCTCACCGGGCTGCACCGTCCTAGATGCCGGCAGCAAAACTCTCAGCCCCAAGCACCTCCAGTCGCCGCCCTGCTTGTCCCCGTGAGCGTGGGACCCGCCGAGCCCAGTCACCCAGCTCCCTGCCTCAGAGTCCGTCCACTCTCTCTCTCTCTTCCTCTCCCCAAGCTGAAAGGTCGACTCTCTCACTGGCGCCCCAGTAGCCTGCCGATAGGGCACTGGGATCCTTGTGATCTCCCATGCCGCTGCCCACTACCCCGGCTCAGATCACGCTTCCCAGGAAACTCCTGGTCTGGCTCATTGTCCAAGTCCCGTTCAATCAGATGAACATGCCAATCTGCCCTTCCAAATCTCAGATTGCTGGTTTAACAGGGCACCCAGACCAGTGAGTTCCGCACCAGGTCCCGCCGCGGCGCCGGCCGAAGAGGCGGCGGGAGCCGGCTGCGTTGGCCGGGTGCGCTACCGTCCCGTGTCTCTCACACACCTGGGACTTTCAACGCTCTGTGGGCATAAAAGGAACATCCGAGAATGTGGCTAGGACTCACCCTCTGCGCCTTCACTGAGAGCTGCAATCCTGAGTCGCCTCTACGACGCCATCTTGCCTCCTCCCCCCGAAAAATATACTTTGTTCATGGATTTGAAGGCTCTCTACTTCCAATATGCCAGTTACTTTTAAGTGGATATATACTTCTTAACATCTTAATAAAAAATTCAGTAGGCATTTTGAGCAATTGACAAGCCAATTGTAAAATTTAAATAAAAAACTCAATCTCTTAAAATAGCTATAACGGCCGATTCAAGATGTAACAGTGACAGTACACTAATCAAGACAATGTGGTAGTGGTATTTGAGTTTGGACAGACATAAACTGAACAGAATAGAAATTTCAGAAGAGAACTATGGAAGCTTTTAAAATATTTGTCAATGTTGCCAAGTTCATTTAATGGAGAAAACATTGTCTTTGTAATAAATGATGCTTGCACACAGAAATACACAAAAGTGAAATTGAAGGTGTGAAGCAAGAGCTTCACATCTTGCTCCACACCTTACACAAAATTAACTCAAGCCCAATTATCTCCTGGAATGCAAAGATCAAAAAATTTTAAATTCTATCAGACTATACAGAAGAATATCTTTGTAATATTGGGTTAGGCAGATACTTCTTATAGGGGACATAAAAATGTCAATCATAAAAGAAACAAAATAAATGTGACAAACAAAACTATAGATTTTTTGCTCTTAGAAAGACAATGTTATAGAAATAAAAAAGAGAAGACTACATTTTGCTAAACTATTTTAAAAACTCATCATCTAATATACTTACACAATAATACTAATTCAGTAACAGAAAGGCAACAGGTTGACTTACCCATCACCAAAGAAAGAGGGGAGGAGTTAAAAATTTGAAGAGACATTTCACCAAAACAGAGTAGCAGGTGGCAAAAGAAGTACATGAAAAGATGCCTAACATCTTTATTTTATAGGGAAATGCAAATAAAACTGAATATAAATTACCACTTTACACAATGATTTAAACAAATTTAACAAAACAAACATTAGCAACATCAAATGCTGGCACAGATGTGAAGCAACTGGAACTCTCATTTCTTACTGGTAAAGGACAGTAGGAGTGGCTTGAACACTTTGGTGAATAGTTTGGCAGGTTTTTTTTTTTTTAATGAAATTAGCAATCCTTTTCCCAGATATATACCCAAGGACAATAAAAGCATTTCCCATAGGGACTTAATAGGCCAATGTTTACACAATTTTACCAATATTCACATGTTGAGGGTGGAAATCTGAAGTTCAAACTGTTAAATGGATTTGTAAATTGTGGTATACCTATACAAGAGAATTACTCAGCAATATACAGATATGGCCACTGACATGGATTAATCTCAAAAGTATTAAGCTAAATGTAGGAAGGAGACATTGAAGAGAGTAGACACATGCTGTCTGGATCCTTTTATGACATTCTCATACAGCAAAAGTATAGGGACAGTGATCGTATCTGGTGGCCGGGACCTGGTCCTGCAGGGAGAATTAACTAGGAGAAATGAGAACTTTCTGTGTGATGCAAATGTCCTGCATCTTGATTAAATTCAGTACTGATGCCTCTGATACATGTATTAAAACTTCTGTAAATTCTTACTGACCAAAAGCATGTAAATAACATCTCAAAGAACCTAGCTTTGAAATAAGGGATATAAGGATTTAGATCCCGAAATGTAAAATCATGCCTTGCCTTCCCAACCTTCAATAATTATTTGATCTACAACAAAAGTAAATGCAATATAATTTCTAAATTCTTCAGAGGATTATGAAATTATTTTTTATTCACTGCTGCAATGAATTATTTGTAATTTGTTGAGCCACAATATTATTAAGTAAATTCTAGAAATTAATGTTGCACTGACTATAGGTTCAAATGAATTTTTATTCTCACACATAAAGCCCTAATTTACAGATTCAAATATACATACTTTTGCTATATACCTGCCAGAATCCTTATCTCTAGTCTATATTGGCATATTCATTACTTACTGAACAATGTTTTTTTTTTGTGGTTTTTTTTTTTGAGATGGAGTCTTGTTCTGTTGCCCAGGCTGGAGTGCAATGGTGTGAGTATGATCTCAGCTCACTGCAACCTCCACCTGCAGGGTTCAAGCAATTCTCCTGCCTCAGCCTCCCAAGTAGCTGGGACTACAGGAGCGCACCACCATGCCCAGCTAATTTTTGTATTTTTAGTAAAGATGGGGTTTCATCATGTTGGCCAGGCTGGTCTTGAACTCCTGACCTCAAGTGTTCTGCTTGCCTCAGCCTCCAAAGTGCTGTGTTTACAGGTGTGAGGCACCATGCCCGGATTGAACAATGTTTTTATTTCTATGTTCTTCTTGATCCACAACCTTGGGACTCAATCTTTAGGAATAAAAATAAAAACACTAACACTTGAGATTTTTACATAATCTAGGCCTGCGTTTGGTGTACAGAGAGGAGAAATACGAGAAGCAAAAATAAATTAAAGATGTCCTCAAGAAAGTTATCGATAAATGGGCAGATTCAGAAACCCAGGCACAATTACAAGTTTCAAGGGTATATGAGTGAAGTGCCATTCAAATGAAAGGAAAGTACAATTTTTGTTAAACCTGGCTGGCCAAATGTGAGGACATTGTGAAATGGAAGTAGTATGATTAGTTTGTTGGGGAAAGAGGGAGACAGGTACAAATAAAATCAGCAAATTGTTCATATGAAAGTAGAAGCATGATCGGTGACAGAGATGAAAATCAGAATGCACATGGCATTTATAAATGTGCATAATAAATTGTTATATTTGTATTTCCTGTTCAGGCGGAGAGAAAGAAACATGAAAACATGAACATGAGGAGATATTCCCTTGCTGGAACGATTGGGGGGCCATCACAGATAAAGATATTTGCTTTACTGTACATTAAACCTCTAATTAAGGTCTTGGTGCCCAGAAGCAACAGACAGAAATGTGGGGCTTTCCAGCAGAGAGACAGCAACCCCAGGTGTATCCATGTATTAAGCCCTTTAAGCTTCTCAGAAGTCAAACAGTTTGAGCTGGTGTCTCCAAGACTGCTTTGCCAGTCTCGGTATAAGCTGCTGGAATCGCAGAGGGCGATATTGCCCAGAGGCTTCCAAATTTGGAAAAAGAAGGGCAGAAAAAATTTCCTAAAATATTTGCAAATATCGTAGAGTTTGGGGAGAATAATCCTAATTGTTTTTAACGGCAAATTATTTAAAGATAAAGTCTTACATTTTTGTATTTAACAAGCATGAATTGTCACAGGCTCTTTTGAGTGGACCAGAGAAATCGTCTTTTCTAAGCTTCTTAGTGTGCAGGTGAGAATTACAGAGGTTAATCGTTTTGCCTAAAGTAACAAGTTTAATGGTGGAATTGGGAAGTATTTAATTGGGATATTTCCCAATTCTCTGTAAAATCTTTCCTGTACGACACAGCTGGATGTCGTGATATTTAAGAACATAAAGAGTGGTTGAGTAATTAACATCTCAGTCCAAGTCCTCTCAAGGCTTATCAGCAGGTCATCTCTGCATGGGGGAAAACAGAGTTACCACCTGCAGGGGCATTAAAGAAAGCACGGGCATGTGACAGAAGCACAGCGGATGTCAGCCTAAACATGCCAGCCAGGCATCGTGACAGATGCTGCTGTAAGAGAGGAAGACATGTCATTCCTAGGCTGGTCCCACCTCATCCACACAAATAGACCTCCTCCTTAGCCATTGGCAGAAGCGTATTTTCCTTTCCAGAGTGTTTCCACATCTGAAAGGAAGATATCTTTTGGAAATATGTCAGGATTACTATACTCTCTGCCTACAAATGTCCTTGAAAAATATTTCCCCACCTCTTGTTATGGACCAATGGCCAAGAACATTGGTTTGAATGCATGTGTCCCTCCAGAGTTTAAATGTTGGGACTTCAACCCCATGGTGATAGTAATAAAAGATGTGGCCTTTTGGAAAGTGAGTAAATCCTGAGGTTTCCCCTTAGAATGGGATCAGTGCCCCATAAAAGAGGTTTCAGAAAGCTGCCTGGCCTCTTTGTCCTAAGCTCTGTGAGGACACCAAGATTAAACCATCCATGAGGACCAGCCCCTCCCCAGACAATGAAATGGATAGTGTCTTGATGTTGGAGTTCCAGCCCCTAGAGCTGTGAGAAATACATTTTTGTTGTGTATGCATTACCCAGGCTCAGGTATGCAGTTTAAGCAACACAAAATGGACTCAGCCCATCCCCTTGAGGAAGCTGCAGCACTCCTTTCTCTGTGTGAGGTAAGAATATTTTTTCCAAGTGCTGGATACCCATCCCAGGCAGCTCCATCTGCATGTCCATGTGGCTCTCCATCCCAGAAGGTGGTCTATGTGTCTTCAAAGGTTGCCTAACCTTGGATTCTTTTCAGCATCTCTGGAGCTCCTACAGACATCAGAGGCAGGACTCCCTTCCAAGGACTGGCTTTTACCATTAAACAAAGTTTACGAACTTTTAGGGCAAAAAATAATAAAGGCATGTAACTGAGTATTTGGTCCTACAAGAGTAGGAAACCTGTATCTCAAGGACATTGGTAAGCCACCATTTTATATGAAATGGGAATTTTTTTTTAATGGCACTGGAAAGAAGAAGAAACAGATCAACTATTCCCAGTAAGCTGCTATTGCTTCATGGGGCACTTTAAGTGACAGTGTGCAACCACAAGCGTAACACAGCCTGGCTCAGTGTACACTGGAGAATGAAACGGTCACAGAGTTGAAAACCAGAGATCTGTGCCCACGTCAGCCCCTTTGAAAAAGTCAAAGAAACTCAACTTTGACCAAATAGGGGGAAATGCTCTCACATTAAAAGTGTCCTCATCCCCTACTCCCCGCCCCAGCCACGTAATTACTCATTTGTGTCTTCCTCAAATCACAGCTTGCAAAAGAACTGGCTGAGCAGACCCAGAGGAAGATTGCAGCAGAATAGCAAATTGGGCAGGCAAATTCATTTCTTCTGCCATTTGATGGCATTTACAAGGAACATGTGGCAGAAGGCCAGCTTGCCTTCCCAGCCTCAGTTCAGAAGGCTCGTCAGTGTGCCGGTACATTGGGCTCAAGTCAGGAGCTGCCTGGCAGGCTGTGTGTAATTAGTCAGAGCCATTTAAGAACAGAGCTACTGCAGTTTTCCCTATTATGACTGTCTGAAGAGCATGTCCCCATTTTTTTTCCAAGCTAACATTAGGCTTAGTGCCAGTGAAGACAGAAAAAGACTCAATAAAAACAAGAAGTCAGTCGATTCAGGCAGGGAAAAGAGTGCATGGTCAGCAAGAGAGGATTCTACTTTCTAACAGGACTGTCAGCAGCCACAGCCCCCATAGCAGATGCTGCATGTACCTAACAGGCATTCAATTCTATTTCGTTTTGTTTTCAATAATCTAGGACAGGGAGCTCTTCTCCCCGATTACAGAAGGCTTCTACCTTGTCATTTTCTGACCTACATTTTCTCTCTCTGCATCTTGATCCCCTGAATTTACTCTGTTTGGATCTTTCTTAACAATTAGTTAAAAGTTCAGTGTATAAACAAAGTCACATTTTCTATATAGGAAAATAGGAGAAATGCTCACACATGAATCCATTTCATGAATATTTTACTAAAGAAAAAACGACAATATTAATTAGTAACATGTCCCCCTCTGTAAAAGATATTATTATCGTATTCTAGAACAATGGGCACCACACACTCCTTATCCACTCAGCCAACTGGTATTGAGGTAGAAGTAATGTTATTCTGTGCAAGTTAAGAAAATTCTAAAAACGCATACAAGAGTCATCTCTGAAAAGCATGCCAGGTGATGGTGACGCGATAGCGAATATGATGTCTCTCATCTCATCACTAATTTCGAGAAGAGACAATGCATTCAATTCTTTTTTTTTTTTTTTTTTGAGATGGAGTTTCGCTCTTGTTACCCAGGCTGGAGTGCAATGGCACGATCTCGACTCACCGCAACCTCCGCCTCCTGGGTTCAGGCAATTCTCTTGCCTCAGCCTCCTGAGTAGCTGGGATTACAGGCATACGCCACCATGCCCAGCTAATTTTTTTTGTATCTTTAGTAGAGACAGGGTTTCACCATGTTGACCAAGATGGTCTCAATCTGTTGACCTCGTGATCCACCCGCCTCGGCCTCCCAAAGTGCTGGGATTACAGGCTTGAGCCACCACGCCCAGCCATCATTCAATTCTTATGTAAAGATCACACTGTATCCTGGAAAACTGAGAAGATAATCATCCTAATATGGCACCAGTCTTTTAGGTACATTTTTCCTGAGTCTAAAAAAGTGTGGATCAAACTGTCTTGATGCAGAAGATTTAAACAGATACAATGAAGTTATCTTGGTGACAGGTTTCAGGAGTGACAGTGTTGGATTTCAATATTGTATTTCATGTAACTGAATTGTACCAAATGAGATTGATCCATTTGCATTTTCTTCTGCATGATGATAATATGATGTGTTTTCTGTGTCCCAGATCCAGGTAGAGGTGTCAAAGCCAAAGAGTCTGGATTTGAACCCTGACCCTACTCTTAGGCTGTTGACACATTCCTTAATCTCTTTGAATTTCAGAAAAATACAGATAACACTTCTTGGGACCATTTTTTAAAAATGAATGAGTTATCCCAGGAAAAGAACTTTGGTTTACAATTTCTGTGAATCAACAAATTCTCCATGGACCATACAGTTAGACTGCCATATATATTTTAGGGTTTGGGGAGTGATTACCATTCAAGGAAAACAAAGCTATTCCTTAAACACAAGAAAATATAACAAATACTTCTTATATTGAAATAAGCTAATCATTTTCCAGTGGAATAGTTTTGACATTTTAAAGTGCAAAACCACTGTTATAAATTTAAAGGAAGTTAGAGAGCAAGAAAATAGCTTAATGGATCAATCACAGTAGGTCACTAAAAGTGTCGTTATACAATGAGAACACATGGACACAGGGAGGGGAGCATCACACACTGGGGTCTGTTGGGGGTGGCTAGGGGAGGGACAGCAGAGGGTGGGGAAGTTGGGGCTGGATAACATGGGAAGAAATCCCAGTTATAGGTTATGGGGGAATGGAGGCAGCAAACCACATTGCCATATATGTACTATGCAACAATCCTGCATGATCTGCACATGTACCCCAGAACCTAAAGTACAATAATAAAAAAAGAAAAAGTGTCATTATAAGTTAATCTTAACAACACACCTTGCCTTCACAATTTCTTATAAGTGACTTTAAGTTCTACCCAGCATTATGATTTCAAAAGAAGTATCTGACTTTAAGTAACATTACCCAGAAAAGCGACAACTGAAAATACTTTTTCAAAGATTGCAAGGTGAAAAATTGTTATGTGACAATTGTAGAAGGAGTAACAGGAGTGTTGGTATCTTTTGCTTTAAAAGGATTAAAGGGAATACACAAATATCCGTGCCTGCAGCCTTCCTGCAGGTAAGTGTCTTCTCTGGAGCTCCACTAATCCATGAGTCCAAGGCCTTCCTGTGGGTAAGGGCTGAGATGGTTGCAGCTATGCAGCACAGTTCAGGGTTTTGGAAATGTAGAAAGGGCAAGGATAAGTCTCCAACCCAGAGAATAATGTGGTCCTGAAAATGTGTCACTCTTTGGGATTTTCTTAGTTGTATGCAGCAACTTCCCTGTTGCCTGAAGAGATCACTGAAAATTACTTCAAGGATCTCAGTGTTTACCTCAAGGAGACCTTGTCATCCAGCACCTCAGCCAAGGAGAGGGACTCAGCGTCATTTGTTTCCAGAAGGATGGAGGCAGGGTGTTGTTGAATGATAGGCTGCTCACTTGGGCTCCCCAGCCCTGGTTCTGATTTGGCTCTTTGAATCTTAGAAATGCCATCTAACTTCTCCAGGTTTTGGTTTCATTATAAATACAACAAATTGATGTCTAATATTTCTTTTCACTATAAAATTCAATGCTATGATTTTTTAAATTTATTTCGTTATACAATAAACTACATGAGTGCCTTAATATTGAATGTACATATCACTCAATTATTGTCTGTATATAACCACTATTTAGGTCAAAATGTAGCACATTTCAGGAGTGATTCTCATATTCCTTCTCAGGGCAACCTGTGAGTGCTCCCCACAGGCAACTATAGCATCCACTTGTATTCCATGGGTTACTGTCCTATGATCCTGTCACTATATTATGAAATACAGTGCCAAAGTTAATTTGTAATTTTACAAGAGTTAACAGCAATCATCACCTAGTAAAATATGTTGCCCATATATACACCATGGAATACTATGCAGCCATAAAAAAGGATGAGTTAATGTCCTTTGCAGGGACATGGATGAAGCTGAAAACCATCATTCTCAGCAAACTAACACAAGAGCAGAAAACCAAACACCGAATGTTCTCACTCATAGGTGGGAGTTGAACAATAAGAACACATGGACACAGGGAGGGGAACATCACACACTGGGGCCTGTCAGGGGGTTTGGGGAGGGATAGCATTAGGAGAAATACCTAATGTAGATGATGGGTTTATGGGTGCAACAAACGACTATGGTGAGTGTATACCTATGTAGCAAATCTGCACGTTCTGCACATGTATCTCAGAACTTAAAGTATAAATAATAATTTAAAAAATGATGCCACCCATATCAAGTTTTTATCTATATTAAATAAATTATCAAGACCATTATAAAATGAATAACTTTACTTTAAATGTTATATATTAATAAAATTATTCATTGTAATGCTGTCCTTTTCTTCTTTGGTGACTGCAGGTGATAAAATACTGAGACTGACTATGATTTCTTTAGCTGTGGTCAAAATTTAAAAATTAAGCTTTAACATTGCCTTCTAGGCAAATTAGACCCTTCCTTTTTATAAATAATTAAAATCTATATTAAAAGGGCATGAGTATTTACTTAACATTTCAGTTGTGTAATACTGTTCTTACTCTTTAGTTCCAAATCCTCCCTCATTTCAAAATCACATGAAGCCATCCATGTTTCCATGTTATGCAGTCAGGTCTCTGAATATAAGTCTTGTTCATTTTGAAGCATGGCCTGTGTACATAGGCCATATGGGCTTTTAAAATAAGTTGGGGCCTTGGGGCATTTTCAGTGGCATTTCCCGTTAGCCCCTGTGGACCATCCCGTCTCCTGCATTTCCCCTTTTTATCACGCAGTGGCAGCTCCCCTTCTGGTATTCATTGCCTGTGCTGTACTCATGAAGGCATGAAGATGGAGAAGGATGGGGAGCTGGTGCCAATCAGCTGGAAAGAACAATACGGCATTTCAAATAAATGATGGCAAAGCTGTGTCATCATGATGCAACCACTAGCAAGTCACCAGTGACGGCTGCATTATCACTGTACCATAACCTGCAAGTCTACCTAAAGTCACATTTGCAACCACCCTCCTGAGGACAAACACAGATGCTATGTCTGTCTGAAGATTCAGATCAAGGAATTAGTGGTTCTTCAGTTTTTTGGAAGGATTAGTGTGTGCGTATGCATTCGTGTGTGTGTGTGACATCAAGTGCCCTCTGATATTTCAACCAACTATTCCAGATCTTACTTTAACTGCCCCGTTGGATCCATTTTATTTCTCAGTTTATTTCCCTTTTACAGTTCCACTGTGTACCCCGTTGCAGGGCCGATCTGCCTTGTTCCTACTTTGAGGCATTCTCTAGACTATGTGCAGCGTTCAGTTCACTTTCAACCTGCTGGATGTTAGAGACTGTCGACCCATGCAGCTGCCGCCTGGAGCCCCACGCAGGTCCCCGGGTGTAATGTGGGTCTGGCCACAGGAGGAGCATGGGGATCTGAAGCGAGAAGATGTGAGGAGACCAGGCATCCCCGTCTAATGTGGAGAGGACCAGCTTCCAATCACTCCTGGCTGCGGCAGCCAATTTGGAAATTTTTGATTTGCATAAAAGCCCCATCCTTTTTATCCTGTTTAAACAGAGAAGTCATTTAAATCACCTAAGCACACTTGAAGTAAGATCTGAAGGATTTAAACAATGCCTCTCATTAAAGTAATGTGAGAGTTGGAGATATTTCTCAACTTTTTTTTATCTCTGGATTTTCTTTCTAATCTCCAATTTGGAGATATTTGCTGACATATTTTCTATTGAATGTAAAAAGCCCAGTTCTATAGAAGGAGAAATAATTGGCATAAATTTAAGAAAACTTGTGTGAAAGTCAGAAAACCTGGAAATTCTGTCCAAGACTGTGTGCAGACAGGTCTCCTGGCCATAGCCTTGCCATCTCTGAGCAGAGTGGGCAGGTCCAAGCCCGCTCAAGGGAAGGACAAGCTGAGAGCTGCAGCTCAGCTCTGGGACTTCTCTCTAACACAGCGTGTCTTTGGCCAGAAAGCCAGAGTGTTACCAAGTGTCCTAGATATGGTCTGTCTCCACTTCCTGAATGTTTGAAGCTTTTTAGGGCAGAGTGCTTTTCCCAGAATCTCTATTGTGGTTATACTAGCCAAGGTTCTCCAAAGAAGCAGAACCATATTGAAATGTGTGTGTGTTTGCACACACACTTGCACACAGAGAGATTAACTATGGAAATTAATTTCCATAATCAGGAAGGCTGAGCCATCCCACAATGTGCCCACCGAGAGCTGGAGATCTAGCAAGGCCTGTGGTGTAATTCACATCAAGTCTAAATGCCTGGGAATGGGGAGGAGGGGCTGGGGCCCAGGTAGGAGTCCCTGAGCCCAGAGGCCTGAAAACCAGAGCACCCATAGCCGAGAGCAGGAGGGGACTGAGGTCCCAGCTGAGGCAAAGAGCAAGTCCACCTTCTTCCACCTTCGTGTTCTATATGGGTCCTCCATGGATGGGTAAGGCCCCTCACACTGGGGAGGGTGGATCTGCTTTACTCAATGGATTCAATGCTGATCTCTTCCAGAAATGCCCTCACAGACACACCCAAAATTAAAGTTTTGCCTGCTATCTGGGCATAGCCCAGTCAAGTTGACCCCTAAATCGACCATTGCAGCAGGCCACAGACCAGCAATGGGTGGCCTACATCTTGCCTCAGAAGAATAATGTCAGCAAGGGGACTGGGTAGGCCCTATTTGTTTTCACTCAGGATGTTTTCCCTCCACCTTGCCACCACACAGTCTGTAACAATGAGTTTTTCTTAACTTATGTATGCAGTCCTAGGATTGTTCTGTAATTGACTTAAACAACCACCACTGAGTGAAACCAAAACCATTTTGTAAAATTTTCTCAAAGAATCAGCTTTTGCTTTCATTGATGTTTTCTGTTGCTTTTTTGTTATGCTTTTCACTGTTATGAGTATTTCCTCTTCTACTAAATTTGGAGAATACTTACTTGTTTTTCCTCCTAGTGTTTTAATGTAAAAACTGGGATCATTCAATTAAGAAATTCTTCTTTACTATTGGCACTTAGGACTCCAGCTCTTACTAGGCTGCCTTAGTGTTGTCCCACATGTTTTAATACATGGTATTTTCTTATTCATTCTATATGTTTCCTTATTTTCTTTATGATTTTTTCTTTGAACTATGGATTATCTACAAATGTGCTGATTAGTTTCTAAATATGTGGGAATACACCACAGTTCTTCCTGTTATTTGCTTCAAGTTTAATTCCATTTTGATCAGAGAACAGCTTTCTATGACTTGAATCTGCTAAGGAATCTTCTGTAATTCTTATTTTTGTTCCTATAGACATAATGCACAATATTTTTCTTTCTACAAGATTTTTTTATCACTGTCTTTGAGCAATTTGTGATGTTTTCTTCATGTTTCTTTTAAATTAGTAAAATTTAGAAAATAATTATTATATTTTCAATTTTTTTCTGTTTCTACCCCTCTCTCCTCTCTTTGGAGACTCCAATGGCACTAGCATTTGGCAACTTGAATTACTCTACTTTTTACAGAGGATCTATTCTATTTTTATTTGTTTATATTTCTCTGTCTCATTTTAGTTTCTGATGTTTTTATAGCTTCAAATGCACTAGTCTTTTATTCTAGAACGACTAATTTACCATTAATGTTGTGCTTTATATTTTCCATCTGATATATTATAGTTTTCATATCTATAAGTTTGAATTTTTAAAAATATTTTCTGTGTCTCTGAGTTTTTTGAACATGTGGAAGGCAGTTACAATAATATTTCATATGCTTGACAGGCAAGTCTGATATCTATGACAGTTCTGGTAGGTTTTAATCGACTGATTTATGTTCTCATTACTGGATACTGTTCCAGGGGTTTTACATTTATTAACTCACTTAATTCCCATAGAAACCCTTTGAGATAGGTGTAATTACCATTCTTGTTTAAGATGCAGCAACCGAAGTCTAGAAAGGTTAAATAACTTGCCCAAGATCACAAAGTGCTACTTAAAGCCTGCATTTGAAACCTAATCTCTGCTGTGCTCCCTCTTAAAAGGGAATATGGTGAATAATCACCACAGATCAAATAAATTTAATCTGTCAAGTTTGTAAGGATTTACCGAGGGTTTTTAAATAAGTTTTTAAATGAAAAAAACAAGAATAGGAAAATACCAAAGATCCTTATATATTCTGAAATCTACCAGGAAGTGAAGACAAATAACTTGATAGAAAATGCTATATTATCACAAACCCCATGTTGATTTATAAATCAAACTGTACTTGAACAAAGCTTAAGGATTAAGTTGGAGTGTATTGAAGACAATGCTTTGCAAATGCAACCAAATCAAAAGTAGACAAATGGAACCCAGGTAAACTAAAGTGCTTCTGCTCAGCAAAAGAAACTATCAGCAGAATAGACAACCCACAGAATGGGAGAAAATATCTGCTAACTATGCATCTGACAAAGAACTAGTACCTAGAATCTGTAAGGAACTTAAATCAACAAGAAAAACACACACAAATAACCCCATCAAAAAGCGAACAAAGGACATGATCAGATACTTTTCAGAAGAAGACATACACACAGTCAACATGTCAGAATGATTATCATTAAAAAGACGAAAAAAAATAATAGATTTTGCCAAAGCTCTGGAGAAAAGAGAATGTTTATCCACTGCTGATGGGTGTGTAAATTAGTTTGGTCCCTGTGGAAAGCACTTTGGAGATTCCTCAAAGATCTAAAAACAGGACTGCCATTCAATCCAGTAATTTCAGTACTGGGTTATACCCAAAGGAATAAAAATTGTTCTACCATAAAGACACACGTGTGTGTGTTTATTGCAGCACTATTCACAATAGAAGAGACATGGAGTCAACCTGAGTACTCAGAAATGGTGGATTGGATAAAGAAAATGTGGTACATATACACTATGAAATGCTACATAGTCATAAAAAAGAATGAAATTATGTCCTTTGCAGCAAAATGGATGCAGCTGAAGGCCATTACCCTAAGCGAATTAACATAGAAGCAGAAAACCAAATACATGTTCTCACTTGATAAGTGGAAGCTAAACATTGGGTACACATGGACACACAAAAGGGAACAATAGACACTGGGGGCTCCAAAAGAGGGGGGTGTGGGGTCAACAGTTGAAAAAACTACCTATTGGGGACTATGTTCACGACTTGGGCAACAGGATCGTTAGAAGCCCAAACCTCAGTGTCACTCAATATACCCATGTAACTAACAACCGTGCACATTTTATACCCCTGAATCTAAAGTTAAGAAAAAATACAATGTTTTAAATAGTGACCATGAAAAGTCTCCATCTACAATCTACCCTCATTCTCTTAATGTAATAAAAAAATTTAATTTAGTATCAAGAATAGACATTTTTGTTGTAATGCAATAACCTATAAAGACATCTATGACGGTTTCAATGTACGTTGAAGAAGAATAAATATGAAGCATGGAAACTAAACTAACTCTTTATGCTTTTGGAATTCTGTAGTGCAAACCGCATTGTTTGTACTACAATGTGGAGAGTATTGACAACCTTCGGGTCTGTGGGTCAGTCTTGCCCTTCCCGTGTGCAGGTGACGTGACAGTGCACAAGCTGTCTAATCTCTGGGGTATGTGATTTATCTGTAAAATGGGACATTTGATAACATGATTCCCGAGTTAACTATTTGAGATTTGTTTTGGGCAACTAACTACCTTGATGTCACATAAAAAGATATTAGTAACTTGTGATTTTATCATTTGTCTTTTATTTATTGGATTTACATAAATAAATGAAAATTTCCCCTTGAAACTCAGCAGAAATTCACCTGATGTCCTTTCTCACAGAACTAGGTCCCAATGTCCTCCATATAATTTGCTGTCAATTTTCTTATCTTTCTCTGAATTCTGCTGTTCTTACTTTCGGTAGTCTCATTTTCAATTGCACTCACTCTTGTCTACAAAATAAAAATGATGAAAAAACATGGTATTCTTCCAAAACACATAGTTGAATGTCTTCGTTCCTGATCTCCATGTGAGACTGAATTGAACTCTGTATCCCTGCCCTCAGTTGTTGAGGCATTTATTTGAAACTTATATTTTTATGGCATCCTTTGGATCCAAGTATCTGCTTTGGCTGAAATAGTTGAATGGGATGTCTCCCAATCCCATGGGATATTGTTTCACTAAACAGATCCAAAGTCACTTTGCTACCTTCAAAAAGGCATTTGTGTATGTGTGATGTTCTGCTCTGAAGGGCGGTTTTCGATTAAGTGGGGCGAAACAGCAGCACAAACGATGACTTCGATGGGCCCCTCCCCATAGGCTCTCTGGACACTTTATTTGGCTGCTCTCATTTATCTTCCCTTCTTCTTCTTTTTTCTCCTTCTTATTTGTACTCTCTCTCTCTCCATGTTTATCTCTAAATTCTCCTTCATTTTTAAATGTGCTTAACTTTTTTAGAGCATTTTTAGGTTAATAGCAAAATTAAAGAGAAAATAGAGTTTCCATCCGCCCTCTGCCCCCACCCCATACACACAATCTCCCCAGTTATGAACACCCCCACTGTTACCTATATGGACCATGTTTGTCTTTTTTTCCTTATGTTGGTTGACCCCTCTAAAGTTCAGCCTACCCTTGCTTCATCTGTCTCCCCAACGCTCATCGATGATGGAGTTACAGAAGGATTCTGTCCACATAAATCTGCTGAAATACTTCTTTTAGTAACAAGTGATAATTATCACACACGCCCTTTTCTTAGTTCTCACCCTCCTTGAATCCAGAGGCACCTATATTTGATCACCTTTCCTTTTCAGAATATTTTGTCTTCTCTCATACTGCATTGTGCTGATGCCCCTCCTGTATTTCTAATCACCTCTTTTCTTTCTTTTGCTGTTATTTTTCCTTCTAACGCCCCACTCTAAATCCCGCAACTGTGTCTATATTACTTCAGCCCTCTTTCTATTTGCAACTCCACTTCCATCGGCCGTCTCACCTCTCTGACTTAATAGCAGTTTTCATGTCTGGTCTCTGTCTGCTAAATTGGAGTTTCTTTTCACGTCCAGCCTCATATCCAGGTAAAAAATGGATGTTTTCTCAATTGTGTTGATTCGGCTGGGCATGGTGGCTCATGCCTATAATCCTAACGCCTTGGGAGGCTGAGGTGGGTGGATCACAAGGTCAGGAGTTCGAGACCACCCTAGCCAACATGGTGAAATCTCATCTCTACTAAAAAAAATACAAAAATTAGTCAGGCATGGTGGCCTGCCCTGTAATCCCAGCTACTTAGGAGGCTGATGCAGGACAATTGCTTGAACCTGGGAGGCAGAGGTTGCAGTGAGCTGAGGTTGCACCACTGTACTCCAGCCTGAGTGACAGAGTAAGACTGTCTCAAAAATAAATAAATAAATAATTACCTCACTTTAAAGTGAACAGGTTTATATGTGAACTCCTTATTATCCTCTTAAAGTCAGGTTCTTGTTCTTGACATTGAGAAATTGCTTAGTGTTATCATTCCAATGTGGGACCCTAGGGCCAGAATCTTAGAGTCTCTGTTTTCTTCCTTTCTGCCACTTCTACCTCCTATAGAAAGGTAACAAATTGATTCCAGCTGCACAATGCTACTCATATTAAGACCCAACTCTTCCTTTTCCTTTAAACTTCCAAGGCAGTAACTCAAGTAATTCCTTTTTTACTTAGATGATTGTAACTGTTTTGCATATGGTTTTTGCGGGGTATTTCTCATAAATATTTCCCACTGTAGACAGCCTACAATACAAATTTACTCTTGTTACTCTGCTGCTTGAAAACTTCCATTTGCCTTATTGTCTAATAAATAACAGATACACTCTTTAAACTGAAGTTCAAGATGCTTCTTGGTACAGCATTCATTTCCAGTGAAATGCTACACTTGCTTCCCTACTGGGCCCTGGGCTCATTGAAATGGATTACTGAGCTTTTATCAAACACGGCCGTTGCCTTTCTTGCTGTTCACACATCGAACCCTTCTTCTCAGCCTTTGTACTTCTCCTTTGTGTTTGTCCTCTGCATTTTCAACATTCTTTGTCTACTCTAAGTGATCAAGTTTAAAAGACAGACAACATCATAAACATCTTTGTATCTCAGACTGGGTGAGCTTACACATAAGAAATGTTTAATGGATGTTTACTCAATTAAATTGAATTTAGTGTTATCCATGGTACCTTATTCTAGTACTTCTTGCTATATGTTTACAATGAAGCAGATGTATAGAAATGTCAACGGGTTTAAGAGTTCTACACTTCATCTAGCTTCAATGTTCTCCTTATGAGGTTATTAAAAAGCAGTCATGGGGTTGCACATACAACATGAATCCTGGGGATATGCCAGAGTGAATCAGAATTATACTACACCTCCCTATGAGCCTTTGATTAATGATACAGAGAACAATAACCTAGGAGATGCAACTTCAGCCAAAATCCCAGCTAGTTCATCGGGGCAAGTCACGAAATAGCAGAGCCCCAGTTTTGTCTTTGTAAATTGGAAAATCTCTTTTTTTAGAAAAAGAAAAAGAAGCCATTGTCTAATTCACAGTGCTACGATAAGGAGGAAGGGAACTTCTGTTTGCTAAAGTTGATTGGGAGTTGCAACTTTGAAGTCAAGGCTCTCACATGTGAGTGAGACACAGAAGCCCTGAAGGAACCGCTGAGATCCAGAGCTGGGCCCACCCGAGGGCTTGTGATACAGTAAGTCTTGGGTGCAACCTAAAGATGTGCATTTATTACAGGTTGCCAGAGAAGGCTGATGTGAGTGATCTGTGTAGACCACGTTGAGGACCACTATCTTCAAGTAAATTACGAATGGAAGTTATTAGTCCATTGTCATACTGCTGCGAATAAATACTTGAGACTGGATAATTTATAAAGAAAAAGAGGTCAAATGAACTCACAGTTCACATGGCTGGGGAAGCCTCGCAATCATGACAGAAGGTGAAAGAGGAACAAAGACACATCTTACATGGCATCAGGCAAGAGAGAATAAGCAGGGGAACTGCCCTTTTATACCATCAGGTCTGCTGATACTTACTATCAGGAGAACAACATGGGAAAAACCTGCCCCCATGATTCAATTGCCTTCCACTGGGTCCCTTCCACAACATGTGGGGATTATGGGAACTACAATTCAAGATGAGTCTCGGGTGGGGACACAGCCAAACCATATCAGAAAATATGCCACATCTCTGTATTTTAAAATATATTGACGGATGTGTTGAGGGGAAAAAAGACACTGTAGGAAAATGAGTAACTCTCAGGGAAATTATCTAAATACGTCAGAGTAGAGAAAATAAATAGAAAGCAGAAAGAAAAAACTCTCTCCGTTTTGAAGACATTATGACTGTTTTCAGCCACATGTGCCACTGGTGGAGAATGAGGTTAAAAATAAAAACAGAGAAACTGAGCATCTTGGAAGACGTATGTCCTTTAACTGCAGATCTGATAGGCGGGTGGTCCAGGGGGTTCGGGGAGTTCATCCGATGCTCACGTGAAGCCGCCCTGTGAGAATAGTAGTAATCTCACCTTTTGACTAAAGACGTGCCCAGTGTTGGTGCAATTTGGAATTCAGGTCAGAAAGGCAAAGGAAATGAACACATAGATGTTAACCTGGAAAAATAGAGGTTTGCAGTATTGAAGTGAGATGCTTTGCAAACCAGTTTGATTGGTAACTTCCACAACATGTAGAACATGTATAAAAAGGAAGCTTTAGACATATTTTTATTAACTTCATAACTTGACTGCCCAAAGTTCTGGGATTACAGGCATGAGCCACCTGGTCCAGACAAAATGCATCTTTTGTAGATAGCATGTGATTGAATTGTGGTTTTATTCATTCTGCTGATCTCTGCTTTTTGATGTTGCTTTTAGTTTATTTGCATTTTTAACAGTTTTATTAAATATGTGATATACAAATGATGGTATATATTTAATATGCATAATTTGATAATTTTGGACATAGACAAACACTTGTAATATCATCACCAAAATGAAAATAATAGGCATAGTCATTGCCTCCAAAAGTTTCCTTTGTCCTTTGTATGTATGTATGTTTTGTAAGTTTGACAAAACTGTCAAGGATACACAATGGGAAAAGGATAGTCTCTTCAATGAGTGATGTTGGGAAAAGTTAATGTTCACATGCCAAAAAAAAAAAAAAAACTGGACTCCTTCCTTACACAAAAATCAACTGGTATTTCATATACAGCAGAGATGCAAGAGGCAAATCTTTTTTTTGTTGTTATTTGTTTAACTGATTGTGCCCTAATCTCTTTTGTATTTCTAAAGGTCTGTTCTGTAAGATATAGAAGTCTTAGTTGACTAGTGTTTTTCTTTCAGTTCTTTGAATATGCCATTCCATTTTCTTATGGCCTCTGTTGCTTCTGGTGAGCAATCAGCTGTTTGTCTTCTGAATATTCCTCATACATGATGAGTTGCTTCTCACTTGTTAATTTTACTACTCTTTGTTTTTGTCTTTGGACAATTTTATGATGCATCTAGGTGTGGTTCTTTTTAAATTTATCCATTTAGGGTTCATTGTGCTTCTTACACATAAGGTTAGTATTCTGTATTGTGTTTTGGAAGGTTTGGGCCATTTTTTAAAAGATATTTATTCTTCCCCACTTCTCTCTCTTCTCTTCTTTTAGGGAATCTATTATGCCAATGTTGGTACATTCGATGTTGTTATATAGGCCCCTGAGGCTCTGTCCGTTTCTTAGCATTATTTTCGTTCCTTAGACTGGGTAATCAATAGCAACAAACCTACCTCCAAACTTATGAATTGTTTTTCTTCTACCAGTTGCTGTCAAGCTCTCACAGTGGAATTTGCATTTCACATATTATACTTTTTAACACTAGAATTTCTATTTGGCTCTTTTATAAAAATAAAATTTATATTTATTGATTGATATTCTCTTTTTGGTGAGATATTTTTGACATATGTTTTTTACTTTCTTAGACATTATTTCCTTTAGTTGTTTAAAGACGTGAAAAATAGCTGATTTAAAATTGGTGCCTAAAGAATCCAAAGTAGGGCCGGGCGTGGTGGCTCAAGCCTGTAATCCCAGCACTTTGGGAGGCCTAGGCGGGTGGATCACGAGGTCAAGATATCGAGACCATCCTGGTCAACATGGTGAAACCCCGTCTCTACTAAAAATACAAAAAAATTAGCTGGGCATGGTGGCGCGTGCCTGTAATCCCAGCTACTCAGGAGGCTGAGGCAGGAGAATTGCCTGAACCCAGGAGGCGGAGACTGCGGTGAGCCGAGATCGCGCCATTGCACTCCAGCCTGGGTAATAAGAAGTAAAACTCCGTCTCAAAAAAAAAAAAAAAAAAAGAATCCAAAGTAGGGACTTCTTTGTAGACATTTTCTACATATTCCTTTTTTCCTTGTACAAACAAATATTTTTCTGCTTACTGTCTCAAAATTTTCTGTTGAAAATGAGACATAAATGATACAATAGGAAAATTCAATTGATAGGATTCACTTCCTCTCCTTCAAGTTTGCTCTTCTTGAAGTTTGTTTAGGGCATTTTCTGAAATAATTCCGTGAAGTCTGTACTCTTTGTTGTATGAAACTACTGAAAACTGCTTGAGTAGCTAAAGTCAGCTTATGATTGGGTAGGTTTCCTTAAATACCTGAAAACATTAAGCGTCCCAGGCTTTGCCACAGAGTTCTACACGGATGTTGAGGCATGATTTCCACTCCCTATTGACAGTTTACAACTTACCCTCACCTTTCCTTTCTTCTTGTGCTGAGCCTCAAGTTCAGTCAGACTGAGAGACTTCTCAGGTCTTTGCTGACCATGCACATTTTGCAC
The DNA here is from genome assembly GCA_031835075.1 of Saguinus oedipus. NCBI lineage: Eukaryota > Metazoa > Chordata > Mammalia > Primates > Cebidae > Saguinus > Saguinus oedipus. The sequence continues at coordinate 40,673,605 of CM063182.1, forward strand.
AGACATGTGCTTTACATTACCAGATATGTCAGAGGTTTTCTAAGTTCCCATGAACATTTCATTTTCCAGCTTTTCCTTTTAAGTTTTTTGGTCGGGTTTCATTTCTGCTCCCAACCATTTTCTCTGCCTTAGGCAGATGTAATGTTAATAATTGCCACTAATTGTTTTCACAAATTCCCTTAAAGGAGAGGGTCTCCACACTTGGAGACACTAAATCGGGTCAAGTAATTGACAAGGCCTACACTGGGTTTTCCAGGGAGCTATTAGGAAAAAGCGTTTCAACTCTTCTCACTCTTTTTGAGGCAGTGTAGTTCCTAGTTCTCACCACTGTTGAAGAGTTTGTTGAGAATACATAGAGATGGAGGAGGTGATGGAATACAGCATAAAAATGTCGGTTTTCTTAAGTTTTATCAGTATTCTCGTGATTTTATGAGGGAGAGAATTTTCTATGGGTCCTTATTCTACAACTTCTAATATCATCATTTCATAAGTAAAATCTAAATATCTCTGTTCACAAATTAGCTCATGAAACAAGCACTTTCTTATATAAAATAAAATATAATTTCAAATGGGTCCCTAAATTTGAACACAAAGGAGTTGGCAATAAAAGAAAGATTTCCTCCTGATAGTAAATAATGATGAGACACTTTCCTTTATAAAAGTATTATTTGTAGAACTGTCTGTATTTTAGCAGCATAGTTACCAAGGTTAAATTTCTGGGAAAGACTTCCTTGGAGCATTCCTCAATTAGTCTCTTTGAACATATAAATTTTTCAAGATTACATTCTACTCAAGTATTTAGTTTAAACATCTACCGGGGAAGCTATGAATAAATCTAGATAACGCATGCTAGCTGAGTCATTGCATCTTAAAATGAGAATGATTTCAATGACACCATCTTCTGTTTAACCTGAACATCTTACTTTTCCCAAGGATTTACTCCTCTATGAATATGCCATGCAGAATACATTTACTTTAGAAATGGAAGAACTTGATTTCACTTCAACTTCACAGTCACATCACTGCTTCAAGTTATTCAACAACAACGGCAATATTTGGACAATAGAAGCATCACTTAAGACACTTGGACCTTGTCCTACACTCCTGAATTTTGTTAGTTTCCACATTACAGCAACCTTATTCCCTAATTCCTCTGCATATGCATTCTGAAATAATTTTCTCATGATGTGCTGACATAGTCTGAGATTCTATATTGTGTCTGATTTAAGCAGTTCATATTCCCTGGAACCACTTTGAGCTGTATTGCTCCCATTGTCCTTCTTATCAGCAAGCTGCAGACTTGGTCCTAGTATTTCTACTGAATACGATATTCTCTGGTTGAGAAATAGTCTATCTCCATTGGAAATTTAGAGGGTACCTGTGAAGTTTTGGACTTTATTTAAAACACAAAAACTGTACAATATCTTTGTTGTTTCAATCAGCAACAAGATGTCACGAAATTTTGATTACAGCCTAAAAATATGTTCTTTTATTCTTTCTATTACTTCATTGATGACTGACAATTAAAAATAATTCTTTTAACAATGTCATTTTAAAATTAATGTTTATATTTCTGTATTATGCGATTGCATACATATAATAATTTGACTCTCTAAACTTTTAGGATCTGTCTATAGAATTTTAAGGAAGACAGAAACATCTAATTGTTAAACCTTGCTTATCGAAATCTCCACAATTGCAGATTATGTGAAATGTAGTGACAATCGTGAATGTAGGTTACAGAGTGTTTCACTGCAGAGTACAATTTATTATGCATTAACCTCATCTGTAATCTCTACTTTTTCTCCCTTCTTTTCTTTGGATCCTTTTAATCAGGTGTTAAACAGGCACAACTCTGTCTCATCCTTGAAAGAAACAAGCTTCTTGAAATTGTCAATATTCAGTGTCTTCATGTATTTATTTCCCATAGTTATGAAGAAACTAAAAACTGGTGGCCAGGTGTGGTGGCTCATGCCTTTAATTCCTGCACTTTGGGAGGCCAAAGCAGATTACTTGAGGTCAGCAGTTCAAGGCCAGTCTGGCCAACATGGTAAAATCCCATCTGTACTAAAAATACAAAAAATAGCCAGATGTGGTGGTGTGCTCCTGTAGTCCCAGCAAATTGGAAGGCTGAGGCAGAAGAATCACTTGAACCCAGGAAGCAGAGGTTGCAGGGGCCGAGATCATGACACTGCACTCCAGCCTAGGTGACAGGGCAAGACTACATCTTAAAAAATAATGATAAAACCAATGAAAAACTGAATTTCCTCACTATTTCATGGAAATTGCTCTCACCAAGGTTATCACTGATTTCCCTCAATCACCCCAGCCTTCTTAGAGCCATTTTCCATGTAGGCCTCCGGGAGAACAACTTTGTGGCCACATCCAGCTTCTTGAAGCGCTCCTACTTCACCTACTTTGTGACGTTTTCTTCTGTTCACCATGTCTCATGGAACAATCACCCTCAGAGCTGTGTCCCAGGTGATCTTTATAGTCCTCACATTTCACAGAAAATCCCGGCTACCTGGATGGCTGTTGATGATGCTAGAAACACAGATCATAGCGTGGCCCTCCTCACACTGGCTGAGGATGGAGCTCTGTCTCACAACGCAGTCTTTAAAGGAGGTAAGCTTGCACATCTATGACTTAACTTGTGAACTAAAATATGAAACAATTATTACATTTACTTAATTTTATTTTTGGGCTCTTAATTTCTTTGAACAAATTTAAAAATCCGGCCGGGCGCGGTGGCTCAAGCCTGTAATCCCAGCACTTTGGGAGGCCGAGGCGGGTGGATCACGAGGTCAAGATATCGAGACCATCCTGGTCAACATGGTGAAACCCCGTCTCTACTAAAGATACAAAATATTAGCTGGGCATGGTGGCGCGTGCCTGTAATCCCAGCTACTCAGGAGGCTGAGGCAGGAGAATTGCCTGAACCCAGGAGGCAGAGGTTGCGGTGGGCCGAGATCGCGCCATTGCACTCCAGCCTGGGTAACAAGAGCGAAACTCTGTCTCAAAAAAAAAAAAAAAAAAATCCGGAGTGTTTACACTTTGACTGAGAATCCGGCTGTTTTGTAAACATGTATTTTTATATGTATTGTTAGTGTTAGATAGGCAGACAGACACACATAAGCAGGAGAGGGTGACCCCTGAGAAAAGGGAGGTCTGGAAACCCTGACACCCCAAGGACCACCTGAAACCTGCATACTGGGTATCAGCAGAGAGGAAGGGAAATACCTAGACAGGAAGGAGTACCAGAATGTCGCCAGATGCGCGCTGAAAAGGGGAAGACAGCAAAGAGGAAATTCCTAGGAGAGCACAGGTGCAATTTCCATTCGATACCTGGCCATGCATGCCCACGGACTCACAGTAAAGGAGGGCCCCACAAGCCTGGGGAGGGGACTAGGCAGGAGAAAGCAGAGGGCTTAAGGCAGTAGCAGGAAAACTAGACAAAGAACAAAGGTGGAGACTTCACGCAGAGGGGGAAAGCTCAAGGAAGAGTTCTACGTTATAAACACCAGATGCAGAAAACGCAGCACTCTTGCAGGGCTGCAGGCTCACTCCCCTCAGCAGCCCTCTCTGCCTCACCTGTGTACCTGCATTGTCTCTCTAAGAAAACTACAAGGCTACAGCAATCAAAACAGCATGGTACTGGTACCAAAACAGAAATATAGACCAATGGAACAGAACAGAGGCATCAGAGGCAACATATAATCTTTGATAAACCAGACAAAAACAAGCAATGGGGAAAGGATTCCCTGTTTAATAAATGGTGTTGGGAAAACTGACTAGCCATGTTCAGAAAGCAGAAATTGGACCCCTTCCTGACACCTTACACTAAAATTAACTCCAGATGGATTAAAGACTTAAACTTAAGACCTGACACCATAAAAACCCTAGAAGAAAATCTAGGCAAAACCATTCAGGACATAGGAGTAGGCAAGGACTTCATGACCAAAACACCAAAAGCATTGGCAACAAAAGCCAAAATAGACAAATGGGACCTAATCAAACTCCACAGCTTCTGCACGGCAAAAGAAACAGTCACTAGAGTGAATCGGCCACCAACAGAATGGGAAAAAATCTTTGCAGTTTACACATCTGACAAAGGGCTGATATCCAGAATTAACAAAGAACTCAAACAGATTTACAGGAAAAAAACAAGCCCATTCAAAAATGGGCAAAGGATATGAACAGACACTTTACAAAAGAAGACACACATGAGGCCAACAAACACATGAAAAAATGCTCATCATCACTGGTCATTAGAGAGATGTAAATCAAAACCACATTAAGATACCATCTCACGCCAGTTAGAATGACGATCATTAAAAAATCTGGAGATAACAGATGCTGGAGAGGATGTGGAGAAATAGGAACACTCTTAGACTGTTGGTGGGAGTGTAAATTAGTTCAACCATTGTGGAAGACAGTGTGGTGATTCCTCAGAGACCTAGAAATAGAAATTCCATTTGACCCAGCAATCCCATTACTGGGTATATATCCAAAGGACTATAAATCGTTCTACTATAAGGACACATGCACACGAATGTTCATTGCAGCACTGTTTACAATAGCAAAGACCTGGAACCAACCCAAATGCCCATCAATGATAGACTGGACTGGGAAATTGTGGCACATATACACCATGGAATATTATGCAGCAATCAAAAATGATGAGTTTGTGTCCTTTGTAAGGACATGGATGAATCTGGAGAACATCATTCTCAGCAAACTGACACAAGAACAGAAAAAGAAATACCGCATATTCTCACTCATAGGCGGGTGAGAAAAATGAGAACACATGGACACAGGGAGGGGGTCTACTACACACTGGGGTCTATTGGGGGGAATGGGGGAGGGACAGCGGGGGAGGCTGGGGAGGGATAGCCTGGGGATAAATGCCAAGTGTGGGTGAAGGGGAGGAAGGCAGCAAAACACACTGCCATGTGTGTACCTATGCAACTATCTTTCACGTTCTGCATATGTACCCCAAAACCTATAATGCAATAAAAATTTAAAAAATTTAAAAAAGAAAAAGAAAAAGAAAACTCTCGGCTCTCTATTTTCCTTCAATCAGTTCTCTTTTCAGCTCAATCAGTCACTTGGCAAAACACTTTCTCCAAGTAAGACTAAGAACCAAGGATTCCTGCATTTTTAAAGCATTTTTATAATGCTTAAAAAAAAAAACAGTGCATTTTAAATGCATCAATTAAAGCCTTACTGTGAATATTCCAGTTGACATTGTGTCATATAATAAGAAATCACTTACAAATAGGTAATGTCAAGGAGGTCATTTTAAACAATTAAGATTGTTATTTGAGTGGCTTGTTTAATGTTTTTTAAGGTTTATCTTATATATACTTTATAAAGAAAAAATAAAGAAAAAACACTATTTTTTTTCTCTCAGCATGTGATTTAATTTTTTTTAATTAGCAAAATGATTTTTTGTAACTCTGGAAAAACAGTTATGAAAAAATAACCTCTAATATTATTACGAAAGCTAAATTCAAAGTTACTTTCCATATGTACAGACACAACTTACTATCTTCTGCCTCAGTTTCCACTGTTCTTCTCTACTGTCTCCTTCAAGGTCAGGCCTTCCCTAAAGATTTCTCTCAGATTCTCTTCTTTTATAGTCATCCATACATCTCAGAATATTGCATTATAAGCACCTCCTCATCCAGACCGTGGCCCACTATGCCGATAGAGTCATCTTGAAACCAGTTAGACCACGAAGTCCCTCCACTTGAAATTGTGTAGGGACCTCTTCCTCCATTTGACTAAACTCCTAATGCCTTGCCATAGGGTCACTTTGCATCTTTCCACGGTCACCTTACACTCTCCTTCACTTGACGGGAGTCTGATTCCTTATCTTGTGCTCAGCCTTGCGGTGGGCACATGGTAAGCATCATCTCCCAGCTCAGGCATGAGGTGCAGGCTCTTGACAACCCTGTGTTATATGTCAGGAAACTGAAATTGAAATGAATTGTTCATGGCTAAATGCATTATCCATGGCTACCAGCTGGGAAATGGAAAATATTTGAACCTAAGAATTGTTGATCTAGAATTCTATTAAGTGTTATATTCTGCCTTCTTTCCTTAAATATTCTGTCATATTTTCCTGATGGCTGCAATCGCCAAAGTTGTTTCTACTTCTGTGTCTTTTGAGTTGTTGTTTTCTTGTCTCAAAACATCTTACTCTGAGTTCTTGGGTCGTTAAGATTTTCTCATCCTTTAGGTCTCAGTTAAAGTGTCATATTCTCAGGTAGGAATTTTCTAGCCACTCTTCCATAAGCAGAATATCCTAAGTTTCTGTCTGCAGTAACAGAGTACTTACTGCCTATTTTGAAATTTAGTATACTCTGCGATTATGTTATTGATCTGGTTACAGCCACCTAATATAATTATTTAATGTGCCTGGCTCGGTGTATATAGTTGTCCAATAAATATTCATTGAATGAATAAATGTTAAAGCTTATGGAACTATGAAGTCAAAATCTTATGAATTAAGAATAGAAGATGGGAAAAGTCAGAAACAGCTTCATTACCTGTATAAAACACAAACCAATTATGTCCAAAGAAAAGCAAATATTATTTTCATAGAATTAATAATTTAATATTATGTGAAGAGTGGGTCATTAGATGCTTGTAAATTGGGAATTGATTCTCAATATCTTCCTTTAGTTATATCTTCTTGACGTTTAAGTGAAGAAAGGTGCTGTGAGAGGGCACAGTGGATGTTGAATAATAAATTTTTAAAAACACCTTATTCTTAGAAGTTTCACTTTGCCAGATTTTTTTTCTCCTTAGTTAAATCTTCTCTAGCAAATGTGTGTACCCTTGATCACACTGAAGAAACCTTGGATGTTGACAGCACATAGAAGCGTCGTTGTCAGACATCTTCAACTTAGCAGCTTCTAGGACGTCAGGCTCCGAAAGCATCGCAGGAGGAAAAACACCCTCACTGTTGCTTGAGGGAAATTTGTGGATTGTGCAATTATGTTGGACTTATATAATTTGCTTTTATTTACTTTTCATGTTATGTATAGTATAAAATGTACACTTTTCTTTTTATAAGTCAAAATTTTATGGGTTTTGCTTTACTTACAGAGTTTTCCTCAAGCAATTTTTAAGATACTGAATATCAGAAACCAAGTATTTGGAATTTGAGAAATGTGAGCTGGACAGCTGAGTGAATCAGACAGAACCCTAATAAAAACATAGAAAAACATTAATTGAGATAATTCTCCTCCCAAAAATGAGTGCAGTCCCTTTACAATAGGAAACCATTACATTAGCGTTTGTTTTCTATCACCTATTACATACAATGTGACGCTTGGAGGCTGGTAGCATTTTACTGTCTCAGTGAAGACATAACATTTCTCACCTAATTTGTTTCCCCTGTAGTGTTCCAATAATCTTAAATATAAATACATGTAGAAAACACACACATATAACACACACATATAGGTGTGGTGGCTCATGCCTGTTATCTTGACACTTTGGGAGGCCGAGGCAGGTGGATTACTTGAGGTCATGAGTTCAAGACCAGCCAGGCCAACATGGTGAAAACCCAACTCTACTAAAAATACAAAAATTAGCCGGGCATGGTGGCATGCACCTGTAATTCCAGCTACTTGGGAGGCGGAGGCAGAAGAATCACTTGAACTCAGGAGTTTGTACTTTGATTTTTTGTTTTTGCTTTTTAACTTGTCTTTTTGTTTTATACATCCTGTATAATTTCTGTTTTAAAGAGGTTCTGTTTTGATTTGTTTCCAGGATTTGTGTCAAGATTTAGAACTCCTTTTAGCAGCTCTTCTAGTGGTGGCTTGGTAATGGCGAATTGTCTCAGTATTTGTTTGCCTGAAAATAATTATATCTTGCCTTCATATATGATGCTTAGTTTTGCTGAATGCAAAATTCTTGGCTGATAATTGTTTTGTTTGATAAGACTGAAGGTAGGGCCTCAACCCATTCTAGTATGTAGGGTTTCTGGTGAGAAATCTGCTGTTAATCTGATAGGTTTTCCTTTAGAGATTACAGTGCTTCTGACTCACAGCTCTTAAGAGTCTTTCCTTTGTCTTAACTTTGGGTAACCTCATGACAATGTGCCAGTGAAGATCTTTTTGCAATGAGTTTCCCAGGTGTTCTTTGTGCTTCTTGTATTTGGATATCTGGGTCTCTAGCAAGGCCAGGGAAGTTTTCCTCAATGATTTTCCCAAATGTATTTTCCAAGCTTATAGAATTCTCTTCTTCCTCAGGAACACCAATTATTCTCAGGTTTGGTCGTTTAACATAATCTCAGACTTCTTGGAGGCTTTGTTCATATTTTCTTATTCTTTTTTCTATGTCTTTGTTGGATTGGCTTAATTTGAAAACTGGCACCACATTCTTTCCAGGATCTCATAAACTTTACATGGCGATACATAAAGATTTATGTAAGTAAATAAAAATGTGCACACTTGTTAGTTTGCTCACCTGAATGAAGGCAGGTCTGTGTATCTTTTATTGCTCTGTGAGCAACATTAAATATTTCTTACCTGTGTTTCTCATCCAATCATTAGTACTCTTGGTACCCTGTCTGGGAGCAGTGTTGATCCCCCTGCAATTAAATCCCTCTCAGTGTGGATTCCTTTACTTCCATCTGCTTTGTTTTGACATGTATATTTCCCTTTGGGAGCTATATTCAAGAAAAACTAGAAAATCCCAGATTAAGAAAAATATCGTATCAACTCCCTCTCCAATGGTGTCTGCTCTACACGCTATATTTCAGAGGTAAATTTATATTATGTGTAATAATTTTCACTGGTCTCTGGTACACTTGAAGGAAGGCAGCGCCAAGGCATAAATCTAAAATGCATGCGATATATTTTTTTCTGTATGTAAAGAAGGAAGTTCCATCAAAGATCTGAGGTTGAATAACAAATGGCCAGTCAGTCGTCACTGGTGCCTAATGAAACAATGGCAGGTGTGTTGTCCAGGGTGACAGGAGTCAGCCAGCAAAAGCTCATGTTTCACAGTGTGTGGGCATGTTTCAACACTGAAGAGTTCTTGATAATTTACTTCTTAACTTTGTGCCAGAGAACTGTTATGTTTTATGCCTTTATATACTTTTTTCTGCTGAATTGTAACTTTGATTCATAAAATGACCTTGTTTCTGATCTGTCAGAAAAAATAAAGCAACACTTCTTGTTCTGAAGCAAAGATGACACCAAAGTGAGTCATCATTAAAGTGGCTCATTGGAATAAGTGCCAACTTGAGATAAGTTGTGAGATTTTATGCTAAAATGTACAAGTCCTCTTCTCAGAAAAATAGTAAGTAAGTAAAGGTTTCCCAGGTTTTAAAAACATGTGGTTCTTAAAAAATTGTAGTTTGAAGGTACCTCATGGAATAGAGGCTTCCACTTTTTCCTCTGCTCCCATAGTTTTTCCAGGAGCAATATATTTTACATTCTTGTTAATTTGCTTGTTAGAGGACATATCCGCTAGTTCTTGGGAAGAATGATGCTCAAATGTCTCTAGCTTCATAATGGAATGGCCCTCCCCATAAAGAAATTCCCTGCAGAATGTAATGAAGATTTCTGTAACATGGGTGGGTTCCTTCCAAACAGTTGAAAGTCTTAAAAGCAAACAATGAGGTTCCCCAAAATTAGAGGAAATTCTGCCTAAGATTCCAGCCTTCATACTAAAGACTGTAACTTCAACTGTCACCTGAATAAATCGCCAGCCTGCTGGCCTGCCCAGTAAATCAAGCCATTTCCTTAAAATACAAATAAATATCAATTTCTCCTCTCTCTTTTTTCTCTCTCTGTATGCATATATTATACATACATGCAAATACACACACACACACACACACACACACACACATATAGGAGTTTTAGACAAACTTTATGACTTTTTCGTAGCAGAGCTTACCTTATATGTTTATTGTGCACCAGAAATAATTCAGAGTACAAATGAATGAACTATGATGCATTTATATGACGAAGGATGACGAAGATGAAAAGTAATATATTATTACCATCAATATTGATATTAAATAAAAAATCCATCTTGGTTAAAAACATTTGCATGACCATATATTTATAGTTTTGTACATATTTGTCTCTTTGTCTCTTCCATTGATTTAGTTTCTCTGGAGAACCTTGACTAATACAGGGCCTCTTAGGTCTGTCCATGTTCTGGGGGCACTCTGGTCTACACTTGAACACTTTTCTTCAATCCACATAGCTGGCAAAGGCTCCCAGCATTGAGTGGGGTCAGAGCTGGAAAGAGCCCACAGCAGTCCCAGGGTCAGGTTTAAGAAGCGAGCACCTTGGGCCAGAAGTCCCGGCATCTCCTGGTTGTGGAGACACAAGCCATGAGGAATTATGCAATGTACACTTGATGCAGCCCCAGTGGGGACTTCATCATGCAGACCCTTGGGGTCCTGGGGAAAAGTCATGCCATCGGCTGTGAACATTGACATCTTTTTTGGAACAATTCCCGATGTGTGACTGAGTGCTGGTGGAGACGGAGTGTCTATCTAAGGTCAAAAAGTGACTATGTCATCTGAATGGCTCTCTATGAGCTGGGCAGTCATGTGCATTGGGTCATAAACTGGTGAGGCCCAGAAACCATGCATTGCAGGATGGAAATGGTACACCCAGGATGAGCACCTCCAAAGGGATGGGCACATTTTACAAGCAGGTAACCCAGGCCTCCACATCCATTGTCACGAATGCAGCCAACTTTCCCCCTCAGCACACACCTGTGAGGAGGATCTCTACGACAAGCCAGTATGAGCTTGCATCCTCAGCTCATGGATATGTGGGTGCAAATTAAACAAAAAAGCAGCGGCCTTAAAAGAAGGCAGCAAAGAGAAACCTGCTCATGACAGGGCTTTAAGCAGCAAGTCCGATCAACCATTTGGGGATGTAACAGAAGAAGCCTGAGGTTAGGACTTATGTATACCTACCTATGTACATAAACATGGGAAGCACTGAGCACTGGGGTGATGGGTCAAAAATTCGAAGGGAATAATCAGAAACCTGGATACAGAAAGTCTTGGTATACACAACAGATGGACATGTGGGAGTCAACATGGAAGGTGGAGACCTTTGTGCTGTAACACTCTAGCTAGTTCACAGAGCTTCCACTGGAGAAGAATCATTAGACCACAAAGCAGAGAAAATGCCTAGGCCACTTGCAACATCTAGACTTTCCTGTTGGCCACTACCACATTAGCATCATGGGCACATGAGTGAACCATGCATGCTATGGGATGGGACTACGTATGGGCCCCAGGGCTCGTGATGCCCTTTGCCAAGACTCATCTAGCTACCGAAACCATCCAACGTTCTGCTTGCCAGAAACACAGACTGACCCCCAGGCACCACTTCTTGAGACCACCCAACAACTTCATGGAAAGTTGATTAAATTAGTTTCCTTCTATGTGAGAAGGGGCTATGGTTCGTCTTGATTGGAATTGGCACACATTCTGAATGTGTTATCTTAATGACTCGGCCATCGCTGCCCTCTGAGGGCTTCTATTTGATCCACCATAGATCTCACAGAGCAGCCCCCCAGAATAAGGGGGGTGAGTTTATTAGTCCATTTCAGCAAAGTACATGGAAAATGGGGTCGGGTGCTCTGAGATACAATATTCTTATCAGAGACTCCAGAAGCACAAAAGCAGGTGCCTGTTACAGCATTGAGATGACCTTTACACAGGTGACTAGCTGGCAAGAGATCAGGCTTTGCAAACATGGGACATTATCCTCCATGTTGAAGTAGACACTTTGGCATGGTGCATGCTGAGTCTCTAAGAGGAGGACAATGAGAGACAGGAGTGGCCTCTCCTCTTGTTACTGCCAGTGACTTACTCTCCCTCTAAGTTTCTTCCTGGAAGCAACACTGGAATCCTGGAGTAGCTTCTAGAATAAGAAAAAGTTTCTCTAAGTGATGCAAAAGGTGGTGCCTCAGTGGGCCACCATATGCCCTTGAATAGAAGATTTGGTGCTTTGGGATGAGAAGTTTTCTCTAGTGCACAGCCTTCACTGCCAGCACCTTCAGCTATTTGAGTCTCAGCTGAAAACAACAGCCTCTCCCAAGACCATGCTCCTTTCTGGAGGAAACTCCTGCCACAGATGATCAACAGGGATCGAGAGGGATCTGCCATCTGGTCCAGTGTGGGCCACCTCTGAATGGCATTTTACACTGGAGCCCCATGGAGATCTTCAGACTGCATTACAGTGCAGCTTCTCCCTCTGCCTATTTCTGCTTTATTGTCTCCCTTTGACATGTAGTGATTCAACAGCACATGCTAAGAAACATTTTGCACAACAGACTCTATCTCACAGGCTAATTCTTGTGATTTCAAACTGTGACATGTAAAAATAATGTTGCTTTTTTCTAACAAAGATGATAAATATCAAAATAAGGTAAAAACATTCTAGTAGAATAAGATAAAATTGTTATTATTAATACCCTTTCTTGTTTCACACTTTCACCTATTTCAATCCAGTTTTGCTTCAACAACAGTCATGCAATTATTTTTTACCAAGATAGATTTTTATTTAGTATCAATATTGATGGTAATAATATATTACTGGCCAGGCGCAGTGGCTCACACCTGTAATCCTAGCACTTTGGGAGGACATGGCAGGTGGATCATAAGGTCAGGTGTTCAAGATTAGCCTAACCAACATGATGAAACCCCGCCTCTACTAAAAAGACAAAAATTAGCTGGGTGTGGTGGTGTGCGCCTGTAATCCCAGCTACTTGGGAGGCAGGAGAATCGCTTGAACCAGAAAAGGAGGTTGCAGTGAGCTGAGATTGTGCCACTGCACTCCAGCCTGAGTGACAGACCAAGACTCCATCTCAAAATAATAATAATAATAATAATACTTTCATCTTTGTCATGTTTCTCCATATAAAAGCATCACAGTTCATTCATTTGTGTTCTGAATTACTTCGGTACAGAGATCAGGTAATTTTTAACCACAATATATGTAAATGGTAAGCCACTCTATGAAAAAGTCATTGTAAAGTTTGTCTAAAACTCAATAGTGACAAATTAACCCTTTCAAATATGATAAATGTAAAGAGGGTGAAATCAGAAGACTCTGTAATGTATAGGTTTTACTCACAGAGAAATATAAATATGTGATCACAGTTTGAACTCCTTTCTGAAGATATTTTTTAAGGCTATTTTCTCATTAAAGCCGGGGTTTTTATCATGCCAATTTCAGAGGTATGTTCCTAATGATTAGATGTCCATGGTCATCTTCCCTTTGCGCTTTAACAAAATTAGTTATTTAAATACCAATATATCAAAAGAGAGTTTCACTTGTGGTTTTTTTCAAATAATATATCTAATTTACAATACACAAGAGCTTCTGTTAAAATTAGAGGTATAATAGCGAGTCCATTAGTGACGAGCTTCATCTCCTGAGGTCTCTCAGGATAAGCATAATAATGACAGAATTAGAGACACACAGTCCTAATGAAGTCTACTGGATAACCCCTGAGCTAGTCTTACAATGTTTTGACAAAAAGTAATTACTTTCTTTATTTTGCTCAAGGGCTATATTTCCAGCCAAAAAAAAATAATAAAAGTAAAAAATAAAAATTACAGAATACATGTTGAATTAAATGTGTAAATGGATTGGAAAGCATAACTACTAAACAGTCACATAAACTCAAACTGAGATTAATGGCTCAGTTACGTGCTGAAATGAAGAATAAAGAGAAGTGTTTTCTTAACGTCTAAATTGCTGCTTTAAATTATAATAAACATGCCAAAACATTATGTTGTTTTTAAGAATTATGAATAATTCAATCTGACTCACAGTGATTAAAGATTTGAAATAAAAAAAGGAAGAAACAAGTTATATTTACTTATAAGGAAGTTTTTATTGTAGCAAATGTTATTGTCTGAAAACTGCACTCCATGCATGGGCTTTCTAGGAGTTTATTTTTAAAAAGAGTTTGTTTAGAGATGTGGCACGCATATATACTGCCCATCTGCAGCCCTGCTGAGCCAGCCAGAAGCAGTCCTCACAGACACAGACACGGAGGGAGGGAAAAGCAGAGGTGTGTCTAACTTCACTTGCCTCAGTAGGTGTTGATGTCAGAAAGTCAGGGTCCAGGGGTCTTGCCTGCATCCCTCTGAGCTCTCTATATTCTGATGGGGAGAAACCTCACAACTGAAGAATTTCCACTAACAGTCTAGGACCTTGCAGCCAGGAGAGAGACTCTGAGCCTGGAACTGGTCTCCTAGGAAATGAGTAGAGGCAGAAGAGCTCTGAAGAATTATCTCTGGGACATGCCACCATCTAGAAATTGGGAATAGGTGTCAAAGCCATGAAAACCCGCAAGAAGAAATAGCCAGTGAGAGAAGATAACCAGGTGTGTGTGTGCTCGTAAGAGCCAAGGTGGGAAAGAGTTTGAGAAAGGGAGAAGCCTCAGAAGTGGTCAGTGCTGATGCAACGCTGATGAAAGCTCTAGTCCGAGAAAGACCAACTGATTGTTTGCAATTGGATGGCATGAACCATGGAGATTATTCACACACACCATTGGCTATAATGTGTGATTGCTGTGATGGGGATGAAAGTGTGATTGGAAAAGGTCTGAAGAAAATGAAATGCAATAACATAGATGAATCTCCAGAGAGTTACGCTAAGTGAAAAATCTCATTGCTAAAGATTGTGTACTGTGTGGATCCATTTATATAACATTCTTCAGTGACAAAACTAAAAACATAGAGAGCAGGTTCAGAGATTGCCAAAGGTTAATCAGTAATTGATGGAGGGAGGGAAGTAAGTAATGGTTTTGTCAATGTTGATAATCCTATTTGTGATGTTACCAACATTTGCGATTTTACCACTCTGGGTAAAAAGCACACATAACTATTATTTCTTAAAACTGCATATTTTTCTGAAATTGTATCAAAATTTTTTTTTTAAATCCACTTTTATTCATACTGTCACAAGCAGTGGGTGTTACCAATTACATTTTTTATTTTTACAAGACAGCAATCTCCATTATTACTTACTTGTATTTCTTCCAGAGTTATTAGTAAAGTTTAACATAGTCATTTAAGCAATATGTTTTATTTGATACAGTAGATTCATAAACTATTTTAAGAAAAATGTTTTGATTTTGAAATTAAAACATTTTTGCTCAACACTGTGCTGAACAAATATACATATATGTTTTCCAGCTCTAAGTTTAGAAATGATTCCATTTAAAACATTAATGATCTTAATCTTAAAACATTTAAAAATTCACATATTATTTTATTAGCATTATAGTTATATTTTTAATTTTTTTAGTCCATTGGCAAAACGAATTAAAGAGAAAGCCCTTGACACATAACGCTGTATATTTAAAGTATGTGACTTAAACCCTCTTGCTCTTTTTTTTTTTTTTTTTTTAATTGAGGCAGAGTTTCGCTCTTGTTACCCAGGCTGGAGTGCAATGGCGGGATCTCGACTCACTGCAACCTCCGCCTCCTAGGTTCAGCCAATTCTCCTGCCTCAGCCTCCTGAGTAGCTGGGATTACAGGCATGCGCCACCAGGCTCAGCTAATTTTTGTATTTTTAGTAGAGACGGGGTTTCACCATGTTGACCAGGATGGTCTCGCTCTCTTGACCTCGTGATCCACCCACCTCAGCCTCCCTAAGTGCTGGGATTACAGGCTTGAGCCACCGCGCCCAGCCCCCTCTTGCTCTTAATTGCCACAAACAAAAAGTGGAAATAATGATAGTAAATGTTTCATCAGCGTGTTGAGAAGATTAAGAAAAGCAGCAAGAGGCCAGGCACAGTGGCTCACAGCTGTAATCCCAGCACTTTGGGAGGCCAAGGCGGACAGAGGTCAGGAATTCAAGACCAGCCTAAGCCAAAAACACCAGGCTAGCCAACATTGTGAAACCTCATCTCTACTAAATATTCAAAAATTAGCCGGGCGTGCTGGCAGGTGCCTATAGTCCCCACTATTCAGGAGGCTGAGGCAGGAGAATCACTTGAACCCAGGAGGCAGAGTTTGCAGTGAGCTGAGATTGCCCTATTGCACTCCAGCCTGGGTGGCAAGAGTGAGACTCCGTCTCAAAAGAAAAAGAAAGAAAAGCAGTGAGAAATGTATAACACTGCATGTTACACAAGCAAAGACTGCAATGCATTCCCCTCTTGTTGACAAAACGTAATAAGCAAATGGGTTGTTTTCTTCCTTAAAAAGCTGTTATATCAATACAGAGAGGCCTTTGGTGCCTTAGAACCATTTTCCTTCAGGCCATCTCTGATGAAATACAAAAGTGTTCCCCAGCCTTCACTCAACACCAATGAACTGATGCCTGGGTGACTTTTCAGTGATGGCTCTGCTCATCCTGCGGTTGTAGATTCAACTTCAAACACTCTATTCTAGGACACTTGACAGCTCCATCTCTAGCTTAACCTGCCTTGAATTTCTGTGTCTGATTGCCCTGTGATTGCTATTTGCTTGCAACTTGTTGCCTTTTTTAAAAACCTTTTGATTGCCAAGTCAGTTGCAATTTGGTTACAATAGTTGCTACAATAGTAGCAAAGGCTATCAATAGAATAGTTGCGGTTTTATCCCATTGACAGTCTTTTTGGTCAATTTCCCCTCCCCGCCTGGGGATCACGGTGGTTGGCTCTCAGCTGCTGCTTAGCCAATATCCCCATTCAAGGCCAGCTACCGTCTAGGTTGCTCTTCTCTCTTTCCTGAGGCTGGTAACTAGTCGCTGTGTTCTTAGACAGCTGAGGTGTGTTGAGATCATTTCACTTTCCCTCCACTTCATCACAGCAGGTTGATGCTTCCAGCTCTCACTACCTTGCCTTGAATGGCATCTTTTTTTTTTTTCCCTGAAAATTTCTTTGCTATCATTCAATCATTTGATTTGGATATATTTCTATGTTCCAAGAGTTGGTTTGTATATCTGTGTTTATGCCAGTACCACGCTGTTGTGATTACTGTGTCTTTGTAGTGCTTTGAAATCAGGAAGCAGGAGACCCCAATTTTCTTCTGTTTCTCAAGATATTTGTGGGTATTTAGGGCCCATTGAGACTTGATACAAATTTTAGAATGGATTTTTTTTTTTTAATTTCGGCAACAAACATTGTGATTTTTTTAAAGATTACATTAAATCTATAAACTGCTTTTGATAGAATTGAACTCTTAATAACATTGTGCCCTAATCCATGAAAGAGGGATGTCTTTCCTTTTACTAGTGTCTTCTTCAATGTCTTTTTGTAATGCTGTGTAGTTTTTTTTTTTGTTTTTTTGTTTTTTTGTTTTTGAGACGGAGTATTGCTCTTGTTACCCAGGCTGGAGGGCAATGGTGCGATCTTGGCTCACCACAACCTCCGCTTCCTGGGTTCAGGCAATTCTGCCTCAGCCTCCTGAGTAGCTGGGATTGCAGGCACGCACCACCATGCCTAGCTAATTTTTTGTATTTTTAGTAGAGACGGAGTTTCACCATGTTGACCAGGACTGTCTCGATCTCTTGACCTTGTGATCTACCCACCTCGGCCTCCCAAAGTGCTGGGATTACAGGTGTGAGCCACCGCGCCCGGCCCAATGCTGTGTAGTTTTTCATTGTACAAATCTTTGATATTTTTGATTAAGTTTTATTTGATTTTTTTTTTCTGACACAATGTAAGTGAAATTTTCCTTAATTTTTTTTTTCAGATTATTCATTGTTAGGGTATAGAAATGCCAGTAATTTTTTTCCTGTTGATTTTGTACCTTGCAACTTTGCTGAATCTGTTTGTCAGTTCTAATAGCATGTGTATGTAACTACCCTTGTCTTAAAGGAGCCAAAACCGTCTGTGGTCTCCAAAGACAGTAAAATCAGCATTTTGCTCTACAGATGCTAAAGCACCATCTGGCAACTGCCAGTTCATAAAGTTAGCAAATATTAAACCTAAGTTCAAATTAGTGGTATCTTATACTGTGCTTCTCAACATGGTTTGGGGGAACATATTGGAGTGAAAAGAAAACTTTAAAAAATCATTTTCTACACAGCTGGATGAAAACTATGTAAGAGTTCAAAAAATCCACAGCAGTGAAACTGTGGAGCTCTTCACTTATTTTATATTACCATTCCTGTAAAACTTTTCTGTGTCTGAGAAGGGTCATCGTGCGCCAGAATATTCCCTAACTGTAGATCCAATCCAAGACCTCATGTGATACGATGAGAATCTCACCTGCCTTGTAATAGGCTGAAAGACAGAAATAACATCCCAAATGTAAAAACGTATAGGACAAACTGCAGTGAGGAACATTTTGAGGAAAAACAAGTAAGACCAGAGAGCACTAGCAAATGTCCTGCACGATTTGAAGAAAACTAACAGGCTGTGCAAGGGAGAGGAAAGCCAGCCACTGGACCAAATACATCGAATACATGAACGAAGGAAATCTCAAACTGAAAATATGTTTTCAGGATTCCCAACTTGGCTTTTCATAGTTGCATATGGCTGAAAGCAATTTCATAAAATAACAGAGCCATGTGGCAAGATGAATAATTGACTTTGAGTTAGTAACTGGTTCTAAAGAGGGCTGTTAAGAATCTTTCCAAGATGGATAATCAGGCAGTCAAAATGTAAATTTAGTTTTTCATATCAATTTATTTTTATGCTGTCTCATTTGATCTGTTAACATAATGTTTTTTGTAGTTACTACCCAATAAATCCGGATATTTGAGTGTGTTCTAAGTAATTTCAGGTTTGCTTTCAGTTTTTTCAGAGCTTTTTCTCTTCTTTCTCCCCAGAGGCATATGTTTGTTCTAATGCTGTGTTAAAGTACAATCACTACTCTCTTTCCTCCAAATGTTATAGTATATTCTTCTCTAAATATGCTAATTCTTCTTGAAATCAGTGTTTTACAAATAAATGCATTATTTCTTTTTTCTTTCTCTCTCTCTCCTTTTGAGACAGAGTCTTACTCTGTCACCAGGCTGGAGTGAGGTGGCATGATCTCTGCTCACTGCAACCTCTGCCTCCTGCGTTCAAGAGATTTTCCTGCCTCAGCCTCCGGAGTAGCTGGGACTACTGTCCTGTGCCACCATGTCCAGCTAATTACTGTATTTTTAGTGGAAACAGGTTTTCAGCATGTTGGCCAGAATTGTCTCCATTTCTTGACAACGGGATCCACCCGCCTCAGCCTCCCAAACTGCTGGGGTTACAGGCATGAGCTACCGCATCTGGCAGTAAATACATGCATTGTCTTTCTTTATGGTCACGTGCATGGCATAGTTACAGAATTCTATCAGTTTGTAATAATATTGAAATGAGTTGGGAATGCATATTAATAGAGTTAATATTTCTGCAGAAAAGTGAACCTCTGAAAAAATATAGAGAAACACCTTGGTAAAAGTAACATGCTAGATAAATAGATGATTTTAGAGCTTTTTCAACATGTGTTTATAACACATACATTTCTAAGGAATTACATTTTGTATCTTTTTATTAATTTATAAAAGTTTTTAAAACCCTTTATCACTGCAGTTACTGGTTAAAATAAATACAGTAAACTTTTATATACTTGAAATTTAAATAGATTATTTTTGATTTCACCATATCTATTTAAAGGGTTTTGTACTTTGTTGTTGTTCAAAAAATTTATCTGTGACAGAATCATATTGAAAGTGTTGATAAAAATCCATTTTGGTTCAGAGTTTAAAACTACCATATATTTGTGTACAGTAAAATGTATTGGCACTCAAAATAACTTGTCTTAGAGAGAAATGGTAGTTGCCCACAAAATCAATCTCTTGTGTGATCAATTTTTTTAATATTATGATTTACTGAAAGCTATGGTGTCCTGACTTCAACATCTACAGGAACTTAAATTTAGATTCTTGGAGACTTAGACAAACAAAAAGCCCAACCAAATTTAAAGAAAAAGCCCAACTCTATTTTACTCACAAATAAAATCTTGCTATGATGGACTGACTTAATGTAATTACGTATGAAGTAATATAATTACAGGATGGTGTATAGTGTATGTATGTATTTGTGTATATGCACGCACACACCCCCACACAAACCAAAGACGCTTCCTTTTACTGCTGCATTTTTATGTCTAGTCTCATAATGATAAGAGCTAGTTTTAATAAACAACTATGACTTCTAAAAGTACTCTTCAAAATTAAGATTTTTCATGGGTGTTCTTAAAAGATTAAATTGGTGATGTCAATTTCAGGGTGGTTTTTCCTTTGTGTTTGAACATTATCAACTATGTGATTTTTCTGTCTTTGGAGAGTTCTTTTCTCAGGGGCAAGCAGCTTACTTTCTTTATCTCTCTGCTCTGAGCCTATCACTATGGCTGGTTTATAGCAGGGGCTCAGTTATCTATCCACTAAGTAACTGATTTGCAGGTTCTAGAGAATGCCTTGCTTGTTTGTATTTTTGTTGTTGCTGTCAAAACTTTAAATTTTTTTTTCCATTAACAGCATGACAATGTTTTAAATTATGATCCAATCTTTGCATTATCAAAGCATTTTTAAAGTGAAGGTGATTATTGCTATTCTTCCATAAAAGGTGAAAGGTCAGACACTATAATTTGTCTTCTAGGTAAGGTAATTATCTGATGTTCAATTCAGGTAAAGTGGGTAGAGGAGAGGAAGACAGAGCTTTCATCCAGGATCTTAATGGCCCAAGTTCAAACGCAGGCATGGGAAAGCGGTTAGCAGCTATTACCGTGGTGCGTTTCTGGGCAGTTACCCAACTCAAGGCTGTACATCCCTCACAAAGCAACTGTATCTGGGATTCTTTATCCAATTTATAAAAAGAAAGGGCGAGCCAGGATGAAAAGCCTGTTAGGTTAGCAAGCACAATAAAATAAACGAATGATTGGCATGGTAAAATTCAAAATGGCCACAAGAGAAGCCTAAGGGAATTTCCTCAGGCAGAGTTGGTGGTGGAGTTTGAATGTTTACACAGAGGCTTTCCTTCACCCCTGATATCATGTGTGTGTCAGTTTTGGGGGCTGGGTTGTATGTTAGAAACACACACACGGTGCAGTTGGGAAAAGATGGACCAAATGTTTTCAGGAACTTACAAATAAGGAAATAAAGCTGGAATTGCCATCTTGTAATTCTCAGCATTGCTGAGAATATGAGATAACTGGAACTCTCATACGCTGTCCTTGGGAAAATGAAGATAGTGGAATACATTGGACATTAACTTTGTCGATCTTCACCAAAGCTTAATGTTAACTGTGTCCTGTTATTCAACAGGAGGGCTCCTAAGCACATATATACAAGAGACATGTGCACACCCACCCACCAAAAGATGTGTAATACAAGGTTCCTAGCACTGTTACTCATAATACACAAAATTCCACCAAACTGTTCCTCAATGGCGGAATGGATATACAAATTCTGAGTCATTCATCACAGCAGGTTGAATTCATAACAACTCATTCATTCATCAACAGGATGAAGCTCTGCCCCTCACCGTACAGGGTGATCTCATCAACCCAACACCAAGTGAAAGCATCCCAAGGATACTTCCTTGGCAGGGGAGGTACCATGATCATTAAGATGGTTTTCCTAGTGCGCGGCTAATCGATTGCACTCTGGATGTGCTGGCCCCTGCAATTTCCCCAAATGTGGGAAACTCCACTGCATAATTTGTGGTAGTCGGGGACTACATTTGAACTTTCCCCTGGGGGAAAAAAAAAAAAAAAAAAAAAAAAAGAATCCCGAGGCAAAAGGAGTGCCTACTTATTCTGTGATGACATCCTGTGAAATACAAAAGCAGGCAAAATCAATCAATCTATGATCTTAGGAGAGTGATTATCCTGAGAAAGGAAGGAGGGGCATATGGAGAGAGAATGGAATGTGGGTTTTGATGCAAAATGCCTTTTTCTCTTTGGTGATTATGTGAATCTTCACATGTCTGGTACTTCAAACAAGCTAATGAACATGGTATGTGTATGTTTTGTAGAAATGTTATATTTTATTGCAGTTTATGGAAATAATGAAAAATGCCAGGAAATATATTAATCGAATAATCTATTTTTATGGGAACTCACACACAGGCAGTGACACTGACACATGTACAAGCGATTTGTCTTAGTGTTTGTTGTGTACTCCACCTTACATAGATCAATCAACTTTAGAGTTAACTGACAAAAGTTTTCATCCTTGAGAATATTTTTTTTCAGGATTACTTACCATGGTGCTAAAACTCGATACCAGAGCCTCTTTGTTAATCATTATTTGCTTTGATTTTCCTCAATGGAAATTTACATGCAAGAATAGATGGAATAGGATGTCCTAGGCTAAACTAAAGGAAATTAAACTATAGCCACACATTTAATAGGTTTTCACCCAACAGATCCCACAACTCTCTTTTGTCCAGTTAGGTAAAACTTAAAATGCATAAAGAATTATTGGAACTTTCTCTATAGAATTAAATCGTTCTGGCATATGTCTTCTCACCTACTCCTGTAGGGAGAATACATGCAATTAAATTGCTGCTCCCTTCTACTTCAATTAAATCTTTTTACTCAGTGCGAGACCAGTCCATGTAGAAACAGATTAAACTTAAAATACATGGGTGGGATTTGTTTTTCTTTGCTTGTTTCTGCAAAACATTTTGACAGAAAGTTACAAACACTGTGATAATGCTGTAATGGTAAAAGATCCCTAATTGATAGACAATACAATATACTGTATTTAACTTGAGTTTAGGTTAAAAGGAAAGAAAGCCTTGTGTGGGTTTAGTTGGCTGTAGGTAAACCTTACATACTTCTGAGGAATAAGCTTGGCTAATTCAGTTCTATATACATGTTCAGCTTCTGTGACTCAGAAAAATTTCTGTGAATTTGAAGTTGTATATTTTACTGTATATTTTATATCTAACCCATCACTTGAATTTTGAATAACCATTTTCTGCTTTATGAATAGTTTTTGCAAATATTAATGCTACAATAAATATTCATGGCATGATTCCCTCATTTCAATCTGTCTAAATCATGAATTTTCATTTTGAAAGTGAAATGTTTTCTGTCTTATAAAAACAAACTTACTTTTCATTAAACATTCAAGAAGATCTCAAAGGATGCTGGGTCCTATTTTTCACATAGTTGAGGATGGAATGTAAAACTTAATCAACTTTTTTCTTACAGCTTCAAATAATTCATAAATTATGTCATTGAGTTTTGAAAGTTGAGAGGTGACAAAATTAAAATGGGACAAAATTAAAACACCAGGTATTTGGAAGTCTGTATGATCATCTCCCAAATTTATAAACTTATTGTGGCTCTTGTAAATTTGAAAATAAGTCATGTGGTATAAATTTTTTTCACTGTATTACTGTCAATGGTAGCCCAGTTTATAATAGAACTCTTCCTGCCTTGTCAGCAAAGAGGAAAAGAGGAAACCACACTGCTTGTTGTTTTATGTATGCTGCTGATGAGTAGACAAGAATGTCATTTCTGTAAAGTAACCATGTGTAATTTGGAGAGTTTTTCACCTCTTTACATTCTTTTCAAATATTGAGCTTCAACAAAGCGATCTTTGGCCTTTATATTTTTTGGTTCAAATCAAAGACTTTACCTTTCTTCTAGTTGAGATTTATGTTGTCTTTTCACGTCTCAACTTTTATCTCCTGCGGCACTTGGTTTTTTTACAAAGGTCTTCTACTTCCTGGATTTATAGTGACTTCATTTGATTTTTCTATAAGTATATTTTTCTATATTTTATTACTATAAATAAAACCTCTCAACTTTCAATTCGAAAAAAATAGTCTATAACAATAATTATTGGTCAGTAGGGTGGCTCATGCCTGTAATCCTAGTACTTTGGAAAGTCGGGGCAGGAGAGTTATTTGAGCCCAGGAGTCTGAGACAAGCCTGGGCAACATGGCAAAACCCCATCTCTACAAAAAAAATATAAAAATGGGCTGCATGTGGTGATTTGCACCTGTAGTCCCAACTACTCAGTAGACTGAGGCAAGAGGATCATTTGAACCCACGAGGTGAAGGGTGCAGTGAGCCATGATTGTGCCACTGCACTCCAGGCTGGGTGACAGAGAGAGATCCCAAAAGAGAGAGAGAGAGAGAGAGAATAAATATTATTTACAGAGAATGTAAATTTTTAGAAAATGCTTTCAAATTTTATCTAATTTGTTTTTCATAGGAACTTGTGAGTTACAATAAAAAGTTACTATGACTCCCATGCTGTGGATAAAGAAACTGATGCCCGTGAAAGATGAATATATCCGTAAGGCTGCATAGACTAATAAGACAAAGTGACAACTTTAAAAGCCCTCTCTTGCCCTTCACAATTAAAATTTTGGTTAATGCATGTGAGAGTCATTCTTGTGCTTGTAATCTTGATTTACATTTGGTTCTACATAATTTTAAGGCTTTGTCTGTAAAGGTCAAAGAGAAGGAAAAAATTCTCTATAGTCAGCCTACTCACTTGGTGTGGGCAAATTTTGATACAGGAAGAATCACTAGAATGTGTTCACTGATCGTGATTTTTCATTTTCAGTTATCTATTACAGGTCATGAGTGGAAAATAAAATCAGTACTTTTAAAGATTAGTGAACATAACATCTGTTTGAGATACATGATATTGTTAAATCGCATTGCTTTAGTGCATGATACATTTAGTCGTTTTAATTGTCTATTCTGTTTGCATGAGGTTGAGAAATGCTCTGAACTGTGTCTGCTGCAAACCGAAGTATATAAAGCCTTGGACTTTTGAAATGAAATTGGTTTGTTTTATCCTGTTACCTTCAGATTTCAAATCTTTATTTTTTCCCCTAACTTAGTTATTACTTACTCATAAAGCATCATAGAAAACCAACATGTAAATGTTTTGCTTAGCAAGTATGGTTGTTGTAAAGTAGGATTTATCTTAGAATATGTTGTTAGAGTATCAGGCAAGGGTTACTTTTTCTAGAGAAAAAAAAATCACACAGTTAAAAACCCAGGATTTGAATTGAAGAATTCAAATATATTCCCATATGTTTTTGGCTTTTTCTTGAATAGTGGATTCAAAAATTACTTAATGTATAAAACTATGTGATGTTGAAAATAGCAAAAATACCCTTTCTTTAGTCAAGAAAATTTACAAAAAGAATAAACAGAAATTGAAAACTAAAGGTAATATACTTTTCAAAATCTTGCTTACAGAATGTTATTTGAGTAGATATCTGAAATGTAAAAGATATTCTTATATAGCTGCATAAGTTTTGCTACATTTACTGAGATAAATTATGTAACAATTGAACAACTTTATGGCTAATTATTATGATTTAAGAGAAAAACATTGACTTAATTTTTGAAAAAATTTCAAGATATAATACAGATGTGATTAGTGATTACTACATATAACAACAAATAATAGCATTAACAAATAAAAAGCAAGGCCAGGTGCAGTGGCTCATACCTGTAACCCCAAAAGTTTGGGAGACTCAGGTGGAAAGACAGCACGGGCCCAGGGGTTTGAAAGAGGGGTGATTGTAGTGAGCTGAGGTCACACCATGGCACTTCAGACCGGGCAACAGAGTGAGACCCCTCCTCGGAAAAAAAAAAAAAATATATATATATATATATATATATTAGAGAAGGCTATAACTACTTTTGCATTTTCTTTAATATAGAAATTTATATCAGAAGGCTACTAAGCCATCTTCAACAATTTCTACTGAAGATTCATGTATCGAAGCACTTCATGCACTTAATTTAATGGATAGTTTAATTGCTTTTGTTTGAAAATTTGAAACTCGCTGGAGCGATCACGTTTACTGTTGTATCTCCTGTACTTCCTCTAAGATGTAGAAGGAATTTGGTAAATATTTACTTAATTACTCTAGACCTCCCTTGATACATAAATTCGTGCTACCTATTTCCCAGATTTCGGTGATAATTAAATGACACAATGTATCTGAAAATGTCAGCATGGGGTAGTACACATAGAAGGTCATTTTGCACACTAGTGCTCATGGAATCTGAAGTTAAGTGTCTGGTATGATAGGACAGAGGTTGTCAGACAAGTGCACTGGTCCTCTCTCCTCGCTCTGCCACTAATTATCTCCAAGGAACTCTTTACGCATTGCTGAAGCTGTTTGGCTTCCATTCCTTGTATCTGAAATGTGTTGGCTGTCTGTGAAGAGCAAGGTGCCAGTGTGGAAACTCAGAGAGCAGCTGGACAGTCTCCACAAGACACGGCGTCTTCATTTAAAGCATGTGGGAAATTAGCACATGTTTATTCCCCAACTTTGGAAGTCTCTTCTTGGTGACTTTAGCAGCAGCCCTTATTTGATGCAAGGAAAAGGGATCTAGTCCACCTGGGATATTAAGTATTCATGCCAGGCACACTTTCTCAATCACAATCATTGCTGCTTATTATCTCATTGACTTCAAAGTGACTACGTTTCTTTATGCATTCATTGTACATGTCAACACACATTTGCTTTTTCATAAGAAAAGTCTTCTTTTGTCAAAGAAGGTATATTTATCATGTTTCATTGAATGTTTCCTTCCATGAATAAAATATTACTTTGTTCTCATTTAAACTCAATGAAATGGTTTCGGGGGAGTCATATCAAAGCTAGTGAGAGAACCTGAGACTTGAAGGATTAGTTCTATCTAACTAGGACAAAAGTACATTAAAGGAAAGGGGGTGGGAGAGTAATCCAAGACATTCTCCAGGAAACAGCATGCTCATCGTTCTGAGACGGGAAGGAGCAAAACTCGTTCAAGAAACCAGGAAAGATTGTATAAAGAGGGCAAAAAGAGGCCGAGTAGTAGACCTTGAGGAGAATAGGGAGGGGATGGAGTAGACTTACAGCATCGAAGGACGTCTTAAACCTTTCAGTATTAATTTTGTGATCAGTCACAGTGAACGAAGGATAAAAGGAAAAGTAACATAATATTTTCATTTTGTAAAGAGAATTGGCTCACATAGAGCAGAGCAAGAGTGAGCTGGAAACCAAGTCCCAGGGTTATGCAGATTCAGATGTGCTTAATAGTTTTCGGATTAACTTGTGAAAATGGAGAGAAGAGAATGCATTAGAAATTTAGAAGATAAAATGGAAAGCCATTGGTAATGAATCAGATGTTCTGGTGGGCACAAAAGAGGATGACTTGTCGTGGCTGATAGCCAGGATCTGGTCTGTGTGGAAATTACTCAATAAAATAGTTAACCCTGCAGAGGACCAAATGGGGAGAGAAATTCAAGAGCTTGGTTAGGGACACAGTGCATCAGAGTTAAAATCTGTCATAGACGAGTTACGGCAGCTAATGGATTTGCTTTTCCTAATTCAGCTTGAGTTACGTGTTCTGGGTACTCGTTCTGTGTAACACACCTCCCCAAAATCAGTGGCATGAAACAGAAAAATATATAATTATGCCAGAGATCCGGGGAGTCGGGAATTTGAAAAGGGCAAGGCGGAGTGGCTTGTTTCTGCCCACAATGTCTAGGGTTTGCAGCGGGAAGACCCCAAGGCTGGAGCTGACCTCATCCACAGGCTGGTGCATGCCTGTGGCTGGCATGTGGGCTGGAGGGATGTAATGACCATCTTCCTGCCTTTGCACTCAGCCTGGCTTCCTCACACTGTGATGGTCACAGGGACCTCGTGCTAGGACTCCTGTGAATAGGTAGCAGGTGTGTCACCTTCTCAAAAATAATGTTAACAGTCATGCCGTCTGCATTTCACTCATTTCAGGAGATTGTGCCATTGTACTCCAGCCTGGGCAACAAGAGGGAAACTTCATCTCAACAAAAAGAAAGAAGAAAGAGAGAGAAAAAGGAAGGAAGGAAGGAAGGAAGGAAGGAAGGAAGGAAGGAAGGAAGGAAGGAAGGAAGGAAGGAAGGAAGGAAGGAACGAAAGAAAGAAAAAGAAAGAAAATAACATGAAGAGAACTCAGTGGAACTTTTGGTAAGCAGCATAATTCCCAGTTGAATTATTTTGTTTGAGAGTATAAATGAGTGTCTGTAGGATCTGCTTTTTTGCCCCACTTTTAAAAAGACCATTTTATTTGGAAGAATATCTGTAACCTGTCAAATCCTGAGAAGGGTAATCACACACAACTACCCAACTCTTAGCTACTGCACAGCCCATCTCCTTTTCCCCCAAAGCTGTGTTTACCTGTGAGGAAAATCCCACAGGTGGTGCCCCTGTTCCTCCATAAGTGTCCCTTTTCTCCTAGGTAATCCCAGTATCTATTTGTAAACTTCATGCAACACAGTCAATCTTATCTTGCTCCTATGCCTTCAGTGACATGGAATTTGATAACTCAGGAATTAACAGCCTAAAGATAGTTGAAATTGACCTCAAACACTTTCTATCTCTGCTTAAAGCAAGAAAATCAGCACGAATAGGAAATCATTACTTTTAGAGTGTGTTCATGGCAAAAAAAAAACAAAAACAAAAAACATAGCCTTTATGACAACTTTATGGACCAAATTAGTATAATTATTAGACTTCAGTTTTAAGATTTCATTAATTATGTTAATTTTATTTTATTTTACTACTTAAAGTAGCTTGTATGAGCTGGTGCTGGTTGCCATATTCAATTTAACGACTTGCTCTAGCTCTTCACAGCCTCCTTAAGCATTTTGTGTTTTATCCAGTTAATTAAAAAATATTTGTTTTGTTCTAGTATATGCCAGGTGCTTTTCCAGATCTGGGAACAGGGAAATAAGTAAAACAGGAAAATTCATTTTTCGGGGGAGACAGACAGTAACAAAAACTTTGGTACATTTTGTAGATTTTAGAAAGTCACATGATTATAAGTACTGTGTGCAGAAAAGAAGAGAAAAAGAGCAGCAGCTGGAGTGGCAGGTTTCTGTATTACCCACGGAGCTCAATGCCTGCCTGGAAAGCAGGGTGAGACATGCAGTGGAGAAGGGCCAGGAGAGCCAGGCTGGGAGGGGTGTGGTCTCTGAGCCTGTGAGCAGTGGTGAGGGGGCCAGGGACAAGGAGTGCCACGGCGGCAGGGCACACAGATCTGCACGTGGGAGCCTTCAGAGGATACTTGTTGAAATCCTAACACCAAAATGTGGGCATTAGGAGGTGATGAGGTCACGAAAGGAGAGTCCTCATGAAAGGGGGAGAACTTCTGGGGACACAGCCGAGAATCTCACTTCTATCACAAGACAAATTGGAAGCTGGTTTTCCATACAAGAATGGAAAGTTGCTGTGTTTGTTTTTCTAGAGCAAAGATGTCCAGTGGTGCCCCTTGGGAAGAAATTATTAACATAAAATGGGAAAGAAAGTCACCAGTGTGAACTGAAATTCTGGGTAAGAATAAACTAAACAGTCCTGGCAGAAGCTGTATAAACCCAGTAAGTGGGTCACTCATGCAAACAAGCATTTTTTGAGTGATCATTATTCATTAGGCATATGGGGGTAAAGAAGAACTTTACAACCTCTAAGCATTTACAGAGAACTTGGAGAGTCATGGCCCGTATATATTTTAAAAGAATAAACACCATTTTAAAGAATCAACAGCACAGACATAGGATCAATGGTGCTCACTGGGAACCTAAGGGCATTGGTCATGTTGCATTTTGTGATCTGGTTTCTGGTTTCATGGATATTTTAATATCATTATTTTATTTCACACCCACTATACACACACACGTTAAATATGTATTTATGTAATGGTTCATATTATAAATATACAATAAATAGTCTGGCAAAAAACAATTCATAGTTTCTAATTTAGCCAGGTGAAAATAGAGCAATGTCCAAAAGAATTAGGAAAAGTTTCTTGAAGACAGTGGCTTTAATGTGTGAGAAAAAGCAAACGCCTGCCTCTATTCAGCCACAGGGTTGGCCTCTGCCATGAAGAAGCCACAGGAGCACATTTTGCTTGTCTGCATAACTTCATAAACCCCCGACTCAGTGACTGAGCTAAGCCCTTCAAAAGAATGTCCCTAGGGCAATAAGGGAAGGGCCTTTGTCCTCAGGCTCTTTTGCCTAAATTACTGCATTTTTGGAAAAGATAAGTCCAGGCCAGGTGCAGTGGCTCACACCTGTAATCCCAGCACTTTGGGAGGCCGAGGCGGGTGGATGACCTGAGGTCAGAAGTTCAAGACCAGCCTCACCAACATAGTGAAACCCCATCTCTACTAACTACAATAAATTAGCCAGGTGAGGTGGTGCATGCCTGTAATCTCAGCTACTTGGGAGGCTTAGGCAGGAGAATCACCTAAACCCAGGAGGCAGAGGTTTCGGTGAGCTTCAATTGTGCCATTGCACTCCAGCCTTGGCAACAAGAGCAAATCTCCATCTCAAAAAAAAGAAAAAGAAACAAGAAAAAAAGAAAAAAGAAGTCTAATGATCCGAGATTTTGCCTTTTTCTGTACATAAGACAACATCCACCAGGATTAGAGATTATGCCTCTGCAATCTATAATCACATGGACTCTTGCACCCAAACATTGATGAGCTTTGCTCTAAGGGAACCTCTGAGCATCTGCAGAACTCCCGCCGCAGGCAGAGAAGCTGTGGCCTGAAACTCTGCTTTGGAGCAATCTGACAGAAACTCCCTAAAAGACATGCCAGATTCCAATTATCAGAAAGACTCTGAATAAAACGAATTTTAATTCTTCAAAAGCCTGATTCTTTTCTTTAGTTGACAAATGGAAGGAATCATCAAACTGAACAAAATGTGACATGGGAGGACTGGAAATTTTGCCCCTGTGGAGTGATGGGTTCTTTAAGCAGCCACCCGTGACTTTGGAGTTAGGGATGGTGCAGGTGAGTCTAGAGTCCAGCTTAGGGAGGAGGACAGCAGAGACAGGCACCTACAAGGATTAAAGGCTGAGTGACAGCCTGGATCTGGTCCTGTAGTCATGGTGTTGCTACCTGTAAAGTTCTTCGAAGTGATGCAACCACTGGTCTAAAATAAAAACACTGGAGGAAGCCTTTCCGGGTATTGAATGTGTCTCTCATCCAGATTGTGTTGATGGTTTCACAGGTGTTGGCATCTGTCCAGAGCCATCAAATTGCATACATTAAATATACACAGGTTTTTGTATATCAGTTATACCTCCATAAAAGCATATTCTGAGCCCAGCTTCTGAGGTGTAAAAACACTGACCACTTCAAAAGAGACAACTTTTCTCACTATTTAGAAACTGATGGGAATAGAAAAAAAATCTTGGTGCATATTTTCCATTTGAAAGGACTATAATTATTTTGTCAGTGTTTAGGAGGAAAAGGTATCATATCCTATGCATTTCTGATTTTAACCAGTTTTGTTATAAATAAAACTTTGCATAGTAATTACACTGGAAATGCATATTAAATTTGGAGCAAATGGTACATTTAGTTGATTTCTGTGGGAAAAAAGTCTGCCCCACAACAACAACAACAAAACTCTGGAATATACTTCAAAATATTTAACAGAAAATCTGAAGTCTCCCTGGAAAACTGAATGATTGTAGCAATGAGGATTCACAGACGCTGGCAACAGGGTAGCATCTGATCAGAAATAATTATCAACATGTTTTTTTCATATGCTGTCTCTCATTAAAATGCAATTTGTCAAATTGGAGAATTTCTAATGTGTTGGATTTAGTTTCATTGCCAAAGTTTTTTTTAAAATAGATTCCCTCCTGTCTTGTCAACAACAAGAAAATTTCTTATTTTGGTCAAATTACCTCAGAGAAAACTAACGGATATCTGCTGAAAGCATAATATAAACATTGTGGTCTTACTTTGTACTGTTAATTAATACTGATCATATTTTATGTTGAATTAAATGAGCACCATTCAGAGACACTTCACTTTCACTGTCTAGATATTCAAAATTAGTTAATTGGCCTTTTGCTGATAACACAGCTTTAAAACATTCTGAAGGCTTTATTGCAGGAAATAGTCTTCTTTCTAAATCAGTCTAAACCATACTTTAAGAAGCATTACTGGTCAGGTGTAGGTTAAAAAAATGAACTGATATCAATAAAATACTCAAAGTCTTTAGCCAAGTATCATGGTTTATGTTCTGGGTTTGTAGAAACAGACTACAAATAGTAATACTTCACCTAAATCTCTCTATTCAAAAAACTAGTACATTTCCTTGGGCTGAAATGACAGATGCAAGTGATGAGAACAGTTGTCTCAAAAATGAAGAAGTGTTTACTGATGCTGCTATCTGTCAACAGATAGCATCTTAGCCCAGCCACAAAAATCGCTTAAACTTTGAATGCAAGTTCCATGAACGCTGATGTATGGAGACAGCTGCATAGCAACCATGTCAGAGACGTGGCCATGCCTGCTGGGTGGCCTGTGTTGCCAACCTGCCCCATCTGCAGTCATTCAGCAGGCATGGCTTTCAACATGAATCCTCTGCCCTCTCCATCCCTGGTAAGGGTCTCAGACTGTGTGAAGCTCATCCCAAGCCAATGAGACTTCGGAATGTACTTTTCCCTTCAAGTGTTTACCAAAAGCAGAATTACATGGTCACAAGATAAGGGGAAAGGAGATTCAGGAGCATGGAAAAAGATGAGGCACAGGTTCAAACTGCAGCTACCTCTTGGCACCAATGACCAGGGCATTGCCAAATGGTTCAGGCCAAGCTCATGCCCGGTGAAGGCAAGGTCAAAGGGAGTATATTTTATAAGCTACTTCTAAAGACGGTCTTGGCTTATTGCCTTGTCTCAGACAAGCTGCAATAAACAACTTATAGCTTAATCATTCTGATAGAGATTCTAAACATAGAACACAAAGTGTGAAAACTGCAGACTCCTCACTGGGGGAATTTCCTTTAAGTCCAGGCAGAAACAAGTTGTGGAAGACAGTCCAAATATAAGATATTCATTTAATTGACACTATGACTACATATTTATGGGTAACAGTGTGATATTTCAGTACCTATATACAATGTGTAAATCATCAAATCGGGGTAATTGGCATATTCATCACCTCAAACCATTACTAGTGCTTCATGTTGCAAACATTCACAATCTTCTCTTCTAGCTATTTGAAAATATAGACGAAATCGTTGCTAACTATAGTTACCCTGTGATGACTAATAAATACACGGGGTTGTAAATATCTCTCCAACATGCTGATTCCATTTCCTTTGGCTGTATACTCAGTTGTGGGCTGGCTTGATGATGTGATGATTCTATTTTTAATTTTTCAAGAACCTACACAATGTTCTCCCTAAGGGCTGTACTAAATTACATTCCCACCAACAATGTATGCGTTCCCTTCTCTCCAAATCCTCACCAGCATTTTTTATTATTTTTCTTTCTTATAATCATCATAGAAGACATTTTAAATGAGCTTTTTTGGGGAAAGACAATCAAACTTCTTGCTCCTTAAGTATTTGCATAATCGATGAGTTGTCAAAAATGAAAGAAAATGCCCAAAGCCTTATCATTACAGATGAGGTAAAATCTACAAATTTGAAGCTGAACAGTCTATGATTTAGAGACTGAATTTTGAAAGATTATGAATATCATAACACAATTTAATTATTACTGACTAGCAAAATATGGGCCAACCGATACTCAGTTTAGGTTTATTACCAGAAGGAACTAGGAGAAAATTTGAATCAGAGAAACACAGAGGATGCTAACTAACAAGGAGAGTGAGAACGAGGTACCACGGACAAGTGGTCAGTTTATTTTCAAGCGGTGTTCAAACCATCTTCCCAGTTACTATGTAAAAAACCAGAAAATCTCTTTAAGTGAAGGTTTTCTCGTCTGCTAAATCATGATGATAATGCAAACAGCTAAGGCTGCTTGGAAAATCCAATGAACTTATCTCTACACTCTCTCGGGCACGTTGTGGTTTCTCAGTGATGGTTTCCTCCCCTTCCCTTCCCAACTGCGTGTTTCATTCATAGTCACACAGAGGGACTATTGATTTACCTTGAACACACCTTTTTATTATAAATCTATATTCTTGCTTTTTAATATGGATGCTTAATATTTGCATAGTTAATTATGTTTGCCAGTTCAGTTATTCTCAAGTAATTCTTGCATATCTTTGTAATTTGCATTAACAATAAGAAAAATATCTTTGGTTATCTAAACAGATGGCTTAAACCATCATTTGTGGTCACCGTTTATAGAATGACCTTTCTTCAGGGATTGATTTTGCAAAGGTACAGAATCTCTTGAAGTTTGTGTACCGAGAAAAGGAACATAGTGAGGCTTTGAAGACAAAGGAAGGGGCGGTGCATTAGAGGGGATTTTAGGAAGTATGACACGAGTGGTGCAAAGAGAGAAGGAACAGGGGATAAGATTGAAAAAAATTGGTTGAGATCGTGAAGGGCCATGTAACTCAGATGTTAGGATTTTACTAATTATTATCTGAAGTGAACATGAAGCCTTGGATGAATGATGAACAAGAGACAATTATGATTAACTTGCATTTTTTGCATTTTTAAAGCATTGCCCTGGCTGCAGATTTAAGAACAGATGGGGGAGGAGACAATGGGGCAGCTGCAGGAGCAGAAAAGCCACTTAGAATAGACACATGGATCTGATTGAGAAATGGCGCTGGCTCAGACTTCGGTCCTGGTGACAAATTGATGCAATCTTAAAGTATTTTGGATGTAGATAACAAGACATGGTGATAATCGGTGTGATGAAGGAGAAGCAGTGATCACAGGTGACGTTACGGTGGTGTTTGCTGCAAGAAGTAATTATAGAAGAGAAAATGATTTTGGAAAAAAAATTTTACTCTTGTATATATTAGTTGTAAGGACCTTATGACCTACGTAAATTAAGATGTCTGAAACACAGTAGGTTCTATAGGAAAGAATGGAGAAAACTTATGTAACAACCTTTCATCACTTGCTGTTAGCTTTCTACAGCATAAATTTATCCTGACGGTATCATCTCCAACTCTGAATTACAGTTACAATCTGTGGGAAAAGAAAAAGTGCAGGAGGTAAAAACTGCCTTTTTGAACAAGGGAGGAATTTGATTATAACGGTTCTACTCACATTTCAGGTTCATTTTTACAAAGGGTTCGGTATAATTTACCAGCAAAGCCATCTTGTCCTGAGCTTCTCTTGGTCGGAATTTTTTTAATACGAATCAATCTCCTCCATTTTAGGTCTCTTGAGATTTTTCTATTCTCCATGATTCAGCCTTTGTAGGTTGTGTATTTCTAGGAATTCCATCCATTTCAACTAGTTCACCTATTTTTTTGGTGTGTAATTATTCATAGTACTCTCCTATAATCCTTTTAATTTATTGCTGTAAAATTTGTACTAATATCTCCTCTTTCATTTTTTACCTTGTAATTTTTAGTTGTCTTTTTTTTTCTTGATCTCAGTTGATATTATGTCAATTCGTTGATCTTTTTGAAGATCCTGGTTTCATTAATTTTCTCATTCTGTTTTATTTATCTCTGCTCTCATTTTATTATTTTCTTCCTCCTGCTAGCTTTGGTCAATTGGTGAAAATTTAAGTATTTTGCTGTTGCTACTCCTGGCTAGCTCTGTGCTAAACCCGTAGTACAAGATAGGACTGACCTCATCTTGAAGTACATTAGTCAGCCTCCTTACATAGATGGTTCCCCAAGCAGGTAGTTCAATGTTCTTCATTTATTTCTATGTCCTGAGCCTAAAGGAACTTACTCTGTTCATTTTGTATTTGTTCAGAAACTATACTGTTATTATGTTTAATGACACAACAAATCCTAGGTAGATCTTAAAGATCAGACAGAATCCTGCTCTCTGCGGAGTTCACAACCAAGCAGAGCAACAGCAAAAACCAAGTTAAATCAGCAAATAGAGGCAGAGCTGCAATCACCGTACTAGTTATTCTGAACAAATTCAGAGTCCAGGTATAGATAACACAGACAGGAGGCTGGTTAACATAGGATAAGGAAAGCACCTCAGAAGAGATGAGATTTAAATCTGCTGTCCCCTCAGCAGTCTTCTGTCAGAGAATGAAGATGGGAAGCGAAGTGAGAATTTGGAAGCGCATCTTGGCAACTAAAGTAGGGAGTAGATATGTACATTTTGGAGGGTGGGTGGAGATGAGTAAAAATGACTAGTCATCATCCTAGAGTTCAAGAATTGATGATAAAATAACCTAGGGTTGGAGAAAGAATCCCCTTACGAATACAAAGATGAAAAATGACTGATTGTAATGCAGTAATTTCTTTGATGCATCTTTATTTGCATACAAATCATTAGCTGGGAAAGGAAAGGTTCTTCAGAATCTGTTGTGAAAATATAACTCTTTACCCACACCATGTCAATTTAAAGAATCTTCCCTCTTACTCTACATTCCCATGGAAAGATAATGTCTGTAAAAAACCTATTTCTAGAAACAGAAACCTCCCATTTTCCTGGTAGAAATTAGTGGGCTAGAGCACAGGTAAGTGGCTTGGCTCTACCAAGGGTTTCTTGAGAGCACTAAGCAGAAGCAGACATCTACACACCTAAGCTTTACATTTTATAAAAATAATTTCTCAATGGTAGATGACTCTCATAGACATTTTATATCTGCTGAGATTGTATCCAACAATGAACCCCGTGTATTCATTGGAGAAGCAAAATAGAAAGGAATTAGGACCCTAGAGAATGGGGGACATCCAAAGAACCTCTGAAAATTTCCTAAAAAGAATCACAAGGGAAAGGAAGGGGCTGTGGGATTCAGCACAATGTCTCAACATTTTCCATAAGTAAAGAGTGATGTAAATTGTCACATTTTAAAAAATGTCATTGAGAGCTGGATTGGAGTAAGATAGCAACACACACACACACACACACACACACACACACACACACACACACACTGTGTAGGCACACTATAAAACTTCGGTATGCACTTAAAGAAAATGTATTAAAGTTGTAAGAGATAAAATATATATGAACTGAAACCACCTATATTTCAATATGCTGTAGACCAATTACCAGAAAAATTAGATGTCAGAAGTCCATGAAACACATTATTGTCAGATAAAACCCTTTTTTCCCCATATGCAGGCAAAATTTTAATCTACAACAATAGAAGTTGGAAAATGTAGAGAAACAAGGCATCCAGGCTAACATGTTAGAATGGAAACTGGGATTGCCATGCTGGAATGCAATTTGATGGTGTCTAATTAAATTAAAATGTGCATACTTGCATCAATTAATTTGATTCTGAGTATATGCCCTGGGAGGCAGAAAGAAAAACTTCATCCATATGTGCAAGAAGACGAACATGGGCTGCTTATTACAGCAGTATTCTTATTGGAGAAATTTTTGAGAAGAAGGAAAATGTCCCCTGGGATGATAAGTGATATATAAATTATGACAGCTGTGTATGGTAGAATATGAAATATAGGTATTGTGATGGTTAATACTGAGTGTCTACTTGATGGGATTGAAGGATACAAAGTATTGATCCTGGGTGTGTCTGTGAGGGTGTTGCCAAAGGAGATTAATATTTGAGTCAGTGGACTGGGAAGGCAGATCCACCCTTAATCTGGTGGGTAAAATCTAATCAGCTGCCAGTGAATATAAAGCAGGCAGAAAAACATGAAAAGGAGAGACTGGCCTAGCCTCCCAGTCTACATCTTTCTTCCATGCTGCATGCTTCCTGCCCAAGAACATTAGACTTCAAGTTCTACAGTTTTGGGACTCAGACTGGCTTTCCTTACTCCTCAGCCTGCAGACAGCCTATTGAGGGGCCTTGTGATTGTGTAAGTTGATACTTAATAAACTCTCTCTATATAGAGAAAGTTTATATATATAATATATATATATGGCAAGAGAGTGTGTGTATATATATCCCTCTAGAGAACCCTGACTAATGCAGCTATCAAAACATGAAACGGCTCTGTAACAGTATAGATAAATATCAAGATATCCTTTAGGCATTGGTTCATAAAATACTGGTTTCAGCAAGACATGTATGTATAGCATGTAACAACTTGGTGATGTTTCAACAAAATGTGCAAAACAATTATGTGAAATTATTTTTATAAAAAGTGCAAAACACATAGAGATGTAGATACATAAGCAGGCAGATGTTTTCAAGGGCCTCAATCATATCTCCTCTTGCAAAACATAGACCACTTGAGTGAAATTTTGACAGTGACTCTGTGTTTGTTATTCAAGCAACATGGGACAATCTTAACCTCTATCTTTATCTCTTTTCTACTTATTTCCCTATCTCTTATCTATTATGTCTTAAATAGTCATTGTTTGTCATTGCTTGTTGTCCATCCAAAATCCCAGTAGGGTAAAACGTCCAGGATTTTTTCTTTCCATCATACCATTATTTTAATTGGACTAACATGACAGAACTTCAGAGAACTCACCACCTGCCCAGTGTAAAGCATTGTTCCAATGCAATATAATATGCAAGGTCATGAGCACCGTGAGCAAGCCACAGGTGTGAGAACTGAAGAGCTAGAGATCTGAGGTGGTGACTGAAGAAATTCCTTTACGGCTGAATTCAAAGACAATGGAAGCAACAGTGCAGGATTTGAAGGTAAATATTTAGAGTCAGGCAATCTGAGACTCATCGCTCAACTGAGAGTTTTCCTTCCTGCAGCTTTCATTCCTGGAACTGAAAAATACTCTAAAGACATTTTGTTTTCTGAAGAAATTTGGATTTTAAAAATATATTTTCAAATACATGTAAATAATCTCCAATCATCATAGTTTAGGTTATTCTAGGCTGGTAAGTCACAGAGTAAAATTTAAGAAATTTGGATTTTGTAAAGATATTTACTCATGTATATAAGGCAACACAAATATAATTAATATTTTTAAATTAAATTGTCACAATAATTACAGGAAGAAAAAGGTAACATAATGTTTAGGAGATACACCTACCTTTTTCTGTAGGATCTAAAACACCATATATTGGATTCCAATCCATTTGAATATCACTGTGTCATAAGCTATGTAATAAAGTCTACATAATACAATCTAAAATCCAAATTTCTCTATGTTAACTTGCACAGCATAAAAAGATTTGGTGGATTTGATTAAAGATTTTGAGAGGAGAGGGTTATCCTGCCTTATCAGTGTTGACCCAATGTAATCACAAGAGACGCTCAAAAACAGAGCCATGAGTGACAGTCGGAGGAGTAAATACGGGGATGGAAGCAGAATTCAAAGATCAGAAAATGACTTGAAGATGCTGCACTGCAGGCTTTGAGGGTGGAGGAAGCAGCCAGGAACCAAGGAATGCAGGCAGCCTCTGGACGCCGGAAAACAAAAAAAGCAGTTTCTCTCTTGTGGAGCCCCCAGAAGAAACCATGTCTTTAGATAACTTAACTTGAGCCCAGTGAGACTGAGAACCTCTGAATTCCAGAAATCTAAGATAATAAATTTGTGTTGTGTTGTTTAAAGCCACTGAGTTTGTGAAAGATTTGCTATAGCAATAGAAAACTAATGTATAGCCTGAAAAAAAGTCTAATGTTGGAAATATGTGTATATTACATAATGTGTGCATCTATAAACACACACGCCATTCCAGCACTATAAATTCATGTACAAATGGTCCTAGATTTACAAAGGAGGTAGACCAACCTTAACCTGAAAGTATGTAAGGCAAAAATCAATTTACACACCTAATATACCAACATCATAACTTGGCCTAGCCCATCTTAAAGTGCTCAGAACACTTACATTAGCCCATAGTTGGACAAACTCATCTTGTACAATGACTGTTTTGTAATACAGTGCTGAATAGCTCATGTAATTTGTCAAATATATTTTTGAAAGTGGAAAATAGAACTATCATATGGGTACTTGAAGTATTGCTTTCGCACCACCGTAGAGTTGAAAAGTCCTCAGTGGAACCATCCTAAACTGGGAACTGTCTGTATACCACTGGTGCTTCCTATTGTTTGCTTCCACATTGGCATATTCAACCTACAGCAAATAGAAAACAGTATTTCTGGGATGCTGAACCTGTGGATGTGGGGTGGGGGGGCTTGCTTTTAGCATCATTTGGTTCTGATCCTCCAGAGCTGTGGGACCAGAGCAGTGGTGGATTTTGGTACCTGGAACTCACCTACTACGGACCCAGAGGTGCACACGCACATACACATAAATGCGCATATGTATGGAGTGGTGCAGATAACACTGGGCTTGAGCCATCCCTCAAGTGCAGAAAGCCACCTAAGAAAGTAGTCTAGGTGTCTATTGTTCTTATTTCAGTTAATCAGACTTCTCTCATATCCCTTCCCATAACCTTGGCTTCCTGGAAAGTTGACTGAAGAAAAAACATGTTTCCTTGCTCTTTACAGCAGGCTCTGCATCCCCTGAAGATGAACAGTCAGGACAGTAACTGCCACCCCCTTGTGTGGCCCTGAAGGACAGACAGAGTGGAGGGAGGCCCCCAGTGGGTAGAGGGCTGGCAATGGGTGGTCATCCATCTGACCATGGCGGAGAGATGGCTCAAGATGGAACCTGCCTCCATTCATGAGGATGGCAAGAGATTGCTTGGTGGGGGCAAGTCTCTGAAGTGGCCATCACTGGAGGTTTTGGGTCAAGCAATTCTGGGACACTTGTCTGTCACCATTGAGCTGTCCCTTTGAATAACTAAGTATTCTTTATCAGCCTTAGAGGTCTTTATTTTATAAGGCATAAAGTTGGTTTAAATGACCTAAAAGGTTCCTTCCCTGATTAACATTCTGCAGATTTTCCTAAGTAGAATACAAGCTGAACTGGTATAAACAATGTTAAGCATGGAAAAGAAACTTTGTATTCTCAAAATTAAGTCACCTGGAAGGCTCCAAAATGGATAAAGAAAATATGGAATATATATACAATAGAATACTATTCAGTCTTTAAAGAAAGAAAGACATTTTGCCATTCATAGCAATAAGGATATAATGGTAGGACGTTATGTTAAGTGAAATGAACCAAACAGAAAAACAAATACACATAACTCAGGTATACGTGGAGTCTAAAACAATCAAACTCTAAGAAGCAGATCGGATGGTCAAAACGAATACACATAACCTCAGGTATATGTGGAGTCTAAAACAATCAAACTAAGAAGCAGATCTGATGGTCAAAACGAATACACATAACCTCAGGTATATGTGGAGTCTAAAACAATCAAACTAAGAAGCAGATCTGATGGTCAAAACGAATACACATAACCTCAGGTATATGTGGAGTCTAAAACAATCAAACTCTAAGGAGCAGATCTGATGGTCAAAAGGTACAAAGTCTTAATTGGACAGGAAGAATAAGTTTTCTTTTTTAGGTAAGTTGCACAATGTAGTGAATTCAGTACATAATTCTGTATTGTACAATTTTCAATTCATACTCTTCAATGTTATTTGGTTTAGTTAGAATAATATTACTATTACTAATCAGGTCTAGTGTTTTGAATTTTGTTATAATCAAAATTTGCTGAACAAATCAACATTCCTCACACTTAACCTCAGTACTAAGGATACTGCAGCACGGAGGGGAGGTGGAGGGCGGGGAGAATTTTGTATTTCGGGGTGTAGTCCTGTGCGTTGTACTCATTTAACATCATCCCGACCTCCACCCATGAGCTGTCAGTGTGTGTCAGCTGCATGCCTCGCCCGTCCTGTCAACAAGAAGTGCCTGTAACCTTCATCAGATAGTCCCCGGAGGGGCAGAATCATGCGCCTCAAGAAATCTGGTTTTATATATACAGGAACTAAAATAATTCTTATTTCATGTGATATTTCCTAATTACTGTAATTACTGTTGACCTTGTTTTTATTAAAAACTTTGCCAAGTTCTTCTCCATTTTACAGAGAATGGTCCTTCTCCTTTAGGGAAGGATTGCACAGAAGTCAAATGCTGAGTGCGTGCTGGGTTCCCTGATGAGACTGCACTGAGTTCACACACCGAGTGGGAACCGGCTTCTCTCAGGAGATTGTTCCGAAGTCTGAGATAAAGTAGCGCCGGCTTTTCTGAGGGGGAAGCCCCAGCTCCACATACCGAGCGGGGCCCAGCTTCTCAGGGGAGACTGTTCCAAAGTCCCAGACCACGTGGTGCCGGCTTCTCTGAGGAGACTGCTCTGAGGTCCCAGAGAAATGGTGCCGCATTTTCTGATGAGAAAGCCCCGAATTAACATACCGAGTGGGAACCGGCTTCTCTGAGGAGATTATTCCAATGTCTGAGATAAAGTAGCGCCGGCTTTTCTGAGGAGAAAGCCCTGAATTCACATAACAAGGTGGGCCCAGATCATCTGACAAGACCGCACAAGTTCAGGAACTGAGCCTGGCAGGACTTCTCTGAGGAGATTGTTTCAAAGTCCCAGAACAGTGGTGCCGGCTTCTCTGAGGAGAAAGTCCCAAATTCACATACCGAGTGAGTGGGGCCCGGCTTCTCAGGGGAGACTGTCCCAAAGTCCCAGACCACGTGGTGCCGGCTTCTCTGAGGAGATTGTTCTGAGGTTCCAGAGAAATGGTGCCGCATTTCTGATGAGAAAGCCCCAAATTCACATACTGAGTGGAGCCCGGCTTCTCTGAGGAGATTATTCCAAAGTCCGAGATAAAGTAGTGCCGGCTGTTCTGAGGAGAAAGCCCCGAATCCACATACCGAGTGGGGCCTGGCTTCCCTCTGGAGACAGTTCCAAAGTCCCAGACCAAGTGATGCCGGCTTTTGTGAAGAGAAAGCCCCGAATTTCCATACCGAGTGGGCCCGGCTTCCTGAAGAGATTGTTTCCAAGTCCCAGACCAAGCAGTGTCAGCTTTTCTGAGGAGAAAGCCCCGAATTCACATACGGAGTGGGGCCGGCTTCCTGAGGAAATTATTTCAAAGTCCCAAACCAAGGAGTGCAGGCTTTTCTGAGGAGAAAGCCCTGAATTCACATACCGCCTGAGGCCCGGCTTCTCTGAGGAGACTGTTCCAAAGTCCCAGGCCACGTGGTGCCGGTTTCTCTGAGGAGATTGTTCTGAGGTGCCAAAGAAATTGTCCCGCTGTCTCTGAATGGAAAGCTCAAAATTCACATACTGCCTGGGACTCACGGACTGAGCATGGCGGGGCTTCTCTGAGGAGATTGTACCAGAGTCCTAGAACAATTGGGGCTGGATTTTCTGAGGAGAAAGCCCCCAGTGCACATACTGAGTGGGGCCTGGCTTCCCTGAGGAGAGTGTTCCAAAGTTCCAAACCAAGTAGTGCCGGCTTCTCTGAGGAGAGAGCCCAGAATTCACATACCGTGTGGAACCCGGCTTCTCTGAGGAGACTCCAGGAGTTAGTTCACGGACCGAGCATGCGGGATTCTCTGAGGAGATGGTACCAAAGTCCCAGAACAACTGGTGCCAGCTTTTCTGAGGAGAAAGCCCCAACGTCACATACCGAGTGGGGCCCGGCTTCCCTCCAGAGACCATTCCAAAGTCCCAGACCAAGTGGTGCCGGCTTTTATGAGGAGAAAGCCCCAAATTCACGTGCTGAGTGGTGCCCAGCTTCTCTGAGGAGACTGTTCCAAAGTCCCAGAATAATTGGTGCCGGCTTTTCTGAGGAGAAAACCCCAAATGCACATACCGAGTGGGACCCGGCTTTCCTGAGGAGATTGTTCCGAAGTCCCAGGCCAAGTGGTGCCGGCTTTTATGAGGGGAAAGCCCCAAATTCACATACCGCATGGGGCCTGGCTTCTCTCAGGAGACTGCACGAGTTCACCAACAGAGCGCAGCCGGGCTTCTCTGCGGAGATTGTTCTGAGGTCACAGACCAAGTGGTGCCAGGTTTTCTGAGGAGAAAGTCCCAAATTCACATACCGAGCAGAGCCCGGCTTCTCTGAGGAGACTGCACGAGTTCACAGACCGAGTAGGGCCTGACTTCTCTGAGGAGTTTTTTCTGAGTTCACAGAGTGGTGCCAGCTTCTCGGAGTAGAATACAGCAAATTCACATACCCAGTGGTGCCCAGCTTCTTTGAGGAGACTGCACGAGTTCAGAGACCGAGTGGCTCCTCACTTGTCTCAGGAGATTTTTCTGAGCGCACAGACCAAGTGGTGCCAGTTTCTCTGAGGAGAAAGCCCCAAATTCACATAGCAAGTGGTGTTCAGCTTTTCTGAGGAGAGTGCAGGAATTCACAGATCAAGTTGGGCGCGGCTTCTCTGAGAAGATTGTTCCGAGCTCACAGAATATTTGGTGCTGGCTTCTCTGAGGAGAAAGCCCCAAATTCACATACCAAGTGGAGCCTGGCTTCTCTGAGGAGACTGCACAAGTTCACAGACTGAGTGGGGCTCAGCTTCTCTGAGGAGATTGTCCCAAAGTCCCAGAACAACTGGTGGCGGCTTCTCTGAGGAGAATGCACCAAATTCACATACTGCATGGTGCCCAACTTCTCCGAGGAGATTGTTACAAAGTCCCAGACCAAGTGGTGCGGCTTTTCTGAGGAAAATGCACCAAATTTTCCTGCACAAATTCAGACTGAGTGGGGTCCGACTTCTCTGAGGAGATTGTTCCGAGGTCCCA
Organism: Saguinus oedipus; assembly: GCA_031835075.1. NCBI lineage: Eukaryota > Metazoa > Chordata > Mammalia > Primates > Cebidae > Saguinus > Saguinus oedipus. The sequence goes on from CM063182.1 coordinate 40,717,973, forward strand.
GAGCAAATGGTGCCACTTTTTCTGAGGAGAAAGCCCCAAATTCACATACTGAGTGGTGCCCTTCTCTGAGGAGATTGTTTCAAAGTCTCAGACCAATTGTTGCTGGCTTTTCTAAGGAGAATGCACCAAATTCACAAACTGAGTGGTGCCTGGCTTCTTTGAGGAGACTGCATGAGTTCACCGACCGAGTGGGGCGGAGCTTCTCTGAGGAGATTGTTCCGAGGTCACAGACCAAGTCACCACTGAACTCTGGACTGGGCAGCAGAGCGAGACTCTATCTTCAAGAAAAGAAAAAATTGAAGGCAAAGTTTTGTGGATGGCACAGGAAGAGTTGTGGACACCTAGAGAGATTTTTCTGTCTGCTGAGGGCAGGATGCCTGAGCAAAGCACCTCCTGTTGATGGAGGAGAAACAGAGCTAGGAGACCCCTGAGAAAGACCCCAAATGCAGGGCCGAGGGTGGAGAGGGAGTTACACTCTAGAAACCAGCAGAGAGCTTAGACATCATGATCTCACATGATGTTTTTTAAGAACCTTCTGCACATCTTTGTTGTTGGTTTCCTCAGCCACATGTTTTCTTTTCTACGTTTTCCTTTATGATCTTGGTGGGAAAACCACATTTCAATAAGCAATCCAGTCTCCAACAGTCATCACCAATCTGTAGGGCAACTTTGAAAACACGGGGAAGTTATGCGATGCTCTGATGAGAAGTCTGACATCCTCCAACTTTCCGTCTGTTTTAGATTGTGTTTGGTTGGCTGGTTGCTTTTTGTGTGGCTATGAAGATTTTTCTTTTAACACTCAGTAATACTCAGTTACGTTATGTCATATCTTCAGGGGTAGATGTTTTTGTAAAACACTTGGTAAAATTTTAATATGAGAACGTGTTTCCTTTCTTTGTATCTGAACCATTGTCATGAAATATACCTTAGAGTATCACATTTTCCCCAAGTCTTTCATTACTTTTTATGACATGTATTTTGGATTATCTTGTTCGATTATTTCTATGCCTTTAGATCATTTCAATACTTTCCATACTTTCTCTCATTTGTATTTTTTTTCTGCTCTACATAATGAATCACTAGTGCTTTATGTGGCTTTTTTTGCTTCCTACTTCAGACCATCCACTGAGCTATTAATTTCAATGATTTTATTTCTCACTCCAAAAGTCATCTTTCTGATAATTTTAAACCATTTTGATTTTGCCTTAGTGTTTTTAAAAATATTTTTGAACATTTAAAGATGTTTATTTTGATTTCTCATTCATAATTGCCTTATTTGGGAGGATAATTGTTTTCTGTTTTTCCTCACAGTGTTTATATCTCATGTGGTTGGAAATCTGTGTCAGGCTCACCCACTATTGCCCCACAACCTCCGGAAGCTGTGAGGGATGGCATGGGGTTGGGGGAGGTTCCTGTGTTGTGAGGGATGGTGTCTGGGGAGGTTTCAGCAGCTCAGCAGGTGCATGGGAGAAATCAGAGCCCCGAGTGTTAGTACTTGTTTCTTTTCCACTCATGGCCCTGCCCATTTGACAGGCTGTCCTATTCTTTTAAGACTTACTAGAAAAGGTTGTTCTCCTCTGTATTTCTCCTCTATATTTCTGTTTTCTTCTGTTTCTCTGTTTTTCTCCTCTCTATTTCTGATTCACTGCACAGACACTAAAGAGAACATTATCATTCTTGTCCTCTTACAGGTAATTCAGTTCCAACCCTTTCAGTGACTGCAGAGCAACCCAGACCACCTTCCTGGAGGATTCAGAGCTGCAGCCCACAGCCAGGGTCACAGTGGACTCAGAGCTCCACTCTGTGGTGGTATTAGAATTCTCACTGTGCTACTAGCCAACACTTTGGCTTGTTCCCCTTGGGGTGGCTAGGACATGGCACAGACAACCCCACATTTACATTCTGTATCATGAAGTCCATGCAGCTTTTCAATGTGTTTGACAGGCAGGCAAACAAATGGCTTCTCATGGTCTTCACCTGCCGTTTAAAAGGGCTACTCCCTCTTAGTTTGAAGTTGTAATCATTTATTCTGATTCTGATTCTACATCGATGCCCATGTCCTGTCCGGGGATTGCCCTGTGTAAGTTGTGAAGCTAGGGGAGTTCTCTGTTACTGCATAGCCCGCGCCCGAGAGGATGCCACCTCTGCCCCATTGTCAGTCTCAGGCTCTTTGGCATCTGATCTATCTCTGTGTCATCATTCAGTCCTTTATATTTGAGTCATCTGATGCAACATTGTGCTGTTTGTAAAGGTAAATGGCATAAATTTCAATCGATGGCATTTACATTTATTTCCAGTAAATTGCTGATACCCACCAGAAACCAACTGCTGTAGATAAAATAGTATTTGCAAGCACAATGACATCCTCTCAATAGCTTAAAAGAGTAACTCTTAGTCATGCTGATAAATAATTAGCATCCTTTAGAGCTGGTTCATATAATCCATTCTTAAATGAGATTTCTCTGTGTTAACACAAGACATCATATTTGAAAATTCTAGCTCAAAAAGTCCATCTTTTGATTTTGTAGAAATTAAATTTAATTTCTCACTAAAAACATGTAGAGAAGTGAAAATAGTTAACTTTCTGTCAATTTTATACAATTTCCAATGTGATTTATTTAAAAGCAAAGTATCATTTCTGAGCCATGAGAAATAATAAACACCTAAGACAATTTAATGAAATACATTATTTTCTATCATGATGTGATAATTGACAAATTATCTGGCATTACCACTGAAGTCATTTTCTTCATGTCCTTTATACATATTTTTATGGCTGATACTTGTTGAGACTTGACAATTTATAGTCAGATTAAAAATCTCAGAAATTAGCTGACAGAAATTCCATTTGATTTTAAAATAGTTCCCACTGAGCTTATTATATATTATCAGGGCAGTAAAGATGATGAAGTCAGGTCCCAAACTTATTTGACCTACAAAATGGTTTATACCATCATGTGAATCATAAATAATAGAGTTTGGGGGAAAAGCCTTTATAAATCAAAGGGTGGAATAGGTTTTAATAAAATCACATTGACATGTACAATACTGTGAGAGAAAATATAATATTTTTTACAGACACTAATATATACTTGAGAAAATCATTTTAGATGTCATATCCTGTTACTAGTTCTTAGAGAGGTATAGAGTCAGAGCTACATCTAGAGAGAGGAATACAGAGAGAGAAACTGTGAGAAAAAGGAAAGGACAGAGTCAGACACACACACACACACACACACAGAGAGAGAGAGAGAGAGAGAGAGAGAGAGAGAGGAGATAAAACAGAAATAGAGAAAGCAGGAAAGGCAGGAGAGAAGGAGACGGAGGCAGAGAGACAGTGTGGGAAGAGAGAGAGAACAGCAGAAAGCAGGAGGAACAGGGGAGGTGGAGAGATAGAGAAGGAGAGAAACAGAGAGACAGAGGCAGAGACAGAGAAAGGGAGCGAGGGAGGGAGACACCAAGAAGTTTCATTTTCTTTCAGAAACTAGGACTGCCTGGGTGGCCTAGGAGCCTTCTCTCTCCTCACTGTACACACGGACTTCCCCCTGTGCCTGTGAGCCCTGGCTCTGGACAGCTCTGAGTTTCTCTGTGCTCATGGTAAGTGGAGTCAGGCTGAACGCTGGTCTGAGCCTTTGCGGGAGTAAGACCTCGTCAAAGCAGGTATGTGGCTGCGCCTGAATCCCGGTCTTGTTTATTTCCGAGTCTGCTCCTTCAGGCTCTGAAATATCTTGTCCCCTTTCCTACCTCTCTATAAATACGCAGTCTCTTGTCTTTCCAGGTCTCCAATTTGCTCCTCAACCTCTCCGTTTTTCCTTTCCACTTTTCTAGTCCCCCTGGCATGTCACCCGGGCCCCACATTACATGTCCTCTGTATCAAACTGGGGTTGGCTCACCTCTCCTGATGGGATGCTTTCAGATGCAGGGATTTGTGGCAGAAATGGTCTCAGGATTGGGCATGGGGCCCTTGTTTGACCCTCCATGACAGTGTGTAATGCCTGGCTCAGCGGCCTCATAACCACGTAGGATTCCTTGTGGCTGCTCTGTTGGAGTGGCCTGTGAAGGGACCTCAGCGGGTGCTGAGTGAAAAAAAAAAAAAGGCAGTATAGAACTCACCCCTAAGAAAAACATGAACAGAAGCTTTGGTGTGAGCATGGTGTCTCATGCTGAATACTTGTCCAAGGACACCCATGGTGGACAAGCTCTCGAATCAGGTGGGCAAGGGGAATCATCTTTGTTTTGATTTGTCTTTGACTTATTTATCTTGTTCCCATAGGTACATTGTCTGATAGAGAGCACACAGAAAGAAGAAGAGGACAGAGAGTGAGCAGAAATATGAGCACAGACTTGGCTTCCAGAGCTCAGCCCCTCAGACAGGACACCCTCTCCAGAAATGGACACTCTGCCATTGTCCACTCATTTCACAATTCAATGAGTGGGTGTTGCATGAACACCTGTTTAATGAGCAGGTATTTCACATGCTATCTTATAAATAGCAAGGAAGAATAATTTTCTACATATATTATAATCTACGTATTTTATAAATCACATGCCACAGTCTACATGTGCTCTTCTTATGCTGTAAAAGTAAATTTACCTAATGAGTCACATGTTAGCACAAGAATGTCTCAGGCTCTGAGTTAGGTATTTGAGAGTCGATATTTACAAGAGGTATTTACCACCTTTATTGTGATCCTATTCTAAAGAGATCTGATAGGCAAATACATGCACCAACGGATGACTGTGGTTTGTGTTGCTGTGCATAGATACAGCACAGGGTTAAGAAGGACTCAGGGCTCATAATTTAGATTTGGGCAAAAGGTAAGACAAATTTGAAGTATTTAGGGCATGAAGCCTAAAAACAACATAACTGTATGTTACCAAGCCAAACATTTATGACACTTGGAATAATTTTCTTTTCCTACAAATGTAATTTCCTTTCCTGTGCTTAAAAACAACAGCACCAAAAAAAACTGAGGCTAGGCAAAATTAATATAGCTGCTTTCACCACAAAATATTTCATATAGAAAGATAAGGGTATGAAAGAAAAAAATGGAAGAGTAAAAACCACCAAAAACAGCTTAGATAGAGGAGGAATGGAAAGGCAAAATACAAATTGGAAGTTGCTCAGATTTAGTTAATTAATCAATGTAATTAATCTGCTGTGATATTTGACTGTATGCATACAGTGAAGATGGGAATAGCAACATCTTTGATATTTCACACTTCAGCCTGTTCCGTGCAATATGCTCTCACTGGGAAATGGTGAAGGCAGTAGTGGGAATTCCATGAAGACTTTCATTCCTCAAGTAGATTTGTCCCTGATGATGCAAGTGGTATTTTAATTTTTTATTTTTCCCAGATTTCTAGTATAAACAAGTTATGTTGATCATTGAGTTCTATCTGCCTGAATAACAACACTGGGTTTTTCTTTTATTTGAGGACTCTGAATTCTGCAAAGACAGGCTTTCGTGACATAGAAGAAAAACAAAAGTGATAAAATGCTGTTCCTGAGCTCAACTTATTACAAAACAGCTGTATTTTCCTGCAAGTTTTAGTTGTGCAATTTAGAAATCACTTAAGAATTACTTTCAACCACTTCAAAGCATTTTGTCTCATTAAATTCTCCCACTGTTTTATTCCCAGGCTCACATTCTCTCTACTCCCATGTTTTCAAGCCAGGAATTCTTAGGGTTTGTCTCACCAGGAGCAATCAAGTCAAGTTCCCTCCCTGGTGCCTTCTAATTTCCCTTATGCCAAGTCACACTCAAATACTTGAGAACAATCTCCGTAAAATTTTCTGATATGATTTTCTTCTTGTAATTCACATCTGTGAATTTATAAACATGAGATGGAGATTCGCATGTTTGACATTGTTGGTGATTAAAGGAACATATATGCTACTTGGATGGCAGGGACATCATGCATTTTTGTACATTTGGATGCTAATTGAATTGGGTGCTTGCCTCCATTAAGAATGGAACTTGTTGGCATCACTGTTGTAGATCTGTTTCTTCTGCAAGGAGTTTTGCTGTGCTCCAGATCATTCCAACAGGTGGTGATGATGCTCTATACATATGCGCAGATGAGGGAGACAAGCTGTAAATAAGGGAGATGAGCTAAAGATAACAGCTTTGCAAATGCAAAAATTGTGATAAGGCAAAATACAGACATGAAGAATCCATTGCTTCTCTAAGATGTAGAGATACTGACTGAGAACAGTTTCCACACTAAGTATGGGTCCAGGCATTGCATAGACACATTTTGTGACAAGAGCTTTTTGGCATTTGGCATTCAAATAAAGATTGAAAGTAATAATATGCAAACACATGTTACAGTGCTGGTACATCTTAAATACTCAATAAACAGCTACTGTTTGATTGTCCTAGTTGATGACATCATTTTGTCTTCATGAGAACCCTGAGGAATGAAGCAATCAGTAGCCTATTTTACAGAGGGAGAAACAGGGATTTGTGTTTTTCTGGCAGATGGGAATGGTGTGGGGAGCTAGGTGATGGAATACTTGGGAGGCAGTTGGTTTAACATGTTGTTTCCGCCCTTTCTTTCCTCTTACTTTTTTTTTTTGAGACAGAGTCTCACTCTGTCACCAGGCTGGAGTGCATTGGCACGATCTCAGCTCACTGCAATCTCTACCTCCCAGGTTCAAGCGATTCTCTTGCCTCAGCCTCCCAAATAGCTGGGACTACAGGTGAGCGCCACCACCCCCAGCTAATTTTTTGTGTTTTTAGTAGAGATGGAGTTTCACTATATTGGCTATAGAGATGGTCTCAATCTCTTAACCTCGTGATCTGCCTTCCTCGGCCTCCCAAAGTGCTGGGATTACAGGCGTGAGCCACTGTGTCTGGCTCCCTCTTACTTCTTTATCTGCCGCAGGGAGTGGAGCTGGAGGCCTGGAGCAGCAGATGGAGAGAGAGCTCCAGGGCAGACCCCTCCTCTGTTCCTCTCCTCCTCCTCACCTCCCCACTCCACCTGGAGCCGTGCACCCTGCTCTTGCTGCCCTTCTCTTTACTTGTCACCCTAAGTAAGTGTTGAGGCTGTTCTGTGAGTTTCTGGAGAGCAGGGGTCTTTTTGTTGCTGTTGTTCATTTTTTCTGCCCTGGAAAAAATCTAGACTTTATACTTTAGAAAATAATGATCTTGTCAGAGGAGGGAGAATTTTGCTAGGAAATCCTGCTGGGCTGCTGTTGCATTGGAATAAAGAAATACCTGTCACTGGGTAATTTATAAAGAAAAAAAGTGTAATTGGTTCACGGTTCTGCAGGCTGTATGGAAAACATGGTGCAAGCATCTGTTTGGCCTCTGGAAAGGCCTCAGAAGCTTCCAATTGTGGCAGCAGGCAAATGGAGAACAGGCAGTCATAGAGCCAGAGCAGGAACAAGTGAGAGAGAGGGAGGTACCACACTCTTTTAAACAGCCAGATCTCAAGAGCACTCACTCACTGTCCCTAGGATAGCACCAAGGAGATGGCACTAAACCATTCGTGAGAAATCCACCTCCATGGTCCAGTCACCTCCCACCAGGCCCCACCTCCAACACTGAGGACTACAATTCACATGAGATTTTGGGGCACAAATATACAAGCTATGTCAATAATACTTTGACTCTTTTATGGATAATTTTCATATTACTAACTGTATATCTGTATAGCATTCTGCAAATTTCAGACAATTGTGTTGGTGAAACCAAAGTCTAGTATACAGAATAGTTTTCATAAAGGAAATAAACTTCTGGAAGCAAATAGTGGCAAAATTCTATAGTTAGTACTTTTACAAAACAATATAGCAGCTATAAGGAAAATTAGAAGGCCATTAGAAAAATGTTTATGTTTAATTATTATTAAACCTATAACAATTATTGAGTATAATTATTGCAGATCCCATATTGGTCCGCTCTGTGTTATATACTTTGTGGACACATAGAAGGTTCATTCTACTGGCTATGAAATCCTGTTAACAAAATCACATCTGTGTCTCTGGCAGGAATACAGTATTACAACATATTGGCAAGATATGAATAGGGAATTCACTGAAAAAGAATGAAGACTAACTTATTAATTCATGCTCAAGCTTAATAAAATTTACAGAATTGATAATTTAAACAACAATAAATATATCGCTTCTGGACTATTAATTCTTTTAACTACAAAAAAGACAGTATCTTTGCTGGTTGAGAAACAGGCACTCTTCTACGGTCCTAATGGAATGAGTTGACACTACATTTTTGAAAGCATTTTGGTATTGTCTCATAAAACCTTAAAAGTATCGGCTGTATAACCTGCCATTTCTATTTCCCAGAATTTATCTTCTAGAAATATTTTCTTGAGTGTCTAAATAACATATACCAAAATGCAGCACTGTTTAAATTAGTGGCATGTTAGAAATAATTCAAATATTCATCAGAAAAATTTTAATAAAATGTAATAAATTGTAAGCATATTCTTACAGAAAAAAACCTACCATATTCTGCTTAAAAAGAATTATGGACAGCTATATTTCCTAACATGAAATCATGTGCAAGTAAAATAGCTAAAAGAAAATAACATTTTGCCTCACAGTATATGAGATGTGATTTACTTTTTATTAAAAAACATAACATATACCTGTAAGTATATAAGAAAAAAATTAAAGATATGTTAGGTAATAAAGATTTCTATGGTGCTACGGCAACTAGAAGATTTTTGACTTACACACAACTTATCTTTAAATCTTAATGAATTTGGATAGTTTCATATATTCCAATCAGAAAAAATAGAATATTATAAAATAATAGATAGTAGTAGAAAAGTAAATTCACATATATTTTATTTCTATTCAAGGCAGTTATGGGACAATTCCAAAACCTCTCTGATGGGCCTGGTTATTTTCTTCCTTCTAATCTCCCCTCTTTTCTCTCACTGATGGATTCTGGCATTTACATACCCTTTGTGTGTAAGATCTGCCCTGCGGAGTCTCTCACCCTCATTTGCATCGGTGCCATGTTTTCATTAACACATGGGATTGACAGAAGGACCCGAGATGGTGACACACATTGACAGTAAAGCTATTAGCATTCCACATTATTAACAAACACAATTTACTTTGACTCCTTCAGAGTAATCATCATTCATAACAACAACCAAACCAAATTCATGGGACAGTGTAAGCTCAGATCTACCTCCACTTTGCTGAAAACTCTAAACACTTCAGTTTCTTTCTATGCCAACAACAACTTGAACATCCACAAGTGTACTTTTGTGTGTTTTCAAAAGCACCATTCCCTGCTTCTCATTGGTCTCCATGTAATAGATTTCTGTGAGAATTTCCACATCTAAATGTCAATGGAAGGAGTAGAAATATAGGAACAAGCTAGTATTTTCCATTTCACAATTTATTAAAATTTGAGAATCAGAATTTCAGGTGTTACTTTTGCTGTTAAAACAGTCTTGTGCCCAACCACTGACTACGTATATGGTTGGGAAGTTAGCCTCCAATCCCCTGGCTGCCCCACGGCTTCCCCAAATTATGCTGCTTCCAAAAATTGTACTTGGCTTGCATCTGGTCCTCTATTTTTGTTTTTAAAGTTCCTCTGGAAAATTCACAAAGACAGATCATATTAGGGGCCACACAATAAATTTCAACAAATTTAAAGGATTTAAGTTACGCTAATTATGTTCTATGAACATAGCAGAATTGAATCAGAAATATAGTAATCTGTAAAATACCCCACAATTTGAAGTTAGATAAGAAACTCATCAATAATATGAGGGTCAAAATGAAATTTTCAGATAAACTAAAATACATAGTTCTGTAAAAGGCACATCAAGAGCAGCTCACCTGTTAGGGATCCCCTCGGGGACTTCTGCAAATGCTGACAGGAGTCGTCACGCAGGAGTTTATGGAAGAATCACAGGAGCAATGGAGTGTGCATGAGAGGTGCTTCTCCAACCGTTAGGAAAAGGACCAATGTCTGCAGCTAGGAAACAAAGAGGATGGAGCTTCTCCTGGAAGTGAATTGCATCTGGACTGAGAAGTACAAGCAGGCAGTCAGGTCTTGGGCATTTTTCTGTCCAGGACTATTTATAAAGGCTTTGAGAGGGCATAAGCTCTTGTGGGCTAGCTTTTAGACCCAGTGGTATCCTTGTAGGGCATTGGAAGCCCTGCTCATGGACTATTAAAAGATACAGTCACTGGGCCGAGCTTCCCCTGCTGGGGCAGACCACACGCTCCCACTTATTCTCATCACTAATGGCTGAGTGTATGCTGTGTGGTCTGGGAAGCCATGCCTATGTGGTTGGAAGGTCCCTGATGGGTGTAATGTTTATATGCCGTTTTCTGTCCTGTGTTCTTATACAAAGCTAAGTAAAACTGGTGCCCAATTCCAAAAAAAAAAAAACCAAAACCAAAAAAAAAAAAAAAAAAAAAAAAAGGCAGCAAGAGAACTCTGACACATGCTACAATATTACAATATGGGTGAAGTTTGAGGACATTATGAGAACACTTACAGTGTAATTTCAAAAAAAAAAAACAGCAAGAGAACTCTGACACATGCTACAATATTTAATATGGGTGAAGTTTGAGGACATTATGAGAACACTTACTGTGTAATTCTACCCATATAAGGTTCCTAGAATTGTCAGAGCCATACAGAACAGACATAAAGGGTGATTACCAGAGGCTGGGGTGGATATGGAAATGGGGAGTTAGTGTTTAATGGGTGTGGGGTTTTGGTTGGGGAAGATGAACAAGTTCTGCACATGGATATTGGCAATGCCTGCACAGCAATGTGAATTTACTTAACGCCACTGAACTTCACACATCACGATTATTTAAATGGTAAAATGTGTTTAAAAATAAGAAAGACCATCTCACAGGGAGGATGTGGTAAAGAAATGCAAAGACGATTTGACTGCAGAGGTGGGTGGGAAAGGATTGCAAAGCACGACCCTGGAGTCCAGGCTGGGAAGAAGAGAGGACTCAGGGTCGGAGTTAATAAACACACAGGATGAAGGACTCCCAATTGAGTTCTTTCACAGAAGGTAGTAAAATAACGCCAAAAGGTGAGTGAAGTTTTATGTTGATTCCAGAATGGAACCATCTCTTTGGGACCTTGGCATTAACCTTTCAAAGAAAAATACACTGTTAGTGTTAGCAGTCTTGCTTCTTCTCCATATTTATTTTCCATATAGCTTGAAGGCCTTTTTTGGTGGCTAAGGAAATAAATTTAAACCAACATTTATTTATTTATTTATTTCTCTTTCTTTCTTCTTTCTTTCTTTCTGGAAAAAAAAACAAACAAACAAACTAGTGTTAATGGCTTAAAGTTTCACTCTTTCATTCTTTTTATAAAATCCGTACCATGTCAAGCATCAAACCTAGCCATATCCAAATTTCCATGCTTCAAACTAGCTGTCTTTAATGTAAGAGCCATACATGCTTTATTGCTCTGGTGAATTAAAAGGAAAATCCTTGAGGCTTGATTGGGCTTTTGACATTTTGGCATCAATGTATAATGACAGATAAAACAAAGGGGAAAAAAATTCTATCTCTGAAAAGCCACAGTTTAAAGGTCTTTTTTCTTGCCTTGCTCCATTGTGAGAGGCAATAAAAATGTTTTCCAGAATGCAATAAAAATGTGTATAAAATATTCTAATTGTTAAAATAACTGTGTTTGCAGTTCTCACTGAATGGGTCACATAGAGTGCGTTTTGCCCCAAGCAGGAAACCTGGCTCCAGCTGCCTCAATGATAAGGAAAGGGAGGTGCTCGCAGACCTGGAAGCCTGGAGGATGCAGACCCCAGGCAAATGATTCAGAGGCTCAGCAAAGCTACCAGCCACCCAGGACCACTGCATACCTCTGCTCTGCCCCCCACCTCATCCTAAACCTTATCCAAATTCTTCCCTCCCTTGAGTTTGTAGCATGGCTCACAGTAGCAATACCACTATAGTTTTCTTCTTTCTGTTCATCTAGAGAAAGAAGGTTGTTTCCATAACTTCTTCCAGGAGAGCAGGTAGTAACTTCCTCAGAAGCTTCCAGCAAGCTCCGCAGGACATCATGCCCTCGGGTCAAGCACATGCTTGCCAAGGAGCTGGAAAAAGCCTGAAATCCATCATGCCCAACTCTGGAGATGAAGATGGGTTTGATTTACCCTAAAGTATATTCACCACTCTTCGGGACTCCAAGGTAGAAGTGTGAATAACTGTACCAAATTGAGGGATGCTCTGTATACCTCACATAGAAAGCCTTGTACATCCTTCTATTCACATATAAAATGCTACAGAACCTTGGAAAACTCTGGTACAGCTGTTGTGTCAAGAGGCTTGGCTATGTCCTATATGGTTTTACTTTGTTTTGTTTTACTAGTCTCATATATAGTGGTTAATACAACAAAAGCCAATAGGCATCTAGGCTCTAGATTGGTTGCATTGCTATTAAATTTTTTATGATATTTAATACATCTCTATGTAGATATAAACATTATCTTTTACAAATTTAGAATAGTCTAAATAATTCCTGATTTTTTTAACCAATCTAACAACAGGTTAATCAGCCTTTCTCTCTCTCTCTCTCTCTCTCTCTCTCTCTCTCTCTCTCTCTCTCTCTCTCTCTCTTTTCCCCCTTCCCCCCTCCAACACCCGCCTTGTCTCTTTCTAACAGTTTGAGGCTGTAGGTCAATAAAAAGTGTTATTATTTAGCATTTGTTCTATGAGGATGTTTTTACAATTTCTTTCTTTCTTTCTTTCTTTCTTTCTTTTTTTTTTTTTTGTAAGATATCATAGCTCAGTACAACCTCAACTTCCTGGCCTCAAGCAAACCTCCCACCTCAGCCTCCTCAGTAGCTGGAACTACAGGCACATGCCATCATCCCAACTAATTTTTCAAAAAAATTGTAAAGATGGAATTCTACTATGTTGCCTGGACTGGTCTCAAACTCCTGGTCCCAAGTGACCCTCCTGCCTCAGCCTCCCAAAGCATTGGGATTACAAGTGTGAGCCACTGTGCAAGGTCTGTTTTTATCATTTCAAGTAAAAACATATTTTTATCATAAATAAGCCTTAACCAAATTACTCCTCAAGATCTACTGATGTACTGATTGGAAAGGTATCATAGTTAGATTCTATTTTGATAGGTATGGTTTGTTCATGATCCTGGAACAGCATATCTCAGATGTGCACAGGGTTATGTGTGAAATGGAATAGCTTCATACAGGCATGACTTGTTCTATTTAATCCCCCAGGAGTAGAGCATTCAAAAAGGTCTTATTCCAATTCTAAAAACAAAACAAAGCAAGCTGATTTGTTTTTGTGAGGTACCACAATCTGCCTACATAACAACGATAGAAGCAAATTTTTGGAACCAGTTTCAGAATGTTCTTTCTGCCTACTCTCTCTCTCTCTCTCTCTCTCTCTCTCTCTCTCTCTCTCTCTCTCTCTCTCTCTCTCTCTCTCTCTCTGTTTCTGTCTCTCATCTACTATGTTACCAGCATGTTAGGAGATATTTACATAGGAAAGAGGTTTAATTGGCTCATGGTTCCACAGGCTGTATAAGAGGCATGGCTAGAGAGGCCTCAGGAAACTTACAATCATGGTGGAAGGTGAAGAGGAAGCAGTCACATCTTCCAGGGCCAGAGCAAGAGGTAGAGAGTGAGAGGGAAGGTTCCACATGCTTTTTAACAACCAGATCTCATGATAACTCTCACTGTCATGAGAACAGCCAGGAGAAAATCCACCCCATGATCCAATCACCTCCCACCAGGCCCCTCCTCCAACACTGAAGATTACAATTTGACATGAGATTTGGGCAGCGACTCAGATCCAAACCACATTAACAGGTGTGGTTCCTGGGAGAGAAGCTGCCCCAGCCTCTCTCCAGTTGTCTAATTCTTGCCTGCATTTTCTGGCGTCCTTTGGTTTGTAGATGCGTTACTCCAGGCTCTGCCACCATCATCACCGGGTATTTCTCTGGTTATCTCTGAGCTTCTTCTCATAAGCACACCAATGATTAGGGTTAAGGCCCAGCCTACTCCAGAATGACCTCATCTTAACTTGATTATATCTTCCAAGACCTTATTTCAAAATAAAGTCACATACACAGGTACCAGAAATTAGGACTTCACAATCTTTTTGTGGGACACAGTTCAACCCAAAACAAGATGTCTCATTTTCCTTTCCCTTAATTAATTATGTCAATTTTCAATGGTAAAACCCTTATCCAATTTTCCCTTTCCAAAGTCTATTATAACAGGTGCTTGGAAATCCTGGGTCAAGGAGGGCAGTGCTAATTTTAAATCTTAAATAAGTTTTATTTATCTGTATATAAGTCATTGGGAAAATTTATATTAGGAATTAATTTTCACACTTTTCCTTAGAAGAAACAAATGACTATTTTGACTATTATATATAAATTTTATGTTTTTATACTGATAATAAGAAATCATATTGACATTTCTTTATAAATTTAATAGTCTGCCAATGTTAAAAATACACACACATGAAATATATGTATACATATACATCTGCAATTTGGCCAAAGCTACTGAAATGGGTATTACTAAAAATTTGTGGCAAACAAACTGCGTATTGTTTTTATTAACACTGCAGTATTTATTTCAGATAAAATTACATTGACTGTCTCTTCAAAAACCTCTTCAGTGTAACTCTACATTATTCATTCGCAATGCAGTCAGCAAAGACATACAGTATATTACACACTGCTTTTCACCACTTCTTAAGGAAATCATTTTCTCTTCAAAGATTGGTTCTAAGATTTCCAGTACAGAAATATAATGGAATGATGGTAGACTATAAATAAATGGCAAAAATTTTAATCTGTGATTTATAAAATACTATCAAGGAGAGTATAGATCTCTAAGAGGTTACTCAACTTGCTGGAAGTAAAAAGGAAAGATGTGTAACCCCTCATTTGGACTTTGTCTAAAACATTATGTTTAAATCAAACTTCTGCTTTAGAGGTGTATTCACTGTTTATTCTTTTGGACTTCCCTGAGTGATTATGATAAGTTGGCCTAAAGAAACTGCATGGCCTGAAGAAACTGCATGTTCTTGTTTGAATTCACAATGATATGTTGATGTTTTACTCTCTTTACTTCAGTTAGAATTTTAAAAAACTAATATTTTGATTATTTTTATAAAACTGTATTTTGGCCGGGCGCGGTGGCTCAAGCCTGTAATCCCAGCACTTTGGGAGGCCGAGGCGGGTGGATCATGAGGTCAAGAGATCGAGACCGTCCTGGTCAACATGGTGAAACCCGTCTTTACTAAAAATACAAAAAATTAGCTGGGCATGGTGGCGCGTGCCTGTAATCCCAGCTACTCAGGAGGCTGAGGCAGGAGAATTGCCTGAACCCAGGAGGCGGAGGTTGCGGTGAGCCGAGATCGTGCCATTGCACTCCAGCCTGGGTAACAAGAGCGAAACTCCGTCTCAAAAAAAAACAAAAAACAAAAAACTGTGTTTTAAGCTGTCTGATACATTTATGTTGCTATCTCCTCTACCTAAGTAATAAACAAAGTTTTCCGTCATCTTGCTCTAGTAACCAAAATAACTTAAATTTTAATTATTGGTGGCAACGACAAATATATCAACAATTATTATATAACAACAATTTACTTATTGGTGTGCCAAGATGTATATGGTAATGCTTAGCCTAAACCATCCCATTTTGTCTTTTTTATAATCCTTTGAAAAACATATTATCAACTCTCCAAATAACAGAAGCCAAGGCTTAAAATGTTAGTGACAGCACAACTCAGCCGGTGTCTTCTTAATTTAAAACACGTGCATCTCATCAGTGTCAATCAACTTCTAAAAATATCACAGCCACAGCTACAAAATACTGCCGAAAGATAATAAAGAAGACACACAATGAAAAAAATCTCGTTTTCATGAATTTAAAGACTATTGTTAAGATGCCAATACTATCCAGAGAGATCAGATTTAGTGCAATCTCTGTACAAATCCCAATAGCATTTTTTTTACAAAAATAGAAACAAATTATCCTAAAATTTGTGTGAAGTCATAAAGGATCCTAAATAGTCATTTTTTTTTTTTTTTTTTTCAAAATGAGGTCTTGCTTTGTTGCCCTGGCTGGTTCTAGAACTCTTGGGCTCAAGTGATTTTCCCATCTTGGCCTCCAACAGTGTGAGTCACTGTGCTCAGCTCAAAATAATTTTGAAAAAGAACGAAGTTGAAGGACTCACACTTTCTTCTTTCAAAATTTACTATAGAGCTGTAGTAATCAAACACTGTGATTACAAAAAAAAAAAGACAGACACAGACCAATGGGAGAGAATACGGAGCCCAGAATTAGACCCTTACATGCATGGTCAAATGATGCTTGATAAGGGTCCTAAGACTATTTAATCAAGCAATGAGAGCATGATAGAAAAAAGACAAAAGTGTATGATTTTTTAAATCAACAATAGTAACATTCAGAGAAAGTTATTTTTCTGTACTATGAAAAATGCATTTTTAACCTTAAGAAAGGCTTTATTTTAGACGACATTCCTTTGAAATATATCAGCCGAACAACTTTATGAGCCTAACAGTCTTATTTGTGTTGCATGCAACTGATCAGTAGCATAAAATATTACACATAATTTAGGGGTTTGTGGTGACCAGACTGGCATGAAGCTGTTGAAACATTCATTTCAGCAAGCAAAGACTGGAAGCTAGAGACTCTCGTATGCCCAAACTGCTACAGGGAAAAATATTTGCCCAAGTTTCAGTTCTGACTTATAATGCTCCCAAGAGAATGCTTAATGCCTTCATTAGAACTGAGGGAGCATGAAACTCGCCTGAAAAAACCAACACTGGAGGCAAAAACTGCAGAAGAATCCCCTAATATGTTATTAATTCCCCTGCAGGGCTTAAGAAGTCTGATGGCAATGCTAAATCCCATACAAAATTCTCTTCACCAGGGGATGCGAGCCTAAAAGCAAAGCAGTCTTTCTCTCTCTGCATTAATGAATCTCATGTCGGAGCTGCCGCCTGGTAGAAGATTCCAGCTCCCGTTCTCCTCTGCTTTGTCTTCTATAATCTTTCTCTGCATTGTTTTTCCATTGCTGCTGACCATAGATTAATGTTGCTTCTCGAATTGAGGGAAAAGTACTCATATCTATCTTCCGGTCATCGATTGATTTGCTACAAATCCTTTCTCCATAAGTCATGGGAGACTAGAGTCCAGGTGTCAATTTCCTCCCATTATTCGAATGTTGAAAACAACAGGCCAAAATTCTACATAAAATATTGCAGAATACCATAAAGGATCAGATTTTTATTTTATTTTTTACATATAAAAAGAGAATGTACACTGCTTTCAGCAGAAGATATTTTTTAAAGCTATTTTTGGAGTAAGATGTAATCCAAAGATTGGAATGTGTTAAATGCTCTCTCTTAAGAGTAGAGTGCACCACAAATTAGAGGACAAGAATCAGTAGCACTCTGTGGGACCATCCTGTGCTCACCAAGAAACAATGCATATTCATCACTGCACGATTTCGAAGTATGAATTAGGCAAATCACAAGGTGCGCTGGAAGCAGCAGCCTGCAAGCTGAGAGGTTCTGCCATTCCTGCATGACCGTGAGTCACTTTCCTTCTCATTCTGAAGTATTTCATATTTGAAAGAAAAATTTCCAAAAACTAAATCTGTCTCTATTTTACGATTTGATTAGAAGTGGGAGTCAGCAGGATTGGGAGTGGAAAACTAACTTCTGTTAAAAGCAGATCATTAAAGGAATTTGCTAGATTTTTCTCAACACACTCACTGTACACATGTACTTCCCAATATATGCTTTTCTATTAGGTCGGTGCAAAAATTATTGCGGTTTTTGCAATTACTTTTAATGGCAAAAACCACAATTACATTAGTGCATGGAACCAATACAAATAAATAGTACATTTAATCCAATAATATTTATTTAGGAGTCACTGTTCCGTTTTTAAAATCTGGTGAATAAAAACCAGATGCACAATGATAAAAACCAGTGCTACTGAGTTTGAAGAGAGGGAAGATATCCTTACAGGCATTGGGAGGATAGAGGAGTGAGAAATTTCTTCTGACCCGGGAGGTATGTGAATCAGTGACAGTTTCAAAAAGGAGGTAATATTTGAATTTGACCTCACAAGCAAACCCTGTAATGCACAGTAGACTTGGATGCTAATATGTTCGAGGGAGAAAAAAATCTTATCTTTCCCTTTCCTACCGCAAGGTTCATACTGACATTCCCTGACAAAAGACATCAAAAAAGAAGAGCCCAACACATTTATTTAACCGAAATTTTATATGACACGCGAGCCTTTAGAAATGAAACCCAAAGATGTAGGGGAAATTGTGCCCACTTGTGCTTTTGTTCAATGAAGAATGGACAACCATGAGGAAGCAGGTTTGGACAAATTAGGGTGACTTTAGCAGGGTTTGTGTGTTCAGAGTCTTCCTGGCGTCGGGATAGAGGGCAGGACCCATCTAGAATGAGGGTATTTCAGGCAAGGTTGGTCAGAAAAATCCCTTCATGGCCTGCTTTTGGGGAGAAAGGCAAAGGAAGGTCACAGTGACCTTGTTCCTGCATGTTCTCAATCTCCAACATGCCGTATACTGGGGTGCCACCTTCTGAGCCCAGGCAAAGGAGTCCCCAGGTGGTTCTCATGCTGGGCTTTGTTCTGCTGAATTCGTGGATCAATACTTTTGTTGTTGTTTTGCAGTTACTAGATAAATAAAAATTGTGTTTAGTAAAATGCAGGGCTGATCTTTCGTGACTTCTGCCTATAGGGGAAAAGATGATTGATGAAAATAAAGGTGGAGTAAGATCATGGAGAGCATTTTTATGGAAATGTTTTGGAGAGAAACACTGATGAATTTACAAGAGGAAACGTTATAATAAATGTGTTTTAGGAATGCTGATTTGAAAGTAGTGTGCTACCACATGGCTGAGTCCTCAGAGCTGGGTAGAGCTGGGAGGGGTCAGCTGGGCTCCTCTAGGCCAAATAAGTACAATGACTTCATACAGGTGTGTGCCACGTGTATTTACTTTTCTTTTTGAGGCAGGGTCTCACCCTATGGCCCAGGATAGAGTACAGTGGCGTGGTTACAGCCCACTGCAGCCTGGAGCTCTTGGGCTCAAGCAATCCTCCCTCCCCAGGCTCCCAAAGTGTTGAGACTACAGGCGTAAGTCACTGAATTCAGCCTGTTTTTACTTTTCATTAGCTGACAAGCAAACTAAAAAAACAGACCAAGATCGTTTTGTTTACTTTTACAAAAGAGCGGTGTATCTATGGCATTGTTTATAATTCGAGAGAAATGCTAAAGTCCCATAATTTAAATACACGCATCCAAGTGTAAACACATGTACCGTAAACATGTTTGTATTTGTCAGAAATTGTAAACACAGGCAGTAAAATCAAACTCGAAGAAACTGTATTTCAGGAACTTAAGATCGCACAGAGATTGTGGGGAATCGCACATCCGTGTTTCTTTATTGTGACAATTAATGAACAATAGTTTCAGTGTAAATTTTCAAAATTTTGAATTCTTTTTTTTGGCAGATATTGTGAGATAAACTATGTGGGATGTTACGTGTTCACATGTGGTAACACACTGACAAATAAATGTATAGAAATAGTAGATAAGGGAAACACTATTCAATTGTAAAACACTCCTTGATATGTTTGGATCTGTGTCCTCACCCAAATCTCATTTTAAATGGTAATCCCCAAGTTTGGAGGTGGGGCCTGGTGGGAGGTGACTGGATCTTGGGGGCACTTTCTAGTGGTTCAGCACCATCTGCCTGGGGCTAGTCTCATGATAGATTCTCAGGATATGCAGTTGTTTAAAAGTGTGCCTGCCTTTCCTTCTGCCGTAACTAAGTTACCTGAGGCCTCCCCCAGCCGTGTTTCCCGTACAACCTGCAGAACCATGAGCACGTTAAACCTCTTTTCTTTGTAAATTATCCAGTCTTGGGTATTGCTCTATAGCAGTGTGAGAATGGACTAATACTCTCCTTCAAAACTCATTTGTGTTTTCCTTTGAGAAGCATTTTCCTGTTTTTAATAGCCCTTTAAGATGCTGTTCCTATTCTTGACCTAAATCTCATTTTTCTTTTTTGTCCTTCAGTTCATTATGAGACAGTGAACAATTGGTAAGTGTATGTTACATAACAGACTATGTGTTTGAAAGTAGTTATAAGCTAAATCCTGTTTTCCAGTCAGATCTAAATAGCTCTATGTTTTTTTTATTTTCCCCTAGTTCTCAAAATGTTTATTTTCCAACCCTTTAATATTATCACATAAATAAATTATTTCCTGTTAGCCTAGGGCTTAACATTGTTTCCCTTAGGCCATAAAGGATTAAAAATATGAATAAGCAAAAATGGTGTCTTTAACAAAGAAAAGAAAGTGCCTTTTTTTTTTTTTTTTTTTGACATAACCAAGTCAACCTAGATTCTATTCCAAGCCTCCCACTAATCTTTCCCCATTTGGATGCCATTTCTAAGGATACACAGCTCTTGTAGGTCTAAGACTATATCTGGGACCAGCGCAGCCAGCACAGATATTTTTCTTTACTTTGAACTCTGCACACTGACATTTTTCCTGTTTGTTAGCTAATATTTATCCTCTTCTCCATTTTTTAGGTTACTTCTCAGATACGCTCCTATCAAAGTTTTAGAAATTGTACCAGAGTGCTAGTCAGCGGCTCTGTGGAGGCCTCTGCGTGCATGTTTTGTGTAAATATAAATAAAACTTGCTCTCTTGTCAGCATCATATACTTTGCAATATGCTGTGATAAAGCTAAGATTTTGAAAGTTAAAATTCTACAAAAATATTTGTATATAGAATGAAAAGGATGCAATACATTTCATTAAATCTGGTTTCACAGACTATCAGAATTTTGACTCTAGCAGAAGTTATATTTAGTAGAATTTTCTGGTTTGTATACACATAAATACTATAGACTTCATGAAGGGAAAATACATTGTGGAGAAAGGTTGAATATATATTTTGTAATTAGGACTATGTGTTGGTTATTTTACTGGTTTGTATACCAAAAAGTTATTAACAGTAGAAGTTCACCAAAACCTATTAATTTGGATAAAAGTAGCCATCTTCAGGTGTTCTTGTTTATGTAACCGGCCCCGTCTCTTAAGTAATGTGATGAAATGACTGTTCACGGTGCTCCTGCTCCTTGGATTCGAGCTGTGGAAACCTGCCTGGTTTTAGTTTCATGATCCTTTTTATTCAGTCCCCATCATGCGTTCTGTAAATTGTTTAGAAAGTTTGAAGCAATTTGTTTATTTATTTATTTATTTTGAGACGGAGTTTCGCTCTTGTTACCCAGGCTGGAGTGCAATGGCATGACCTCGGCTCACCGCAACCTCCGCCTCCTGGGTTCAGGCAATTCTCCTGCCTCAGCCTCCTGAGTAGCTGGGATTACAGGCATGCGCCACCATGCCCAGCTAATTTTTTTTTTTTTTTTGTATTTGTATTTGTAGAGATGGGGTTTCACCATGTTGACCAGGATGGTCTCGATCTCTCGATCTCGTGATCCACCCGCCTCGGCCTCCCAAAGTGCTGGGATTACAGGCTTGAGCCACCGCGCCCGGCCAGCAATTTATTTTTATGAAAACCTTTTCTATTTGTTATGCAAAATGTTCTCTGTCACTATGAATTCTTGGAGCTCCTTGTCTTCCTAACCACAGCAGGCTGTCCCCATGTTTTCTGTCAATTTCTGCATTTGGAAAAGCCTCCGATATTTTGGCCCAAGAAACAGAAAATGCAGTCATGACCCATGCAAAACCATAACACATGCTCAGAGTTAAGCAATAGAGAACTTAAATCAGATACTGAGTGTTCTCACTTGTAAGTGGGAGCCGAGCAATGAGAACACATGGACACAGGGAAGAGAACAGCACACACTGGAGCCTGTCCAGGGATGAGGTCGGGGAGGGAGAGCATCAGGAAAAATAGCTAATGCATGCTGCGCCTAATACCTAGGTGATGGGTTCATAGGCGAACCACCATGACACACTTTTACCTGTGTAACAAACCTGCACATCTGCACATGTATTGAAATTAAAATTAAAATTAATTTTAAAAAAAACTCTAGAAAACAACAACCACCACCATGTTATGACCAATATATTAAGCCATTATGAAATTGCTGTTAAAGGCATACCTGAGACTGGGCAATTTACAAAAGAAAGAGGTTTAATTGGATTTAGAATTCCACATGCCAGGGGAAGCCTCACAATCAAGGCGGATGCAAGGAGGAAGAAGTCACATCTTACATGGATGGCAGCAGGCAAAGAGGGAGAGTGACAGGTAAGAGAAACAGGTTTTCCTTTATCAAAGCATCAGATCTCATGAGACTTATTCACTATAACGAGAACAACCGCCCCCAAGATTCGATTATTTCCTGCCAGGTTCCTCCCACAACACGTGGGAATTACGGGAGTACAATTCAAGATGAGATTTGGCTGGAGACACAGAGCCAAACCATATCACCCACTGTTCTTGACACCAGTAGGGCAGAAAACATTTGAGGCTATTTTCATCCAAGGCAGTACCTCCGCAGGTTCCAGTTCCCCCATGGAACTGGAACTGACAACTTGAATCCAGACTTCTGGAATTTATTAATTTGCAAAGCACACGCAGCGGAAGTGGACATCCTTGTGAACGCTGTTGCCTTTCACTCATCATTGCAAGTGCATGAATCTCCATTCTTACATTAGAACTTGAAATCTAATCCTTAAAACCTAGTGGGGTAATTAAAAAGGACAAATTAAAAATGAGCAACTCATTTCAATCACTTAAAACAAACCGACCATTGGGCAATCTCAGTACATCATGAATCTGGCCTAATATTTACTGGATACTGCATTTGATGTATACTAGGCATTCCTCTGAATATCATACATTTGCCACCATTTTATCCTCAAAAATACTTACAGCCCATACTATTATTGTCTCTATTGCCTGATAGAGTTGTTGTTGGAATTGACTGAGATTACATTTGCAAAATAGCACAAGTGAACAATATACATGTTCAGCTTTGTTACAATATTAGTAGTAGCAGTGTTAGTAATTTTTTTAAAGAGTAATATCTATTTACAGAAGTTTGAAGCTATTTTTAAATGATCAACTGAGAAGTATTTTGAAAAGGTGGAGAAGCTCGGGGTAAGCACAGTGTTTTGTTATTAAACATCCTGGGGGTACATTTGAGCAACATAATGAAATATGGTTGGACAGTTGTGCCTAAAACAACACGGACACTGAGCATGCGGATTGTAAATATTTTAGGTAAATTTTTTTTCCTTCTTTCTCTCTCTCTCTTTCTCCCTTTCTCTCTCTCTTTCTTTCTTTTTTGACATGAAGTCTCGCCCTATTGCCTAGGCTGGGTGCAATGACACGACCTCAGCTCACCGTAACTTGTGCCTCTCAGGTTCAAGCGATTCTCCTGCCTCAGTCTCCCAAGTAGCTGGGATTACAGGTGCAGGCCACCACGCCTGGCTATTTTTTTTGTATCTTTAGTAGAGACGGGGCTTCACCGTGTTGGCCAAGCTGGTCTCGAACTCTTGACTTTGTGATCTGTCCACCTCGGCCTCCCAAAGTGCTGGGATTACAGGTGTGAGCCACCACACCTAGCCTTAGTTTAATTTTTTAAGACTGGCTGTATGACTTCAGACTACAACTCTCTAGGGTAACTCTATTGACAGCATTATTTTATGATTTTGGAAACTAAAATTCAGAGGGGTGGGATGGAGCTAGAATCTTCACCTCATCACATCTGACACATAGGTCCTTGATATGTGGAAGAATATTGGAATTATATGTATATTCAAGGAAATCCCTAAAATTCAGAATTTTCATCTTAAGAAGTAAAGAAATATATTGACAGCACTTGTAAATGGAGCGATGGTTGTGACAGACCATTTATTATGCCAAGTAAACAGAAAATATATTTGGATTTCATGTGGGTTCTTCCCACCCATAATTCAATGCATATCCAATTTTATTAGTTTACTAGGGTTGCTGTAATAATTTACCACAAACTGTGTATTTTAAAACAACAGAAATTTATTCTTTCACATTTCAGGGAGGCCAGAAGTCTGAAATCAAGTTGTCAGCAGGACTGGTTCCTTCTGGAAGCTCTGAAGCAGCATCTGCTCAGGCATCTGTCCCCATCTCTGGTGGAAATCCTCACAGTTCCCTGGCTTTTAGAGGCATATCCCATGATCTCTGCCTCCATCCTCACACCACCTTCAATGTGAATCACATCTCCCTTTTCTTTTATTATAGGGCACCAGTCACTGGATTTAGCTGTCCATCCTAAATCCAAGTTGATCTCTTGTCAAGGTTCTTAACATAATTATATTGGGAAATACTCAGTTTCCAAATAACCTTCCATGGTTCCAGCTGGACATGAATTTTGGGCAGATACCTTTTTTTTTTTTTTTTTTTTGAGATGTAGTTTTGCTCTTGTTGCCCAGGCTGGAGTGCAATTGCTCAATCTCAGCTCACTGCAACCTCTGCCTCCCAGGTTCAAGCAACTTTCCTGCCTTAGCCTCCCAAGTAGCTGTGATTACAGGTTCCTGGCGCCATGTTCAGCTAATTTTTATATTTTTCATAGAGACAGGGCTTCACCTTGTTGGCCAGGCTGGTCTACAACTCTGGACCTTGTGATTAGCCCGCCTTGGGCTCCCAAAGTGCTGGGATTACAGGCGTGAGCCGCTGCCCCCGGCCTGGGCAGATCCCATTTAATCCACTACATCAACTATCCCTTCTTCAAGAAATGAAGATTAGCTGATTTCCTTCTGCCTATCAAAGTCATTATATGTTCTCATGGTGTTTCAATCTGTCAAAGCATGTTGTTTTTATAATTGTAATTATAAAGTATAGAATATTATGTAGTGAATAACCATGTATTTGTAACACAGATTAGACAGTTTCCAACATTTTTTCCTCAGGTTTCTCTCTTAATATAATGTTAATAAAACATCAAAACACAACTAGAGGCCTATCGCACCCACATACCTGTGATTTGGTCTGACAGCTGGGACGTGTCATTCTCGCATATATATATCCACAATCTTGTGCTACAGGTTTGTTTTGTGTGTACACATAGCTGTTTTATTTCTGCACTAACGGCCTCGTGGTGGATGTAGAATTGTGTACTTTGCTGTATTCAACATCATGATTTTGAGATTTCCATAAACTGAAATTATGTATGCTAATTTACTTATGGAAACCGTTCTAAAATACTAAATGTTACGAATGAATCACAATTTAGTTATCCATTTTGTCAATCCAGTGAAATATTAAGGTTTTCTGGTTACTAAACAAAATGCTACCATAAAAATTACTATTCTTGACTCCCTGTGAAGGTGTCACTTAGGACTCACACCTGTAAAGTTAAATTTGTGTATTGACAATGTACCTCTTGACTCCTTTAAATATTACTAAATTGATTTCGCAAGACTGTATGACAGTTTACATTGCATTAATAGTTTCTAAAAATAGTCTCTCCTCACATAATTGCCAGCATTTGGTATTTTCAGGGAAAATTTACATTGTGCCCATTTGTTGGGTCTAAAATGATGTATTATTGACATTTTACATTTTTCTAAGTCCTAAGGACATTCTTATCTTTTTACATAATTTATTACATATTATTTTGCTGAATTGTAAGATATATTCTCATGCAATTGTATTTAAATTTATGAAAGCCTGTAACTGCTACCCGAATATACTTTTTTTTTTCCACGTGGAGTCTCACCCTGTCACTCAGGCTGTAGCGCAGTGGTGCGGTCTCAGCTCACTGCAACCTCTGCCTCCCGAGTTCAAATGATTCTCCTGCCTCAGCCTCCTGAGTAGCTGGGACCACAGGCATTTGCTACCATGCCCAGTTAAGTTTTGTATTCTTAGTAGAGTTAGGATTTTGCCATGTTGGCCAGGCTGGTCTCAAACTCCTGGCCTCAAGTGATCCACTTGATTATTTTCCACCTTAGATTAAGAACAAGGCAAGATTATTGTCAATTTAGGCAACATTCCTTTCTTTCCCATGGAAATGCTGATTTTCAGCATAAAATGAGAAAGAAAGAAATGTAACCTCATCCCAGTCAAGGGATTGTCCAGAGCAAGTATGCAGTTTTTGGTGGGTTATCTCCAACGAACCACTCCAACGTGTTCTACAAAATATAATTGGCTATAGCTTAACTCTTTTATTCTATGAATGTCTGGATTATGTGGATGATCTAAATCTCAATTTCACCCTTACCATTTGGTAGAAATAGTATTATGTCCCTAAAATAACTTATAATTTGAAAAATTATAACAAATATTCTTGCAACATCAAATTTTCTTATATTGGGGAACTAATGGTGCTGTGCTGTTTGTTTAGCTTTGAGCTGTATGGTTGAGTTGCTAATGATATGTTTGGATTATTACTGAGCAGAGCAATTGGATGCATAACATATGCGAAGGAGGTTGTATATCGTGGCTGTGTCAGCTGTAATTATAATAGATGGCAGGGAGGAAGCCCAGCTACGCAGCAATCTGGATGTGGGGCAGTTTTAAACCAGTAATTTACAGATTGCTACGTGAAATTATTATAGATTACGAGGAACTGAAAGCCACTGATGAATGTCTTTCCTAGGGTAGATGCACATAATTGTTATTGAGCTGATATTTTATATGTGTATATTTATACTTATTTAATCTTCTTAAATAAATTGAGATTGCAAAGTGCTTAGGACAGCACTTGGCAGATAGTAAATGTCATACTGGTGTTTACTAAGTAGCCTGGTGTTTACTAAGTAACTGAGTGAATAAATGAATGAGCTTTACTTAATAATCTTTCAGTAAGACCAGGAGTTGCTCAGTGACAGTTACACAGAGTGAAATGTGTAATGGCTTCCCACGTAAGTCTAATGCTTACGAATAAGTGTGCTTAGATCTTAAGAATCATGTCATTCGGATACTCGCAGGGTGTGTTAAAAGACCTAGAGAACAAAAACAAAAATCGTTTTTTGTTTTTGAGGCACAGTTTTGCTCTGTCACCCAGGCAGTGGCGAAATCTTGTCTCACTTCAACCCTCACCTCCTGGTTTCAAGCGATTCTCCTGCCTTAGTCTCCCTAGTACTTGGATTACAGATGCCCGCCACCACACCCTGCTAATTTTTGTGTTTTTAGTAGAGACGGGGTTTCACCGTGTTGGCCAGGCTGGTCTCGTGATCCACCCACCTCGGCCTCCCAAAGTGCTGGGATTACAGGCGTCAGTCACTGCACCCGGTCCTTTTTTTTTTTTTTTTTTGAGACAGAGTCTTGCTCTGTTGCCCAGGCTGGAGTGCATGGAACATGTGGCCCAATCTCAGCTTACTGCAACCTCTGACTCTCGGATTCAAGCAGTTCTCCCAAGTAGCTGGAACTACAGGTACCCACCATCACACCTGGCTAATTTTTGTATTTTTAGTAAAGACAAGGTTTCACCATGTTGGCCAGGCTGGTCTCGAACTCCTGAACTCAAGTGATCCATCTACCTCAGCCTCCCAAATTGCTGGGATTATAGGTGTGAGACACTGCATCTGGACCCAAAATGAAAATCTTCATAGTAAACAAAAAAAGAAGCTACCCATTAACTAATATAAGTAATAGTGTTTTAAAGGAAACTAATAAAATCACATCAATAGAGTATAACACTTGTATAGGCATTGGGATTAATTACTTTAATATAAAAGGGAATTCTTTGGTGCTTAAGACACTTTCTCTATAAAGACAATAATGTTCAAATGTCTTCTAAGAATATTAGAAATTTTGTGAAAAGTGCTTTGTAAAGTTTATTCTAACACTGTACTTTTTAAAAAATTATTCTGAGTTTGTTCTTTGTTGAATGTATCTTAAAGTTTCTTGGTATTAGTGTATTTAAGCTTGAATACATACATATATAGACATATGTTTTAAGTGCTATATAATCTAAAGTTCTTTCAGGCCCTGCCAGTGTTCATTTTTTAAATGAAAAGTTTTCCTCATTAAAAATGAATATTGCAAACATTCTAGTGGTCTGGGTGGTGACTGGGTGTGGGGCTCCTTTGAGGGACTGTGAGGGACTGGACTGTAGTGGGAATTATGGGTAGTGTAAGAGCTGCATGAACATTATTAAAGAAGTCTTAATATGCGTTACTCAACAACAACAGCAAAAAAGGATAGTGAGCCAGATGTGGTGGCTTATACTTGTAATCCCCACACTTTAGGATTCTGAGACAGGTGGATCACTTGAGGCAGGGAGTTGGAGACCAGCCTGGCCAAGATGGTGAAACCCCATCTCTACTAAAACTACAAAATTAGCCAGGCACGGTGGCACATGCCTGTAATATCAGTTACCAGGGAGGCTGAGGCATGACAATTGCTTGGACCTGGGAGGCAGAGGTTGTAGTGAGCTGAGATCACATCACTGTACTTCAGCCTGGGTGACAGAGCAAGACTGTCTCATAAAAAAAAAAAAAAAAAAGCACAAAACGAAACAAACAAAAGAACTCCTTTGCTTGAAAACTTACCGAATCATACTTTATAATTTTTACCTTCGAATTTTCAAACCAATAAATTGTCTTTAATAATTTACTCAGCATACATAGTGGCCATAGATTTAATGAGAGTGAAAAAGATTGATGAGAACTGAAGTTAGCAAATCAGAAAGTTAAACTTCTTTTCTTTAGAAAAAAATTAATTTTTATTAGAGATTTTCTGATGGCTAGCTAATCCTCTTATAGGAGAGAATTGCTAGTATCCTAGTTAACATACCCCTGGAAAAAATCTGGATGTCATAACATATTTAAACTAAAAAAAAAAAAAGGAATCATGGCATAGATTTACATTGTTAATAGTTTATCCATCAAATTGAAAATACAAAGCATTTATTCAATGAAACACAATGCACAGCATTGCCTTTACCCTCAGCTTAAATGTATAGATTTTAGCAATTTATTTTAATTATGGTGAACCTTATATTTTTGCTTGGCAGACCTAGAAAAATAAGACATGCCATTTTCAACACTTCCAAGAATTCAATGCATAAATATTTTCCTTTTCACAGGTTTTATATTAAAGATGAATGTTAATTTTGCCACCCTTTTGTTGAACTCTGTAAAGTCAGGGGTATGTGTTTGTGTTTTGTTTTGTGTTGTTTTGTTTTCCATTTTCCTACTTTGCTTGCGAGTCAAAGTAGTAGAACCATGAATGATGCGTCATTCTTTAATTACACTCGATGTAACACAAACGTGCATTTCTCTTATTACTCATTTTCTCTTTGTCCTTTCCAGTGTTAAAAAAAATTTTTTTGGCTCTTAATTATTTTTCCTCATTACAACAGGATTGCTCTTCACACATAGGGTATTTTAACAAATTCTGTGAAATGAAAGGCATTCTATTAACTCTCATAGTGAAGAATGTTCTTTCAAGAGAAGCATATTTAATCACTACACAAAATTATTCATGACTTTTAAATTATTTTGCTTTATTTTTCACAGATTCTTACTAAAACTATTTTATAATCATAATCTTCAAGATAAAGTGAGAAGAAAAAATATGTAGTTAGATGAATGTTAAAAGTTTGAACAGTAATTTTCCTCATAGTTTATTGTTTTTTAGTCTTTAAATATTATGTGTATATTCATGAACGATTATGAATATGAGTTTCACATTCAAGTTTTGGTCCAGGTAGAGTTGATAAAAAAAGACATTATAGCATTATCATGATCTTTTCTTTTCTTCTTCTTCTATTTTTTTTTTTTTTTCTGAGACAGTGTTTCCCTCTGTTGCCCAGGCTGAAGTGCAGTGGCATAAGCACGGCTCACTGTAGCCTTGAACTCCTGGGATCAAGCAATCCTCCCACGTCAGCTTCTTGAGTAGCTGGGATTATAAAGGCATGCCACCATGCCTGGCTACATTTTCAAAAATGTTTTATAGAGACAGAGTCTCACCTTGTTGCTCTGGCTGGTCTCAAACTCCTGAGCTCAAGTGATCCTCCCACCCAGCATCCCAAAGTGCTGGGATTACAGGCGTGAACCATCATGCCCAGCCTCAAAATATTTTCTTAAACACTTCCAACTTACAGAGTTCTGTTCTTGTACACTTTCTAAAATTTCATAGTAGAAGAGAAAAACAAAACAAAAATATAGGGTAATAAGATGTTTTATTTTGCTGTGATGGGCCTTACAATAATTTCTTGATTAAAAATATTTCATTTGTGGTATTTCTTTAAAGGAACAATCCATCTTTGGACTTAGTGGGACTTTTTTTTTAATCGAATACATTGGATATTATAAAATATGGCTTTAAATCTAGAAATCTATGTTTTTGGTTTTGCTATTTGCTTCTGCACCATTTTTTTCTGGTTTTTATTTTTTCTAGGTAGAAATCTAATGTATGGAAGCACCCATTATTTATTGTATACTTGGTATTTAGTGTGTAGAGCACATCACAGAAACACAACACATTAATCTTAGGTGTCTAGAGGCTAAGAGATGTGTACGTGTGAACAAATTAGTAAACCAAGGCATAATAACATCTGTGCTTTACCTCCATCTGCAGACTGTGATTGATGAGCTGGTCAAAGAATGAGAATCAACACTGTATTTTGTTGCCATATAAAGAAGAGAAATAAAATGATTTTACAAAAAAGAACTAGCTCTGCTTCTGTCTCTTGAGTTATTATAAAAGCTGCTTCCCAAACCCATCTCCAGAACAGAAGACCCTCTCAGTCAACTGGTTTTCTTTATATTAAATTTTCCTGATAACAGATTTTTTATAGTTATCTTTTTATAAAATCACCTTCTTCATTAAATGGTGTATTCATTGAAAACAATGAATTTTCTTAACTAATGTTTTTTCCTCCAGTGGCACACAGCTTTATATTGATCGTAGAAAATACTGTAGATGTGTTGTAGTTTTGTATCTTTTTCCTCTAGAGAGACCAACTCTGAGGATGGTCAAGTTTCAAGACCAGTTTTATCTCATTCATTTAGTAATTTGTCAAAAAGATTATTTGTAAGCTGCAAATTAAAACTGTGTTACATCTTTAAGGTCTGTCAAAATATGAATTCTTTTTAAATTGTAAGCAAATAGCAGTTATTGGGTCAATCAATTTTGGTCCATTTTGGTGACATTCTACTTACTACTCAAATCTCTTACAGGCACTGATGGTAATGGTGGGCTTTCTATAGTGTTTTGATGTGCAGATGGGAAAAAAGACATGGAAGCAAATGAGAATCTTCTTACTTGCCTTTCACCATGCAAAAGAAGAATCATGTTATAAAAACAAAACAAACACAACATGAGGAAGCCCTTCAAAGGTGGAAATGTATCAGTCCCCAAGGAGAAATTCAAACATACAATACAACATCGAAACCGTATTAGGAAGACAAGTTTGGAAAACATCGCCTCTTCCATCCAGGGTCAGCACCACCATCTGTGCAGAATTCACAATTGCACAAATGATTGACTGCTGAGATGAAAAACAAACCCCCAGACTTATGGGGTGAGTCTGTCTTGGCCTCCTGAGGCTACTACAGTGTGGCCTGGGGATGGGCAGTTGGCTGGGTGTCAGTGAAAGACAATTCTGAGCTCTCTTCTGGTCCACATATCTTCCAGTGGATTACGTAAGACACTAGACTCCTGGGTGCTTCCAGATTATGAAGACTTTACTGTGTGACAGTTATCCTGACTTTTTATGTAGCCATCATGACATAAACATGGTCAAGGTTTCCAGACAATAGGAAGTACCACCTGGAGATAAATGTACACTGAGGAGTTAGAAAGTATATCAGTACAGTATGAAATATGAAATGCTATTGGCAAATTACTCTATTTTCCTATTTTCATGTTTCAACAATTCTCTCTGAAATAATTTCTAAAACCAGGCCTAAATAGAGAAAAATCTGTAATTAATAATAAATTCAATTTAGCAATAAATTCTTCAGTGGGATCTTACAGCATGTGGTTACTAAAAGTGTAAATTGAATCTCAAAAGCACAATTATGGAGTTAATAAAAATCAGCATTAAAATGTTCTATGAACAAATAATAAATGTATTTATTCATTCATTCATTTAATCAGTTGTTTGTTCATCAGTCACTGAAATCCTGCTGAAATGGGAAATGTTCCCTTGTCCCTCTCACCTGATGTGTGATGGGGGTATGGCTCACTTCTTCAGCTCCCCAGTGCTCAGGCCTTTAGGGGAGCCTGCAGGCAGGCAGGCTGTGGGCTCCAACCCCACTGCGGAGTCTAAGGGTGAATGCTCACAGCTCCTGTCTAAGGGTGAATGCTCACAGCTCCTGTCTAAGGGTGAATGCTCACAGCTCCTGTCTAAGGGTGAATGATTACAGCTCCTGAAGCCCCTGTGGGCATGTGTTATAGGGGGCTCTTTCAGTTTAACCATCTGCATTAAATACATTTTTCAGATGAAGAAACTGATATATACAGGGGTTAAATATGTTAAATATTTTGCTTCTAATAGTAACAATTTGATACTGGATTTTAATCAACTGACTAAAAAGCCAGTGTTCTTTTATCTACAGAACAATTGTAAAACTTGTGTTCTTCAGAATGCTAGTCCCCAAAAGCATTCCCAAAGTTCAGGGATGTGGGTTAAAGTGGGTGTCACACAGCAGCCAGGAAGTCAGGGTTTTCACCTCTGTATCCAGCCCACCATACACTTTAGCACCATAAGTGTGGAATATTTATTTATTTATTTATTTATTTTATTTTTATTTTTTTGAGACAGAGTTTCGCTCTTGTTACCCAGGCTGGAGTGCAATGGCGTGATCTCAGCTCACCGCAACCTCCGCCTCCTGGGTTCAGGCAATTCTCCTGCCTCAGCCTCCTGAGTAGCTGGGATTACAGGCACGCGCCACCATGCCCAGCTAATTTTTTTTTTTAAGTAGAAACAGGGTTTCGCCATGTTGACCAGGATGGTCTTGATCTGTTGACCTCATGATCCACCCGCCTCGGCCTCCCAAAGTGCTGGGATTACAGGCTTGAGCCACCGTGCCCAGCCAAGTGTGGAATATTTATTATGAAGGATTGGCCACCATGGTTTCAGAGGCTGAGAAGTCTCATGCAAGCCACCTGCAAGCCTGAGAACTGGGAAAGCCCATGGTATAGCTCCAGTCCAGACTGAAGGCCTGAGAACAAGAAGCACCATGTCCCAGGGCAGTGGAAGGTGGATGTCCCAGCTCTAGGGGAGAGAGCGTGAATTCACCCTTTTTCCACCTTTTCTTTTCTTTCCATCTGGACCCTCAATGGATTGAATGCTGCCTGCCCACACGGGGAGCAGGATCTTCTTCACTGAGTCCACTGATTCCAATGCTGACCTCTTCCAGAAACATCGCGCAGACCACCAGCAGTAGTTCCTCACCAGTGATCAGGGCACGCCTCAGCCCTGGCAGGTGCACACATAAGATTCACCATTGTTACGAAAGGTTATGGGGGCACTGATAGTTTTTTTTTTTTAGACAGAGTCTTGCTCTGTTGCCAGGCACCAGGCTGGAGTGCAGCAGTACAGTTTCTGCTCACTGCAACCTCCACCTCCCGGGTTCAAGCAATTCTCCTGCCTCAGCCTCCCAAGTAGCTGGGACTACAGGTGCACACCACCACACCTAGCTAATTTTTGTATTTTTAGCTGAGATTGGGTTTCACTATGTTGGCCAGGATGGTCTCGATCTCTTGATATGGTGATCCTCCTGCCTCGGCCTCCCAAAGTGCTGGGATTACAGGCTTGAGCCGCCACGCCTGGCCAGGTTTTTCTGTTTTGCGCTCTGTTCCAGACACAGCAGGTACAACTCCAAGTAAGACACATTCTCCTTCGTGTCCTCAGGGAGCAGAGAGCATGGTGGGTAAACGAAATGCATCACACACATCTCAACAGTGCAGCATGATGAAGAGCTGTCAGAAGGAAAGAGGTTGGAAAATAAAGCAGAGGTGCTGAGAGCAATGTGGATCCCATTCCACAGTCGGAAAGCTCAGTGGAGCTTGCTGCCTACCACATAAACCCAAAAGTGTTTACAGTCCAGCCAAACGCTGTGGGCTTTTAATCCATATTGAGGAGCTTTACTCAAAGAGTTCCTGGTTTTGTTGGTCAATTCTATCATGATTTTAGGCATTTGAACATTTGCATAATGAGAAAAATGGGGCTCTGAGAAGCTACTGGTTAGCAATTGATTAAACACAACTGGTTTATTTATTTTTAATTAATAAAACCGCAGTTGCCAATGTATAAGAAGAAGTTGCTGGGGGAAAGGTCAAACAGTACAAATACAGGAGAAAAAAATGTCTCATGAATAAACAACAGTGGGAGAATGTGTCATTTGGTTTATCTTCCTTACGTTTGAAAGAGGCGCTTGTTCAGCTGAGCACAATGGGAAAAAGTGCTCATAGAACAACACACCTGTCAAGCTAGGACAAAAGAAAATTCACTGTTTAAAGAGACATTCTCCTCGTGCAATTGTACGTCGTAAGGCAGCAATTCATGCCTATGTTATGTTCTCTTTTCCTGTAAAATCCATGAATAGAATTCTAAAACTAACTCAGAATTTTTTACTGCTAAAGGTTTTCAGAGGAAAATCTGGAAAGGGTTTGCCTGTGTTTAAACCACTTTCTTCCTTTGCTGTCACCCCCAACTTATCTTCTTGACCCTAAACGTACACACAGTAAGATGCTAACTTGTGAACTTAACTCCATATGAACTCCTCTGTCTATTGGGTGAAAACAAACCAGAGAATGAAATAAGCACACGTGCCACAAGAAACATAATTTTTTTAGCTGATTATTTAAGCTTGAGAATTTAAGAATTAAGAAAGATTGATGGAAGAACACTAGATAATTAAGGAGGCTTAGAAGCACAAAGGATTTCTATGAGATGATGGAGACTCAAGAACAAGGAGGCTCCTGTCTCAAAACCAAGACACATAAGAGACAGTTGTGCCTCGAGCTCCTTCTTTGCCCAAGGAAACTCTGCTATATAAGGAAATCATATGGGCAGAAACCAAATTGCAGAGGCTTGGGGAGTATGCAAAGGAAGGAGCAGAGAAGCAGCAGCTGAAGAAAACCTTTTCGAGTTTGTCTGAGAAGAGAATAGAGAGAACTGACTTAGAGACTGTGAATTGAGGAAGTGTTTGTTCATTCTTTTTTAAAGTTTTCTTTTATTTTAAATTGACAAGTAAAAATTGTATATGTTGATGCAGCACAATGGAGTATTTCAACACATGTATACTCTTTTCAAGTCCTGCAAACCTCTTGAAACATAAAATCCTGTGTTCGTTTTGAAATTCCGTTCATGAATTTTATAGGAAAAGAGAAAATCATGTAGACATGAATTGCTGTGTTATAAAGTATGACTGCATAACGGAAATCTTGTTTTAAAAAGGGCATTTTCTTGGTCCTCCCTTGATGGTGTTTTATTCTACAAAGCAATTGTTTTTCATTGTGCTGTCAGCTGAGCAAGCACCTATCTTTCAAGTAAAAGGAAGGTAAACCTAATTGTACGTTCTCCAAGTTGTTGTTTGTTCTACCTTACGTAATGAAATCAAGCTAATTAACATCTCCATCACCTCAAATATTTATCATTCTTTGTGGTAATTATATTTCAAATCCCCCTTTTTAGCTATTTTGAAATATGCAGTACAACTGTAATCTATATATTAATACCGATTATAAGTCATCATGTTTCAAATGAGTTGAGGACCTTAGGATAAGACCTAAAACTGTAAAACTACTGGGAAAAAGCAGGAAGAAAAAGCTCTACGTACGACACTGGTCAGCGTAGTGATTTTTTTGGACAAGAACACAAAAGCACAGATAATGAAACTTAAAATAGACAAATGGGATTACATCAAGTTGAGAAGTGTCTGCAAGGGAACAGAAACAACGGAGTAAAAAGACAACTTACACACTGGAGAAAGTACTTGTAAACCTGTATCAATTAAGGGGCTGGTATCCAAAATATGCGAAGAATGCAAACTACTCCATAACATGAAAACAACCCTAATCAAAAATGAGCAAAGGGCCTGACCACACATTTCTCAAAAGAAGAAAATCGGATGCTGACAGGAATACCAAAACAAAACTTCCAGAGCAATTCAAATTAAAGTGAGTGTTTATTCTGTAAGAGGAAGGTCCTGGTCCTGTGTGAATGCAGAGAGAATGATGAAGGATTCTCTGGAGAGACACAAAGGAAAAAGAGTGGAGTGGAGACATAGAACAAAAGGGTGGTAAATGTTAAGCATTGTTGGATCTAAGCGAAAAGTGTATATGTTGATTCTTTTAAAAAAGTTTTTGACTTTTTTGCTTGTTTGAAAATTATAAAAGTATCTTGGAAGACAAATTTAAAAAAGATGTTTCAGAGTTTAAATATATTCAGACATAGGAAAGTGCTAATAAGATCCAGATAGACAGGTAGGTAGGTAGGTATATGATAGATAGATAGATAGATAGATAGATAGATAGATAGATAGATAGATAGATAGATGATAGATAGATAGATGATAGATAGACAGATAGATGATAGATAGATGATAGATAGATAGATAGATAGATAGATAGATAGATAGATAGATAGATGATAGATAGATAGATGATAGAAAGACAGACAGATGATAGATAGATAGATAGATAGATAGATAGATAGATAGATAGATAGACAGACACAGGTACATAGCATCATTCAACTGATGTCCTTGTCAACTAAGCACACAACATTTTACAGGAGAATTTGCATCTTGATCATCACATTCTTCATTAACAACCCCCCTTTCTACTTAGCTGGGTTCATCTTCAAGTGACCTGTGGTCAGAGTGAGACTGCAAAGGTGGGAATCATTGGATTTTATATCCAGAAAGGCAAGAGCAAATGGGTCAGAGTCGTAGTTCAAGAGAAAGTGCTGATATGTAAGTATAGGCAGCAAAATTTATCGCCGTAGAAAAAGAAGAATGTGCAAGGCACAAGATAAAGGTTATACCAATCAACCCTGGCAGGTGCTAGATAAACTTAGAGAAAAATAAAGAGCAGAATGTGTGGTTCTGTATCTTTGAGTTTGTTTATGTATACTTAAAAAAAAAGTACAGGTAAACCCAAAGTAGAGGTTACCAGTGGCTAATTGTATATGTTTGAATAATGAATCATTTCTAATAACCTCTTTACAATTTTCAGTAAATTCTAATGCACTATAAAATGTATTATATTTTTGTGAAATATAAAATAGGAAAATACTGTGAAAAACAATTTCAAATGCCCTATTAACCATCAGAAAACAGTCTATTTTAATCATTACATAACAAAGACTCATGGAGAAGTTATGCAAATCTGCAGTAAAGAGATGACCTTGGATGTAACCATTATTCTAAAAACTGAAAAAAGTGTTCTGCTTGTTGTGACACACACTTGTTGACATGAGCTATGACTCAGAAAAATCACGTTTTCTAAGTGATGTTCAAGATGTGTTATCAGATTAAAAGGATGCAGATGCTGTGTGGTCCTGTGACATTGGTGCTTGAGTATGGAGATATTTCTTTCCACTTTTTTTTTTGAGATAGAGCCTTGCTCTGTCACCAGGCACCAGGCTGGAGAGCAGTGGCGGAATCTCGGCTCACTGTAACCTCCACTTCCCGGGTTGAGGCAATTCTCCTGCCTCAGCCTCCCGATTAGCTGGGACTACAGGCGGGCACCACCAAGCCCAGCTAATTTCTGTATTTTTTAGTAGAGATGGGGTTTCACCATGTTGGCCAGGATGGTCTCAATCTCTTGACCTCGAGATCTTCCCGCCTTGACCTCCTGAAGTGCTGGAATTACAGGTGTGAGCCATCGTACCCGGCCTTCTTTCCACTCTTAATAGACAAAGAATGCCACAAAGGGGAACAAAGGAGAGGGGACATACAGGGAGAGAAATTGGACTGTTTAATTCATTTTAGAATGTGAATATAAAATGTGTCAGATTGTAGCCCAACCATGTGTTTGTTCTCAAGGGATTTTCACTCTGATGTCTATTCAAGCTGGTGATTTTTAGCCTGAGCTCTAATTACCTCCAGTTGCTCAGGGATTGATACGGGGTCAAATTGAAAGACCCACTTGTCAGACTTACAAGAAAAAAAAGAAAACTAATTCCATGAATCACATTCAAGATATTTAGATTTGAGGATTACCCATTTTCAAATTCTAAAGTTATTTCTCACGTTTTTCTTCTCTGCCTTTCTGACCATGTAATTGTTATAGTGACAGATGCAAGGGGTCCTTTTAGAAGCCTATGATGAAAAGACTGGTTTTGTTGTGGTTG
This sequence comes from Saguinus oedipus, assembly GCA_031835075.1. NCBI lineage: Eukaryota > Metazoa > Chordata > Mammalia > Primates > Cebidae > Saguinus > Saguinus oedipus. Next base: position 40,756,290 of record CM063182.1, read on the forward strand.
AAAGGTTATGATCAGGGAGTTTGCAAATTTCTGTTACACTCTATTTCTGTCAAAGAAAACGTGGTGTCTCATTTGAAGTGGTCCGTTAATCTTTAAGGGCCTTAATCGTTTGTGCAATGAAGAAGTTGGGTTAGATGAACTTCACTGTTCTTGTTTCTACAGCTTTTGCTCCAAAGGAGGTGGCCTCTTAATTCCTATGTGACCACAAAGACTTTAGCTTCGACCTGCTCTTGAACCTACTCAGAGTAATTCATAAAATGGATCTTAAACTTCCCGCTTCCAGGCTGGAAGGAAAGCAGCTTAGACACTGTCATTCCCATCCCTACAACAAGTAAAAGTGGAATAAGCTGAAAATCAGTGACTGTTGTTAGATCCAGCAAACAATGGAAGTCACAGGGCAAAACGCTGCCCTCAGAATTCGAGAGGCAGATACAGAGAATCACATCTAACTGTAGGAGAATGCTTCACTGGAACCAGCAACAGGAGGAATGAATCTGCAAGAATCACATTCTCAGACCTAGTTTAGGAAGAAGTACAGGGGAGACAGAAACAGATACCAGAGGAAACTTCAGCTGCGGACACCAGCGGCTGCCACAAACAGTAACCAACGCCTACCTCCTGCCATAGAAAGGTACAAGTCAAGTTAAACACCTGCTGACTTCAGTTCCATTTACCCAGTACGTTATGCCTGATTTCCAACAAAAAAAATTACAAGGCGCACTAAAATGTGGAAAGCACCGTCTAAAGAGACAGAGCAGACATCAGAACCAGACTCAGCTATGGGGCAGATGCTCACCACGAATCTGAAATCAACTGCAATGAATGTGTGCCCAGGGCTGACAAGGGAAATTGGGCACCATGCAAAAACAGATGGCAACGCGGACAAAGGCGAAGGAGTTCTATGAAAGAATTCAAAAAAATTGTTAGAGTTAAAAAAAAATTGTAACTGGCCAGGTGCAGTGGTTCACACCTATAAACCTAGCACTTAGGGAGGCTGTGGCGGGGGGATCACCTGAGGTCAGGAGTTCAAGACCAGCCTGGCCAACATGGCAAAACCTTGTTTCTAGTAAAAATACAAAAATTAGCCTGGTGCGGTGGCAGGCACCTGTAGTTCCAACTACTCAGGAGGCTGAGGCAGGAGAATCGAATGAATCAGCAGATGGTTTCTTAGTTATAACAATAAAAGCATGAGCAATAAAAGGAAAAGATATATGAATTAGATTTTGGAAAATATGTAAATCAAAAATATTTTGTGTTTCAAAGCACACCATCAAAAAAGTAAAAAGATAAACAAATGGGAGAAAGTATTTAAAATCATCTATCTAATAAGAGATATGCATAAAGAATATTTAAGAAATCTTATAAATAATAACACTAATAAGAAGAAAATCCAATTAAAAAATTGTCGACAGATCTGAAGAAACATTTCTTCAAAGAAGATATAGCCAAAAAACACATGCAAATATGCTCAATATCATTCGCTTCTAGGGAAACTCAGAGCAAATTCACAATCGAACACTGCCTTGCACTGAGTAGGAGAGCTCTAATCAAAAAGCCTGACCACAGCAAGGCTTGGGAGGACACGGAGAAACCAGAACCCTTGTGACGAGATGGCTGGTGCGTCTCTAAATGGTGCAGCCTTGTTGAAAAGCTTTTTGACAGTTCATAAACATTTTAAACAAACCCTCTATGACCCAGCATTTCCACTCCTAGGTATATACCCAAGGGAACTGAAAACATGTGTCCATGAAAAACATGTAAGTAAATATTCATGAACAGTGTTATTCATAAAAGGCAAAAAGTGAGAAAAACTCAAATGTCTACCAACAGTTGAACGGATAAACAAAATATTGTATATCCATACATAGATTATCATTTGCCCGTACCAGAGAATGAGGTACTACTGACTCATGCTGCTCTATGGATGAACTTGAGAACATTGAGGAGGTGAAGGAAGCTAGGCACGGAAGTCCGCTGTGTGATTACACAGATACCGAATGCCCAGGGTAAGTGGCTATGAAGGGAGAAAGCAGTTCACAGGTGCCTGGGGCTGGTGCGTTAAAGGAAAATAACTGCTCATTGACACAGGATTCCTTTTGAGGCTGGTGAAATTCTGAAATTGACTGTGGTGGCATTCTGAAATCTCTGTGTAATCGTATTCTCCACTGGCGTGTGCTCTTCTAATGGGTGAACCGTATTGCATGTGAACTACCTATGAATAAAGTTGTTTATAAAAGAATGAAGGAAAGGTCCAAACCTGGGAAACATAAGAATGAAAACATCCAAAATTTTAAATGCATAAAAATGACAAGAGGTGACTTCTGCTCTCACACCAGAATGTAGTGGGTTGGGAGAAATTTCACTTTAAAACTTACATTATAAAAAAGACTGGTTAGTTTTCCATGTCATCCCTAGCAAACTAACACAGTTGACCCTTGAACAACAGAGGGGCTAAGGCCCTATGAAGTAGAAAATCTGAGTATAAATTTTCACTCCACAAAATCTTAACTTCTAAAGTCTGCTGTTGACCTGAAACCTTACCGATAACAAAAACTGTTAACACATACGCAGTGTGACTATTGTATACCGTCTTACAAAGGAGTAAGCCAAAGAAAAGGTTATTATGAAAAGAAAATATACTTACAGTACTGCACGGTATTTATCGGTATCATAAGTTTACATCATCTGTTTACAAGATGAACCGTCTGCCTGAATGGAGGGCAACCGCAGCTGCAGACCTCAATCTGCAGGTATCAAGGAATTCAGCTTTTTCTTGTAATGTCATGACTTTTCTCTGCTATCTTGGGAGCACTTCCATCATCACTAGAGGCATTTAGTGTGGGTCCCATGGTGTTATCGAGGTTTATGATATTGACTAAACAATGAGAACTCCACAAGAACCAGGAGAGATCACTTTTGACTGTGATACACAATTTACCCAAGAGACAAACTGCTCACGCGGACTTGATGAGCATCATCAGGCATTTTAAGTGGATATTTGCCACACAGGCTCACTGCAGTAGCCACAGAAGGTGGCTATAAAATTAGTACAGTAGTGCCCTATGTACTACAGTTAATTTTATGCAGTTATGATTCAATACTGTGTCTTTACATTTGCTTACATTTCTCGTGAATGTGAATGGTACTATGTGTGTCTTAGGTTTTGATAATTTTTTAAATAATGGATTTATGTGTATTTTATGGTAGTAAATAATAAAATAGACTAGTATCCACATACATTTTGTGCATTTCTGACATATTTGATTTTTAAATTTTGGATATTTTTAGGTTACACAGTTCATCTGTGAGTTTTTTCACATTGCCATAAATCTCAAAAAAAAAATGTTCAGTGTATTTAAAAATATCTTTTTATAAGTGGATACACGCAATTTAAAGCCCTGTTGTTCAAAAGTCAACTGCGTAATATACAAGCGAATCAGAGACTATACGTAATAATGCAGACATTTGTGAGACAATCTTAATGCCATGTCAATGTAATTGCAGTTAATAGCAAGCAAAGCATTTCAAACGTGGAATAACATGAAAAGTTGTATAATAGAGATTTATGCCTGTTTTAACCATATCTGTGCCCTGAGTGGAGTACTTGTGCTCTGGAGTTTTGCACTGTGCTACAGGACAAACATGAGGATGTTTCTGGAGATGATTTTTTCTGGGGAAAAAATGGTATTTTTAGGAAAAGCTATGCTACAAGTATTACTGAATTATAGCAGAAACTTCAAAGAACTTGACACTTCTGTTTCTCTCTTTACACCACCAAAGATGAGAACGCTCTGTCTCATACTATAAAGAGACTTTAAGAAAAACATTTCATGGCCGGGTGTGGTGGCTCAAACCTCTAATCCCAGCACTTTGGGAGGCCAAAGCAAGTGGATCAACTGAGGTCAGGAGTTCAAGACCAGCGTGGCCAACATGACAAAACCCCGTCTCTACTGAAAATACAAACATTAGCTCGGTGTGGTGGTGGGTGCCTGTAGTCCCAGCTACTTGAGAGGCTGAGGCAGGAGAATTGCTTTGAACCTGGGAGGCGGAAGTTGCAGTGAGCTGAGATCATGCCGCTGAACTCCAGCCTGGGCTACACAGTGAGACTCCATCTCAGAGAAAAATAAACCAATAAATAAAAATAAAATAAATGTTTCATTCTGATAAGTAGATATCCAAAAGGATATCACAACCCCGCCTTTCTGAATAGAGTTTATCAAAACTCCTCATCTATGGCACAGCCATAGAATTTTTCATTAAAATGTTCAGTGACACACACTCTAAAACTGTGGGAGCTGGGTGGACGCCTTCTAGATCTGTCCTTGTGTTTGCCTCTGGATGGGGGTGGGCTTTCTCCTGGACCCCCGGAGGCCTGCTGGTGGGGCTCTGTTGTCCCAGGATAGTGCACGTGTGAAGCGTTTAACATTTTCAGTCTTTAGTTTTCTGGAAGGTAAGATAGTATTGATATTATCAGAAAGAAAGGTGAAGCAAAAAACAGGAAAATACTGATAATGTAGAAATGGAGGAAACTCCAGAGCAGTTATTGACTGGAGTCCTAATGCTAAGCACTTGGAAACATGCATTTCCTAACATCTTGTGACACCGTCCTCGTCTGATGACAGATTCTTGGCTTCTTTTCATCTCATCTGAAGCACTAACATTTGCTGTGGATACATGACGCTGAGCATTTGATAGATGGATATTTACCTATGGAGACTAACTCATAACTAAGAGACTGCTTGCTGTCCTGTCAAATTTTGTTACTGTTTTGAAAATGTAGTTTGTTTTTATCCATTTTGAAGAATTATTTCTGCAGAGGAGACGTTGTTGACTGTTCAGGTTCTGTCTGACTTCAGGCACATGGGATGGTTTTTCTTTTTTCACTTTGCAAGTTAGGAGAAAAAAATATGAATTGCGCTGGCCAATGAAATGCATATGGAAGCAACATTAATCATTTCCCCATGGAAGCATTTCATTGTTGGAACTCAGCTCCCCCATGGCTCTTTCCATTTTGGGCTAATAAGAAAAGCACACATTGATGAAAAGTTATCACAAGATCGAAGCTGTGTAGAACACTGAGCGTGACTCGCATAGTGGAAAGTTGTGGGGAAGAGCTGCCTGGACTTACTGTGAGTATTACGTGAGTGAAAAGCATAGTTGTGTTGGCTTTTCCCACCTTTTGGGATGCAAGTATCATGGCAGCGTAACCTATGCTATCTGTTCTGACTTGCACATGATAAATTACTTCTGTGTCTTGGTTATTCTTATTTGGACTTTTTTATAGGTAAATAAACGTGGAGACTTACACTGATAACGTTTTTTAAAACATATCTTGCTAAAACGCGTAAGATCGTATAGATATCTTTTGCAGATTATGTGTGATTTGTTGAATAGAGAATCATGTCATATGTGGATAAAGAGATTTTATTTCTTCTTTTACAATACCTACAAGCTTTAATTTCTTTTTGATGCCTTGCTGCACTGTGTGGAACTTCTGTTATAATGTTGACTAGAAATGGTGAGAATGGGATTCAGTCAGAGTAGAAAAGCATCCAGCCTGTCAATATGAATTTTCTGCGTATGAGCAGGTAGACCCTTGAGAGCTGCTTTGCTTCCTCTCTGAATCTGGTTATATGACAGAGTCTTGGGTTTTTACTTACCCTGCTCTTCCACTTTGGTGGGATTTTTCCTCTACACAGACTATAGAAATGACGGCAGGTCAGAGGACTTACAGGAAGAGCTAGGCAGGCCCTAGGAATTAGGCTTGCTGATTTCTGTCTTCGTTACATTAAAATTTCTATTTGATTGCTAATTCAGTAAACAAGTCCCCCCCCAAAAAAATAGTGTTCTTACTAGACATCTACATTAGGCTTTTTGTTCTGTTGTGGGTTACATACCTTACAAAAAATAATCATACAACAAACAAAAAATAAAAGCACCTCAAAGTCTTCCTTTAGCAACAACATAAAACATTAAATAAAGGCCTCTAATAATGAATAGAGTTATATTGCCTTTCTAATCTACACTAATATATTAGGGTAACCTATTTTGTATAGTGCATGGGATGGGATGCTAATTTTCAAAATATTTTCTAATACAGTGGAATTGTTTTAAGCCTTTATTCAGGTGAAGAAAAGCCCTTTCTGTTTTCATTCAAAGCTAAGACTCTTTGAAGTTACTATCTTATTGGAGCCTTATTAATACATATAAACTCTGTCAAGTTGCATCTTGGATATGGCCCTACAGTGTTCAGAATATTTGTGCTCATATCCTGCAGCCTCCACAGCTGGAAACACAGGGTTACAGGTAGCTGCTTTCTTTTTGTGGGTCTAAGATCAACCCCCATGGTCCCCAGTTCTCTTTCCTTTCTTTCTGCCCTATTCCTGATACTTCAAATTAGCCATGAGTCCCTCCCAGAACTCACAGCACGCTGCTGTGTTGCTGACACCCAAGTGTGTTGCCTTAAATCTTTTGTTCTTTTTCTTCACTGATTTCATGAGCAATTTAAATGTGATTTTCCTTCTCCGTACATGTCTTATTTATAACTCATGTGCATGCATTTAAGTTAAAGCATATTGTGATTTCAAACATATTCTAGATGCATAGTGAATTTGCATGAGTATTCACTGAAGTTTTATGGATTTATAAAGACTATCAAAATTGTATGTGAGCCTATCACACTTTCATTGAAATGCTCTAAGAAAATATCCCCAAATAGTAAATCAAAAGTAAGAAAAAAATTCAATATCATATCCACCACCTAGGAATAGTTCTGAAAAAATGAATGTTTAATCTTCAGGTGTGAAAGGAATTTGAAGATGAGATGTGGAATAATGAAAATCACTGTGTCACATGTTGTTGGAGCTTGGAAAGCGTTTTGATTAATGCAACACTGTTTAAAAGAAAAAAGTTATCCAGCAAGTATAGAGCAACCAACAAGAAACACTTCTATTTTCATATGCTGCAGTGGAGATAGACTTACTCATGTGGAAACCCAGGTTAGATAAAACAAGCTATTTCTCCAGAGAGGTGAGCAGAAAGAGTTGCTTTGTAAATTCTTGGGTAGGAATTATTTATTCTTCATGACCACATCTGAGCATGTTGCCTTGAATAAATTTGGTACTGAGTAAAATATCATTTTCTTTGTTGTTATAGATAAATAAGTAAAGGTGAAGGTATTCTTAGTTTTTTTTATTTTTTTTATTTTTTCCCCTGGTAAAGATATTCAGCTTCTTATAAAGTTTCAGTACGAGAACTATGTTTCCAACATGTTCTTGTACTGAATCCCAGGAACTAAGGCAGGTCAGAGATAACAAAATTCTCCCTTGAGGGTGTATTAAGAGGAAGAGACTATGATGCATGGCTTCCTCTTTGTAATAGTCTCAGGATATACTCTGCATATGTAGAAAAACACTCTGATGTATGCTGAGATACAGAGAAATAAAGAACGTGTGAATGAGGGATTACAAATATAAAGGATAAATCAGAGATGACCACTTACCTTCAGTTCATAGTTCTTTTTATGTATGCTCTGAACATGATGCTCATTGCATTCATTTTAAATAGCCTCCCAAATAAGTATAGGTCTTAATCTCTTGAGTTGGATTCCTGGGGTTGTCCTAGGAGTGGAAGTTCCTAAGAGAATCCCACAGAACTCGATGACAGGCTGAAATACAAATCTGGCAAACAGCCCAAACAAAGTGTAAATGTGTAAGGTTTAGCAAGACAGGATAAACAAGGGAAGCCAAAGTGGGGCTGACACAGCAGGGTATAAAAATCGAGTCCGTGCTGGACACTGGATTTTCTCACATGGCTCCCTCACATCTCATCCATTGCTTTCCCCTGGGTCTCTAGAGAAAATGTATTACATTTTAAAAGTAAATTAATTAATTAATCAAAGGAAGTAAAATTCCCAGGAGGTTTATTCATGTTCAGATTGCTGAAAGTGGTCCAATCTGACATGTTAGAAAAATCTGTAGAAATTCCTTTAGAGGACGGTGTGGGTTGGAGAGGTTGTGATTTAGTGGAGATAAAAGTGCTATTAAGTGACAAGAGACTGAGGTTTAGTTAGATGGGACTCTGGCCCTTAACAGTTGAGGGCAGTGTCACCTCCTGCCATTGAGTGTGTGCATTCATCTTTAAAGGCCACCACAACACAACTCTAGGAGGTCAGCTGTAAGGACTAAGTAAGGGAACACACATCAAGTATGCATCACACACTGGGTACCCGCACAGTGACAGATCTTCTCCCACTCCCCACCCTTTATCCTTTTTAATTTGGAGAACACAAAACCAAGACAACATCTGTATGAAAATGGACATTTAAGGCTGGGAGTAGTGGCTTGTTCCTGTCATCTCATCATTTTGGAAGGCCTAGGTGCATGGATCCCTTGAGTCCAGGAGTTTGAGAATCAGCATTTAAGGAGTGTTTTTAAACAGATTTGTCCAGCTTCAGAAAGTAAGTTAGAGCTAATGACTGGCATTTTTCAGAGAGAAAATGCTACAATAACTAGGAGGAATTCATTATTTATGACTGGAGACCCTCAAGCATTTTGTGAAGTGGGAGCTTCCTATGACTGGGAAAATTTCGGCAGAGATCATATCTTGTGGGAAAGCTTGACTCTGAGTGGCAGTTGAACAACGCATGGGCTAGGTTTCATTTCATCGTTCACCCTAGCAGTGGTGTCCAATCTTTTGGCTTCCCTGGGTCATATTGGAAGAAGAATTTTCTTGGGCCACACATAAAACACTAACGATAGCTGATGAGCTAAAAAAAAAATGTCCAAGCATAAATTCTACAGTGTTTTAAGAAGGTTTATGAATTTGTGTTGGGCAGTATTCAAAGCCACCCTGGGCTGCATGCAGCCCACAGGCCATGGATTGGACAAGCTTGCCCTAAGGTCTCTTTTTTTCTTTTATACAGCTAAATATATTAATACAAACAGATGTAAACATATGCATATGTGTAGTTGCAGGTAAAATTACAGGCACAGACATATGCAACTTGGCAAAAATGACTGTATGTATGTGTGTGTGTGTGAGTCTGTATGTGTTGTGTTGTGTGTGTGTGTGTGTGTGTGTGTGTGTGTGTGTGTGTGTTTGGGAGAGACAGGTACGGGAAGAGTGAGGGGACACGAAAGACTTGAAAGCTGGGTGTGGTGGCTCACACCTATAATCCCAGAGATTTGGGAGGCTGAAATGGGAGGATTGCTTGATGCCCAGAGTTCAAGACCACCTGGGCAACATAATGTGACCCTTTTGCTACAAAAAAATACAAAAATTAGTTGGGCATGGTAGCTTATGCTTGTAGTCTCAGACGCTCAGGAGACTGAAGCAGGAGTATCATTTGAGCTCAGGAGTTCAAGAGTGCAGTGAGCTAGGATTCCACCACTGCACTTTCAGCCTGGGTAACAGAGTGAGACCCTGTCTTCAAAAAAGAAAAGCAAGCAAGCGCACAAGCAAGCAAAAAAGAAAGAGAAGGGAGTAAACATGTCTAAATATGGCTCTGCTCATGATTCACTCGAACGACTCATTTGACATTATCTGGATTTTCTGTCAGATGGATAGTAACATCTGTCTTGCTGGCATCATGAGAAGACAGCAGTGTGTATCCATAAAACATTTTCACATCTATTAACTCTTTTAATAGTAACAGCTATAATAATCAGGATATAACAAATGTGAAAATTATTATTATAACCTTTATGTATGTATAAAAATGTTAATTACTATATTTAGAAAGACTATTTTGTTTCAATATTTGGTTCATATTTAATGGGCTTATTAGACTTCTAAAATAAAATGGCAGGTAAAAATCAACAGATTATGATATTTTTATAACTGGATTTTCCACCTGTTTTAAATAGATTCGTTGTCTTCCAACTGCATGGCAGTCCTCAAGTTACCAAGTAAAAATCTGAGGCTCCAACTACAAGAGTGTGTGTGTGTGTGTGTGTGTGTGTGCGCGTGCGCGCCTGTCTCTGTGTGTGTCTGTGTGTATGTCTGTGTTTTGTGTATCTGCATGTGTGTGTTTAATTTATTTACGTTAGCTTTCACACACTTTCAACGCATACAAAATCATCTATTGTTATTCAGAACACACCTGCCTTTTGTTTGGCAAGATTGCCTTGGTGAATGTCAAATCTATGAATTTCATATTATATTTTCTGTCTTCTAATGTAGCACGTTGTATGTATGAATTAGTATTCTTTCATATCTTTTTATGAAAGATTTCTTCTCCTACAAATATGAATATGGCATAACTGTATAACCAAAATTCCTCACCAGAGAAAACCATATGATAATATTCAAAGTTCTATATAAACTATATATTTGTCTACCTTCATTTTAGCATATATTTCTTATTCATATGCTTCAATGTTATCAAATATTTCTACACCATTAATACAAAGGTACTTTCTTTCCTGAAAAGTAGATCTCGATTCTGCCTGTGTATAGTGGTCACCTGGGAATCTTTTTAAAAAAATCATTTTGATGTGGGTTTCACCATAGACAAAATAAATCGGAATCTCTGGAATGTGAGATGTAGGATTGTGACCAACTGTCAGTATTGTCATGAGATCCACGTGTGAACTCAGATGTCCAGCAAAGATGGGGCATAGTGATTCCAGAGTGATGCTACACAGCAAATTTATCACAATATCCTCCATGGAGCCAGCACCCGGCCAACGCTGGCAGGTGAAACGAATGAATGAAATCACAGGTGTCTATTGTTTTCTGGGCCCCATCTTTAAGTGTTTGCTATTGTTCAGTATCCCTCAAACTGCATAGTATATCAGCACAAAGATTACTCAATTTATGGCACACAACTAGAAGACTCAATCTTCTCTCCAATTTGCATTTTCTGTTCGTGATGAGGCTTCTGTAGCCTCACCCTCCAGTGCATCCAGTTGGATGGTTTCCATGGAATTGCTTACGTATTCCATAGCACCTCCTCGTGGGGTGGGCTGGGGCCTCGGGCGGTGGTCGGGGCTGTGGGAACTCCTGGTACTGCTGCTGCTGACGGCTCCACAGAACCGACCCCGGGCTCTCATTGTGGGCCCTTTGGTGGCTCTTGAGAAATTCTTTACTGTGTTTGTCATAGCTTCCTTTTAAAATTGTCTTACCAACTCATATGCCTCTAATTTAATTAAATATCTGTGTTTCAATCGATTACTTTCTTCTTTTCTCCATTAGAAACATTTAGCTTCTTAAGTCTGTGGTGTTTAACCAGGATGCGTGTAAGAACCACCACAACTACTCAAAATGCATGTGCCAGACCCGAAAGGGCTTCTCATTAAAGTTCCATGAATGCAGCACAAATGCAAATTAACATCTCTAAAACACTCTTATGTGGGTCGGATTTTCATCCTGCCTAATACGTTTTTCTGTAAATATACTTTTAGAGTAAAATCCTAAAAGCATGTATATTTGAATAATAAAGGCAGAAAATGATTTTCACAGACTTCACATTGATAGATAAGACAAATCCCAATTTTACTACTCCAACATATTGAAAGTGACTTTAAAATTCTTTTCTTAAGCAAATAGAATAACTTATGCACCTATGGATACCCGTGTGCTACATTGCTATTAATAAGCACAGGTGACTTTTAGATAGGAAGTAATTTCTCAAAGAGCCCCCAAAAAAAGAAGAAAGAAAGAAGACAGATGAGAGAGAGAGAGAGAGAGAGAGAGAGAGAGAGAAGGAATACAGCCAGTAACCTCAAATCGTAAGCCACTGAGTCACGTGGCCATATCTGAGAAGCGGTGATTGGCAGCAGGTAGGCAAGTGCCTGGGTCTTGGTGCTATGTCTGGTATATGTAAAGGCAGATGGCAGGGAGGCCTCTCAGCTGTAGAAAGTGGTCAGGAAAAGAAAAATAGTGACTGAGGCCAGAAAGATGAGGCAGGGAGGTGTATTCAGTTCATTATTTAGAAGCGAATTGATTTTTTCCTTTTTAACATTTTGCTATTCTAATACTACAATAAACTTTCCATGTAACTTCTCAATTATATTTGGTTATACTCTACAGTCAAGCTATGCCAGTTTTTTAATGAATTTTTTCATATAGAGTACAGAGATGCTTTCTGTTGCATTTTAATTAACTCCAGGATAGGTCAGCTAAGACCATACATAATTATTTCTATGATAGATAAGATTGTTCTGTCATCATAAGTTGAATTTTATGTTTCTATTGGGTTGAATAATAATTTGCAAACAATAAAATAATATTAAGTATTTAGTTAAATTTGTTTTGACAGTTTTATCACCCATGAAGCCTCCACCTGAATCAAGACATAAACTATTTTCAAAACCCAGAAAGTTTTCTGATGCCATTTCCAGTCAAACCTCTACCCCCAGAGGCAACATCTTTCGGATGTTTCTAACACTGGAGGTTAGCTTTGCCTGTCGTAGACTTCTTCTATTTAGGTCATATATTTACATCATATACTTGGATGATGTAGTTAGTTCATATACTTACATCATATACTTGGATCCTACAGTTAGATCACATACTTACATCATATACTTGGATCATGTAGTTAGTTCACATACTTACATCATATACTTGGATCATATAGTTAGATCATATACTTACATCATATACTTGGATCATAGAGTTAGATCACATACTTACATCATATACTTGGATCATGTAGTTAGATCATATACTTACATCATATACTTGGATCATGCAGTTAGATCACATACTTACATCATATACTTGGATCATGTAGTTAGATCATATACTTACATCATATACTTGGATCATACAGCTAGATCATATACTTACATCATCTACTTGGGTCATATAGTTAGATATAGTTAGATCATATACTTACATCATATACTTAGATCATAGAGTTAGATCACATACTTACATCATATACTTGGGTCATATAGTTAGATCATATACTTACATCATATACTTGGATTATGTAGTTAGATCATATACTTACATCATCTACTTGGGTCATATAGTTAGATCACATACTTACATCATATACTTGGATCATATAGTTAGATCATATACTTACGTCATATTCTTGGGTAATGTAGTTAGTTCACATACTTATGTCATCTACTTGGATCATGTAGTTAGATCACATACTTACATCATATACTTGGGTCATACAGTTAGATCACATACTTACATCATATACTTGGGTCATATAGTTAGATCACATACTTACATCATATACCTGGGTCATATAATTAGATATAGTTAGATCATATACTTACATCATATACTTGGATCATACAGTTAGATCACATACTTACGTCATATACTTGGGTCATATAGTTAGATCACATACTTACATCATATACTTGGGTCATATAGTTAGATCACATACTTACATCATATACTTGGGTCATGTAGTTAGATCACATATTTAGAGCACATAAATCCCATAGTTGGATCACAGAGTTTACTTTTGTTCCAGGCCTCCTTTCTTTTATGATGTTGGTGAGAACTCGTCATCTTGCTGCATATGTATGTAGTTTACTTTGTGTTGTTGAATAGTGATGTATTGCAGAAATACCACTTTCTTTCAGCTTTTCTTCAGTTAAAATATATTAAAGTCATTTATACTTTTTAACTATTAGAATAATGTTAATGTGAAAATTTTTGAAAAAGTCACTTTTTTGTAAATATATCTATTTCTCTTGAATAAATATGTAGGAGCATTTTTTTTCATGTACTTTGCTAGACAGTTTCCATTTTCTTAGTTTTTCTGTTTAGTATGTTTTATATTTTGTATATTTTTCTTCTTATATTTAGAGCTTCTAATAATATACCCAAACCACCCATTTGTGAATTTACAGATTTTTAAACACCCTCTTGGCTCTTTGCAATGAAATGTAAGTAAACTGGATATGACACTTATTTTCTATTTTCACTCAGAACTACTTTTTAATCAGCCTAGTCTGGATGCCTCACATAAATGAGACCGTGTAATGCATGGTCTATGTGCCTGGCTTCTTTCACTCACGTCGTGTTTTCAAAGTCATCCATGTTGTGGTGACCGGTACTTTCTTTCTATGGCTAAGATTCCATTTTATAGAAATAGCACAGTTTCTCTTTCCACTCATCATTCGATGGACTTTTTTTGACTACTATGGATGATGCTGCTGTGAACATCCAGGTACGAGGTTCTGTGTGAAGATATGTTTTCAATTCTACTGGATATGTACCCGAGAATGCTGTGTGAACTTAGGTTTCATTTTCTGAAGAGCCGCCGTACTGTCTTCAAGAGTGGCTCAACCCTTTCCCATTAGTAATGTGCAAGTGTACAAAGCTCTTCAGGACCTTTCCAGCACCTGCTATTACCTTTTTCTATAGCCAGCTTAGTGCACTGAACATGATTTCATGTGCTCACTGAATATTTATACAATTTCTTTGGAGAAATGTCTATTCAAGTACTTTGTCTATTTTTTAATTGGGTTATTTGTCTTTACTATTGAGTCACAGCTACTCTTACATATTTTGAATTTTAGAAGTTTATGAGATAGATGGATTGAAAGTATTTTTGTGGGTTGTACAATGTTCTTTAACGTACAAGACCAATTAAGTCCACTTCATCTGTTTTTGTCTTTGGTTACTTGTGCTTTTTTTGTCATATCAAAGAAACCATTGCCTAATGCATGGTAACAATGATTTAAACTGAGGTTTTCTTCTAAGAGCTCTTACATTAGGTCTTTGATCCATTTTGAGCTGGTTTTTTTTTTTTTTTTTTTTTTTTGTATATGATGTGAGATAAGGGTCCAAATTTATTCTTTTGCAAGTGGAAATATTTTCTCCAATGAATATTTGTTGAAAAGATTGCTAATTCTCCTGTGCATTATATTGACACCGTTGGCAAAATCACTGACCATAACTGTGTGGGTCTATTTCTGGATATTCCAGTTTTTTGAATTATTTACATATCTATCCTGATGCCAGCACCACAATGTCTTCATTATTATGTGTTACCACTAACTTTAGAAGTTGGTAGGTGTGATACCTACAGTTTTCTTCTTTTTCAATGTTGTTTTGGTTGTCTGAGATCCCTTGATATTCCACGTGAATTTGATGATTGGCTTCCCAATTTTTGAAGAAAAAAAGAGGCTGTTGAAATTTTGAGAGGAATTACTTTAAATCTGTTGATCAATTTTAAGGCTATTGCCATCTTGACATCAAGTCTTCGAATTAATGATGAGCATGGGATACCTTTCCATTTAATTATTTTTAAAATTATTTCATAGTTTTCGGTTTGCAAATCTTGTACTTTTTGGTTAAATGTATTCCTAAATATTTTATCCATTTTGTTTTTAGTGAAAATAAAAGTATTTTCTTACGATTATTTTTGGACATTTTCTTGCTTGTGTAGAAGAATACAACTAATTTTAGCATATTGTGCCTGCAACTTTGCTGAACTTGTTTATAAGCTCTAGAATGCTTTTGCTGATATGAAGCAGCTTTTTACATAGAAGATATATTATCTGCAGATAGAGATGATTTGTCTCTCCTTTTACAATCTATACACATTTTATTTATTTTCTTGCCTAATTATTCTGGCTAGAACCTCCAGTATACAGTCAAATACAAGTGACAAAAATCAACATTCTTGACTCACTGCTGATCTCTGTCTTTCAGCATTGAATATGCTATTTGCTGTGAGTTTTTCACAGATGACCATTATCAGGTTGGGAAAATCCCTTTTTATTCCTATTTTTGGAGAGTGTTCTCATGAAAAAGTAGTTAATTTTGATGAATGCTCTTTTTTCTCTGCATCTATTGATATGGTCTCTTTTTTTATTTCTTATCTATATGAATACGGTATATTGCATGGGTTGAATTTGGTGTGTTAAACACACTTTGGATTCCTGAAATAAAACCTGCTTGGTCATCATGTATAGTCCTTCCATATATGCTGTTGGATTCTGTTTCCTAGTCTTCTGTTGAGGATTTTGCACCCATATTTATAAGAGACATTTATCTATAGCTTTCTTGTGATGTATTTGGATTTGGTATTAAGATAATACTGACCTCACAGGATGACTTAAAAATTGTTCCCTACTCTTATACTTTTGGTAGAGTTTGAGAATAATTGATCTTAATTCTTCTTTAAATGTTTGGTAAAACTCACCAGTGAAACCATCTGGTCCTGCATTCTTTGTTGAAAGATTTTTCTTTATTAATTCTCTTGTTATAGAAATATTCAGGGCTGGACACAGGGTTCACACCTGTAATCCCAACACTTTGGAAGGCTGAGCAGGGTGGATCACTTGAGGTCAGGAGTTCAAGACCAGCCTGGCCAACATGGTGAAACCCCATGTCTACTAAAACTACAAATGAATCAATATAAGATAATTAAAATACCTGACTATATATATCTTGTCAAACGCAGAACAATAAATAATTTTAATGTAAACTGAATAGTCTTTTGTTTCTGTTTTGTTTACGCTTTTGTTTACTTATTATTTGTTTTACTGCTATGTATTTCTAAATATTAGAACATCGTCTGTCTATAAAATGTACTCACTAAATATCTGTTAAATGAATACATGAATAAATGAATAAATTAAATGAGATGCTAAAAAAGCACATTTATGAATCCATTAAAATGATGAAAAGATAATTTTGAGTATCTTAAGATAGAAAAATAACTGTGCCAATTACATTGGATCTGAAAAAACATAAACAGCTTGAGAGACACAGTGATTTTTATATGCTAGGAAGCAAATCCAGACCTCTGTCAAAATAGCTTAAATATTTTATTGTGTGTAATCATCCACAAAGCATATCTACTTTCATAATAAGTAACATTCAGTTCCCTTAAAGACGTAACTCCAGAAGCTAGTGTCCTGTTTCTAGTTTGTATTTCAAAAGTACAGTAAAAAAAAGGAATGCAATTATGCAGCTGTAAAGTTGAAGTCTTGTTAGCAATCCTATTATGCATTTATTTTGAAAGCAAAATTTACTACTTACATAAATAGCTTCTTGCATGAAATGATGATCTTCTTGCTACACAACTGAAGTCTGCTGTACAACTGGAGGTAAAGAATATATCTTTAAGATATGGAATTAAGTTTTTAATTATAAGCTTCATTAGTAACTCATTCAAAATTAGATTTCTGTTTAAAAATGATGTTTTTCTCACAAAAAGTGAGCTTTATAATTGCCGTCTTAGTGATATACAGATACCCATTTCAAAATATTTTTCAACAAAAAATTCTTTTATATCCTTAATTCTGTTTATCAGGTTTATTGACAGGGAAATCTTAAAATAAAAAGTATAAATATTTAAGGTGTGCAGTGTAAAGTTCTGACATATGTATACCTTCAGAAATGATTACCATATTAAAGCTACCTGACATGTCTATCACCTCACCTGGCTACCATTGCATGCGTGGTGAGAAAATTTAAGGAACCCTGTTAGCAGTTTTTAAGTATACTAGAGTATTAACTCTTGCCCCCGTGCTGTATGCTAGATTTCCAGAAATTATTCTTCCTGCATAACTGAAACTTTGTATCCTTTGATCACCATCTTCCCATTTCTCCCACCATTCGGTCCCTGGTGACCATCATTCAATGCCAATTCTGTGATTTCCACATTTTTGGATTCCACATATTGGGGAGATCATGCAGTATTTGTCTTTCTATTCCTGGCTTATTTCACTTGGCATAATGTTGTCCAGTTCTTTTACCTTCTCACAAACGATAAGATGTTATTCTATTTTTAAGACTGAAGAGTATTGCCTTGTGTATACATCACATTGTCTTTATCCATTGTTCTGTTGATGAACACTGAGGTCAACTCCATATCTGGGCTATTTTGAAAGTGGTTCCATGAGCACAGGTGCAGACGTCTCTTTGAGATCATGGTTTCAATTCCTTTGCATACACACAGAAGTGAGATTGCTGGATCATACGGTAGTTCTATTTTTAATATTAGGAATGTTCCTGCTGTTTTCCATAATAGCTTTATCGGTTTACATTCCCATCAACAGTGGGAACTGTTCCTTTTCTCTAATCCTCGTTAGCATTTACCTTTTGTCCTTTTGATAAAAGCCATTCTAACAGGTGTGAGGGAAACTCTTATTGGGTTTAGATTTGCATTTCCCTGATGGTTAGTGATGTGGAGCATTTCTTTACGCACCTGTTGGCGATTTATTTTGAGAAATGTCCTTACACACTTTTCGCTGGTTATTTGCCTTTTTTGCTATTGGACTGAGTCCCTTGCATATTTTAAATAGTGACGTCTTAGTGTATGGTTTGTAAAAATTTTTGTGTGTTTTAATTTCCTAGATTCTGTCTTTATCTCCACCCTGTTGTGGAAGTCTTTCAGTGTGATGCAATCATGGAGACTATTTTTGCTTTTGTTGCTTGTGTTTTTTGGGTCAAATCCAAAAAATATTATGCCTGGACCAATGTCAACAAGCCTTCTTACCTGTGCTTTTTTTCTGGTGTGTTTGCAGTTTGGATCTTATTAATTTAAGTCTTTAATCCATTTTGACTAGATTTTGGTATATTGTGTGACATAGTCATGAATCAAATTTTAATTTTTTGCCTGTGCACATTCAGATTTCCCAGTACCATGTTACTGAAGTACACTTTCTCTAGTACACTTTCTTAGCACCTCTGTCAAAGATCAGTTGACCAGAAACTGTAGATTTATTTTGGGGCTCCCTATTATGTTCCACTGGTGGAAATATCCATTTTTGTGCCAGCGCTATTCTGTTTTGATTACTGTAGCCTCATAGCACGTGTTGAAATCAGGTAGTGTGATGCTTCCAGCTTTGATTTTTTTGCTCAAGATTGTTTACCTATTTGAAGTCTCTTATGATTCCACATAAATTTTAAGATTGTTGTTTCTATTACTGTTAAAAATGACACTGGAATTTTGATAAGGGTTACATTGAATTTGTGGATTGCTTTGGATACTGTGGGAATTTTAGCAATATTAACTCTTCCAACCCATAAACACAGAATTTATTTCCATTTATTTGTATCTTCTTCAGTGTCTTCAATGTTTTATAATTTTCATTGTACAGATCTTCTATCTCCTTGTTTGAATTTATTTTTATGCTATTGTAAATGAGTTTCTCTTAATTTATAAAGAGTTTTTTTGTTAGAAAATTAAAGCATAATGGATTTTATATGTTAAATTTGTATGCTGTAAATTTATTTTATTCACTTACTAGTTCTAATGGGTTTTGGTGGAGTCTTTAAAATTTTCTATATAGAAGATTGTGTCACTGACAAATGAGAAAAATTTACTTATTTTCTAATTTTAATGCCTTGTATTTCTTTTTCTTTCCTATTTGCTGTGACTAACAGTTCTAGTATTACCCTGAATAAGGTACATTGAGTAGGCATCCTCGTATTACACTGAATAAGGTACATAGAGTAGGCCTCCTTGCCTTGTTCCTGATCTTAGAGAAAACATGTCAGCTTTTTGCCTTTTTCGTGATGTTGTCTATGGGTGTAGCATAGATGACCTTTACTATCTTGCAGTATAGTCTTTCTAACCTACTTTTTTGTTTCTGTCATTAAAAGATGTTAAAGTTTGCCAACTGTTTTTCATACATCTGTTGAGATGATCACGTGCTTTATCTTCGTTCTGTTAAAAGGCAGTGTCACATTGATTGAGTTTTATGTGCTGAATTGCCCTGCATCCAGAAATAATCCCACTTGATCATGTTGTCTGATCGTGTAGATGTGTTGCTTAATTTAGTTGGCTGGAATTTTGTTAGTTTTGCATCCATGGTTCATCAGGAGTCTTGGCCCATAATTTTCCTTCTTCTCTTTTTTTTTTTTTTTTTTGGTTGTTGTTGTTGTGTCCGCGTCTGGCTTTGGTATCACTCTGATGCTGGTCTCATAAAATGAGTTTGGGAATGTTTCTTCCTGTTTTACTTGTTTTTGGAAGAGACTGATAAGGTTAATAGTTCTTTCTTTAAATGTTTGGTAGAATTCACTAGTGAAGATTTTAGGTCCTGGGCTTTTTTTGGTGAGAAGATTTTGATTACAGATTTAATATTCTAATTCACTATTAGTCTGTCCAGATTTTCTACTTCTTTATGGCTCTGACTTGGAAGGCTGCGTGTTTATAAAATTTATTCATTTCTTCTGGAGCATGAGCCCATGGGACCAGCCAGTCACTGGAATGGGTCTGAAACTTGGGTCTGTGGGCACTGGCCTAGATTCTGGGATAATGTGCACTGACCCAGTGCCTGGTACCATGGTTGCGAGCCTGGGCAGGCCAGAATCCTTCCATCATGGGAGTTGGCCTGGCCCCAGAGTTTACTGGGGTGGACCTGGTGCTGGGGTCTGTGTCACAGTTGGATCTCCACTTCTTTCTCCTTCCCCACAGGAGAAGCAGAGGGAATGTGTGCATATAGAGGAAATGGCATGGCAAAGAGGAAGCAAATAGGTAAATCTGAATCTGGGTTAAGTGTATATAATTTCCTTGTGCTATGACTGCAACTTTTGATGCACTTTCTAGTATATCAGAGTAAAAATTTCCAAACACACTTTTAAAATAAAGGTTGAATACCTAACAGATCTAAATTCAAGCACCTGTGAGTCCAAGTCTCCATCTTTGTAACGACACTGCGATGTACCTTCCAGTTCCTCGTCATCTTGTTTCTTCCCAGACTAAGTAATCTATAAACATTCGACTTTATGGAGTATGGAGGTCAATGAAGGAAGTAGAATGCTCATTGGTTATCTAACAGATCAGTGACTTTCTCCAAAGACAGACATAAAAATCATCAAATGTCAGATAATCTATATGAAATGCTAAGAAAAATCATCACTATCTAAGGAGAAATAATATGCCCTGAGTTTATCTCTCTGTGAGATATTCTTTTCGGAATATTTTTGCTAACTTTCCTTTGACACACATTTGAATAAATACAATAATTTATAATGTCATCTTTGTAAAATCAAGTTGCCATATTTGTAGATTCTTCTCCCAAAAAACATCAAAGAGATTTTCTGCCTTTGCTTGCATCCATATTAGTGTTTTATTCAAAAGTGATGAGCAATGTCTCCTGCAGTGTTGACATATACAGTATCTTTAACATGCTGTCTTGAGTCTCTTTTTATCCCTTTGCTTCTGAATTTCTTCCTATTTATGATACAAAGTAAAATAAAGCCCATTAAACCATTTATTTACATGAAATCAGAGCATTTGTTCAGACCCAGCATGTGGTCTGAAGAGAAAGATATTCAAGCACGCATCCATTTTTTTTTCTCTGATTGCACAATTTCTTTGATCAGCCCAGGAAGGTTGTGGAAAGTCAGGATATTCAGAATGTAAGATGAAATCTTTGCTTTAACCCTCTGTGTCTAATGTAGGTCCTGAACCTCAAACATGGCTATGCTGCCTGAGTCACCAGCACTTCTGTGACAGCTCAAATTTCTTTTTTTCTTTTTTTGAGACAGAATCTTGCTCTGTCATCAGGTGCCAGGCACCATGCTGGAAAGCAGTGGCACAATCTCAGCTCACTGCAATCTCCGCCTCCTGGGTTCAAGCAATTCTCCTGCCTCAGCCTCCCGAGTAGCTGAGACTACAGGTGGATGCCACCACACCCATCTAATTTTGTATTTTTTAGTAGAGGAAATTTTCACCATGTTGGCCAAGATGGTCTCGATCTCTTGATCTTGTGATCTGCCCACCTCAGCCTTCCAAAGTGCTGGAATTACAGGCATGAGCCACTGCACCCAGCTGACGCTCAAATTTCTTAGTCCACTTTGCTTTTGCAGAGAGAGCCAGTAAGGGTGGTGTTTCACGCCCACTGACCCTGGAGACCTCCCAAGAGACCGTGGGTGCAGGGTGTGATCTGTAAATCCGTGATAAAAAGTTCCTGCCATAATCTCCATAGGAGAAAAAACGGAGAAATGCCTTATGTAAACATCCCTGTCTGATCATCTGTGTGTTAGTCTGTTCTCATGCTGCTAGTAAAGACATATCTCAGACTGGGTAATTTACAAAGGAAAGCAGTTTAATGGACTTACAGTTCCACATGGCTGGGAAAGGCTCGCAATCATGGAAGAAGGCAAAGGAGAAACAAAGGCACATCTTACATGGTGGCAGGCAAGAGAGCTTGTGCAGGGGAACTGCCCTTTATAAAACCATCAGATTTTGTGAGACTTATTCACTATCATGAGGACAACATGGGAGAGACCTGCCCCCATGATTCGATTACCTCCCACCAGTTCCCTCCCACCACATGTGGGAATTATGAGAGGTACAGTTCAAGATGAGATTTGGGTGGGGACACAGCCAAATCATATCAATCTCTTAAGAAACAGTGTGCTTTTATTGTTCATTTATGCTAGACAGAGGAGAGAAATAAAAAGGTAATATTCACGTACTAGTCACCAAGTGTGATTATTGTGCGAGTAGTTGGATATAAGAGGTGGAAGTCAGAAAAGGAGCCATTGATGGAGTTATAGATCCTGAATTATCAGCAAATTCATGGCATTTGAAACCATAGAATAGGGTGAAGTCAGTGAAGACATGAAGATAGGTAGAAGAGAGGGAAAAACAGTACTTTCAACCAGATCATCTCTATCTGAGAAAGTTAAAAGATGGAAATAAACAATATGAGGTTAAGAACTTTTTCATAAGTTAAATCATACCAGAAGCAGAAGGAGGTGTGCGAAGAAGTGGTGAGAAGAGACACCTGTCCTGGGGCTGTTCACTTTTTGTACAGATGATCGGAGTGTTATCTGAATGTCCAGGTGGGAGAAAGCCAGATGACCTCTAGCATAAACCATTCTACTCTGTGAATTTCTGAGAACTGTTCATCCTTTATAAGTGCCTATATTTGCAGTTAGAAATTAAATGGATATTTTCAAGACAAAATACTTAAACTCTCCTAACTATCCTAAATCAGTGAAACAAGTGGAATAAAAATAGCATTCCCACTCTTAACACATCTGTCATCTGTAAATGTTTGGAAAGAAACCACAGAATATGAAGGTTTGTGCCTAAATTAATGCTTGAATATCTGCTACTAAAGAGACCAATATCTAAAGTCAGAATAAAGAATTTGATACACATGGAAAACTTAAGAAACCATTAATTTTCCCAAATATTTAAAATAGATAAAATATAACCTTAGTCTATGCAGACAGTTTTAATATTTGATTTTCTTGTTGAAAACTTAAATGTATCAACTGACTGAGCCTGTGATTTATTTAACATGCTTTTTATTTGACTTCTGCTGTGTGCTGGGTATAGTCAAGGGCAGTAGTGACACAAATAAAATGAAATCCATACTTCTTGTCCTTTAGGAAAATGCATGATTTTGAAGAAATAAAAAATGAAAACTATTACAATATGACACTGGTAATGATAGAAATTTCATTTAATATTTTATTCAGTGAAAATGCCATGTATCTTACGATAAAATGAAAATCTCTATTAGTGTACTCAGATAGAAATTGCATACTGAGGTCTCTATTCTAAATAAATCGAAAAGCCTTGGCTGACGTGTTGGATTTCCCTTGTGTGAATACAATCATTTTTTACTTAAAAAGCTGTTATTTTTTTTAATTGGTTAAGGGAAGTAACCTCTTATTTATCAAGAGTTAAGTATCCATCCATTCTTCATGCCTTTTGTTTTCATATTTTCTCCACAACTTAATGGACACCATGCTCTTCTTGTTTATCACTCCAAGCATTTTGAATCTATCTTACCAAATTCTTCTTCCTCTGGTCCCTAAATATTTGCAAGACCTAGATTTTCTTCTTCAGAACTCTCCTCTCTTCCACTTATCTTCATGTTTTCAGTGACCTCAACCTCCTCTCTGGTTTTAAATGCATCGATCTGCTGACAATTCAGGATCTATAACTCCATCAATGACTCCCTTTCTGACCTCCACCTCTTATACCCAACTGCACATACAATAAATGCACTTGGCGACTAGTAGGTGAATATTACTGTTCTCTTTCTCTTCTCTATCCAGCATAAACCAACACACAAAAGCAGCCTGTTTCTTAACTTTCTTCTTTCATAGAGCAAATAGAATCTGAAAACCAAGCCATTACTAGAATTTTAGTCAATTCATCAGCTTACATTTTCCTAGAAAATGTACACTTCAACAATGCAAGCTTTCAAATGTATGTAATTCTAGTGGTCAGATTTAGGTTTCTAGTTGAGAGATGTCGACGTTCAGGTGTTATTTTATCATCCTTGCAGTCTCACATAAAAACAACCGCTTTCTGTGGCTTCTTGGACATTTCCCTTCACCTTTCTGTTCCAAGTGACAATTTCCATAAAAGTACTTTTAATTTCTGTAAAGAGAAAGCATTGCCTGCTTTTGTCATCTCGCTTTCTCTCTGTCTCTCTCTCTCTCTCACACTCCGCCCCTCTCCCCCACCACTCTCCTGGATATTTGCTATCAATTGTGTTCTCCATTTGCTGAGGGTTTCAGAAATGTTAAGGAAAAACAACTACCCATATGATTTTTTTAAAAAGGCAGAAACTTCGGTGATTTTATCTATAACCATATTGTGTAAAAAAATCTCTATTTGACCGAGGTAGTTAATACGCCTTTGTGACTTCATTAATTGGAAGGGGAAAAAAAATCATTACTTGGAAGAAACAAACTTACAAAAACTAAAAATTAGGGAAAAAAGTATTTGTCTTATTAGAAATAAAATTAATTCCTTGAGAAATTTAACTTCTCAGGTACATTTTTCTATCTCACTTAGCTCTTTATAACCATAAACTTGCAAAAAGAGGGGAAAGAAGTTTTAAACTCGACTGTTAGTCAGTGCACAGGAGCTTTTCTTTTAGGACACCTGTTCTACTGTTCCTTAAAGAACATCTATCTCAGGCAAGGTTAATAGTTTCAAATGGAATTTTTCACCTAAGTCGATAGAAATCAAAATTTATATCAGAAATGGGAAATTTAATTCTGTATAGGATTGAAGAAAAAGCACCTAAGATTTGTAGATTGCCTTTTCACACTGAAGAACAAGGAGATTCTTTCTTTGTGAGTAAAAAGCATAAATATACTTTTAAACTTTATTTTCTACAAAATAAATATTTGGGGCACCATTCCCATTTTTTATTGACTACGTACTGTACTCTAAAGTAATTATCAGTGAGCGTATATTTGTACAGGTTTCAGAGAGGGTGCAACACGTAGTTACATCTATGAAGACCCTGACGTCTGGGTCAGCTGCAGCGAAGATGCCTGTGCAATACCCGGCGCCGCCCACACACTCCCACCGCAAGCGGTCCTTAGTGGCTCTTGTCCTGTCCCCAGCTGGCCTTCCTCTGAAGCCCCAGTTTCATGAAGCAGGAGCAGAGGGCTCTGTGCAGGCCCACTTTGTCCCTGACTGGACCAGCGTGGTCTGCTATAACAGGATACCATACTGGGTGGCCCAACAGCAAACACCGACTTCTCACAGATCTGGAAACTGGAAGGGTGGAAACAGTGTGTCAGGTGCTCAGTCCTAGCCAGGGTTCTTCCAGGTGGCCCACCACTGTCTCCTCACTGTGAACCCACACGAGGGAAGGGGAGAAGAGCTCTCTAGAGCTTCCTTGGTAAGGGCCCTAACCCAAGCCGAGAGAGACTAACAGGGCTGCACCCTGAAGCCCTAATCACCTCCCAAAAACACGGTTTCCAAACACTGTTGTATCAGAGGTTAGATTTTAACATAAGGACTGAGGTGAGAAACAATCATTTAGTCCAAAGGAGCTAGGACATGGGGCTGGACTCTGGAGGAGCTTGGACACTGGGCCAAATTGAGGACTAGGTGAAACAGGTCCATGAGACATACCCTGTGTGCCATATCAGTTTACCATTGCCACAGCAACACTCAGAAGTTACAACACCTACCCATGGCAACAACCGGACCACCTGGAAATTATCCTCCTCATCCTGGAAGTGTCTGCATATACTGTCCCTTAATTTGCATATAATTAAACATGGGTGTAAATAAGACTGCAGTGCTGAGCTGTGACTCTGGGCTCACTGGCTGAGGGGTAGCCCTGCTTCCTGAGGAGCAGTACCTCTGCTGCTGCTGCGGCTGCTGCACATGGTGGCTTTAGTAAAAGCTGCTGTCAAACACCACTGGCTGGGCCTTGAATATTTCCTGGGTGAAGCCCAGAACCCTCCTGGTCCAAGCCCCAACACTGCGGTCACCTGTTCTGCATCAATGACCCTCCCTCAGCAGCCTGCTGCTAGCCCTGAATGTTGTATTTTGAGATCCTCATTATGCCACTCTTGAGGGTAATAAATAAGTCACTACAATAATGACTGCAGTAACCTGAGAATCAGGGTGCATCTTCACCATCCCAGTGCAAGTATTAGAGGGAAGCCATCCTGGGATGAAAATAGGAGGTTTGTAGTGTCTTCTCTTGATACTGAGCAACTGAGGGGGAGGTGTGTTGAGTGGAGAGAATCCCTGACAAGAGTGACGAAAAGCAGCAGCATTGAGTCTGATGCCTGTGGGGTCTGCTTGAGCATGTGGCAGACACATGATTGTGTGTACTTCATGTCACATGAAAATCACCTCTGCATCCTCTCACCTTGAAACACCTTCTGGAGTATTTCTATCACTTAAAAGCAGAAGCCACTCTTACGCCCAATTTCACTTGTCTGTTTTTCTTCCCCTGTCTTCGTTGCCAGACAACAGACTAGACTGATTTTTTTTATTATTATTACTGCTCTGGTTATTCTTTCTGAAGAACTCTTTGCCTCCTCTCAGCACAGACAAAGTCAGGTCATTACCAGAACAATAGAGTTGCCAAATGGTAGATGGGAAAGACGGAAGGAGAAAATGCTTTGATTGTCAGCGTTTAGGGAAATCAGGATTTGACTTTGGCAAATTAAATGGAGATGCCTGTTAAACGTTAAAGTGGAGACAACTCAGTGAGCATCTTTCCCCTAGAAAGGAAGACTATAAATAAATACAAAAGCCTGTAGCGCAGATGGAGGTGCTAGACAAACGCCAAGGGAAAACAAAATCAAAGAAGGCATCTCGGAGCTGTTGACTCATGAGTACAAGCTGAATGGCAGGAGGGTGTGAGGAGTCAAGTGAACGACAGTGAGGAGGATTCAAGAGGAATGAAAAGCCAGAGTGAGGTCCAAGGTTAGGAAATAGCTTCGTTTGTACGAAGGCCAGCGGCATTGCCTGCGTGGAAGGAGCCACCACACAATGGTAGGGGAAGAAAAGCTTGAAAGAATAACGTGAAGTCACGATAAAGCCTTAACCACATTCATGGAGAGACATGGGTGGGGAAGTGGAGAAGACAGTTGGAGCTGCATCTAGATTTCAGGAGAGATGGGGAGAAAAAATGCACAAAGAGTTGGCGGCCAGCGCACATGTGAAAATCAACTCTGACTCCAAACCACTTCAGCTACCAGCCCACAACAGTCAGAACCTGTCTATCTACTGCCAGCTTCCCAATTGTTTGCTCTGTTTATGGGTCAGCACAACTGAGAGAAAGCTGCACCCCTCGCCTAGGATGCCCCTGCTTCTAAACTGGCCGCCACCGGCATCCCCAGCCACTCTCCTCGTTCACCACCTTGACACCTGGCAACTGCACAAAGTGATGTTCACACCCCTTGGAGATACTTTGGATAAAGAGGACCATAGGACGGGTGGAATCCACACCGGATTTGGTGGTGACAAAGGAATGGTAAACTTACTTTGCTAAGATAGGGCATCTTCTAGCAGATCCTGACGTGGAATGAAACACTGCCCTAGAGAAAGGATGAGGACTCAAGAGCCAGAGGGCCCATCTGCAGGAGCAAAGGCACAGCAGACAGTGAGGGAGCGCAGGCGGGAGGCAGAGGCGGGGCGTTAGCCACCCTCAGGACAGCTCAGACGGAGGAGATGGCATTCGGTGAGTGCATTCTGTGGTGAGAGCACTTGGACATTCAGTCTTCTTAGTATCACCAACCTAGTGAAAATGTGTGGAGTGAGAAGAGACCTGAAGAGAGGGAGTAGGCAGCCAGCAGGCACGGTGGCTCACACCCATGATCCCAGCAGTTTGGGAGGATGAGGCCGAGGCCGGAGGATCACTCGAGGCCAGGAGACTGAGACTAGCCTGGGCAACATAGCAAGATCCCAGCTCTACATAAAAATTAAAACAAAAAAAGGTGTGGTTGCACATGCCTATAGTCCCAGCCACTTGGGAGGCTGAGGCAGGAAGATCGTTTGAGCCCAGGAGTTTGAGACCAACCTGGGCAACATGGCAAAACCCCGTATCTATAAAAAATACAAAAAAAAAATAGCCAGGCATGGTGGTGTGCACCAGTGGTCCCAGCCACAGAGGAGGCTGAGGTGGGAGGATGGCTTGAACCCAGGAGGTAGAGGCTGCAGTGAGCCGTGGTTGAGCCACTGCACTCCAGCCAGGGTGACAGAGCAAGACTGTGTCTCTAAACAAATAAAGAGAAGGATTAGAATAACGATCTGAATTGTGTAGCTTCCGATTTCAGAAACCCTGTAGCTCTGAGAACTTTGGCCACCGACGGGCTGTGACCGGGAGAGTTAATGTCGCTCTTTGCCTCGGGTGTCTCCTGAGTCAAGTGAGTCCTGTAATTGTGCTAAGGTGAGGAAGGTGCTTAGGGTGGTACCTGGAACACAGCCAGGCTCCCAACATGGGAGCCATCCACAAAAGGAAAAACCATGCGACTGATTCCACACCTGAGGTCATAGGTGAATAATTAGGGTCAGAGCAACAGAGACATGGGTCTGAGTCTCAGCTCAGGCGTGGCCATTGAGCTCTTGTTTCTGAAGCAGTCAAGCCGAGGCGGCAGAAATCGCACTGGCCTGGGTGCCAACACAAGCCGTGAATGATTGACACCAGTGAATTCTTCTTTGGTTTCCCCTACTTGGTACCAGTGATGCTGCTTGGAGGCAGTCCCAAGGGATTTTTCTCTCCTTAGTATTTCCTCATCTGCCCACTGCCCATGTAGAGATATAACAGGCCAGGATATTTGCACTGAACCAATCCCGGTTAAGCACTTAGAATAGGACTGGGAACGTCTTTGTGTTTGATCTGTGCCCCCACCCCAATCTCCTGCTAAACTGTAATCCCTGATGTTGGGGGTGCGCCCGGTGGGAGGTGATTGGGTCCTGGGGGTGGAGCCTTCGTGAGTGGTTGAGCACGATCCCTTTGGTGCTGTTGGGGTGATAGAATTCCCACCAGGTCTGGTTGTTTAAAAGTGCATAGCACCTCCCCTCCTCCCTCACACCTGCTCTGTCCATGGAACATGTACCTGCTTCCCCTTCGTCTTCGCCATGATTGGACATTTCCTGAGGCCTCCCCAGAAGCCACTATGTTTGCTGGACAGCCTGCAGGACCTTGAGACAGCTAAACCTGCTTTCTTTGTAAATCACCCAGTCTCAGGTTTCGTGGTTTTTTTTGTTTGTTTGTTTGTTTTGTTTTGTTTTTTGAGACGGAGTTTCGCTCTTGTTACCCAGGCTGGAGTGCAATGGCCCGATCTCGGCTCACCGCAATCTCCGCCTCCTGGGTTCAGGCAATTCTCCTGCCTCAGCCTCCTGAGTAGCTGGGATTACAGGCTCACCACCATGCCCAGCTAATTTTTTGTATTTTTAGTAGAGACGGGGTTTCACCATGTTGACCAGGATGGTCTCGATCTCTTGACCTCATGATCCACCCTCCTCGGCCTCCCAAAGTGCTGGGATTACAGGCTTGAGCCACCGCGCCTGGCCAGGCATTTCGTTATAGCAGTGGAGGAACAGACAAATACAGTGTCTCAAGATTACTAGGTATGAGTTGTGTTGCTAGAATCTTAGAGCAATCCCCCGCCTCTCAGGCTCCTACTTCCTTTTCTTGGAGCTGGCATAAGGTAAGGGTAGGGAAACCCCAGGAAACATGGATGGGCAACGTGGAGCAGCTTCTTAGATCCTGGCGGCTCCCTTCCTGGCCTCAGACTCACCAGCACATCTGGCACACAGCAGACATTTAGTAGTATTTTCAAATGACTGAATGCATCCACAGGGCAGACTCAGAGTCCTGCGAGAGAGAAAGAGTGCAAGATGGGAAACAATCACTTCTTTTCTAATGACATGGTCAGTTTCATAAGGAATTTCAGATATCAGCAAAGGAATCAAAGGATGCTAGGTGCAGTTTATTTTACGTGACATTTATATCGTCATGTTTGCAGACGTTGTCCACATTTTTAGATAATTTTCTACCAAAGTTTCTTATACACCATTCAATTTCCTTTTAGTTTCCATCATCCCCTACAGGTCCTTGGGTAGAAATCACTTAGCGGTGCCCAGCAGGTGGAAACGTTCTAGTCCGTTTTGTTCTTATTGCCTCCAAAGTAGTTTTTTGCGTGTTATATCTGATCCATACATGGCCACATCTTTTATATGTATTGAAATAAGTCCTAGCATATTTCAAAGCAATACTCAACATCCTATAAGCTTTCTGAGTGGACCTTTGTAAGGCAGAAATATTTGGTAGTGGAGAAGAAAATTTTCTGTGGCAAAGAAACATACAGAAATTGCCATTGCATCTCAACCCACTGTGAAAAACAAAATACAGATATTGAAAGAAATTTCTAGTTACTATAGCAACAGGAATAGATTTTTCCCACTATTTGTAGATCATGCATATTAGATCATGCAAATATAGCATATGATGCTATGCTTCCATTTGTATGTATTCAAATTAAAAACACTCTCCAATTAAACTTTTCTCCTTTGCTGCTCGTCATGCAGGAGAAAATAAAACTCATTTAAAATTAGAATTAAATGAGCCTCTAAATTATCAAAAACAGAAAAGCAAGTGGGGTAATAGCTTTCAGATATTTTATTTTCACTGGAAACCTCAGCCTGTATTGTACTTCAGTTGACCTGTGTTTCCATTCCAGCCACATACAGCATGGAGGCCATGTAAAACTCTTGAGTCCCTCTGCAGCCCACAGCTCTCTCATACCACATTCTAGTTCCTTAATTCCAGAGAAGGAGAAACCCATGAGCTCAGCTTCCAGGTGATCTGTGAGAGCAGGTTCCTGGTAAAAGACAAGGAATTGAGAAGGAAGGCCCTGAGTGTGTTGGTGATGAGATTTCAAGGAGCCCTTGAGGCTGAAATGTCTGAGTTTAAATCCAAGCTCTAGTGTTTACAGCCATGTGCTTGTGAGTCTGTTTCCTCTACTGCAAAATTAGATTAATCACCGTATTGAATTCAAAATGTTGTAAAGTAGATTAAATGAGATAATGCACATAAATCTCACAGCACCATGCAAGCCGAGCTGCAAGCACCCACAGACATTGATTAATGTTCGTATTATTAAAACATGGAAAAACCATGGGGTTTCTCCAGACCAAACGAGTCCCTTAATACTGAATTATAAATTTCCAGGTTAATTCATGTATTTACATTGCTTATTTTATGGCAAGGTTAAGAAATATCATGGCAAAATTTTGAAGATGACAGAATTCCAGGTACTGGCAAATTAGAAAATTAAACCTCCAGTCCTCACTGAACTTCTTGGGAAGGCAAGAAAATGAATATCTAAGATCAATGTAATATGTTCTGTGACAAAATTGTAACCAGCTCAATGGAAGCACATGCTGGTAGCTATTAACAGAACTTGGAGAGGAGGTCTCACCGAGCTTCCCACTTCACCTGCACATTAAGATACCAGTGCTGGAAAAAACAGAAGAGAAAGGGCCTTTTACTTCCCAATTTCTAGCATCTATCCTATTTGGTCATAAATTACAAATTGATAGTGAGGTTTTACTTTTCTAGCACAAAGTAAAAACTGGATTTATCCCCTTAAAGGGGGAAAAAAGACCCCAACAAGGAAATAACTAAAATTGAGTACAAGTAGACAGTAATACATGATAAAGAAACTATGCAGTGAGCTCCAAGGAGGAAGGCACCACTTTTGAATGCAGGCAAGATGAGGCATGTGCCTCAGCTTCCTACGTTTCTGGAATTACACGTATGTGCCACCATACCCAGCTAATTTTTTATATTTTTAGTAAAGATGGTGTTTCACTGTGGCCAGCCTGGTTTCAAACTCCTGAACCCAAGTGATGCACCTGCCTAGGCCTTCCAAAGTGCTGGGATTACAGGCATGAACCACCTTGCCCAGCCCACTTACCTGTCTTCTAGCTGTTATTTCTTGTCTTACATACAAGTTATTATCGTCGTTGTTCTACTACGATGAGTTTTAAAGGCCCACAAAAATATTTATAGAAAATTAATGCTATTTATATCAGTGAAAAGTCATAATTTCTTTTCAGGTCAAATTATCTGTCAAAAACCTTATCAAATAGAAAACAATTCATAAACAAAATGTATTTCTTGTCAGGTCAATTAACGTGTGTACCAGGCTGGGCGTGGTGGCTCATGCCTATGATCTCAGCACCGTCTGAGGCCAAGGCAGGAGGATCACCTGGGCTCAGGAGTTCAAGACTAGCCTAGCCAATAAAGTGAGGCCCGCCTCTACAACTAACAATAATAAAAAAATAGTTGGGCATGGTGGTGTATACCCATAGTCCCAGGTAATTGAGAGATGGAGGTAGGAGAATCACTTGAGCCTGGGAGGTGGAGGCTACAGTGAGCTGTGATTCAGCCACTGTACTCCAGTCTGGACAACCCAGAGCAAGACTCTGTCAATAAATAAATAAATAAATAAATAAATATTTCAGTTTGCCTTTTAGTTTCCTTCCTTCCTTCCTTCCTTCCTTCCTTCCTTCCTTCCTTCCTTCCTTCCTTCCTTCCTTCCTTCCTTCCTTCCTCCCTTCTCCTTTCTCCCTTCTTCCTTCCTCCCTTCTCCCTTTCTTTTCTCTCTTTCTCTTTCTGTCTCTCTCTTTCTTTTTCTTTCTTTTGTTTTCAAAGTGGTCTCACTCTGGCACCCACATTGGAGTGCAGTGGTGCGATCTTGGCACACTCAAGCTTCAATCTCCCCTGGGCTCAGGTGATCTTCCTATCTCACCTCAGATCCTTGAGTAGCCGAGACCACAGGCACTCGCCACCACACCCGGCTAATTTTTACATTTTTTGTAGGACACCATGTTGCCCAGGCTGGTCTTAAACTCAAATTCCTGGGCTCAAGTGATCTCTGTTAGTTTTCTTAATCATATTGATTTGTTTGTTGAGAACTTAATTCCCTTGTCTTCCTGAATTCTTATTTTGCACTTTTGTGTGGGAGATCTTGACATAATCCTTTTCTCTCTCTGCTTGGTTAGCTTATATTAAAACGGAAATGGTCTTACGAGCACTGAAACATAACAGGGCAGCTGTGACCAGCAGTTCTTATTTTGTTTCTGGCAAACAGACATGCTTCTTCAGGTGCAACCGTTATGGGGCTAGCTACTGAGAGCATATTTTGCAAGAAAATAGAGAAAAGTTCAAGAAATAAGAATGAAAACTCTGAATTACTTTATCAGTTCAAAGCGTATCATTTGTTTCCTTGACTTGGGAATTCCATTTTCGTTTAAGCCAGTATCTGAAATGCTGGAAGTTCAATGTGGGTGAACGCACCAACTATTGCATTAGCAGGTCAGTCTTACAACAGACTGGATGCTATCAATTTAAAGATGCTTTAAATATTTTAGAATAAAATGTCAATGAAGTTTCTAGCAGAAAAACCGAACCTTAGCCTTTAGATGTAGCAAGCTTGCCATCTACTGATCAGTAGGATTTTTTTAATGTAAAAGAAACTTTTGAATATAAATGCGGCTACATCTAAAATAGTGATATTAATATTTTAAAGCAAAACCGATTAATAAGACACTTCCTGGTATAAAGCCCTAGGCTGAGCCTCGGGGAAGATAGAACAGGCGTATGAAGCTGTAGTGGGCTTCAAAATAATTAGTTTGTTAGGGCATGCGAGATACATGCACAAGTTCACTGAGGAAAAATACAAGGTGTCTTGTATACAAAAAGTGGGGCAAACAGGCCAGCGACGTATTCTCCACCATCTCCAGGTCCTTCAGCAGCAGCCTCCCACACCTACAGCCTTTGCATTCTGTCTCTCCTGCCAAATCTACATGGCCTCCCCAAAGCCCTCTTTCTAGAAGCCCTTGTCTTCAGGTGATATTTAAGTAACTAAATGTTTATTATTAGTATTTTGAAAGAAGAGCAAACAAGGTACTAAGAAAGGAAAATTCTCACATCTAAAAAAGAGGTGCAAGCAAAACACTGAGGTGAGGCACAGCATAACCGAACTCATTGGTTCCATGATCAATTCCAGCTGCATTAACCTGCAAACCAAGAGTGGAGCCCGGGGGTCCCTCCTGCAGGTGGTCCCTACAAGTTGCTGATGTAAATGAGTGAACATAATCTAGATGTGACTCCTACCCCGGTAGTCTAAATGGTAAAAGTTTAGATTAATGAAAATTGTATGGCTACTTTCAAACTCTAAGGTATTACACATTGAAAACAAATATGGCATTGTTGATTCATTTAATAACTCTTCTCCAGATGCCATAATAAAGATCATCATAGCTAACTGCCAGACATCAGGACAGATAGGATTGGCCCATTTTCTAAGTGCAAAAATTGAATCTGTAAAAATTAAAGTGAATGACCAAGGTCGGGAGAAGCCATAACCCTCCTCGTGTCTTGCAATCAAGCCAATGCTTTTGCACCAGTTTTGCATGGCGGCATGCAATTCCACATGCCACAGACAAGCATGGTGTACCAGGCATGGAATAATATGCTGTGGACAGTGGCATCCATTTCAAAACTGAAAAACTAAAGGGAAAATGTCTACGGAATTCATGACAGGTTAAGTGATTATTTGAGAATTAATTCAAAAAGTTTGTTTTCCAAAAGTAAAATATCAAGCTCTTTCATGTATGCAGAAACTATAGGAATCCCAATCCCTTAGGGAAATAGAAAGCATTTTATTTTAGAATAAAGTTCTAAATTAGCAAGTGCCAGTTGAAAAAATAAAAAGGTGGTTTTTTTCCTTTGTGAGTAATTACATTTAATGTGCAAGTGTTACTTATGATGATTCTAAAACTATTTTATCTCAATCTGAGAGTATTTCTAAGAAAAAAGCATAAGATTGGAAAAAAATTAGATCTAACATGTAGAAGACTATCTGTATAAAATGTCTGTTGCTGATGTCTTTCATTGATTTTGTCTCCATTTTTTCTTCTCTTGTCCATTGAACTTGTTTTATTTTTGTTTTTATTTTATTTATTTCTTTTTTGAGACAAAATCTTGCTGTGTCACCCAGGCTGGAGTGAGGTGGTATGATCACAGCTCAGTGCAACCTCATCCTCCCAGGCTCAAGAGATCCTCCCGTCTCAGCTTCCAAGTAGCTGGAACTACAGGCACTGCACTTGGCTAATGTTTAAAAAATTGTTTTGTGGCAATGAAATGCCTCATCTCAATCTGTAGCAAGCTGGTCTCGAAGTCCTGAGCTCAGGTGACCCTCCTGCCCCCACAAAGTGCCTGCATTATAGACATATGCCACTGTGCCTGGTCCACTGAACTATTTTTTTAAAATACTGAATTGTTTTTTAAACCTGTACTCTCAATTATTAGGCTAAAAGAAGAGCTATAGAAAGCGCTCAATCATTCCTGCAAAGGGGTTTGAGGGAATAAACACACACCGGGAATAAAAAGTGTGTGTCTATGTGGGCAAAGTGTGCTGTTGATGCCTTGGTTGTGAGTGTAGCCACGGGATATTTTATGTAGCCAGCCTTATTTTCTGAGTGTCAGGTTTCACTTTTTTAGATTATGTGTACCAGTTTCTGGAGTCAGAATGCCTTGTTCAGAGGCTGAGGTGGGAAATACACCAGAGCCCAGGTGGTCAAGGCTGCAGTGAGCCAAGACCACACCACTGCACTCCAGCCTGGGCGACAGAGTGAGACCTCATCTCGGATAAGAAACAAACAAACTAACAAACAACAACAAAAACCCTTGCTGTGCCATAAACTAAATATGTGACCTTAAACAGTGTATGAACTCTGTGTGCCTTGATGATCTCACCCGTGAAATGTGAATAACACGCGCACCTGCCCCATGTGGTTGGTGAAAGGGTTGGTTGTAAACACAGGAAGGCACCAAGAATGAGTTCAAGACATAAATTAAGGAACTTATTATTACTCTGTTCGTGATGATTATTACTACTTTGGTGGTTCCATTTTCTTCTCTTTTCAACTCTTAATTTCATAGGATTAAAATAATTTGATTATCCTTATCATTCATATTTTAATGACCTGTTAAAATCTCAAACACTATGAAATATATTTCACATGATACGAGATACAGGAATCACTCAAGTAAGTAAAAATCAGAAGGGGATAGAAGCAATCAGGCTGAGGCTTCACCATGTTACTGGCAGGACTTTTTTCTAGGCCATTCAGGCTGTTATCACAGAATACCAGGCTATAGGGGACTTATAAACAGCAGACACTCATTTCTCACAGTTCTGGAATCTGGAAACCCAAGACCAACACACCCAGACAGTGAATGTCGGCTGAGGACTGGCTTCCTGGTCCATGATGGAGGCTTCCTTTTTTACAACTTCCCTAATCCCCATTCATGAGGCCTTCACTCTGTTGACCTGATCACCCACCAAAGCTCCTCCTTTTAATAATATCACATTAAGGGTTTATAATTTCAAAATATGACTCTGGGGGCAGGGAGGCCATGGAGGTGTCCAGTGCAAAGGAATCTTCCCTGTATCTCAGCTGCCATCAAAGGCTGTCCCCACTGCCTTGGCACCCCACCTCCAACTAGTCTTCACAAAATTTCCTTTGACCTCACTGACTCTTGTTGCAGGACCCAAGTCTGACATCAGGGTGGTTCTCCTGTGATCCCATCAAAGCTTTAGCTCCTCCTCAGCTCTGGATTATTTTCTTTGGATTTCTACACTTCCTTAGTGTTTTGATGCTACAGTATTTGGCGACCTTCTCTTTTTCTTTCTTTCTTTTTTATTTTATCTTAAGAATGCTTAACATGAGACCCACCCTCTTTGCAAATGTTTAAGCACACAACACAGTACCATTGACTATGGGCCAATGCTGAACAGTGACCTCTAGAACTTGCTTGATGAAAGCTTTGTAATTTGTAACTTCCCCCTTTCTCCTCCCTCCAGAAACCAGCTTCCACCCTGATTCTTTGAGTTTCACTCTTCAAGATCCCTTCATATAAGGGGAATAATGCAGTCTCTGTGACTGGCTTATTTCACTTACTACAATATCCTCAAGGTTCATCCATGTTGTCTCATGTTGCAGACTTTCCTTGGTTCTAAAGGCTCAGAAGGATTCCACTGTATGTGTATGCCACAATTTAAAAACTGTTCATCCGTACCCAACATCTAGAATGTTTTTGTGTCTTGGTTATTGTGGATAACACTGCCATAAACATGGGGGGTGCTGAGGATTACACTGCCATAAACATGGGGGGTGCTGATATCTCTTTAAGATCCTGATATCCTTTTGGTTAGACAAACACTCAGAAGCGGGATTGGTGGATCTTATGTTAGTTCTGTTTTTATTTTTTAGCGGTATCTCCATAGTGTTTTTCATGCTAGCGGTACCATTTTGCAATCCCAGGTGAAGGTAACTGAATCACTTGAATCATGGTGGTGGTTTCCCCCGCACTGCTCTCGTGGTAGTAAGTCTCCTGAGATCTGATGGTTTATAAATGGAGTTCCCCTGCACAAGCTCTCCTCCCTGTTTCCATGCAAGACTTGACATTGCTCCTTACTCACCTTCAGCCATGATTGTGAGGTCTCCCCAGACATGTGGAACTGTGAGTCCATTCAACCTCTTTCTTTCATAAGTTACCCAGTCTTGGGTATGTCTTTATTAGCAGCATGAGTACAAACTAATACAAATGTGAGAAATGTCTATTGAAATCTTTGGCCCATTTTTAATTGGGTTATTAGTGTTTGCGCTAATCAGTTGTGGGAATTCCATATGTATTTTGGAAATTAATGCCTTATCTTAGTTATGGTTTACAAATATCTTCTCCCATTCCGTTCGTTCTGTGAGTTGCCTGTTCACCCCGTTTGTGGTTTCCTTTGCTGTGCAGAAGCTGTTCAGTTTGACCTAGACCTATTATTTATTTCTGCTCTTGTTGCTTGTGCTTTTATTACCGATCATATCTAAGAAGTCATCGACATGACCAACGTCGTGAAGCTTTTTCTTGAGGCTTACCTATCATATCTAAGAAGTCATCGACATGACCAACGTCGTGAAGCTTTTTCTTGATGCTTCCTTTTAGTAGTTTTATTGTTTCAGGTCTTACATCTAAGTGTTTAAATGATTTTGAGTTAATTTTTGTGTATGGTGCAAAATCAGAGCCCAATGTCATTCTTCTGCAGGTGAATATACAGTTATTTTCCCAGCACTGTTTTTGAAGAGATGTCTTTTCCCCATTGGGTATTCTTGGCCTCCTTGAGGAAGGACGGTTGTTCCTGTATGTGTGGGTTTACTTCTTGGCTATCTATTCTGCAAGGAACATGAGAAATGCAATTAGGATGACACTGGTATCTCTATTTAAGAATTTCACAAATCTCAATAACCAATTTCATTTTTTTAACAAAAATATATTGAACTATTTCTATGGGGAGGCATTTGAATATTGATATATAAAAGTAGAAGAGATAGTTCTGGCTTCAAGAAGTTATAAATCATAAAAGAAAAGCAAATGTCAGATCCAATCTTCTCATTATCATAGTTAACCCCAAAGAGAAACATGGCAACAGATTACACACAAAGTAAAGCCAAGGTCAGCATCATGTTAAGTGTGAAAATCAGCAAAGATCAAGCCTGCTAATGGCGTCCCTCTCCTTATTTAAGTTTATACACAAGTATTTCATTTCGGGGAAAAAAGGGTAAAAGTAGCTAATCAGTTTAATTATTAATTTACTTCCCCAGGGAAGACAAAATCACATTGAATTAGGACTCTGAAACACAAAATGAAACCACAGAAAGGTTCATGGAAACTAGGAACTAAAAAGACTTTTTAGCATTTTCCTTCACATCAAGCTCTTTAAATTAAGAATTTGAAAGCCTGCAAATGTATTAATACATAATAATATGATTTAACATTTACATAGCATTATCTATTTGTCAAATTTTCTCATTTTACGTATGTCAACATATTTCATCATCACAGCACCATTTTGAGTTGATTACTACTAATATGCACATTTTATAAAAGAGGAAACTAAGACCCAATAGGTTAATGACCTTTCTCAACACCCCAAAGCTGGCAGGTAGCAGAGTCAGAGATACCCCTAAGAAGCTGGCCTTCGAACAGTGCACTCTGCTTTTTGTTAGCAGCCATGCAGGACTACTGTTTTCTCCCTGGATTTCAGTAGACAGAAAATAAAAGGTAATTGCATTGCCAAGTATATTCGTTCAGCATTTACCAGGCATCTCCCATGTGTCATACATTCTCCTGGAGTCAGAGCACAGAACAAATGAATCCTATATGGTCTATGATAGGATTCACACATAGTTATTAAGAAAACAACACAAATCTTTATCTTTCTAAAATGCAGTGCATTCCTTTAGTTCACTAGCTCTGGGCGTCTAAACAGTATAAGAAATGCTCCACACTGATAGAATCCTGTAAGATTTAAAATACAAAATTATATTGGAAGAAAAAATGGAAAGTTATTTACATAAAGTAAAATCGAACTTGGCAGTTAGCACTATTTAGAGAAAATTAATATGCATGAGCATCAGATGTTTCTATGGTTCAGACGCTTCTCAACCATAGCTGCATGTAACAAAAGTTCAGATTGGAACAGGTTCAGATTGCAAAACATTCTCCAGATAGAAAATTGTAAGGGAGACAGACAATTCACAGGATTACACTCCAAGTGAAGCAAAAGAGTAGGAATGTGTGTTCGTCCATTCTTGCACTGCTATTATATTTACAAAGGAAAGAGATTTAATCGACTCACAGTTTGCATGGCTGGGGAGGCCTCAGCAAAGTTACAATCATTTGGCGGGTGACAAAGGAGAAGCAGGCATCTTCTTTACAGGGCAGCAGGATGGGCTGAGTGCAAGCAGGGGAAATGCCAGAGGCTTATAAAATCATCAGGTCTCGTGAGACTCAGTATCATGAGAACAGCATGGGGGAGACTGCCCCCATGACCCAATCACTTTGTCTTGGTTCTGCCCTTGACATGTGGGGATTATGGGGATTACAATTCAAGATGAGATTTTGTGTGGGGACACAAAGCCTAACCAAATGAGAAAGAACGTTCTTACTGAGTGGATTAAAATAGATCAGCTGATACAAGGAAGGAGGAGAGTTTCATCTCACAGCAAAGTGATTCGAAGGTGCTGATCCCCAGCAAATCCTCAGTAACTCAGCAATACAAGACTATGGGCAGCAGGCAAGGGCCTGGTCACCATGGAGCTGTTGGTGAGATCATGACCTTCGCAGGGATGTGATGGAGCAGGAGGCCATTATCCTCAGCAAACTAATGCAAGAACAGAAAACCAGATACCAAATGTTCTCACTTATAAGTGGGAGCTAAATAACGAAAGCACATGGACACACAGAAGGGAACAACACACACTGGGGCCTTTTGGAGGGTGGAAAGTGGGAAGAGGGAGCAGATCAGGAAAAATATCGAACAACTAATGGGTCCCAGGCTTAATACCAGGGTGATGCAATCATCTGCACAGCAAACCCCCGTGACACACTTTTACCTACATCACAACCTGCACTTGTTCCCCTGAACTTAAAACAAAAGTGTAAAAAATTCAAAATAAAAGGTATTATAAATCAGTGTTTTTGAAATGGTGCACCGTTACTCATAAATGGGTTTTGAAATCGCTATAGTGATTCAAAACCATCATTTCTTTTTGTGACAGAATAAAATGGATCAAAGTACAGAGCGCTTTAAATAATATAGCCTGTGGTGGTTTGGTTAAAATTTTTCAATTATATAAGCCCTTTTGTGTTTATATGCATGTTTATGTGATTATGTGTTTATAATTTACATATTTATATGCATATGTATAAGTACTTTAGATCATAATGAAAAATATATTTTATGCTGAGGATCAAGTTTAATTAAAGTATAAAACACATTAAATTTTTCTTTAAATTTTTTGTTTTTTGAGACAGAGTCTTGCTCTGTTACCCAGGCTGGAGTGCACTGGCATCATCTCGCTCACTGCAGCCTCTGCTTCTCAGGTAAAAGTGATTCTCATGTTTCAGCCTCCTAAGTAGCTGCGTCTACAGGCATGCCCCATGACATCCAGCTAATTTCTGTATTTTTAGTAAAGACAGGGTTTCACCATGTTAGCCAGGCTGGTCTTGAACTCTCAACCTCAAGTGATCCATCCCCTTCCAAAGTGCTGGGATTACAGGCCTGAGCCACTGAGTCCGGCCTTTTTTAGAGGTGTTTTGTTTTTTTGTTTTTTTGTTTTTTTTTCTGTTTTATTCCTTCATAGTCTAAAGGTTCAGAGTATGGTGAGTGCTTTCTAGGTACTGCAAGTAAAATTCAATGCATTTCAGAAAGAATACTATGTAAATGATTATCTGGATTACTGCTCTGTAATAAAATAGACACACCATAGGTACACATTGACAAAGATCATACCAAAATTTTACGCTGAGTAATAGAAGTTAGGCGTGAAGTAAAACGTACTGGATGATTCTGTTTGTATGGAAATCCTAGAAAAGACAAACAGCTAAAGTACAGAACCAGAAAACTTATCAGTAGTTGCTCAGGAGCTGGGAGAAGGGGCATGGGTGCATTTTGGAGTTATGGAAATGTTTTATTTTTTGATTGACATGGTGGTTATATGGATATGAATATGCACTAAAAAGTCGTCTCACACTACATTTAGTATAGGTGCATTTCATTATAAAATATGACTCTATGAAGCTAAACAAATGGTTATTGCAAAATGTTCTGGCCGGGCGCGGTGGCTCACGCCCGTAATCCCAGCACTTCGGGAGGCCGAGGCGGGTGGATCACGAGGTCAAGAGATCGAGACCATCCTGGTCAACAGTGTGAAACCCCGTCTCTACTAAAAATACAAAAAATTAGCTGGGCACGGTGGCGCGTGCCTGTGATCCCAGCTACTCAGGAGGCTGAGGCAGGAGAATTGCCTGAACCCAGGAGGCGGAGGTTTCGGTGAGCGGAGATCGTGCCATTGCACTCCAGCCTGGGTAACAAGAACGAAACTCCGTCTCAAAAAAAAAAAATTCTTGAGCTGAAAGAAACCTATCAATTAATTGGAAGGTTTTTTTTTTTCCTTTCTCTCTCTTTTTTTAAAGCAACTCCTTAACTATACCAAAAAACTGAAACCCTCCTGAATATGGTAAAATATTTAATGGTAATTTGAAAGCGTTCACGGCAATCAGATCCGATACTCTATTTTGGTTGAAAGCTGCCTTTACAAGCCTCATGCTATTTCTCTCACTGTGAATGATTTCCGTTTACAGAGTCATTCCAGGCTCCTCAGGTCCCATCCTACAGGCCACCTACTCACTGAGGCTGAGCCTGGGTGCATCTGTCCAAGGTCAAGACCACTCAGGATGGCCCCTCTGCCCACCATCCCTACTACTTGTTCAACATGGAGGAAATATTTTGGACTCTCCGCTGCAGATTAGTGTTTGTCTCTTGGCCGTAGCCACCCGAGCTCTGTTTGCATTTGGTGATACTGTTGTGGCTCATTTAATATATCGATTTCTCCTTTCCTTCTGCTAAACGAGGAAGAAGTCACTGATTCTTATTGATTTAACTAATCACATGAATAAAGCTCTGATGACAGCCCCAGAAGCCACTGTAAGTCTTCATGCCCTCTCCGAGCACTGGCATCGGCTGCCAGGGTGCCCCTTCCTGTCCTTTTCTGCACATGCCCAGATTCGTTCAGCCAGAGCCACCCCACTTCTCTTCCTCTTCCCTGCCCCATTGGTGTGGTTGCTGCATGAATGCTGGTGACTTGCACGTGGAATACCTGACAACCCTCTCTACTCTTCATGCATTTTCATTTCCATCCCAACCCTGACTTCTTCTTTGATCAACTCAAGTGTAGAAACACTTTCTACTTTACATTTTCCTCTGAGTCACTGGTTTTAAATTTTTGAAATTTCCTTTTATTCTTCTGTTTTCCATGTGCCAAGAAATAGCACAAAGAATGCAAACAAATAATGGGAAAACAGAAACCACCCAATTTTCAGGAACACACATCCTATTTTATGGAATGAAATGTTGACCAATTCCAGAAAAAAAGGGAAATCCAGTAATCCAGGAGTCATTCTTCATTGGATGGCAGCAGGGCTTATGTGTGTATATCTATAAATAATCTTCTTGAAATAGCTATATAATGTGATTAACTTTAGCCATGCCTCATGTAAACAAAAGTG
Organism: Saguinus oedipus; assembly: GCA_031835075.1. Taxonomy (NCBI): domain Eukaryota; kingdom Metazoa; phylum Chordata; class Mammalia; order Primates; family Cebidae; genus Saguinus; species Saguinus oedipus. The sequence goes on from CM063182.1 coordinate 40,799,612, forward strand.
TTAATTTTTATTATGATAAATTAAATACATAGAATCCTGTTGAATTCCTCATAGATTATAATGGGTCACAAAGGGGTTATGCCTGAAACTTACTGTGCTCCTTGAAAAGCTTTGAGAGACGTTGTTAAAAATGAATGGCCCTAAAATAGATAAGAAATCTCAGTCTTATCTCTGACTTCTGACCCTGTTGCTATGTTTGATACTGAGAAATCCTGACGCTGGTCACTGACACAAGGTAGGTAATATGTCCCATAAGGGTGTTTAAGAGAGTGCAAGTGGCTCTTCCATGGAGTCTGTTTAGTTTCTTTAGCAAATACATGCAGCCTCGATAGCACACCCCATCATTCCATCTGTCAGGCCCTGCAGTAACTGCAGTGGGGCCACACTCAGCCTGATATGCTTCCCAAGACTGACCCAATAGGGAGGCACTATCATTGCTCCTGTTTTATAGAGGAAGTAACTGAGGCACGACTGGACTGAGCGGCTTGGTGAAGGGTCCACAGCTGGTGAGTGGCTGCACCAGCACCCAGATTCTCCATGTGAAGTGAACCTCTCAGTGACTGTCCTCCAGGAGCCTCTGTGGCAGACAGCATCAGATGAACCTTCCCAAACTGTGCCACCTTGAAACAGAGGATGAGGTCTGACATGTCTTTCTTTCTGATTGCAAGGCAGAAATCCGCTCAGTGATGTACTTGGAAGCTTCCCTTCCACGCTGCCTTGGGATTCACTGACCTCTCCACACTGTGTTCCATGGCTGTCCTTTTAGCTGGAGGCATCTTTGTTGAGTCCTGGAGATAGGATGTCCTCCCACCCACGTGGGCCGGCTGGCAATCCCGCCTGCTCTAGCACCTGCCCTGCCTGCAATGTCTATTTTCAAACAGCACAGGAAAAGCGTGGAATCGCGGTGTTATTCTTCAAATTTGTTTTAAAATGATACCAATAGTAAAACTTAAAGTCATTATTGTTTTTTGCAGATTATTATTTTTCCAGAAATAAAAAGATGCAGCACAATGCTCACACATTTTGATGTTCCTTCCTTGCAATGCTTCCCCTCGTCTGTCATTACCCTTGAATAGGCATATTTGTCATGATGTGTTCTTATTACAGAACTTACAGTCATTCTTGCCTATGAGACTAGGAAAAATCTTCTCTCTGGAAACTCCATGGTTCAGCCTGTGTTTTGATGCTTGAAACAGGCACATCTTAGTCACTGGGGGGTGACACTAGTTAAAACAATATGAATTTAATGGTCATATTTTCCATCTATGTAGGGGGGAAAGTGTAGAATCTAATTTGCCTATTTTAATGCACAACTTCAGTGAAAAATGGGAGTAATTTACAGCTCCTGTAGAATTATTCATGCTATTTTCTGCAGAGTCAAAACTCCTTTCATTCTCTTCAAAGTCATACTTTTTAAAGTTTTGAGGCATTCCACCTTGACAGTAAATTATACTTTTGATACATGCATATAAACTTTATAATCTCCATGGGGCAATTTTAATAATAAGAATCTACTCAGGAAACTCTGATTCCACTTGAGAATGTATTTTTCTTCAGATTTAAAAAAAAAAAGTGCATATAATATACACATCCCTCATCTACAACAAATTAACGTGTGAAAGACCACGAACTGGCATATCATCAGAAAAGCGCTCTGTTACATTTTTTAATGAAAAGAGCTGCTTGAGCTGCAGATGTCCCAAGCTCAGTCTTTGGAAGTTGAGAAAGCTGCTGAGACCTATGATCAAGTGCAAGGACGTGGTGTCCCGAGAGCTGCAGTCCGTGTATGACATTGTTGGTGTGGGTGCTGCCATGTATGCTGCCAACTTGCCTGTAGAAACATTACTGAATTCTTTGGCCAATAATGAACCTCAAATTCTCACATTACAATGTGAAGAAGTATGAATGGAAAGGCCGATATTTCCTCCATCCCCTGATCAATTTCTAGACTTTCAATTTTGAACTCTAAACAAACTCAAAGAATAAAGTTAAAATACACTATGATGCAGTCTAGGAAATTAAAACGTCATAATTATTCACTGTCTTTCATGAAGTACAAGTTTAAAATATTTGTTTTTATGTTTATTTATAGAGTTGGGGGCAGTTTCCATGTGCCCAGGTTGGTCTCAAAATCCTGAACTCAAGTGATCCGCCTGCTTCAGCCTCCCAAATTGCTGGAATTACAGGCATAAGCCAGTGTGCAGGGCCTAGTTTAAAATATTTTTGAAAAGAATGAATATGCTGGCAAGTGTTTCTGAATGGAATATTTGTGCAAAGTATATCAGCAAAAGGAAGCCAGGGTCTCAGCCACATTGGACCTCATTGTTAATGAAGAGTCATCAGTGTCCTATATAAATGGCAAAAATAACTTAACATTTTTTGAATGTCAAATTAATTGTAATTTATACAAAGCAGATTAATTACAAATTTATGTTACAATGTTTTGGGTGATAAAACATTCATCTTTTGTTAAATTACATGTGTGTGCCCCTATGCCTGGTGTTATGCAATATTCACTTCACAGTTACAGTAGATGAAATTACACAAAACAGGTTCCTAAATAACTCTATATACACCTCAGAGAGACTATGACATCAAACCAATCAATTCGCCAAAAGCATTCTTCCAAATAAGGGAGTATTCAGATCTATAGGGCCATACAAAGTAGTCACAAGCTGTGATTCAGATAAGGATGATAAAGAGGTATTTTTCCCACTCAAGATCTGTAGACCCTGTATATCAAAAGCAAATAGAAAGTTTAATAAAGGTAGACTGTAACACGCTCGCTTTATATGAATTATTAGACATTGTAAACATCACTTTAAATTTCTCTACATATAAGGTAGGATTGTGCCTGGGCGCAGTGGTTCACACCTGTAATCCTAGTGCTTTGGAAAACTGAGGCAGGTCGATCACCTGAGGTCAGAAGTTCCAGACCAGCCTGGTTAACATGGAGAAACCCCCTCTCTATCAAAAATAAAAAAAATTAGCCGGATGTGGTGGCACTTGCCTGTAATCCCAGCTAGTCAAGAGCCGAGGCAGGAGAATCGCTTGAACCCGAGGAGTGGGGAGGTTGCAGTGAGCAGAGATCTCCCCATTGCACTCCAGTCTGAGTAACAAGAATAAAATTCTGTCTCAAAATAATAATAGTAATAAATAAAATAGGAATGTGAAACATAGCTATTCAGTATTGAATATTAATACTTTGATACTCGTTGATTGACTTCTGACCATTTATTTATTTATTCAAAACAATTTTATTCTGTGCTAATAAGAGCCAGAAAATGAGCCAGCCATGCAAATGGTAAGTAAACCAAAAAGCTTCTTAATTTTGTTATTTGTGTGCATTTGAATTATCACTGAAAATATGAATCTACACTGATCTTCCTACCAAAAAGTCCATGCAGTGCACTTATTCACCTCACTGCCAGCATTACCCATGTCTCCTCCCTGGGAATTCGGATCTCTTCTCTCATGTAGAAGACTCTTATTTATTTATTTATTTATTTATTTTTGAGACGGAGTTTCGCTCTTGTTACCCAGGCTGGAGTGCAATGGCGCGATCTCGGCTCACCGCAACCTCCGCCTCCTGGGTTCAGGCAATTCTCCCGCCTCAGCCTCCCGAGTAGCTGGGATTACAGGCACGCGCCACCATGTCCGGCTAATTTTTTGTATTTTTAGTAGAGACGGGGTTTCACCATGTTGACCAGGATGGTCTCGATCTCTTGACCTCGTGATCCACCCGCTTCGGCCTCCCAAAGTGCTGGGATTACAGGCGTGAGCCACCGCACCCGGCCTGTAGAAGACTCTTAATTGCAGCATCTCCTCCTGGCATCATCCTTCAGACCCCCCAGGCCGACCTCGCTGGGTATACAGAGGCATCTTGGAGCCACAGCTCAGTTCACTTTTCCTCTTACTCTGTACCCTGGGTCCTCTCTTATATGATGAGAGTTTTTCAGCATTAATACTCTGAATATATACAACCTTTGGAACTGTCTATTCTCCAAAAAGGAAGAATTTTATAACCAAAAGCTTATTGGATATTACCAAAGTCATTTTTTAAAGGGCCATATGGTCAATAATTTGATTTTGTTGTCTGCGTATTAACTCTCACATGTGAGTAATGCACCATTCTACCATGTTACAATGGTTGTAATGCCACTAGACAATAGTAATTTTTCAGCTCCGTTATGATTTTATGAGACTCCCATGATATATGAGGTCTGTCATTGAACAAAATATCCTTATACAGGACATGACTGTACATGGAAAACTACATTCCCCCTTAAAACACTTAAGTGGTTGATCCAACATGCCTGGATGAAATCCCCCACCCATACCTATGGGTCACGCTCTCCATCCATGCTTCTCCAGGGCATGCAGATTGGTGAGTATGGTGCATTTTAGATGCCACAGCCTCCTGTGGTGCTGCTGAGAAGAGCCTGCTTTGAACTGGAGACCTCCAACTCACCGAGATGCCTATGTCCTCCCATCTCATCCCGACCCACTCTTGGGGAACCTATGGATCTCACCACATGTACAGTCCTGCACTACCCTTGGCACAGCAAGCCCACTCCTTCCTTGACCTTTCTGCTTGCTCCCCTCTCTTGCTGCAGGGTTCTTCTCTCAGCGATTCCTTCACCTCACTCACACTTCTGCCCAAACGTTGCATCATCAGAAACAGTCACTGGCCAATCTAACAAAATGATTTTAGTGTATTTTATCCCACTTAATAATTGTTCTTACTATTTCTAATTCGAAATCATTCTGCATACAAATTGATTTATTGCCCATTTTCTTACTAGAATACAAGCTCTCCTGGGGATTGAATTTGTCTATTTTGTTTGTTGTCTTATTCCCAGCATCAAGAACAGGCAAGAAAAGTGCTCGTTCACAGAAGGAGCTCAGTAAATATTTATTTAATGAGTGAATGAATAAAGAAAAAATGTCTGTATGGTCTTAGTCATTATAACAAAAACAGTTTTAAAAACCCACCATGCACAGCTGACAGGGTGTCTGTCTTCAGCGTTTTAGGTTTCCATTGTAATTCATTGAATCTTAAAATGTTGGAAGAAGATAGAAATTCTATTTTTTAATTAAACCTCAGCTCCCTTATACAATGGCAACCTGTTGCCCACAGGTGCTTCCTTCCTCATTACTTGTGTTGAAGTCTAATTTTTCAAATATGCAGAAAACCACAGACTCTGACACGGTTGCTTTCCAGCCATCTCTCCGTCCAAGGCACACGTATCGCTTAGCATCCCCAGTGCCCCGGAGAGTGTGATGTTTCTCGCATTGGTGTCCTGTTGTGTAGACCATCTTATGTGTTCCTCCTAATCTCTTTAGGTTTAACCAGGTTGCCAACTTTCTTATCCTTCTAGATTAAAATAGCCCCTCTGCCATTCATTCCTTCAGAAAGCCCTAGGACAGGTTCATGTACAATAGGTTTCTACTGAATATGTGTTTGTTGCGATAAATGTCACATTTAGTACAATTCTATAGGCATATATAATGAAGAATCTTTACCATATATTTATTCATTCTACATAAACTCATAGATTGTTAGTGTTTTTATCCATATTATCTACATTCCAAGTATTTGACATGATTCAAATGTGATTCAATTATGCATTCACTTTTTATTTGTTCAGTTTTTATTTTAATTATAATCCTTTCTAATATTGTACTTTCAGGAAATAATGTAATTCTTTCTAATTTTCTAGTTTAATTGTGTTAAACTTTAACTGTTCTGAATGATATTAATTATGCTAAGTACAACTGAAGATTCTCATTCTAGCCTTCTGGCATTCCACCTGTTGACAATAACTTCACAACAGAGTAGCTTGCAGGTGGTTAGGTCCTACCTACTTAAACTAATTTATTTCCTTTAGCTAATTAGGAAAAAGCAATTTGAGGTACGAAGAAATCTCATGTAGACTGACCCTTAAATCTTGCAGGTAATTTTTGGCTCAAAAGTCTCATGTTAGATTGGGAATACATTCATCAACTGTGATTTTAATAGTTGAGAAGCCTAAGGCCCAGATGCCTACAATCACACAACTAGCTGGGACATAAACAAGAACAGCCACACTGTGTTCCTATCTCACAGCCTGAACTGCGGCCTGATATTGCATCTCATGGCTCAGACAATTTATTACAGGAATCGAAGGAAAAGCACAGAGGCCTCTTATCTCATGAAGGGACAGAACTGCTGACAGGCTCACCTCTCCAGATGCCTGTGTCATTCTAGAAGGAAAAGGGCAGTTGTGAAAAAATCTGTCCTCAAAACTTACAAGCACACGTGATCTCAGAAAGACCACAGAACCCATACAGTGTTCTGTATGCAGGCCACATAAAGGAAGGATATCCGTCACGTGGTTCCTGCCCCTACACTGATCTATATCCATCTAACATAAATTCCTCTTAAAACCACTTCCTTAACTACATTTTAAAATAAATAATGAAGAGTCCTCCCTGAATAGAAATCGCATTTACATACTCAAAAAATCATTATTAAATTGTTCCTCATTCTTTCCCTTGTCACCGAAACCAACACAATTCTCTTCATCAGCTAATAACTCAATATGACTTCAAATCCAAACTTCATCTTTACCTCTAGCCTTTGACAGGTTTATAATAACGTTATTAAGTTCATGAGAAAAACAATATGACAGAAGGAATGTCTTCATGTATATATCTCTCTATATATATAAATATATGTATGTGTATATATACATATATGTGTGTATCTGTGTGTGTATATGTGTGTCTGAGTGTGTGTTTGTATGTGTGTGTGTGTGTATATATATATATATACTGCCTTTTCTCTAAAATAATAAAACTTACTAAGAGATGTATTTGTTTTCAGCTTTGCCTCTGTAATGAGAGATGTTACACTGTGAAAAGCTCAATGGTAATTACATTTCTCAACTCTTAATAGAATGTCAAGAAGAAAGAACAAGAATACATTTATTTTAAGAAAAAGAATATGGTCTGATGAATATACATTTACACTTTCAAAAAACCTGTGACTCGATCGCTGAAGGAAAAGGTGGGCTTTACTGCAATCAAAGCAGAAGATTAGGTTATGGGTAATATCATTAAGGATGTACAGCCAGTGGAAAGTGACCAGAGAGGAAGAATAATAATGAACACATTCCAGAGAGAGAAAGGAAAAGACAGAAGAGGCTACTGTGCAGGCTTACTTTAATGATATGTAGGTGAAGTCTACCTCGGAAAGGAATACTAATGTCAAGTTCAGGCCATTAAGAAAGACACACTCCCTAGAATAAAAAGCATTTCAGCTTCTGTCACTGTGCATTCGGTGACCCTCATACAAGTGGTTTTGCTTTCTGTGGCTTCAGTTACCTGTGGTCAACCTCTGTCCAAAAACAGGTGGATATAGTACAATCAGATATTTTGAGAGAGGAAGAGGACACAGTCACATTACTTCTATTACACTAGATTTTTATAATTGTCCTGTGCTATCTTTAGTTACTATTGTTAATCTCTTATTGTGCCTGAAATACCAATCTTTATTCTAGGTACAGTATGAATACATAAGAAAAATCCTGCACAGGGTATATACAGGGTCTGGTATTATTTTATTGTGGTTTCACGCTTCCAGGGGGCTCTCGAAACATCTCTCTCAAGGATGGGGGGACCTAATATTTTGGATGTTCTGCATAACCACCTACTGATATAAGGAATGGGCTGGATAATATTGATTGATTAATTGATTGCTTGAGAACGTGTTACTGAGCCAGAAAAGGGCCTCAACGTGCAAGCAGGGGGGGGCTCAGGTCAGCTTCCATGGGGGATCCTTGGAATCCAGGGCTATGCATTTGGCCCACATGACAGATGGCAGGGTGTGCAGAAGACAGGACCTGCACCAAGGTCCCTGACCTTTACATCGTCCACTCAGGAATGCCAGCATTTCTAAAGGCGGATTTATTGAGATTCCGAAGAACAATTTGCCTGAGATTCTGTTACAAAGCTGATCTTTATGCAGACTTTCAGCCGAAATTCATGACTTCACATTCGGCTAAACGCAAACACATATGACAATTGAAAGGGGTTTGTGAGGGAGAATCAAAAATAATGCACCGCCCCAGCGTTTGTGACCTCGGCTGGCGGAGATGAAAACCACATCCTCCCCGGGAACACTCAGCTTCAACCCAGACCTCAAAGAATTCACATAGGTTATGTTTTAAAGAAAATAAGCAGCTCACAATTAAAAATTCCAAAGACAGAAACCACAGCATGTAAGAAACAACAGAACAATCAGATCTCAGAAATGGACCACAACAATTTCACTTATTGGAAGTATCCAAGACTCAGATTATAAAATAATTCTACCTCTCATTTTAAGGAAACAAGTAGAAGGTTGTAAACATACAAATATGGCACAAAAGACAAAAGCATAGTTTTGGCAAAGAGCCAAATAGAACCTGTAGAATTGAGATACATGGTTTTTTTTAATTAAATGTTAATGAGTCTGCACTTAATGAGATAGTAAAACAATTACCTCAAAAACAACAGAAATACAAAGTTGATAAATCTATTGTTTTAACAGGAAAGGTTTTACCCATAGATCTTAGTAATTTGTAAACATAAGCAATTTTTAAGATCAATAAGAATTCAGCATTGATGATGTTATAAACACATTCACACACACATAGAACAACCTGAACCTAACAATTACAAATCATACTATAGGGTTAGACATGGCTGTATGTTTACTCTCAAAAACTTCAAGAGAGTATTATTATCATTTAGAGTAGATTCTCCCATCAAAACACAAATAATGTAGAAATAAATAATAAAAATATAACCATTAACATTTTTGTAATTGGAATTGTAAAGATTAAACTTGTAACCAATTATAGGTCAAAATAATCGTAACAAAAAGGAAAACTTCTTTAATAATTTACCTTACTAAGGAAGGAAAGTTCAAAATAAGTGAGTTAAACATCCCAATTCAAGATTTTTACGCCATATACAGTAATTCATACCTGTAATCTCAACACTTTGGGAAGCCACGGTGGGAGAATTGCTTGTGCCCAGGAGTTTGAAAACAGCCTGAGCAACATAGCAAGATCCTGTCTTTACGAAAAATGAAAATAAAAATTAGCCAGATGCAGGGGTGCATGCCTGTAGTCCCAGGCTGCTTGGGAGGGTGGGGTTAGAGGATTGCTTGAGCCCAGGAGTTTGAGACTATAGCGAGCTATGATTGTGCCACTGTGCTTCAGCCTGGATGACAAAGTGAGATCCTGCCTCTATAAAAGAAAAGATCATCTTAAATGTATGAAATAAAAGCAGAAAACATACAAAAGGAAATAAATTGAAAGCGAGAAGTAACAAATAGAAAACAAATGTATAGTAAGAATAGATCAACAAATGGTAAGCTGGCTATTTGAAAAAAATAAAACTCAAGAGATTTATTTAAAATGCAAATAGTAGCTACAGATATCAAAAAGAAAAATCATTTTCTGATATCAAAATGTATTACAAAACCACAGTAATCAAAACAGCTTGCTACTGACATAAAGACAGGCATATAGACCAACAAAATAAAATGAAGAACCCTAACCTAGACACTTACATATATGGTCAAATGATTTTAGACAAAGGTAGCAAGACCATTTGATGGGAATAGGACAATCTTTTCAACAAATCATTTTGGGGAAATTGGGTATCTGTGGTTCATTTTACAAAGCCAACATTGCCTTGAGACCAAAGTCCAAAAAGTATACTGCAAGAAAAGAAAGATGTAGATCAATATCTCTGATGAACATAGATGCAAAAAAACTCAACAGCCTTAAAGACTACTGAAAAACTGTTGGAACTAATTAGCAAAGTTAGTAAAGTTGCATGACATAAAATCTAGACACAAAATTTAGGAGTGTTTTTATACATTAATAACAAATTACCTCTGCCCCAAAATTGAGAAGACAGTTCCATTTACAATAACTGCAAAACCATGGGAATAAATTTAACCAAGGAGGTGAAAGACCTCCATAGTGAAAATTATAAAACATAGATGAAACAAATTGAGAGTACACAAATAAGTGGAAACCCATCTATTATAATTCCAATGACATTTTTCACAGAAAAAGAAAAAACAATCTTAAAATGTATATGGCATCGAAGAAGACACTAAATAATCAAAGCAATCTTAAGTAAAAACAAAAAACGAAAAACTAGAGACATCACACTTCCTGACTTCAAATTATACTACAAAGCTATAGTAATCAAAGCAGCTGGTACTGGCATGAAAGCAGACATGTAGACCAATGGAACAGACTAGAAAGCCCTGAAGATTGGTGCACAAAATTAAATTATAGGGGTAGTCTGTCTTTTTCTGCCTTTATTCTTGGTTTTCTGTGTTTAGAGGTACATAGTACAATATATAGATCTATATCACACACATTAGACTCCAACATAAGACAAGGAGTCACAGCTAGTGTTAGTCAATTATGCAAACCTTTTATATGTTTTGAAAAATTTACGATATTTTTAACATTTCTTTAAAATTGTGCTATGCTTGTCATTAAAGTCAACTTTCCTCTTTATTAAACTGCCTTGCTACTTATTTCTACTCTTAGAATTATACTTCTTCTCCATTAGATAGCAGGAAAACGGGTCAACTATTCTAATAGCTGTACTTCCCACCTTCCATTTTAAATTTCATTAGTTGATTCATCTAATTCCTTCTGAACATAGACATGTCCATTAACTGCATTAGATACAGGAGAGGGAGAAGAAAACAGAGTCCCTGTCCTCAAGGAATCCTGTTATGTCAGTCAAGTCTACATCTTCTCATGAAACCCAAGAATACCTGTAAATGGCGTCTAAGTTACAGATATTTTCCTGGGCTTTGTTTCACACTTTCTAGTCTTTTGAAAGTTATATTCTAAATCAAGCTTGTCCTGCACGTGACCCAGGACAGCTTTGAATGCAGCCCAACACAAATTTACAAATTTTCTCAAAACATTATGAGATTGTGATTTTTTAAGTTAATCAGCTATTGTTAGTGTTAGTGTGTTTTGTGTTGTGTGGCTCAAGACAATTCATCTTCTTACATTGTGGCCCAGGGAAGCCAAAAGATATGACACTCTGTTCTAAATGCTTAACAGGTGTCAATCATAGCTGATATTTCTTAACACTATTTTCAAAAATCTATTTTTGATGTTTATGGTGTAGGGGAAGTTGTATGAATGTTGCAAGCAGATAGAACCAACATCAGTTACTAGGACCTTTTACTTGGGTGAAATTCAGTTAAAGAAGAGAAAATAAGTGAAATGATACCACAATCATGTCTTCCCAACACCATATGAGAAAATGGGAATTATCCACTGATGGCTTTGAAATCACACAATGAAGCAATGTGAGTGCACGGTCCTCAGCTGCACTCAGTCATGACTGCGCTGGCTCTGAGCACTGAGTTCAGAGGGCAGTAGTGGTTGAGTGCTAAGGAACAGCCATAGAGGAGCAGTGTCTTAGCCAAAGCTGTTTCAATAGACATTCTTTTGTAGTCCCATTAAGTTAATGCTGTTTACAGTATTCACAAACATTTTTTTCCCTGAAAAGCAGCTGACAGGCTTCATCGACTGCCACAGGGGTCTGTGGCATACAAATATTACTTGCCTTGGTTAAATTATCTCATATTCCTGTGCTTATCTTGAAATAATTATAGTAATGTCTATCTCATTAAATTTGTTATGAGGATTACAAGAATCAATACACACATGGTGCACAGAGCAGCTTGTGACTCACACTGTGAATTTAATGTGCTCACTAATTGCTGTGACTTCCTGCATTAGACTCTCCTGGGCACAAATCTGAACTCCATTATAAACCATTGCATGATGTTAGCTCATCATGGACTCTTCTGGGTGTTAGAGCCTCACGCACCGGAACTCAGAACTGTCAGGAATCCTGACGGAGGCAGACAGAAGCTCTGAGAAGAAGCATGAATGCACTTTTTAAGTGCTGAATAACTGTACGTTTTATACTATAATATTCATTGTTTGTGCTGAGTAATAAAATGCAGAGATAATCTCAAAGTCATTTCAATGATTTTAAATTTCTACTAAATCTAAGGGACCCAAGACAGACATTAGCTTTAAGTCACCTGAAAAGGAAGAAAAAAAAGGTCTTTGAGATTAACTTTAGCCATTTATTATTCACACATACACACACACACACACACACACAATTGACCTATCATAAGTGCTTCTGTTCAGTAACTGACTTCAAAAATCTTAGTTTTTACTTCTCATTCTCAGTGTGTTGTGCAAAACTTGCAGGACAGGTAATCACAGATAGATGAGTTAAAATTCTACATTTAAAAGTAGCTACAATTAAAAATGTAGCTAAAAATTTAAAATGTTAAGAAGTAATATATTTAAACTTAGCTGCAATTGAAAATGTTAAGAAGTAAAATGTTCAGTTTCCACCTACAAATGGAAGCAAGCACATCCTCCCTGCTGTTAACTCTACCTACTATTGAGTAAGAAACAAACACAGAAAAATGCCCCAGATCCATTCCTTTATAGCCAGGCACTGCTATTCCTCGACTCATTGCTTGATGTTTGAATTTTATAGTAAGATTTTGGGAACTTTTTTTTTAAATTGTTTGTTTTTTTGAGACGGAGTCTCGCTCCGTCGCCAGGCTGGAGAGCAGTGGTGCGATGTCGGCTCACCCCAACCTCTGACTCCGTGGTTCAAGTGATTCTCTTCCTAAACCTCCCGCGTGTAATTTTATTTAAAGAAGCATTTCATTATTTTTTTCACATTGGATACATAGATAAGAATTGTTTATTATTTCTAGACTTAACACAGAAGGCCTGTTTTTTTCCAATGTCTATATTTGGAATATATAAATTGAGATCATTTTTGCCCTATTTATACTTTACATGATGGATTGAATAGCAATTTTTCTAAGAAACATCTTCAATTTTAGAGTGATTTTTAAATCTTTGTCCCAAAACAACATGAGATCAGATCAGCTATGCCTGGTTCATCTGAGGAAAGGTGAGAGGGATAAAAATGTATATAGCTCCCAGGACTCATACCGTATAAGCATGATTTTTAAGATATTTAGTTGGATCCAGAAATGTGTATTTTTAAGATATTTCAAAGGAAATTCTTATACACCTGCGATGTTCATGGCAATTCCTTTCCATCTGTTAGAAGGAACACTGCACTCAAGATTTCAGTATGCATAGGCTTATGAGGCAAGAAAGGGTTAAACCAATGACATGACGTATCCCAATGCAGTAAGTTGCTTTCTTCCCAGATGCCAAACACACACAAGCACACACATACACACACACACAAGCACACACATACACACACGCACACACATGCACACATATACACAAGCACACACATACACACAAGCACACACATACACACAAGCACACACACACACACACAAGCATGCACAAACACAAACCCACACAGGCACCCTGAAAATGGGTTGTGAGTTGCTTCTTATACCTCTACATTGTTAAACTATATTTATTAAACAGAATATTTTAAAATCAAGCCAGGTGACACATCTGTTTATATGATAGGGTTGTGGTATAACATGGCGAGGATGGGATCGGAGTTCTAACCTTTGATGAGAAATGCTCAAAAGCATTATTTTTAGCCTTCAAAATAGAGAAGATCGTGAACCCCACAATATGTAGTTGTATTATAACATTTGTTTTCACTCATATTTCCTAAGGTAATGCATTTTTTTCCAATGAGCACATTTTGTTCATGTTGTTGGTTCTCACGGACACCTGTTTGCTTAGTGGATGATGAAGATGTATGTTGTTCGATAACAGCAGAGCATATAATGGTAACCTGTGGTAATGAGGCACCTGCCTCCAGGACACGTGCCTGTGAATTTATCCTCCATTTGGTCATAGACAAACCGCAGCCTCTGTCAGTGTCGGCAGGTCAACACTTGCACACACCAACCCACACACACACGACACTCTCCCACTCCTCTGGTGCTTTAGCTTTAAGCTTCACGATCGCATTTCAGGTATAGTGTGATGCATAATAATTTGACCTTGAGGCGATTGCTTTAAAACATTGTTTTGAGTTCTGTGCTTCCATCAGAGGAGAGAGGATTAATCACACTCTGCAGCGATTAGAAGGAGTGCATTTGTTTAGAGTCAGCATGGATGAGAAAGTGGGAAGAGAGCAGTTAAAAGTGATAAATCATCATCATACGTGATTGTGGTGAAAATAACTACTGCCAGATATTTAAATTATCCTTTCTAATACTTGGAACAATTTCAGAAAATAGATGTATTTTTCTCTGCTTCTGAAGAGCTTAGAACTGAATGAGGGAGACAGTGCTAATTCAAATAGCAATAAATGCAAATGATGGAAAGAAAAACCTGTGAGCAACGCCAGCTTCCCAGGACCCATGTTAGACCCTCTGGGGTAAGAGCCCTAAATTACACCCTCTCTTCTCCTCACCTTTTGGAGTTGTCTGATAGTTTTCAGAGGGCAAAGAGAAAACTTCCTATCTACCCTCTGAAGCTTCACCGAAAATCACTGCCAAGGGGCAGGTTAACTGGAGAAGAGAAATGGAGATTTATGAATGAGTATATGTAAACCTTCAGAATGAAGACCAAAGATCCAGGGGAAAGTGAGGGGCATTTAAAATAACACATAATTAGGGCCAAGTGTGGTGGCTCATGCCTGTAGTCCCAGCACTTTGGAAGGCTGAGGAGAGTGAATCATTTGAGCCCAGGACCTCAAGACCAGACTGGCCATCATGGTGAAACCCTGTCTCTACAAAAACTACAGAAATTGGCCAGGAATGGTGATGTGCACCTGTAATCCCAGCAACGTGAGGCCGGGGATCACTTCAGCCCTCGAGGCCGGTGTTGGAGTGAGCCAGCATTGCTCCACCGAACTCCAGCCTAGGCAACAGAGGTAGACTCTTGTCTAAAACACACACACATACACACGTGCACGCTCACAATGAAAACATTTATTGTACCTGATATGTGAATGCTATTTGAAGAGAGAATACAGAGATATTTATGGAGCTATATTTTAATGAGACACCGAAGTAGAAGTGATCCGTTTGTTTTTAGCTTCGGTTAAAGAAATAAACTGACTCTTACATAGTCATAAATGTAATTTTGTCCTGGAGAGACTGTGAATCATTTGGGTCTCATGCTTTCCATTTTCCCTGACACTTAGGCAGCTTGAAGGGAATCCACAGAATGAATTGTGGTGACAACTTGCTTATTTTCACTAATGTTTTCTTTTATTCTCACATTGCTCATTTAATCTCCGTTATTTTTATTTGTTTGTGCTGTGTGTATTTTGCAAACCATCTTGAATAATTGTTGGAACAAAATTGTATGTAATTAATTCAATAATTAATTAATTGGGAAAATGATATAATTTTATGCTCAACAAATATACGTATTATTAAGTGCATATACTAATTTAACTCACATTTAGCTTTTACTTACCATGTGCCAAGTGGTAATTTATTTTAAAACTTAAAAAACATAAAACTCTAGATCTAAGCTGATATTCAAATGATTTCTGAAGTAATTGAGCCACTAGTTGTTTAAGCTATCAATAAATTGGAGAAATGTCTTGGATTTTATTATTTTGCACTATTATGAACATATTTTACAAAAGAAACAATATATGTTCCATCATTTATACTGACTGTTTTACCACCTGCCCTATATATGGGTTGAATATCTATAATTCAAAAATCAAAAATGTTCCAAAATCTGAAACTTCTTGAGTGCCAACATGAGGTCACAAGTGAAAAATTCCACACCTTACATCTTTACCTTCTGATGGTTCAAGGCATACAAACTTTGTTTCATGCACAACGTTGTTTAAATGTTTTATAAAATCACCTTTAGGCTATATATACACAGTGAATATGAAACATAAATGAATTTCATGTGCTATCACCAGGTTATCTCATTGTGTATGCATACACTAGTATTCTAAAATCCAAAATCTGAAGCATATCTGGTCTCGAGAATTTTGTCTAAGAGACACTCAATCTGTATTTTCATGTATAACATTTAACCTTTATATGTTACATATGCTGTGTAATATGTTATATAATAGTTCATTTTTATAACATCCTCTATGTATATACCATCATATCATAAATAATACAAAACACACATAATATATGTTCTGTTT
Source organism: Saguinus oedipus (assembly GCA_031835075.1). NCBI lineage: Eukaryota > Metazoa > Chordata > Mammalia > Primates > Cebidae > Saguinus > Saguinus oedipus. Next base: position 40,815,815 of record CM063182.1, read on the forward strand.
ATATATATTGTATACTTATTTTATTTATAATGAATAGTTATTGATAATAGTTTAGTTCCATATAATTATATATATTTGACTGTTTTCACCAGTAAAATTATTTAGTATGGTTCAGCTTAGTGTTTTAGGGGAAGTTATTTAAGTACTATAATAAGAGGTGACATTATGTGATAAATAAGATAAATCATTAGCTATGGTCATATAGGCATGAGAGGTCCCTGCCATAGGGGCCTTGGGAATTAAGAATGGATTGGTTTACTTTCAGGAAATATATTTACAGAAGGCACATCTAGGAGAGGAGATTAAATTTCCTCCTTAGGAAAACATGCAAGACTTAAATAGTGAACGATATTCAGGAAAAGCAATTTCAGTAGAACTGCATGCTAGGAGAAGAGAATAATGCAGTTTTGGAAATTACCTGAGCTTAAGCTTTAGGTAGGTGACTTATGGGAATCAGAGACAACAGTGAGAGGCTTTCCTTCCCATGTTAGAATATTTAACATGAATTTGCAATGCTTCTTACAAATGTTTATATTTAACTGGTGTCTCTTGTTTACTTATCACAAAAGGCGATATGAGACTAATTATATTCCTTATAATAGATTATATCTTAGAATTATGCTAATTCTGTACCTTAATGTTGACTATGGATAATCTTGTCAAGACAGTATAAGTATATAAACACCATCTACATACTTTTAATTATCAACTGTTTTTGAATACAAAGCAAAATGAGCCAGACAATAAAGCTCATTCTAGATATGTAAATGAAATAAATACTGCCTCCATACAAAAGGAAAAAGAGGCTGGGTGCAGTGGCTCACACTTTGGGGGGCCAGGGCAGGTGAATCACCTGAAGTCTGGAGTTTGAGACCAGCCTTACCAACAATGTGAAACCCTGTCTCTACTAAAAATACAAAAATTAGCCAGGTGTGGTGGTAGGCACCTGTACTCCCCAGCAACCTGGAAGGTGGAGGTTGCAGTGAGCCAATATTGAGCCACCACACTCTAGCCTGGGTGACAAAGGGAGACTTCATCTCAAAAAAAAAAAAAAAAAAAAAAAAAAGGAAAAGGAAACAGCACATTTACATATATTGAACCCAATCTAGCCCCAGATTCTGGTTTGATTCTTAAAACTGACAGGACACTAGTACATATTGGCATCCCCAAACTTCTCTTTCACAAGGAAAGCATCATCAGGTAGGAAGATGAGAATGAGCTGAGTTGGCCTTTAGCCATCATTGGCACTGACCTGGAATGCAGGTCCATTGAGAAACTACAAACGAGAAGTGCTTCCACAGGCAGGCGTTGGAGCAGTATGTCCACCTACAATTCCCGGCACAGGCTGGTCACCCACAGCCCTGCACCCCGGCCTGACGATCACTTCTGCCACAGCACGTTTTTGCTTTGAAAACTTATATTTAATGGAATTATGCTTTCCGTAGTCTGAAATGGTTTTTGCAATGTTATTGACTTAAAACTTGGCAAATGTGGGGAAAAATATATTCTACAGGCTTTAAATTAAATGCTTTATAAGCTTTTAAGTAATACTCATTCAAAACAACAACAACAATTAAGAACCTTTTTAGGTAGTTCGAATTTCCAAAACGGCATTTTGTCACAGGATTAGAATTAACACTTACTGCATGTAGATTTTTTTTTTTTTTTTTTTTGAGATGGAGTTTCGCTGTCACCCAGGCTGGAGTGCAATGGCGCGATCTCGGCTCACCGCAACCTCCGCCTCCTGGGTTCAGGCAATTCTCCTGCCTCAGCCTCCTGAGTAGCTGGGATTACAGGCATGCGCCACCATGCCCAGCTAATTTTTTGTATTTTTAGTAGAGACGGGGTTTCACCATGTTGACCAGGATGGTCTGGATCTGTTGATCTCGTGATCCACCCGCCTCAGCCTCCCAAAGTGCTGGAATTACAGGCGTGAGCCACCGCGCCCGGCCTGTATGTAGATTTAACAATCACGTGAGGAGTTTTCATGGGCCATCTTCTAAGTTCTGGAGAATGTGGTTTACAGGTTGTTTCCTGCTGTCTTCTTAAGAAACTAATTGTAAGGATTTTGCTCCTAAAGTATGTGATTTGATGGGACCAACTCAAATTTTCATTACAGATCTCATTTTAATTCATAACTAAGTTACTGAATTATGAAAGTTCCTCCAGTGAGATAGTCAGCTTTATTCTTTATTCATAATCCTTTTAATTCAACAATATATGATTTTATCTACTAACTTATTAAAATTAAATGAGATTTCTAGACATAAAGTGTGCATATATTTGCATAGTTAAATTGGCTCTTAGCAAAATATTACCATGGACATAAATAATGGTAAGTAAAGTCAATTGATTAATTTTTTTGAGTTTTTAAATTCCTAAAAATAAATAATGGTTGTTATTCAAACCTAAGGAGTAGCATGCAAATTAGAGAGCACTAAAATATTAAACAGTCAAAATGGTCCTTTAGTAAATGTAGACACAGAAGGCATACAGTTGGAATAAAATTAAAACAGGACTATTGTGAGCATGTGTGTTATATATGTGCATATATATATTCATAATATGTGTTCGAAAATAAAAACATTAGTGGCGTGATGTATTTGTGAATTTTTAACTTCTTTATAATAAGACTAGCAATTACAGAATTCTCCAAATATTAAGCAAGATGAAATCAACCCAGTAGCCATAACACCATGTTTCTGCCAGCTTAGCAGTTTGTGGCTGGCAGAAGGGCTCCCTGAATGAACAGGGACCCTTGGGGCCACTGCGGGAAGCTATAGCCATGACATGGGTGTCCAAGCAGCCCCTGTTGGTGTGAGCCCCTACCCCAGAGGTCACTGAGACTCAGTGTCCCAGAGGAGCATGTTGATTTGGCAAAGTACGACTTGGTCAGTTCTAAGAAACGGGTGATTCTAAGTCCTCTAAGATAACCTGGGTACTTTCTTGACCATTATCCAAGGCTTCCCATCCAAGGCACCTCCTGGCCTTCGTCTAAATGAACAAGAGGTGTTCTCAGGGCCTCTCTACAGTGGCCCACACAAAGCTTGCAGGGCGTAGCAGGACCCTGGGTACACGGAAGATGGAAACATGATCCCTTATGGCCACAGGTCAGTTTACAGGACCGGAACACCCTGAAGCCATGTTATCATATCACCCTCATATTTTAAATCAGGTCTGCCTATTTCCGCCTCTCAGTTTGCCTGTCTGAACATTTCTGTTGCCATTTTTTCTAAATGTCTTTCTTAACACATTGGTTTAATACTAACAATTACATCTCCTGGGCACCCATGATGCCTAAGACAATATGAGAGATACACATAAAATGCATATTATACTGCATATGTCTTATTATGCATATTAAATTTTACATACAGCAGGCCTTCGATAACAAGAAGACTGTATATATTTATTTTCACTTGTTATATATTCTACTACATATTATACACTTACATAAAATATTCACTTATATAATATGTTATAGTAATTGTATGTGTGTAACCTCTTGATTGTAAGGCTTTGAAGAGGGAGTGCTGTTTCGCCTGTTTCTTAAGTGTGAGGAGAGGGATGCAGAAGGTACTGGCTTGAATCCAGCTTTGCTGTTCAATGCAGTGCCCTCTGCAACTGTCCATGAAGTGGAGCAGAAGGACTTCAGCGTTTCAGATCAAGCCTCCTCAGATACGTTGGTTTGAGATTCCTTGCCTCTATGTGTGTTATAATTCATTGAAAGCAAAGCTAGCATTTCAAAAATTAGGACCAAGTATTTTAGTTACTTGGGACCAAGAACATGAAGTTCTAGTGAATGAAATTAACATAAGGACAGAGCCATTCGATAAAGAAAAAACGGTTAGTAATATTTAAAAATTTGTATATCTTTCAAAAAAACATTCTTTTTTTCTGACAAAGAAACCACAGGTGCCTGTGCTTAACTATTTAACTAGTAAAAATAGAGTTTGATGGTTTGTGGTGGCAGCACTGGTGGCCAGCGGGATGCCTGATTTAAAAGGCTGGTTTAAAAACTGCCCATCATGCCACTGTCTGGGCTATGCAGAGGGTGCCTTGCAGACAGCCATGCCCTGAGAGTAACCTTTGACTGGTATGCGGCTTTCTTTGAAAGGCCATGGAGAGCCCTGGTTGGAGGATGCAGTAACCCTGGGACACCACAATAAAGAGGTGTGCTGAGATGAAGACAGATCCGGGTTCAAATCCTGGGTCCACACATCATGGGAATAATTGAATAATTACCATTGTGCTTTAAACCTGTACTTTCCTATCTGTATTTGGTTGTAGGAGATTCCAAGAAAATAACTCCTAGGCTGGTGGATGTGATGGTTACAAGGTGCCTGTCACCCGGCTGGCGCCTGGTCAGCTCTGAAGGGTGCTCATGAGTATGTGTGCAATTGCATGCTTGGGGTGAGTCTGACTGTGACAAGCCTGTTGGAGACACTCGGAAGTGGTATCTCTAGACTTAGCACAACTGTCATAGCACAGAAGCTGATCATTCACAACCTTTGAAAGTCCAGTTAAGCATTTCTCTCTTTTAATTGTACAAGCATGAACAGAAACAAGCTCACAGGAGCACCTACTAGACAGGGGTTTCCATCTTATTCTGTGCCTTAGAACCTGCATGTTAGAATCTCCCATCATAAGAATCATCTTCCAGCCCCAAGTAATCTTAGGCAAGTCGTTTAGGCTCCTGCGCCCCAGTATCCTCTGTGAAACAGGTACAGTTACATTGCAACCCCACAGGCTGGGGGACTTAAGAATTCAGAGCTTGCAAAGGATCTGAGATTTGTCAGCTCCTTCACATTAGACATTAGTATGCATGATATTGACACAGGTAGTATGGCCCAGTCACCCAACTGAAAAACGTAGAGACCAAGAATTGGGGAGGATACGTTCTTCAAAGATACCAGGCGGTGTGGAAGCAAATAAAAGATTCTTGTAATGACAGGCCCCTACACTCCCTGTCCACACACATGTTCCCTGAACCTCTTCTCTTTCCTGCTCATGTGTCACGATACCCTACTGAGTGGGACGTGTGCACCTGGGCCCAGAAGGGCTGTTGGAGGCAGTTCTTTAGTTTTCATAACAAAAGAATCATCTGTGCTATGCACTGAACAATTGTGCAGGCTGCACATACCCCTGGATAAGCTCCCCAGGTAGACAGGCACTCCTGGGCAACAGAAACTCATTTATGACTTAGCAGGGGTCTCTTCTACTAACAGCAAGTGGGGATTTTGTTTCTAACACATTTGAAGATGCTTAAGAAGTATTTGCAAGTACGGGCATGGCCTTGAGGAATTTAGTTCCCAGCAGAGGTCCCTGGAGAATGACAGCTGAGATAGGGCTGTCAGAGAAAAGAAAGAGGATTTTCTTTCCCTGCCCTACAGTTGAGCTCTTCTGTAAGCGTGACCCTTCAAGGGAGACAGAGAGAGTGTGAATTAGCAGTCAATTTTCAGCCTGAAGAGTGAGACAGACCCTTAGGAACAGAGTGTGCACCCAAGGCATGAGACATCCTCAGGGTGAAATACAAAGACACAGCTCCCTGTGTGACCGAGCACACATCTTCGAGGTCATGTGATAGAAAAGGTAAAATTCCCACTATATTTAGGGAGAAACTATTTAGCCTATTGTTCTTATTTTTTAATTTAATATCTTATTTTGATATTATCCTGACAGCTGTAAAACAGGATGTTTTCATTACTTTTCATTCTACCCCTAATCTGTGCCACTGGCAAAAGTTCTAATACTATAATAAGCTGAGGAAAAGGAAGACCAGCTTAAGCGGATTTAGAGGGAGCTTGCTCTTGGAGAATTTGCTAACTTAGAGAATTAGCAGGAGAATGTGAGCTTTTCACATCTAGGTCACCCTTAGGAATAAGCTCCATCTTTCTAATAAGGAAGTGCGGATTAGTCGTGAACAGCCTGTGAGAAGGAAGGTGGAATTCTCAGCCCATTGCATAACAGAAAGAGTGTCCAAGTCTTGGAAATCAGCAATTAGCACTTGACATAGCTGACTCAGCTGACCTGCCAGGAAGCCAGCATGCCCAGTAGTGAAATAGCCTTATTTCCAGACAGGCTCCCGAGGGACCCTATGGATATTACACTGTAAAAATGGCTCCTATTTATAAGGCACTTTTCTGCCCACAACATAATGTAAGTGCCAGCAGGTAATTCTTTATTAAATGACCTGTACATCTCTGGGAAACACGTACAACACAGGAGATGGTTTATATGAGATGCAGTTTATGTTTTGAGAATTCTCATGGTAAAATGTCTCAATGGACATTAGGAGTCCTGGCAGCGCTGCCTGTAATACAAAAACACAGTCATCCCTTTCACCCTTCTGAGATCCCCATGGGTGGCCTGACAGCTATTTCCTTCAGGGCAGCAGGGCTGCTATTCCAGCCAAGTGATTGGCTAACTTACTTTTCCAGCCAAGTGATCAGGCATTGGAAAAGGCATTTTGTAAGTGAATTCTGTGTCATATTTAAAGGTTGAATGTGTTTAAAAGGAGACAGATAAAGGCATTTAAAGCAATGTAGGCAATTTGATAAAAAATACTTTTATAACTATTTCTGTTAGTAAGGAAAATAAAAATATGCACAGAATTTCACAGAATGTCTGTAGTGTAGGTCTCCTAAATGATGCTTTGGTGTAACTTTACAGAAAAATATTTAAGGAGTTTTTTTATATATTTTTTCAGGATGTAGTGTTAATCTCTGGATTAAATAATGATTTGCCTAAAGTTTTCTAGCTTAAAGTAGAATTTAGTTGAGCACAAAGATTTCTACTGTTTCAGTTGCATTGCAAATTTAACATACTTTCATTCATTCATTTCTCAGGTGCTCTTAAAGGAGGTATTTATATTAAATTTGCTGAAATCTTTCATCAAGTAGGAAGGCCACATGTAGCTACTGAGGCAGGCATTGGCAGAAAGTATAATTGCTTATTTTTATGGATATGAATATGTGGTTATGAATATATCAGTAGAAAAGATAGCCTGGGAATTCATAATTAAACGTAAGAAAATTCTACCCAGAGGCTAACACTGAAATTATTAAAATATCTTTCAAATTTTCCTTTTAATGGAAAAGTCCTTCTGAGAAGACTGGTTTAAATATTTAACAGTCTTAACAATCTTAACCTCAGCCAAAACTTACTAAACTTTTAAAGACAACAATGCATTTCCACCTCTCTCCAAGAGCCTCACTCTCTGCTTCAGATCATATGAAGAATATGTAAGTTCCGTCTGCAATCAAGGGTGATTGGTTATAAATCTAGCCGGGAAGAGTTTGGGTGAGTCTACCTTTGAAGAATACTTCATATTTAGTGAGTGCCTGGTGTTGTATTTTACAGATTTGCTACTTAAATCCAACCTGTTAAATAGGCCAAGGATAACAAGGAGAAATAGGAACAGGGCAAGTCATAGTTTCAGCTTTGCTGGGTACAGCCTTGACCAGGCAGAATCGTCATATGAAAACGTGAGCCTGTGTCCTAAGATTCTCAATTAATTGGTCTCTGTTGGACCCCAGATATCAGGACTTTTTCAGACTTTCTACAGCATTCTAATGTGCAGCCTGGGTTGAGACTAATTCCCAGAATAAGACAGCACCTTCTCCAGAAGTTTGGAATCATGTAATGAAGAAACTACATTTTAGAATTTCATAATTTAACTCTAGGCTGGAGTTCTCTCTTCATGATCTCCCCGCAACTTTCTAACAATATTAACCTATGTACATATCACTTCCTGGTTTACAAAATGCTTTCACAAGCTTTATCTCACGTAATCCTCTGACAAATTGATGCTATATCAACTACATATAGAAGACACCTGAGATAAACTTAACCAGACAATCTGTCATTTATAATTCAAGCTTATTTGGTAGATGTGGTCAGTGGTTGAAAATGTTAAGTAATCTGCCTGAGATAATAAATCTACAAAACATAGAAGCCAGGTCATCTCAACTCAAGTATGTTCTTGTTTCTCTTCTAACCAAAACAACTTTTGCAAAACCACACTGCTCTTCTGACTTGGTGGACAGTGGCACGATCAAGTAACCCAGCTCCACACAGGAAGGACGAGCAGAGGAACTGGGTTGGACACATTTGAATTAAAGTCCCTCAATCATTCTGTATTACAAGAAGCACTGTGGCCCCATCCACAGTATAGATAACTCAGCAGTGCTCACCCACACTCTGAGGATTCCACTGTAACATCTCAATCAGTTTCCCAGTCTAGAAAAGCGGCAGTTGTGCAAATGAAAAAGTGTGGGTAACAGTGTATAGGATCATTAACCAAGCAGAACCTTGTCAACTTGGAGGAATAATGAGGGAAATTTTCAAAAATGAGATCAATGATTAAAGAGAGCCTTAAAAGTTATTGTCCAGGAAACAACCCAAAGATCTATCAACAAATAAGTGGATTAAAATGTCATAACATATCCATACACTAGAATACTGTTTAAAAATAAAGTGGAGCAAATTACTGATACCTGCAATACCACAAATAAATCCCGAAGTAGATAGAGTCAGTGTAGAAGTTAGACACAAAGGAGAACCTTGCTGTGTTATTGCATTTGTATAAGGTTTAGAAACTGCAAATGCACCTCTAGTGATGAAAATAATATTGTGGTTGGAGGGGAAGGAAGACGGATATGAGAAAATAATTTTGGGGGTGATTTGGGTGTGTTAATTTTCTGGATTTATGGTGAGTAAGTATGTAGAAATTTATAAAGTATATGCTTTACATTTGTGCCATTCCTGCAAATCAATGAAACTTATAAAGGCAGAAAATAATACCCAGAGAAATTGCAGCAAAAGTAGTAGAATTATATCTCTGAAAGCAAAGAAGAAGAAAATGTTCAAGAAAAGAAGCTTTAGAAAGTCATATGCTCCAACAAGATTGTATGCAAAGAACATCGAATGCCTTCCATTGGATTTTGTATTAAGAAGTCTTAGGAGTATTTGTTAGGAAATGCAATTCCTGTGTTAACGTGAACAAATTATTTCTATATGTTGATACATCAGGGGATGTTGAGGAATAGAGACAGACAATAGCAATTGGCTCTTATTTAAAGAAATCTGGATTTTAAAAGTGAGAAATAAAGTGCTAACTAGAAAGAATGTTGCATGACTAAAAAAGATGAAAGTGATTCTGTTGTTTCTGTACTGTTAGGGTGGGGCGCCTGAACACACCTATAAAGCATGGGCTGTATCCAGCAGACTCGGAAGAGATGAAAGGTCAAAGGTCAAAGCATGGAACACAGAGATGTATGATTTCAGACAGATGGTAATAATGTAGGACACTATGAGGCAGACATACAGAGACATGATTGTCCTTTTGGAAGCTGAAATTAAAGGAAGAGGAAGGGCAGTTTTGTTTTTTGTTTTGTTTTTTTTTCCTAAACCTCAGCCCTAATTTCTATTTACAGAAAAACTTCTGTGTGCCTATTGGATAAATGTGGTTTATAGGAAAAGATGATCGTGTACATGGAAACCATTACAAAGAAACTCGTTGATTTAAGAACAACATATGTGTGTTTGTCTACCAACATTTAAATAATGTATTTCATTTGAGCCCAAGATGTCGATGGAGAAAGGCAGTAGCTTAAAAGCAAAGGGCAGCTTGAAAGAGAAAAGTGGAATCCCATGATCCGACCAAGCAGGGGCCTCCAGCACTGAACAGATGCACATGGGGCTGATCCCACAGGAACAAAGCACCCCCACAACCCAGCTCAGTGACTGGCCAGGCATCAATCCCACCATCGAACTATTCGCAACCGACAACACCAGAGATCTCCAATGAAAACTCTAAAATGTGAGAGCTTTTTTCTTCTTTTCTTTTCTTTCTTTCTTTCTTTTTTTTTTTTTTTGAGGCAGTCTCGCTCTGTCACCCAGGCTGGAGTTCAGTGGCAAGCTCTTGGCTCACCACAACCTCTGCCTCCCAGGTTCAAGAGATTCTCCTGCGTAAGCCTCTGGAGTAGTTGGGATTACAAGCGAGTGACACCACACCCAGCTAATTCTTGTATTTTTAGTAGAGACACGGTTTCACCGTGTGGGTCAGGCTGGTCTCAAACTCCTGACCTTGTGATCCACTCACCTTGGCCTCCCAGAGTGCTGGGATTACAGCTGTAAGACATCGTGCCCAGCCATGTGAGAGCTTTTTGAACCAAAGTCTCAAATCTGTTAGCCAGCATTTTCCTCCATCCTTGTGGAATTCATTTCTGGAGAACCTTGCCTGCTGTTCATGCCAGAGCAGACCTGGTGGGGAATTTGCACCTGCCACAGCATTTGCAGGAATCTTCTGCACACCAGAGGTGGCCTCAGCACAGACCACAAGGCTTGGGAGCTTTCCTGTCTTTCATTTGCCCTAGCTCTCAGGAGAGATTACACTGAGGGAGATCAGGGAGAGAGACAGAGGAGAGAAAAAGAGGAAGAGAAGAATTATTTTGTTACTGCTGCCTAAACAGCTTTTGGGGGAAAAATAGTCGCTATATAAGACATAATAAGATATAGCTCTGTTTTGAAAAGTTTTCTGTGTTTATGTAACAAATATTTGGTTGGAATGCTTACTCTAGGAGCTGCCAGCTAACCTTTTTGTCTGTGCATATATTTTATGCTTCTTTGTGTATAGAACTATTGAATATATTGTTATTTGTAAATTACTTAAATGTCCACCTCAGCACATTGCATAAGTGTTTAAAAAAATAAGTGATCATACACACACACACACACACACACACACACACACACACGGAGACATATACATATGTATATATGTCTGTGTGCTAGAAACAAATATAATAGTAAACATCATACCTAATTTAACTTCGTTTTTTCAGAAGTTAGCATATAATAGATGTTCAGTAACTTCTGAAAAACTTCAAAATTTCTAAACTTTCATTTTAAAATTCAATAGTCACTTCCCCTTTCATAAGCTAAGTGAAAAATGAGTAAATATTCTGAAGAGCCAAAAGAAAAAAAAGGACAAAAACAAGCAACATTCTTAAAAAGAGAAAGGTAAACAAAGCTACTGTCAAAATACACCACTGTTTACAATCACTAATCCCCTAATGTTAATAGCTCTATTTCCATTTCCAATACCATTGTATGTCTGTAAGACTGTTTCATTTTATGCACATATTTTATATCTTATTATAATGACTGAACATTAAATGTTTCACTTACTTTGCAAAAATTATCATACACTTTAGGAAATACTTTTAAAGATAAATGTCACCGACAATTACTCTAGGTCTTCTTGGGGCCATAAGAATTACTGCCTAAAATCTCATCAGAAACAGTGATTTGCTTTGCATTTGTTGGCATTTTTTCTGAAAGCAGCTGCAGAAGTTACCACCTTTTGATGGTATGAGATGAATGTGAGGGCTGGAAAATGAAATCAACATTTTTCACTGAGGATCTGTTAGGGAGCCAGGTCTGTAATTGAACAGGTAGTGCACATTTCACCAAGCCTCACAGCCCGTAATATCTTCAAAGCTTTGAATATCTGGAGAGAGAATTTCCGTGGAGTGCATTGATCTCTAAGTAAACATATTCAAAAATGATTCAAAGTTAGAAATACATGAACTGTTTTCCTGATCCCACTCTTATTTTATAATTTTGCAAGGTGTTTAAAAGTTATAAATATTGAAAACTATCTTGGTGTTTGAAAGATAAAATATTTATATTAAAATAGTTTTCATGCCTTAAAGGAGATTTAAAATACTGGATAATAAACTTTTTTTTTTTAATTTCAAAAGTCATTCCAAAAACATGAACATATCCATCCCAACCTTAAATAACTTTAGAATCGTGCGATGATTAATAGTGTTGCTTTGCTCTCAACATCCCCCAGGAGCTCAGAATTCCTCAGCCCTGTTTCTGCCTGGTAGTTGTTGACAGGTGACAAAGTTAAATCACGATACTGTGAAGTGATTTCTCACCATTCAGTCCTTCTTTTAAGTCACCTAATGTAACTTTGAGTAGCCAGAAGCTGTATTAACAATAAAACGTTACATGGAAGCACTATTGATTATTGTTGCAGTCCAGGAGATTAAAGATACAATTCAGGTGAACTGTTACAAGGTAACTCCATGTCCATAGCTTAACTCCCTGAGGCAAGGGATACTTAGGCAGTGAAGGCCGGCACCCGGACGTGAATTTGGTGCAATCTCCTCAGAAACGCTGGGCAACACTCAGTCTGTGACATGGTACAGTGTCCTCAGGGAAGCTGGGCACCACTCTACGTGTGAACTTGGTGCCGTCTCCTCGGAGAAGGCAGGTTCCACTCGGTGTGCAGACTTAGTGCATTTTAGTCAGAGAAGCCAAGCTCCTGTCCGTCTGTTTACCCAGTGCAGTCTCCTCACAGGACCCAGGCAACCCTCGGTCTGTAAACTCGGTGCAATCTCCTCAGAGAAGACTGGCACCACTGTGACATGGTACGGCCTCCTCAGAGACGCCAGGCAGCACTCAGTCAGCTCCACGCAGTGTCCTCAGAGAAGTCAGGCATCGCTAGGCCTGGGAACTCAATGCTCTGAATTCACACATCGTGTGGGGCCCAGTTTCTCTGAGGAGACTGGATCGACTTCACAGACAGAGTGGTACGCAGCTTCTCTGAGGAGATGGCACCACACAACAGACTGAGTGGTGCTGGCCTTCTCTGAGGAGATTACAGAGAGTTTACAGGCCGAGTGCTGCTGGGCTTCTCTGAGGAGACTGCACGGAGTTCACAGACTGAGAGGTGCCTGGCTTCTCTGAAGCGATCGCCCGGTGTTCACATGCCAGCTGGTCCCAGGCTTTTCTGAGGAGATTGCACCGTGTTCACAAATTGAATGGTGCGCGTCTTCTCTGAGGAGACTGCACGGAATTCACAGCCAGAGTGGCACCCGGATTCTTTAAGAAGATTGCGCTGAGTTCACATGCCAAGTTGTGTCCAGCCTCTCTGAGGATAATGTACTGAATTCACAGACCAAGCGGTACCTGCCTTCTCTGCAGACATTGCACGAGGTCCACAGACTGAGTGTTGCTCAGATTCTCTGAGGAGATTGCACGAGGTTCACAGGCTGAGTTGTGTCTGGCTTCTCTGAGGAGATTGCACCGCACTCAGAGACCGAGTGGGGCTCGGCTTGCCTGAGCAGTTTGCCCGAGTTCACAGACCGAGTGTTGCTTGGGTCCTATGAGGAGACTGCATGGTGTTCACACTAAGTGGTGCCCGGCTCCTCTGAGGAGATGTCACTGAGGTCACTGACCAAGTCGTGACAAGATTCCCTGAAAAAAAGTTGCACAGAAGTCACAAGCTGCGTGTCGGTGGACTTTCCTGAGGAGAATGCACCTAGTTCAGAGACGGAGCGGTGCCCGGCTGCTCTGGAGAGACTGCACTGAGGATGTGACCTCGGTGCAATCCTCTCATAGATGCCAGGTTTCACTCAGTCTGTGCACTTGGTGCAGTCTGCTCAGAGAAGCCAGGCGCCACTAGGTCTGTCACCTCAGTGCCATCTCCTCAGACAAACCGGGCACCACTCGGTCTGAAACCTCAGTGAAATCTCCTGAGAGAAGCCAGGCATCACTCGGGATGTGAACTCTGCATTCTCCTCAGGGAAGCTGGGCACCACTACTTATGTGAACTTGGTGCAATATCCTCAGAGAAACCAGTCACCACTCAATCTTTGACCTTGATTGAGTGCAATCTCCTCAGAAGGAGGAGGGAATTCTGCTTTAAAGAAGCCAGGCAGTTGAGGAGGGAGGACAGAGGCCAGAGGCCAGGCTAGCAGTTCTCAGGAAAGTCCTGTGTTGACTTCTGTGTGATGTGTCTTTATAGACTGGCATCAAGCAATGTGGTGCCCTCCTATTTTTAAACAAGTGACTTAAAAGATTGAACAGTGTACTCCCTGATGTTCTGTTACTCTTTAATTTTAGAAAAGTCTCACTTAACATCCATCTCTTCAACACAGTACTACAGAGCCCAGCAGAGGCCAGCACTGCTGTGGGCACTTGGGATGCACGCTGTTCATGCAGAGGCTGCCCTCATGTGGCTTCCCTGCTGGGAGGAAGGAGAGACATCAGGCCCGACCAAGCCTGCAAAGCGCTCCCTCCCAGGACAAGCACCCTGGTGGATGGAGGCAGGCCAGTGGCTTTGCTGCCCAGACATGAAAGGCCTCTTTAGAAAAGGAATCCCATAGGCAGAGAACAGAAAATGGGGTCTAAAGGCAGAAAGCATCTTGGTGTGTTTGGTAAATGACAAAACCCGCTGTGGTCTAAGCTGGGTCAAGAAAGTGTGGAGGAGGAAGGCTGCTTCCTCTTGCTGAGAGTGAAGGAGGAAAGTGGTATCTGCGAAATCTGCATCCTGGATGAGAAAATATAAATTGCATATTTGCCTTTCTCTCTCTCTCTCTGTCTCTGCCTCTCCGTCTCTGTTTCTCTGTCTCCATCTGATACAGTTTGGCTGTGTCTCCACCCCAATCTCACCTTGAATTGTAATAATCTCCATGTGACAATGGTGGGGTCAGTTGGAGATAATTGAATCATGAGGATGGGTTCCCCCATACTGTTCTCGTGGTAGTGAATAAGCCTCACCAGATCTGATGGATTTGTAAATGGGAGTTTCCTTGCATGAGCTCTTTTGCCTGCAGCCATTTAAGGCGTGCCTTTTCTTCTCCTTTGCCTCCCACCATGATTATGAGGCTTCCCCATCCATGTGGAACTGTGAGTGCATTAAGCCTCTTTCCTTTATAAATTACTCTGTCTCAGGTATGTCTTTATTAGCAATGTGAGAACAGGCTAATACACCATCTCTGTCTCCCTGTCTGTCTGTATCTGTCTCTCTGTCTCTGTCATTCTGTCTTTCCTTTTCTCTCTCTGTCTCTGAAAAGCAGAACTCTTAAGGTCCTCCAGGGGCAAATGCAGTTGAGACTGAGAGAAGGATCAGGTAATCAACATCAATCCATGATCTTCGGTCCTGAAGATATGGTGCACATCTGGGTTTCTGAAAGATACCATTCACCTTTGCATGAGCCCATATGGTCCTGTGGCTCATTGAAAATCTGAAAATGTGTCGTGTGTACCTTCTTTAAATTTCCCTTCAAATCAGACCCTGACACCAAGACTCAACTGCATCTATTTGAGGTGTACTTCCAGGAAGCAGCAGGGCAGTGGAGGGCAATATGCTAGTTCCAGGGAGGCCTGGAGCAGTGAGGAAGCCCTGTGGGCACTGGTGGGACTGCTGGCGAGGCTCTGTGGTTTCTGCAACCTTCCACAGGGGCAGAATGGGAACCAGCAAGGGGGCTGTGGGCTGTGATGGGGCCACAGGGAAGGGCCACATCAGGATGTTTCACGTTCTGGCTCTAAATCATTCTGTTTTTCATGAATGGAGAGGCACACAGTCCCGAGCCAGCCCCAGGGACTTCTCTCCATCCACACAGAGAGCAGCCTCTATTCCTGAAACTTCATGCTGTTGGAGGATTATTTCAAGACTTTCCAGGTTCAGATGTCAATAAGTGTCTCCTGATAGGAAATTATCAGCAGCAGCAGTTATACTGTTGTAATGATCAGAACAGCAGTAACAGGAGGGAGAGAGAAAAAGACAAAACAAAACAACACTAAATGTTTGCAAAAGTGAGAGTTCACATGATCAGCCTCTTCAAAGTATAAAGCCTGTTTATCTACCAGCAATGGAACAGGACTCCGGTAGAGAACTTTATTTTAACTTCTTGTTTATGCTTTCCTTAAGAGACTTCCATAACTCAAATGGACAAATTGGCAGAAAGGTGGTCAGAAGACAGTTACTGAAATGCTGATTCTGTCACTGTAGTCTCCCAGAACCCCAGCTTTTTGTCTCTGAAGCTGACACCATAATCTCTATCCTAAACCTCCCCGAAAGACCAACATGATGATTGCATTAGATGCCGGGTCCTGCTGCCCCACACTAAGGAGTGAGGCCATCGTGGAGAAGTCACATGCACATCAGCCCCCAATGCGGAGAAGTCTCCTCTCTGAGGCAGAACACATGTCCTTAGCAAGTCACATGCAGACTTGCGGTGTTCATAGCAGGCATGCGAAGCAGGCACACAGAATGTGTGAATAAATATCAGTGACTCCCCATGGGGGACTAAAGGAAGCATCCAGATGGAATGATTGTGTTGGTTTTCTATACCACCACCTATGCCTGGAGACCCACCTTCCCTTGTCCACTGTGGTTGTTAACAGCCTCGGGTGCCCCTCCCAGTACCCATGGCCCCCACCCGCCCACCTGCCCTCTCCAGCCCCCATCCTGAGTCCTTCCCTGCACTGCCTTGTGAGGGGTTTGAGGTCGAGAATAACTGATCACTCATCTTTGAATTCTCACAGCAATGCAAGCTGAATACAGAGTAGAAACTCCATAAAGGTTTACCCAACAGAAATAGTTTTAACTGGTGGGCTCAACAAACAAGGCACGTCGTTTGTCTTCTATTAAATCTTTCAAATATCTGATGCTTTATTAACATTTTACAATGAAAACGTTCACTATAAATCTTATTTAAAACCATTCCTAAAGAAACCAGGCTATAAAAAATGAGCTTTTTCCCTCCTTGCATTTCAAATTTCATGTGCCCATAATTTAAACCAAATTCTATTTCAACTGTCTGTTTCTTAATCCTAATAATTTAAATATTTTAATATGCAGAATAATTTTTAAAGTCTCCTACCCATCATTTAAAATTATGCTACCCTTCCTATTAGGCACAAACTATCTTTCAAGACCTCCCTGGAAACAATTTTTTAATACACTACAATTGAGTTTAAATTGTCAAATGCAATTATTAGAGACATTTCTTTACTATTCAAGCAAGTTTTGACAACGGTAAACTTTGCAAACTAATCATTAAACATGACCACTGATTATAACATGATCTCAAATGTACCTCCATTCTCCAGTTTCATAAAAATATGAATTTATTTTCTCCGTTGTGAATATTTTCAGCGTTCTGGTTATAGGGTCTTTCTTTATTAGCAATGATGTGGGTTATGAATTTTTCATGTTTATGGTATTGCATTTTCCCTGCAGATACTCATATTAATGTAAACATACTTGGTAGCAGATCAGTACGAGACAACAGTTTTAAGGGCAAAATTATAAAACACAATTTCTCATTGTGTTTTGAGCAAGAAAGCTTGCCCTAAAAACGTGTATCAGGAACACTCCTGCTTATATTTTACCTTAACGGGTTCTTTTTAGCACTCTCAGGAACTGCAGGACAGCTTGTCTTCTAATGCAGTGGCGTCTTGGCATGGAAATTATCTCCTAGTGGCACTGAACACAGTCAGTAGAAAATGCCATCCCTATGCAGATAAGAGATTGTCCAAAGTCTGAGGATAGTGGAGTTCTGCTAAGAGGACTCCTAGGCCCTGATCATGCCAGGGCCATCTCTCCACCGCTGACCCCAAGCCCAGGACACGGCTTGTCATAGCCAGGGCAGGTCAGCAGCCTGGGAGCTGCTTCAATCCCCTGCAGCCCAGAGCTCACCGCCTTATCTTGATAGCTCTACGCCCCTTTCCTTGACATTGCCACAGTAATTATAGCTTTATTTTCTAACTTCCACCAAGTGACATTTTAAAAATTGCTTCAGATGGCCCCATGTTTATAACTTGACAACGAGAATCGATGAATTTGTCTCCCTATTCACGGTACAGAGCTTTTCCCAGGTTGATGCACTGATCAGATGGGTGCATGGAAAACAGAAACATGTTTGCAGTGGGACAGCATTTCTCTTTCAAAGTTCAGTCTGAATGCTTGATCCTGAATATGAAAATCAAGACCCCTTTTGGAACTAACAAAGATATGTAAACGATTGCTTAAATGACCATTTTTCCTTAAAAACAGTGTGTAATGGGAAATGAATATGCCTCTGTATTGTCTCACATTACCTTAAATCTAATTTTGCTATGAATTGGTGTCATGGCTATTTGATTAAGTTAGAAAAAACCAATGAAACATTTAGAATAGGTTCCGACACTTAGTAGGAGCTCAAAAGATTTACACGTATTTTTCCATGTAATGTTAATGTAGAGAAACCTGGACTTGAATGCAATGGAAACATGACTTATGGGAAATGGCTCAGAAGTATATTTTAGGTGGTTTTAATTCAACCTGAGAAACTATGTGAAATGTACCTAGAAAGTATCTCCATCTCAGGCCAGGTCCATGGAAGCTCAGAGGTGCTCCTCTGACTTCCAGTGCTGATTTAGCCTTGGCATCCTGTCATGGATGGTGCTGACTCTGGCCTCGTCCTTCAAGAGACATTAACAATCCCTGGATTTTTCCCTGTCTATCATCTTAGAGATGGCTGGTAGAACATGCTTGATCCAGGCCAAGATGTAGCTTGGTGCTTCTCAAATGTCGCTTCGTCCCAGCGACACCTGGAGGTCTATAAGAACAGAAATGGTGGGCTCTGCTGCAGAGCTGAGCTGATGTAGTGCTTCTGAGGAGGACCCTGAGAATTTGCATTTCTAAAATGCTCAGAGGCCCTCGATGCTGCAGGTCCAGGGATCACACTCTGAGACTCATTGCTGGTCTCCAGGTGAATGTGCACACAACCCAGCGATGGGAAAATATATTATAGTTTCATTATTGTTGGTTTAGAAGTTTAGCTCATTTTAAACAGTGTGTGTATCTTTAAAAATGCATAGTATATTCATAAAATAGTTTCACATATACATTTATGAATAAAACTATATAATGTGATTCCCCAAAATATTAATTGTTATGATGTTGGATTTTTTTTTTTTTTTTTTTTTTTTTTTGAGATGGAGTTTCACTGTTACCCAGGCTGGAGTGCAATGGTGCGATCTCGGCTCACCGAAACCTCCGCCTCCTGGGTTCAGGCAATTCTCCTGCCTCAGCCTCCTGAGTAGCTGGGATTACAGGCACGTGCCACCATGCCCAGCTAATTTTTTGTATTTTTAGTAGAGACGGAGTTTCACCATGTTGACCAGGATGGTCTCGATCTCTTGACCTCGTGATCCACCTGCCTCAGCCTCCCAAAGTGCTGGGATTACAGGCGTGAACCACCGTGCCCGGCCTGATACTGGATTTTTATCCCACTCTCATAAACTGCCCTATGATGGGAAAAGCCTTCTATGACCTATCTAAAAATTTGCTGTTGTCTTAGAAATTAAGCAGATATAGGGAGAAGCAACAACTGTGAAAATGAGCGTGTCAATACCACACACTCTACCCACTGGCAGCTGGAACGCTCTTTAAAGAAAATCTCTATAAGCTCTGCACATTCAATCTAAATGGTGGCAAGTTGCCTTTCCGTGGTTCTTTTAAGAAAAAACTTTTAAGTTTTTTAAGTTCTTTTAAGTTTATTATTTAAAAGTAACTAGTTGGGCCAGGCGCAGTAATCCCAGCACTTTGGGAGGCTGAGGTGTGCGGATCACCTAAGGTCAGGAGTTCGAGACCAGGCTGGCCAACATGGTGAAACCCCATCGCAACTAACACTACAGAAAATTAGCTGGGTGTGGTGGCAGACACCTGTAATCCCAGCTACTCAGGAGGCTGAGGCAGGAGAATTGCTTGAACCTGGGAGGGGAAGATTGTAGTAAGCCGAGATCACACCACTGCACTCCTGCCTGGGTGACACGAGCTAAACTCCATCTCAAAAAAAAAAAAAAAAAAGTAACTAAGTAACTAGTTTAGGTTGCTAATCCAACAATCACACAAATGCTTTTCTTCAAGGCAAGTGTTGTATTTTGTGGTGAGTCAGGATTTTTTTATGAGTTACATTTTTTTACCCTTTGGAGTACTTCACATGTCGTTACATAGACTGTTAAAAAGGTGTGCATTTGGCAAAGATATTTTAGAGTGTAACTGTTCATTTACTTTATTTAGTTTCCATGGTAAACGTTCAGTGGTGAAGAGCACTGTGACTCCTGGTGCAGTCTGGTCCTACTGCCTTGATTTCTCCTACGGCACCAGCTTCACATTTACAGCATTGAAACAATTGTCAATGCAAGGAAAAGACAAACCGCATTCTGGTTTTACTATAAAAGTAATTCTCCCTATGAACGGCTGTTGGCTGCAATCAGGAATCTGAGGATCAAACTTTGGAGACTCTAAAATACACTCTTATAAACATCACAGACAATTTTATTGTAAGGAGTATGGTGCTTTCTTAAACAATGCAAATGGTGCCTTTCAAGTTATTTCCATAATTAACTGCAAAATACTCAAATTGCCTAAAAAGTCTTTTAGAATTTAAATCCATTTTCAATATTTTTTCTTTATTGTTTTATACTCCTATTAAGAGATGGTGTGTATTAAGTGAAAAGTAAACATATGTCCACATCAAGTGAATTAATACATGTCTCTTCCTTAATTTTTGGATCCAAATTGGCCCATCACAAAACTCCGGCATTTATTTTGAATTCCAAAACAAAAGATTGATACTTTAGTAATAATATTTTCTTTTTTTTTAACTTTACTTTTCTTGGTGGTTTATGACTGTGTTTGTATAGTTATTAGCAATGTGCAATTGTTTAAAAGTAATATCCAAGTCTGATTTATTAATGATAGTATGTGGCAATCCAACAGAAAGGAAAGCTCACTTGTACTTAAGGTCTGTATATTATTATTTATGACTGACTTTATTAATGATATCCATCACCAAATAACAGGGTGGGCTTTTAACCAGATCCCTCAGATAATGAATACCCAGGGTGGGCTTTTAACCAGATCCCTCAGATAATGTATACCCAGGGTGGGTTTTAACCAGATCCCTCAGATAATGTATACCCAGGGTGGGCTTTTAACCAGATCCCTAAGATAAATGCATTCCATAATTTTGCTGCGTATCAGCTGCAAGGAATATGTCAAATTTTATATCCTTACTCATCGAATTTCACCATGGTTGTGACTTCTCTGCTTCTGAATTCAGTTAATGAAGGTTTTTATGTGATAGCACGCAAATGAATTACGCACAATCTCAATAATCCCTAGGCAGAATTTCAATAATAATAAAACCTATCTGCCACCAGGTGAATGATAACATAGGCATCATCCATAGGCTTATTTGGTAATAAAAAAAAGATAAATCTAGGTGTAAGATACACAGTCCACATGTGGATTATATTTATTGCAACGCACATAAAATCAACAGGTGATTTTAAATATGGTCGTCACCCATGACCTGAATGATTCGTGCATTTGAAGTTTTAGATTAGCTTTTTGGATCTTATGACTCGTATTTCAAACTGTTCTCCTTTAGAGAAAACAAAACAGATCACTGTGGAGAAGCATGTAGCTTGTTAATCCCTTCCCAAAGAGGTAAAATGAGCCCCTTCCTCCCATGACAGGATTTCTCTACCTGCTCCAATGACACTCACCCCCATAAGCTCCAAAGTAAGCTTTGTTGCCCTACTCAAGGGAACACTGCCCCCACAATTTCTCCTAAATTTAGTATATAACATTTTTTTCCTGCAATATGAGTACTCTCTAATCCATAACAAAAATGAGCTTGTGAAATTTTAAAAGAGCATTTTTTTTACCTCGCCATCAGTTGTCATCAAAGATTTGTCTTCCTAAGTTCAATCAATAGTCTGCAGGTGACATAGTTGCTTATGCTCTTTGACTGGGCCACCTGTCTGACAGCCACGTTTTTTTCAGCCATGTGCAATAGGATTGCTTCGGATACAGAGTTCACAACAACGTCTTTCAAGCATGACTGACCTAAATTTCACAGTCATAACTGACTCAGAAAACCCCACTGTCATTAAGAACACATCTCCTCTATGGCCCCACATCAAAATTGTGCTATCATATCATGGTGGTGCCACATTGCCTTATGATCTGTAGATGCTAAACACAGGTGCCACCTGACAGTGAATTTGGTTACACCTCAGCCTTTCCTGGAGCCAGGTACCAGATTTGGCTCATTTTGGTCTTGGGATACACAAAGCCCCCATGTGATTTTTCACATTTCCATGCTTCTCCTTCACTTAGAAACGCATCTTGCTTTGTTTTCACATGAGAGTTATGTTTATCCCGATGCAATAATTCCACCATGTTTCTCATCACTCATATCAGTCTCCTGGAATCTCAGTCACTCTTTAAACCTCTTACCTAGGATCATGATTCCATGCATTGGCCAGGAATTCTTTGAAACTACAAAAATTAAAAAACATTATTTACATTTGTGTTACAGGTCGATAGTGCCCACTGGGAAGTGATTGAAAAACCCTCATCTTCACAGCTTGTCATTTGCCCACCCGCTTCACAGGTACATAACACAAGGCCATATTGCCACAGAAATAGATTTGACAGAAGCATCTTTCCAAGCTCCTATCAACCTTGAAACATGAAGGAGAACAAAGGAGTTGGGGAAAATTGAAAGGAAATTTGGTGCGTGTTTTTTCTTATGTCCTTTTCATTCAGCAGATGTTCCTCTGAGGATTACCTTCTGCCAACCTGCACTTGGATCACCTTTGAGCATCTTACTCTCAAATGGCTGATACATGGAGTGTACTCTGAGGCTAATTTCAGGGTCATGGAACAGTCTCTGGGTCCAATGGTGCATTCATGCCCTTTGAGTCCCCAGGGCTGGAGAGGCTGCTGGGAAGCAGGAGGGCCCTGGTGACAGTTCCAGTGCCAAATGGAGCCGGCACCTGTGAAATTTGGCCGTGTGCTCTTCGTTAACAGCAAATGTTTGACCCACACGTGCTTGATTGATCCTTGATGCCCAAGTTACATAAATGCTAATAGTCACATCTACAGTTCAAATTTGGCTTGCAGAAACTGCATTCTGTTAAACCATGCTTGTCATGTGAAAGCACCTCTTCCCGCCCTCACTGGGGGTGGGGAAAGTCATTCTTATCTGACTACAGAAACAGCTCCCAATCCCCAAAAGCATAGTCCATAGAATCATTAAACACGCCACATGAACCAGACCACAACATTTTTAGTTGTAGTTTTATCTTGTTATTGATGTACAGTTCACCAGAGAATATTTCACAATCATTTTTCAAAACCCATTCTTATGTTTTTGTCTATTTTATAACTATCTGAATTTAATATAAACTAATGTTAAAACCATGAAGTAAAACTAAGGTGAAAGCCACAACTCATTGACTTACACATTTCTCTTTGATTCTGTTAAATCTTGCAAGGTTTCATTCAGTTCACTATGGAACAAAGCCTTCCTGTGGGCCCCATCTGCCATCTGCAGTGTGGACACAGTGATGGGTAAGATGCATTCTTGTCTCTGGGAGGCCCTCAATGTGGCTCAGGATTTCCAGTTCTCATTGTTGGAAACTACTTACTGTAAACCATTCCCCCTCATGAGGAAAGCTAGAATCACTGAAAAAATATATTTTTAGAAATCTTCCTGAAGGCATCAGAGCTGACACACAGGGAAAACTTACAAGTTTAGACTCCTGAGGAGGTTGGAGGCCAAGATGCATGAGCCCAGAGCATTTGTGGCCACCTGTGCTCCAGGTCACAGGTCAGCTTCAGCGGGAAAACTCCAGGGCTGAGCTCCACTTCTGAAAACAGCAAAGGGAGAGGGTACAGGGATTGGATATCAGGGAAGAAGGTACATAATTAGGTCTTCTTTAATGCGCAGTTGTAAAAGACCACGAGATCTCATTTGTGTAGTTGCTTCTCCCTGGAATGTTATTTTCCTCTGTACATAAGAAGTCAAAACCAGCTTCAAGCTTTGGATCATTTCTGAGGGGGGCTCATGGCTTTCTCCTGGATCCTGCATCTTACACACATCTACAGTATCCTTGTACATTTTTACAAAGTAAGAACACATATTGTTGATATCAGTTCTACCAGATGGAGGGTTGTGTGCAATGTGGTGTGAGTATGTCAACCAAAAACATTGCACATGCATCAGAACCTGAAGCAGCTTTTCCAACGGGGCATGTAACAGTCACACAGCAGTGAATGCTCCTATGTAAACAGGAAATGTTGTGAAAGAGTAGTAAAGCCACTACAAGCATTACTGTGGAATAAACGTATCACTTTTAATAGTGCAGAAATTCTAGTACTCAGAAGTATAACGTAGAACTTTCAGGTTTTGTAACCGAGGACAAAGAAATCAAGAAATTAGGACAAATTTCACACCGAAACAAGAAAATCTGAACAAAATAAATTATAAGACTATATCAAGGAATTGGGGAATTAATACAATATTCAAGAATTACCCATCCAAGATTCTGAAGATAATAAAATAAGAGGGTAGCAGAGCTGCCGTCCTTCTGGCCTGGTTTCCACTCCAGAAGAGGCACCTAGTTTGGGATGCAGAGGGCTGACAGTCTGCAGAGCTAAGGAGACATCACTTGGACCGGTGAGCACCTACAAATCCACCTAGTTGCTACTGATGTCAAGGATTTCCTTCATATTGATCATGTACATATTAAGAATAGATTTAAAAGGCCAGGCGCGGTGGCTCACACCTATAATCCCAGCACTTTGGGAGGCCGAGGGGGGTGGATCACGAGGTCAAGAGATCGAGACCATCCTGGTCAACGAGGTGAAACCCCGTCTGTACTAAAAATACAAAAAATTAGCTGGGCATGGTGGTGCGTGCCTATAATCCCAGCTACTCGGGAGGTTGAGGCAGGAGAATTGCTTGAATCCAGAAGGCGGAGGTTGTGGTGAGCTGAGATTGTGCCATTGCACTCCAGCCTGGGTAACAACAGTGAAACTCCATCTCAAAATAAAAGAATAGATTTATAAAAGTAGTTTCTCTAATGTATAAGAACTAGACTCAAACCCAACCCTTGGATTCAAATTCCATTGCAAACAGTTTCTAGGTATGGGATGTTAGGCGAATTGATTAAATTTTATGTCTCAATTGCTCACATGGAAAATGGAGAAAATAACAGGGTCTTTCTCACAGGTAGATTGTGTGTATTAAATGATTAAAGTGCTTACAGTAGTTCCTGGTAGGTAGTAAACACTTTGTGATGTGTTTATTGTCCATACTGCTATTAACATAATTAATTGATTCCTATGTACTTCATATTCAACTATTTATGCTCAAGCAAAGGAGAGTTTTTCTCTCATTACATTTCCACAGTTGTGATTTTCATATATTAAAAATATTGGCTTCTATATATTAATGTGTATCCTCCTAAATTATTAAATGTTTTTATCATTTTTAATTTTGGTTTACTCCAGAATATCTTCCAGGCACACAATCATATTATCAGCAAAACGTGAATGCTTAACCCTCTTTGTTGAAATTGTATACATTCCTCCCTTACACATTTGTTGAGGCTCATTTCCTCAGGATAAACATAAATAATATAAATATTAATAAAAATAATGTGTATCTTATTTTGATCCAGATTCGAATTGTTCATGCCTATTGTCTGTTTTTACATGATGCTAACTTTTGAGTTAAAAGAGATTGATTTTTGTAAGGTTAAGGATATCCCATCTATTACTTATATAGTATCCCTTTCTTAGATTATCAATTACATATACTGATTAGAATAAAAGAGCTGATATCATTTGAGAGCCTTCTATACCACCAGCATGGCACTGTTTACATGTATTTACTCATTTCTCACGGTGTTACAACAAACTTACCATTATTATCCTCATTTTTCAGATAAGCAATTTGAGTGAGCCATAGACATGTCAAGTAATTTGTTGGAGACTGGATGTTTAGGAAGCGGTAAATGTTGGATTAGAGGGCAGAAAGCTCCTCAGGTGATGGTATGGCCACTATGCCATCTTGAGTCTTGTAACTTGAATGCCACCTTGAACTAAAACACACTTCACTGAGATCAGTGAAAGTGGTCGATTCAGGAGTTTTCCAACAAATGTGTAGTTACCTTGTCAGAAATGTACTCCCTCTTCATGTATTAATGTTCACATGAAAGTACACAAGTAAGACTTCGTTAGAAAAAATCTTTCTACAATACCAAAGAATTTGAACATTGAATATGTATGTGGATTTGTGAGTGGTGCAATGGAATATGTGACTCAAACATTACACACATTAAGTACATTTAGTAAAGGCTGGCTTAGTGGATAAATTTCATTTGTGAAAGAATATTCTTGAGAGATGCTCAGAGCAGATACACAAGAAGCAGATTTCAGCAGAGCGTCCTGCAGAGAGACACTCAACAATGGCAATACTATCAACAGGCACTGCTCCTGAATCCCTTCCTCAAACAGGTGTTTGGCAACACATGAGTGGATATTAAGAATCACCTTAATTAAGGTAAAATTTACATACAGCAAGAAGTACTGACCTTAATTGTACAATTGAACAAGTTCAAACAAATGTGCCCCATGGGTCAACATCATCCAAATCAAGATAGAAAATATTTCCATCTCCCCACAAGTTCCGTCAAGGCCTTCCCCAGCAAAGTTCACCTTCCAGAGGCAGCCACTGCATAGATCTCCATCGCCGCTTAGTCAGTCGTGCCGACCTTGAACGTCGCAGAAAGGGAAGCGGAGAGTAAGCACCCTCGTGTGCCCTTTCATCATTCAAATGAGAGACATCCGTTTCATGGCTGCTAGCCACCCATGCATTTCTGTTCCTGAGTAATATTGTGTTGTATGAAATGTTAAATGTTTCGTAGTTTTCCCACTGCTGATGGGCACTTGAATCAGTTCTGGTTCGAGGCTGTAGTAACAAAGCTGATACGGGATGAACATTCATGTTTAATCCTTGTGTGGACTTTGGCCTTCATTTTTCTTGGGTTAATGCTTAGGAGTCCTAAGCTTAACCGTATAAGACCCTAATTTAGAGTTCTGAATGTCCATATTTCTAACAGAGTTTCCAAATAAAATTACACACCGCTTAACAACCGTAAGGGTAACAAAGGACTGCAGAGATGGCCGTGGCTCCATAAAACTATAATGGAGCTGAAAAATCCCTATCGCTGACGACATCGTAGCGGTCATCACACTGTGGTGCAGGCATCATACACACTACTCGTGTGTGTGCGTGGTGTCTCTGGTGTTAACAAACCCACTGTGCTGCAAGGTCTATGTAAATGCCACACATACAATTATGCTCAACACATCATACCTGATAATGATAGTAAGAGACTATCTTAATGGCTTATATGTTTACTAGACCATGCTTCTTATCATTGTTCCAGAGTGTTCTCCTTCTGCTTATAAGATAAGAAGTTTGCTGTAAAACTGTACACACGTTGTGCTGATGGCAGCCTCCTGCTTCTCATGTTTACCTCATTTATCTCTTGGTTGCACCATTTTCTCTTGTGTTTGATTTAATTGTTATCACAAAAGAGTCAAAAAGTTTTAAAATATTTAAAGGCTTATAAGGTACAAAATTACATTAAGCTAAGGCTACTTTATTATTGAAGAAAGAAAAATTGTTTTTTATGAATTGAATGTGGCCTAAATGTGCAGTGCTTATAAAATCCACAGGAATGCACCGGGATGCCCAGTTCACTCACTACTCACGCGTGACTCACTCAGAGCTACCTCCAGTGCTGCAGGCTTCATGCATGGAAGTGACATTTTTTTGTTTTCCTATTCTTTTCTTTTCTTTTTTTTTTCTTTCTTTTTTTTTTTTTTTTTTTTTTTTGAGATAGAGTCTCACTCTGTCGCCCAGGCTAGAGTGCAGTTGCATGATCTCAGCTCACTGCAGCCTCCACCTCCTGGGTTCAAGTGACTTTCCTCCTCAGCATCCCCAGTAGCTGGGACTACAGGTGCACACCACCACACCCAACTATTTTTTTTTTTTTTTTGTATTTTAGTAGAGATGGGGTTTCACTGTGTTAGCCAGGATGGTCTCAATTTCCTGACCTTGTGATCCACCTGCCTCAGCCTTCCAAAGTGCTGGGATTACAGGCATTAGCCACTATGCCCAGCTCCATTTTTCATTTTTTATTCCATGCTTGTAGTATAGTTTTTCTATGTTTAGTCATGTTAAGATACATAAATACCAATGTGTTACAGTTGTCCACAGTATCCAGCGCAGTGACATGTTGTACAGTTGTGTAGCCTGATAGCAATAGACTATCTCATATAGCCTAGGTGTGTGGTAGACTACATGATCTGGGTGTGGGAAGCACAGCCTATGATGTTCACCCAACAAAGTCACCTAAGGATGCATCTCTCAGAAATTATCTCTACCTTCAAGTGACAGCTGACTATATATTTATAGAACCACATGTGTTTTTGTAAGAAAAGAAAAAAGGACTCAATGCCATGATCTATTTTCTGGTCTAAGAAATTAGATAAAGATTAGCATACAAAACACAACATATGCAGACAAAAAGAAGTAACAGCAATCACAGTGGAAATTAATGAAATGGAAGACTGAAGAGTTATATCTTTGAGTCTCCTAAAATTGATTCTATTTAGAGAGACTACACAGAAAAAAGAAACAAGAGAAAGAGAGAACATAATTCATTGCCAATTTATATTGCAAAATATCAACAGGTTATATCAACACAAATTATAAGGATATTGAAATCAAAGTAAGAGACAATTATGAACAACTTTATAACAATCTCTTTGAGAATTTAGATAAAATGGAAAAATTTCTTGGAAGACGCAAACTACCAAAGGACACTTAAGAAAAACTAGACAACCCGAATATCCCTATATCTGTTGAAGACAGCAGATTGAAAAATAACATGCACGGACACACACACACACACACACACACACACACACACACACCACATTTTCAGGCCCAACTGAATTCACAAATTCTTCCAAATATTTATGAAAGTATGTATATGATTCTACATAAAACGTGCCATGAAATGGAAATGAAAAAGAATGGAATTCTCTCAGCTCTCTGTGAGACCAGAATCACTGTGATACTAAAGCCAGAAAAACAAATTCCAATAAAGCAATTTAACATTGGAAAGATCAAAATGGAAGTTACCATATTAAAACTAAAGAAGGTCAAAATATGACAATCGGAGGCTTCTGAAAAAACATTTGGGCCGGCATGGTGGCTCACGCCTGTAATCCCAGCACTTTGGGAGGCTGAGGTGGGTGGATCACGAGGTCAAGAGATCAAGACCATCCTGATCAACACGGTGAAACCCCGTCTTTACTAATAACACACAAAAAAATTAGCTGGTCATGGTGGTGCGTGCCTGTAATCCCAGCTACTCAGGAGGCTGAGGCGGGAGAATTGCCTGAACCCAGGAGGCGGAGGTTACTGTGAGCCAAGATCGCACCATTGGACTCCAGACTGGATAACAAGAGCAAAAAACTCCGTCGCAAAAAAAAATTTTTTTTATATAATGTTGCATTCTTTCCTTGTGAAATTTTTCAGCAAGCTAGGAGGACAAAGGAACTCCATAAACCTAAGAAATGGCAACCATGAAAAGTTAACATGAACTTGATGTGAAAGATTGGATACTTTTTCCATAAGGTCAGGAAAAAGGATGGGTGGATGGATGCTTCCTTCAAGATTTGTTTGAAGATAATAGCTAGTATAATGATGCAAGGAAGGGTAATAAAGGCACCCAGATTGCAAAGGGACAAGGAAGCGGTTCTCTGTCCACAGAAGGCATGATTGTCTGTGTGGCTGCCCAGCGTGACCTACTACAGAAAAAGAAGTTACTAAAATTGGCGAGTGAGCTCGATTTTGCTGCAGGATACAAAATCATTTAACAGAATTAAATTTCTAGTAGCAACAATTAAAAATTAAACCTGAAAATATTTAAAATTTAAATACCATAAAATTAAAGAAAGCCTGACCTTTTTTCTCACGGTAGTGTGGGTGTAGAATACGCTCACGCAGGGCTTCCTTACCCTGTCAAAGGTGCTTTCTCTCCTCATCTTCCATTCAGTTGGTTGACTTTTTCAGCTTCCACATTCAATGAAAGAATATTGGCCCCACCAGCAACTTGATTTGATTTTCTGTTAAGCATAAAGTTTTGTACCACTAAAGAATATAGACATTTATAAAGGAGAAAACCTTGAGCCCTTAACTAATTTATTCATTAATAAATTAGTACGTTTTTATCTCTAAAGGAAAACACATTGAAAGTATTGCTGAAAGGAGAACATATTCCTCCAGAGTTGTAGGTATTTCAAAAGCCATCACCAAATCAAGCCACAGCAACAGAATCCTGGATGCATGGGCCACATGGAACTCTCTCCTAATGCTTTCATTGGGTGCTTCTGGGCAGAGCACGTGATGAGCAGGGGGTCCTGGGAGAGCCATCCCTGAGGCAATGTGAGGGCATTCCTCATTCCGATTGCATGGTGTACTCCACCTGAGTGATGTGTCTGCTCTATCTCATGGTCAACTTGAATTGTACAACTGATTAAATTATCTATTTTGAGTTGAAGACAGCACTTGAAACAACATGGAATTTGAAAGGGGAGCTGTTATCGCAAGTGTAGCTTCTTTTTTTGGAGGCGGGGGGGATGATGGAAATATTCTGGCAGTGATGGCTGCACAGCCTTCTGAACAGCCTTCTGAATATGCTACCACCAATGGATTGGATGCCTAAAGTGGTGAATTTTAGGGGCCAAGAAAGGAGGACCAATTGAGGCTAGGAATCAGACAAGCTTGGACTACATAGCGAGACCCCATCTCTATAAAAATTTTAAAAAATTGGCCAGGCATCATGGTGTCCCTGTAATCCCAGTTACTTAGGAGGCTGAGGTGGAAGGATTGCTTAAGCCCAGGAGTTTGAGGTTGCAGTGAGCTACGATTCTGCCAAACATTACAGCCCTGGTGACAGACTGAGAATCAGTCTCAGAATGAACAAACAAACAAACAAATAAATAAATAAATAAAATGGTGAATTTCATGTTATGCAAAATTTTATTACCGCTCCCAACTTGTATCAACTGGGAGCTAGCCTATGCTATTTTGATACAAGGGATTCTAGGTCCACACTGGAGTGGAAGGAAGGCTGTGCTGAGTCAGATACCTACCATGAGCATTCTTGTGGGGAGGGAGGGTCTTCACTGAAACACTGACTGAACCTTCCTGGAAGCCAAGTGTGCAGCCAACTCAAACACTTTTGGCATCATAGTGGCCTGCATTTTAGATGAATTCCAAGGGCTATTAAGCTACTACATTTTAATGCTTTTCTACCTCCCCTTTTAATATATGCTACCTTGTACAATGTATGTGTAAGTTACCTATAAACACCATAAGAAGTAAATTACTACTTAAATTATTCCTTCATGCAAAATATCCACCATTTGTGTTTCAGAGCCCTCCTTTTTAAAACACAACTGTTAAGAATAGTTAATGCAATTCCTCCACCAATCCAAGTATTGACATATTTTCTGGCATCTACAGGAGGAAAGAGGAAACAGCACATTCCTGATTAGAATCGAACCCACCTCGTTTTTAAGTAGACACAGAGCAGGCTTATTCTGACAAATCCTTGAGGGTATGGTTTCCTGTGTGATTCCTGCCAGAGGCTAACTAGAAGGATTTGAAGAGATTAAACATGAATGTGTATTAGACCCACTTTCGTTTTTTCAGTTCCTGAGATTTGTTCCTATTAGCAGGTATTAAATCTGGTCATGACGGGGTAGCCCTGTGTGGGGGCTTTATGCTGTGCCAACTCAGCTAAGAGGAGAATTTATGGATTAGTCGGAGTTATGCAGCAGGGCGTGGCCAAGCTGATGCATGAAATCCAACATGACACCATACTTTCTGAGTTAGCAGGAGGCGACAGAGGCTTAATGCATGGTGTTTGGAAGGTGGACATGAAGCAAAATCCAGACCTTTAAGTTCTGAGCCTGGAGTGGAGGCGGAGGCACCAGGCATGGCTGCTCTGGGTGCTGAGCGCTGTTCACCTCTTCTCTCACCCTGGAGTCCAGAATGGGAGCTCCCACTGCACCCTGAGCACCCACACCCTGCCAGATGCTACCTCTGCTTCTTCAGTGCCAAGGTCAGATGCCCGTACTCACTTCCAAGATGAAGACATCCCCTTCTCTTTTCAGATATCTACCTCCTACAAGTGGGAGGCATGGAAGGCCCTGTCCTATCTCCCCTCACTTCAGATCCATCTCTCCTCCCTGATGGGGAGCTGTGCAGACTTCAAGCTACAGTACAGATGCAAAAACAGGAGCCTAAAGTTCTTGTACCCTAGCTACCCCTGCCCTCATAACTGCACACACACATCCATATTTTTGTGGTTCTGGTTTCTGTCACCACACTGTGCTGGATAGATCCTGTCCCAAAAACTTGTACTGGTTAAGGTAATGCTAAAATTTGTAATTAAAAAAAAAAAAGATTTCTTCTTAATAGAAATTACTCACTTGCAGTTTTGCATGTGCTAGTATGTGTGGGTGGTGGTGCCACTTGCTGTGGTTGTGGGGAGACCCTGACTAATGGTTTTTGTGTCTTCACCCCAGGTTTCCAACGTGGCCTGTGCATCAATAATGAGACAGCTGGTGGGGAAGAATGCAAGCATCACCCAGGAATGCACATGAGCCAAGCTGCAGATGCCTCCCACAGGAGCCGCGTGGCAGGGCTCCGACCACAGCCTGTGGGCCACAACATGCTGCTAAATCAGCTGGAAACTTACCCTCTTTGTGCCCAGGGAAAGAAGGACACAGATTTGATGACCACATACCAGTGTCTTCCTGAGACCTCATCTGAGATGCTCTTTGAAGATAACTTTGTTTTCTGTATGGAGGATTCAGGACAATATTTCAGACAGATTCCCCCAAAACAATGTTTTTAAGACTTTAGGTTGTGAAATTAAATTAATGTCTTGAGCAGATCTGGTTGAGAGGATAGCGGGGCTGTGAGCAGCCTGCATTCATTGTCAGCCACATCACAGATCTGTTTTGATCAGCGAATCATCACCAACTCCTAAAATCTGCATATGCCACTAGGAAGGTTAGCTTTTTGAGAAGTTCTGCAAACCCCCTTTCAAAGATGGAACTGAGGGTTGAGAAGAGCTAAGTGACACACCTCAGGAAAGAGAAGTTGATGGAGCTAATTTTGGAATCTATTCTTTTTTTCCTTAAACAATCTTTCAATACTAGAGTATTCTAGAACTTTCTGAGTCAATTCTGAGAGGTGTGAAGAATAAGAAATTACACAGAGTTTGTTTTTTTCATTGAAGTGTTCAATTAAGGAAACTTCTGCATGTATTTTACTGGTATGTGTTCACATAGATCAAAATTGCCACTTTAATTAGCAAATTTAACAACAATTTTCTGTCAAGTTTTTATTTATTTTTCTCTGGGTTATTTTCTTCACCTGCTGTTTGAGGTTTAGCAAGGAATATATTTAAATATACACTTTAATCTAAATTTAACTGTCTCCAAAATAACTAATGGAGATATATTTCAAAAATTTCAGTAGTCAAATCACATCACTGGTCAATTCACATCACTGGTCAAATCCAGATGGCAAAATTTTCATCAATTCATGAACTAAAATTAGAGCTGTGATTGATTAAAAAAAAAAAAACTTCATTATTTGAAAGTATATCCCAAGTTTATTTTTTCGATTCCTTACAAAATGTTTCTTTTAAAGTAAAAATGTCTCATCAATTTGAATACAAATTGTTTTTAAATCTGAAATCCCATGTTAAAACATAAAGAAAAATTCTTAAGAAACCTTTTTCTCAGCTACTTTTCCAAAAGTTATTTCTGCATTCACTGATTTGCCTTCCTGCTGGTTCCAAGACCCCTGCAGTCGGATAATACCCCAGAGTCGATATCTGACAGCAAATGCCAGAGCCAGGCAGGCAGACTACAGTGGAGGATAAAAAAGGAAACCAAGATACCATCCTTCCTCTAGGAGCTTAAAGATTAGTTGAAAAAGTGGGTCATATATTTCATGATAATGACTTAGTAGTGGAGTAAGTAGAAAATGAGTGAACAAGTAAAAGCCCTAGAAGATTAGATCATTGCAGTCTGCTGTATTAGGCAGGGCTCTTCAGAGAAACAGAACCTGATGGAGGGATGGATGGGTAGATAGGTATTGATATAGATAAATAAGCAGATAGATAAACAGGCAGATAGGTAGAAGATAGATAGATTGATAGACACTCACAATGCCCCAATAAAGTCATCACTGAATTGGACAATCATAACCTTAATTTTCTTAGTTTATCTTCCATTTAGCCAGTCCCTTGAGACTCAAAGAATAAATATTTCTTTTTAAATGTTAAAGTTTCTGTAGGCACTGGATTTGGGAAATTGCCATGTATAATAATGTTGGATGTGTCATGTACTGATAAGACACAAAAGCTGGAAAAATTTCAAGATTTGAAAACACACAAAGACAGATTCACATCTTCGCTCCACCCAGTAAGGATTATAAAATCCCAGATAATTATTAACAGAAATGCCCATTTCACATTGTTCAATGGCCAATATAATCTTAATTTGTGCAGGTATAATATTTGTTTTTCCTTCTCTATTTGTCCTTCTTTTCAATTTTTCCTCTCATAATCCTGCTTAAAAATGTTGCCACAAAATTAACCTTTCTTTCTGTCCTGCTGACCTTCTAATCCTTTCATTAATACCCTGCAGAATTCCACCTGACAGTCACATTTTCACACCTTCGATCATCAAGACCCTGTGTGAGACAGCAATTTTCCCTTCATTATTTATAGCTATCTGGGGCCACTTCCTCAACTGAAATCTCTTTAAATAACACCTTTATTTTCTTAATTCATACCTCTGTGCTCTGCTAAATGAGTTAACCCAGTCAAGCTTTTGTAGTCTTTTGAATTTATTTCCTGCCTCTTTAAAAGCTATATCCTCCAGCTTTATAAAGGAGAGAAGAAAATAAAGGACTAATAAAGAAAAAGAAAGATAAGAAATAACTCCAATTGAGATTACTTTGTTAACACCTTGAAATAGGAAAGAAAGGTTTTTTCCTGAGGTTTAAACACATCTTTACATCTTTTCCATTTAAAAAGTGATGATTCGTTGCTACTTAATTTATTATTCTTTTTAGAGGACTGCTTTCTGAATGACTTAAAACTTAACAATCCTCACTCTAAGTCTCAGTTTTTTCTGAGGCAGGTTAATATACCAACAGACCTTACTCTGTGTTGTATAATGTTTAGCAAATTTTTGTTGGATTGATTGTTGTTAAGAACCCTTTCAAAGTATTTGCTTTCAACTTTTGTAAAAGGAATGAAACAAATAGCTCAGGCATGTGTTAGTCAGATCAAGTTCTATTTAGGTCTGAAAGCAGATGTGTTTACGTTACCTCCCCATCAATGCCAGATCCCAAGGCAGCACAAACATTTCATTATGGTTTTATCCTGTATTCCACATATATTTTTTTATTTTATATTGGATCAGCTTTTAAATATATTCTTTGCATGGACAATCGCTGGCAGAGTCCTACATCTTGTCATAGTACATGTATACATCTTTAACCATGACATGAAAAATATCCATTCTCATGGCTTTAGTGGTGCTTCTGAGATACAAGTAGATTCGATGCCTTGTAAGTTTAATTATTATCTCCTAAAGTCAGACAATTAGAGATGCACTGGTTTTCTTCATTCAGGAAAAATTAAAGCTAGAAATTATAACCTTGTGCAGAGCTATTACAGAACTGAAAATGCGAATGAAAAGACACCTCTTGAGGAGGCACCGGCATGGTGATCTCCCTTTTCTTTTCGGTAATTAAAGGTGGAGGTAAACCCAATCATCCGTGGTATTCTCTCCCCTAAACACCAATCCAATGGCCAGGTGAGTGATAGAATCCAACCAGATTTAGTTGTTTGTTTTTGTTTTTGTTTTGTTTTGTTTGAGACGGAGTTTCACTCTTGTTACCCAGGCTGGAGTGCAATGGCGAGATCTCGGCTCACCGCAACCTCCGCCTCCTGGGTTCAGGCAATTCTCCTGCCTCAGCCTCCTGAGTAGCTGGGATTACAGGCACGCGCTACCATGCCCAGCTAATTTTTTGTATTTTTAGGAGA
This sequence comes from Saguinus oedipus, assembly GCA_031835075.1. NCBI lineage: Eukaryota > Metazoa > Chordata > Mammalia > Primates > Cebidae > Saguinus > Saguinus oedipus. The sequence goes on from CM063182.1 coordinate 40,851,695, forward strand.
GACGGGGTTTCACCATGTTGACCAGGATGGTCTCGATCTCTTGACCTCGTGATCCACCCTCCTCGGCCTCCCAAAGTGCTGGGATTACAGGCGTGAGCCACTGCGCCCGGCTGTTTTTTTCTTTCAGTAGTAAATCCACTTACCACCGTACTTACAATGCATTTTTCACTGCACAATTCACTCTGGATTTATATTATACCTGTGTATACCCATTTCCTATTTGTCCTCCTCATTTGAAAGTAAATCCCATGGGTAAGAAACACTGTAGTCTGTGATCAGGCCTCGGACTCAGGTCTAACTTGTTCCTCATAATCAATGTATCTGGAGTTCCTCCTCCTGTTTGAAAGACAGAAAATCCAGGGTAAAAAAGAAAAAGTAAAGAAGGAAGAAAGGCAAGACAGAAGCAGGGTTGAAAACGAGGGAGAAAAGGAAGGAAAAAGCCAGTAGACGAATACTAAGCTTTCTTCTTTATTTAAGTCAGTGGCACACTGTCTACCAAGTTGCTCCAATCAAAAATCCAAGAAGTCATCTTTGTTTTCTCTCCTTCCCACAAACTCCATGTCCAATTGCCCCACCTCAGAACGCCCAGAGGCACAACCTCCAAAGTGTAAGAAGGTTTTCCTCCACCTTTGACCCTGAACATACCGTCAAGTGGTCACCAGACCCTGAATCTGCCTCCTCACTGCCTGGCTTCTTCTTCCGTTTCTGCTTCCCAGTAGCACATTTTACATAAGGCCTCTAAATATTTTTAGAAAGCCTGAATTATTTTTATAGCACACCCTCCTGAAAACATTCTGAGGCTTTACAATTTCTATTAAAATAGAATATTTTTCTTGGCGTTTTCTGTTTGTTTCCCCCACTTGAGTATAAATTTACTGATGGGAAGAATTGTATTGAGGTTATGACTGCATTTGCAGCCCTAGGGCACTGCCTGGCTTAGCGTCATCACTCAGGAGATATTTATTATGTGACTGAATAAAGAATGAATGAATTAATGAGCTTTGTGTTCTCCAGTGTTTCTGCTGCTGCTCTGTAACCAGGGAGGCCCTGCTAGTTACACCTCCCCGATCTTGGGCTCTGTCATGCTGTCATCAGTTCCAGTTACACGATCTGAAATTCCCATTTTTTGTTTTGTTTGTTTTGTTTTGTTTTGTTTGAGACTGAGTCTTGCTCTGTTACCCAGGGTGGATCTTGACTCACTGCAACTTCCGCCTCTGGGTTCAAGCAATTCTCCTGCCTCAGCTTCCTGAGTCACTGGGATTACAGGTGCCTACCACTATGCCTGGCTAATTTTCATATTTTCAGTAGAGACAGGGTTTCACTATGTTGTCCAGGCTGGTCTCTAACTCCTGACCTCAAGCAATCTGCCTGCCTCAGCCTCCCAAAATGCTGGGATTACAGGTGTGGGCCACCACACTCAGCCAAATTTTAAGATTTTTGTTTGCCATTTTGCTCAGTTCTTTGCATAATGATAGACCAATGTGTTTTTCCTCAGTCAATCCTAATACTTCTTAGAAAAACAAAATAAAACATAGTTTGTAAGCACTTCCCAGTAAACAATGGCTTCCCTCACTCTAGGAAAGAAACACCAGCTTCCAGGCACAGGCCAGTGTCTGCTTGTTCTTCTCCTGAAGTCACGGGGGTCACACCTGCTGGCTAGGTGGGCCCTCAGGGCAGGCATCCAGGTGAGCTCAAGTCAGTGGAGAGGAAGAGGCCCCACTCCCTGGAGCATCCGCAAAATAGCACTGGTTACCACCATGACGGTGCTTCCTTGAGTGTGGGTTCTAATTCTGTATCTAAGACCCACATCCGTGCTGGTCAGCTGTCAGAGCGGAGCCCATAGAATTCTGGAGTGAAGTCACACCTGCCCCATCAGCTGGAGATGCCCAAGGTTCAGGAAGCTGACAGGCACTGCAAAGGCTTTCCATCTGAGACACACAGGTGCCTGCCGCAAGCTGGAACAGAGCCTCCGCCTCCCAGGAGTGCTGCATGCCCCTGCTGCCTCCAACTGTGCCCAGAGCTCAGCCTGGCTGCCTGGAGGAGGTTGCTGGGTTCCTGCCTTTGCATGAGTCTATTCCCGTATTCCTGCATTCATCAGTAACACCCTCGAACAGAAATAAGAGGATTCTATTTTATGACATTTTTACCAAAAATCAACAACACACAGATAAGATAACAGACAGATAAAATAACAGTTGTATTAGAGTATGAAATATTAAATCACATTACATACCAAGTATCAAGTATCTAATTATATAAAATGCAAAGTATGACTCATGGAAGTGAGTAAGCAATTCTAACATCAGAACTAGCTGGTACTCCGGAAAAGAAACTAGAATGCCCTGGGACTGTGAACTTTCACGCCGGCATCTAGGCAGATAATGAAGGGAGGTGGTGCCTTTGGACCTTGTCTGGGCATGGTGAAGGCTGCTGTCAGGTCACAGCCGACATGGTCTGGTTAATTCCAGGAGGACTTCATTCTCACACTCTCCCAGCAGAGCCCCGGATAGGTTCAATCCGAGATCTAGTCCGTCTTGCTAACTTAGCCACTACTTTTCTTTCTCTTTCTAAATTAGGTCTCTTAATTCTGTCATCAGGTTATCAAATTTATATTTTGATATTTAAAATAATATAGTAGAAAAAGCACAATTAAAAAAACTATAACATGGGAATTACATTTGTGCTCTCCACTCCGGCAGAGAGGAAACCACTCCTTACGTTGCGTTTTGAAACTGCACTTCTGAACTGTATCTTTCATTTTAAAGGTAAGAGGGCTGATTGACCAGCCATTGTACTTACTTGCAGCACAAAACAAATTATATACTTCTCATCCATCTCATGCTACTACCTGCACAAACGAAGCAGCACGCTAAACCTCTGCATCAGTAGCAGGGGTATCCGCTTCCTTTTCTTTCTGCTAGAGAATCGTCAGGCTCGTTTTTATTCTTTTAGTTTGGACAGCTCCTTCTGAAACTCCAGAAGGGTGTGGTACATCGCTGCTGCATGTTCCTTTACTTTTTATGCTGCTTTTGCTTTATGGTGCTTTGCAAATATTGCATTTTTCACAAATTATTATTTAGTTATTTATTTGACACATTGTGATGGTACATATTTATGGGGTACAATTTAATGTCTTCATACAGATAAAGGTTATGTAATTAATAAACCTGAACATTTGGTTTGCCCATCGTTTTATGCATTTATCATTTCTTTGTGGTGAGAAGCTTCAAAAGCCTCTCTGGCAGGTTGCAGTGGCTCACACCTGTAATCCCAGCACTTTGAGTGTTCAAGGAGGCAGACCACTGGAGGCCAGGTGCTCCAGACCAGCATGGCAACATAGTGAGACCCTGTCACTACCAGACTTAAAAAAATTAGCCAGGTGCAGAGGGGCACGCCTGTAGTCCCAGTTACTCGGGAGGCTCAGGTAGAAGGATCACTTGACCCCAGGAGTTCAAGGTGGTAGTGAGCTATAATCACATTGCTGCACAATTTATATTCTCTTATAATTTTTATTTTTATTTTTTTGAGACAGAGTCTCAGTCTTTTTGACCAGGCTGGAGTGCAATTGTATGATCTGGGCTCACTGCAACCTCCATCTCCCAAATTCAAGTAATTCTTCTGCCTCAGCCTACCAAGTAGCCAGGATTATAGATGCCACCATCATGCCTAGCTAATTTTTGTATTTTTAGTGGAGACGAGGTTTTGCCGTGTTGGCCAGGCTGGTCTTGAACTCCTGACCTCAAGTGATCCGCCCACCTCGGCCTCCCAAAGGCCTGGGGTTACAGACATAAACCACCACTCCTGGCCTATAATTCTTCTCTTCGTATCTACACTGGTTTTTGGTGATCTCACCTAGGATATGGCTTAAATACAATCCATAAACCAATGGACCCCAGAACTATATCTACAATTCAATCTTCCTACAATTTTCCTAGAATTTCAAGTGAACTCTTTAAACTTCTTGACCTGTTTCATATTTTAATTCCAGAATCTGATACTCAATTGCTTCCTTCACATTTTGTTTGGGTATCTAAGTATCTAAAAATTAACGTTGTGCCAGCTAATATCCCCACACCAAACACTTGCTCTCCTACAACCAATGCTCAGCAGAACATTCCATAGCAATCCTTATGTAATTTGATAATGATTTTTTTTTTTAATTTTAAAAGAGCTACAACTGTCCATAACAAAACTGTTTTGAAAAGTTAGAAACCCCACTTAAGATTAAAGCATATTAGAATCTCGTGGCTATTGTTCTATTTGTTTTGTGAATAATGCCTGTTTAAAATTCAAATGCTAGTTTTCACTGAGCTTTACATTTGCTTCAACAAACCACTCCATAGCATTTCCCTGAGCCTCAGAGGATATTTGAAACTCAGCCACAGATTAGAACAAGAACTTTGAGCACTTCATAGAAAATTATATATAAAGCAGAAGTAAGACAGTTGTTTTCTGAAAATAGGGAGTTAACCACCTGGGTAGGTTTCAAAACTTTTCTAGTAAAAGCCAAAGCAATTCCCTATCTCATTCTTCTTAAACATGAAAAGGAAAGCCAGGCAAAGCTTTGTTCTAATTCCCTGATTTCTTTCACTTGTAACTTTGAAAATGCACAACAGACTTAATACTTAGGTTTCATTAGAAAGCTCTTCCTTTGGTCCCAATTGCAAGCTTTTAAAAACAGCAATGAGATAGAATAATTGCTGGAGTTCTGTGTTACACAATATTAGAGAAAATTTTCATTGAGAAAGATACTTTTCCTGATTGCATTCAAAGTATGGGCGTAATAATTTATTCATACATTAAAGAGAATGGGGTTGTGGCTGCATTTCATTAAGCTCTGCTCATTTATTTCCTCCAAAAGGCCAAAACATGAATACTTTGATCAGGTTTTTCTGACCTTCCGATGCAGGATTTTCCTCAGCCCCCTTGCCGGACTCATGGCAGGAGAGCCCCTCCACTCAGCCCGCTGTGCCCCGCCCCTTGCAGGAGGGAGCCATGAGTGAGCAAGTATGGTGTCTGGCCGACGGCTCCAGGTGCTGATACAGGAGCAAGCTCCATGCACGGCCTGCAGTGGTGCCCAGGTGGAGTTGCCTGAGATCCCAAAGCCCCAGAGCGGGTGTTACAGTGCTCTCTTAGTTCTGCCAGCCACAGACAGCAGTGTGTTAGCAGCTCAGTTGGCCTCTTCTCTTGTCACATGGGGCTACTGCCCCCCGACTGGTGAGGGTGAAGGACCGGTGTGAAGGCCTTTCTGGATACTCACTCAGTAGGTATCAAGCTCTTGTCTGACGTCCAGGGTTGCACAGACAACTGAAGGATGGTGAAGGTGGAGAATTTTATTGAGCAATGAAAATGGCTCCTAGCAGAGAGGGGAGCTGGAAAGGGAATACCTGTGTCAGCACTAAAAGTAACCATTATTCTCATCTCCATTGGCATACATTAGTTTTGCCAATTTTTGAATGCCAAGAAATGGTACCAACAGTGTGTACATGGCCTGTTCTTGGCATCTTTTGCTCAACCTCATGTTTTTGAGATCCATTCATGTCATTGCAAGTAATTGCCTTCTTTTCTTTGCAGTGTAATGTTTCATTACAAGAACATACCAACATCTATTTACCCATTCTTATTGGATGGCTATTTGAATTTCTTCCAGCATTGGACTAATGTGAGTAAGGCTGCTATAAACTTTAACTTTTGTAGTATCTTTGGGTGAATATCAATCTATTTTTGTTGAATATTTATCTAGCAGTGGAAACACTGTGTGTTAGGAAATATTTACAAGTGAGTTTAGTAGACACTGCCAGTTTTTCGAAGGCATGAATCAGTCACAGGCCAACCAGGAATATGGGAGTTTCGGTTAAAGATGGTTAATATAACCAAAAATAGACAGTAGAACAATGTTAGAATATAACAGAACAGCATTTTTTAAACAACAGAAAATACTAATCATAAAAGGAAACAATAGGGTAACTGCATTGCACTACATTGAAATTAAGAATCTCAGCTTATCAAAAAAGTGCCATAAAGAGAATGAAAGAAAAAGCCAGAACAGAAGAAAAGGCTTGAAACCTATTTATCCAACAAATGACTCCTATCCTGGATGCACGAACACCTGCTAGAAATTATCATGGGAAAGGACAGACAACTTCGTTAAGAATAAGCACAGGACTTAAGCACTTCCCAGAAGATGCCAAATGGTGCACTCGTAGCCAAGTACTCAAAACCATTAGGCATGAGATCAGTGCAAACTGGATCATCAAAAATATATCCTCACCAGAATGACAAATGAATATGGCTGGCAGTGGCTGGTGCTATCTGGAGATGGGAGTTTACTTTTAATTAGGAGAGATTTAAATACATTCAGCCACATTTGGGCTTTATTCTCTAGTTAGAAATCAGAGTGTGAAGATACTGCAATTAACACCTCTTAGTATAACTAGTCCAGACAGGGACTGGTGTATGCTATATGCACAGTTAAAAGGTTAGTAAAGATTTTGGATAGATCAATAACTATAGAACTATAACAAAAACAAACAAAAAATTCTACCGAACAATAAACAATGATTTGAGACTTTAATCAAGTCTACAACAATCCAGTCAAACAGTAAGTTACCCTGGGCTTGAACGTGTACAGGGATCGGACGTACTGCCTCCTGAGGGGGTACATTCTTTCTTCGGCCAGCTCACAGATCTTTCGAAGATTTTCTTAGGAAAAAAAAAGTATGCCTTCCAATAACTTCTACAAGTTCGTCTATATTTCACTTACCAAGATACACAAAGCCATCATGTTATTACCTTTGCAAAAATATCAGTTTCTCCTTTGTGTATCTATATTTTAAAACTCAATAGTCATTGGTCCAAAGACTTGTCACATTAAATAATGCTAATATTTGAACACAATTTATAATGCACGAGGTCCAATTCTCCCCTATAACTCTAAGAAGGTGCTAGACATGTCTCTCACAGATGCAAAATCCCAATTCATACCCAGGGCTCCCCTGGTGAAAGGTTAGGATGGGAAAAATTACCGCAAGCAGAGGTGAGCCTGATTGTGAGTTAATGACTCCAAAACACAACAAAAACAAGAACATTGCACTCTGAACGTCTCAATATGGAGCTTGTGTTTCTGCCAAAAGATTTCCTGCAAGTTTTGGGAGGGGACCCTGTATGCCAGTTACAAGCACTGCTGCAGCACTCAACTCACTCCACAGCAGCTGAGCCCACAGGATGCACAGAGGCTGTGGGTGGTGGGACACGTCAGTGCAGCCAGGAACCACAGGGGGCCTTGCACAGAGGAGAGGTCCTGAGAGTGTGTTTAGCTGCACGCCTTCCCTGCTGTGGACCCCAGTCAGGAATGCACACCCAGGACTTCTGGAAAGAGAGGGTAGAACATTTGCATGCTCCATCAAACCACATTTCTGTGGCTCAAGAGACTTGCAGACAGCAAATACCCTCCCACCTGGCTGTCTTGGAAGCCACACAAAATAACCCTACAGCTGGCTCTGTCCTGAAGATGGCCTGGCTCCAGGTGCTGGTCTGACTCTGTGTCAGGCAGCAAAGGACAGCGTGTGCCCAGCATGTCCACGTGGACTGGGGCTTTAACTGGGCCAGCGTGCCCACAGGGAATGGCTGGACTGTCAGCACAAGGCCCTGCTACTGTCTCTGTACAGTTGCATCATCTCTGAATCTCAGAAAGCAGTGGCTTAAAGAGAGTGCCCCTGTCTCCTGGCACACTGGCCTGCCTGCCCAATGTCCACATTGTCATAGCTGCTTGCTGTATCCAATGCCGCCTTTTAATGGATATTTACAAAATGCATTCCTAACGTGATAGCGAGAAACAGAAGTTTTTCAGCAAAATGTCAATCCTTTGCACTCTCCTTCCTTGGGGCGAAATTCTCCCACTTCAGCCACACTACAACAGTGGCAAGTCGAATCACCACCCAGCAATGTCAGAGACGCTTAGTGGGTAAGCACAGCACAAACTACAACCTGACTACCCCAGACGCATTATTGAGGATGCTCTCTTGACCCCTAAAACCAAAACTGTACTGCTGTCCCGTAAGGCCAGATTTCAGAAAGAGATATGTAACGTTTGTGGGGATTTTTGTTTGTTTTGTTTTGTGGTTTGGGGGGTATTTTTTATTATACTCTAAGTTCTGGGGTACATGTGCAGACCTTGCAGGATTGTTACCTAGATATACACATGCCATGGTGGTTTGCTACCTCCATCCCCCCATCACCTACTTTAGGTATTTACCCACTGTTATCCCTCCCCAATCTCCCCACTCCCCACTATCCTTTCCCTAGTCCCCCAACCCCCAAAAGACCCCCGTGTGTGATGCTCACCTCCCTGTGTTCACGTGTTCTTCTTGTTCAACACCTGCCTATGAGTGGGAACATGCGGTGTTTGGTTTTCTGTTCTTGTGTCAGTTTGCTGAGAATGATGGTTTCCAGATTTATTCATGTCCCTTCGAAGGACATGAAGTCATCCTTCTTTATGGCTGCATAGTATTCTATGGTGTGTATGTGCCAACCCCATCATCAAATCTTGAACACATCAATCTAATTTATGGTATTAAACAGGTTCAGATTCATCAATCTAACTGCACAACCTGTCAGACACCGGATTGTCATTCTGTCTTTCTCTGCATGACCTCACACCTGAGATGGAGTTATTTAGGCTCCTCCATTAATGGGCTAATGGCATAACACCAAGAGCCATCTGGGTTTAATGCTCTCCAATGTCATCATTTATGTCCCCCACATTGTGACTGGGTGGGTTCTTGTTCCCGAATATTTTCTGCCCTGCCTGAAAGGTGATCCCAGACGCACAGCCCATCGCACCTCCCTGCTGTTCAGCATCACATGGTGTGGATCTGCCACATGTTAGAGATCTCCTTTCTACTAATGGAGGCCAACATCGTCCCTGATTTGTCATCATGACTAGCTATGCAGCTCTTACAGTCCATCTACGTGCCCCCATGGCCCTGGTGAGGATGTATCTCAGACATGTAATCAGTGTGAGATGCTGATCACAGATGCTGCCTCTATTTAACCTAAAATAGTGCTGCTGCATAATCTTTTTATTATTATTTTGAGGTTGAATCTTGCTCTGTCTCCCAGGCTGGAGTGCAGAGGTGCAATCTTGGCTGACTGCAACCTCCGCCTCCTAGGTGGAAGCCTCAGGCTCCCAAAGTGCTGGGGTTACAGACGTATTTCTTAAACAGATTGAGTTAAGCCAAGAAGACATCAATTTTCCAAATCTTTTTTTTTCTTTAGAGAAATTCAACAATTTCATTAACATTTCACAACGAGTTGGCTTGGATGTTTTCAAAACACCAGATTCTTTCTTATTAGAGAGATAATGCCCTCTACCAAATAAGATACATTCTAATAAGCAAACTAATTTAGAAATTCACTCTGTTCCTGTGTCTATTTTCCTGAATAAAGGTAATTACAAGGTCCTTCTGTACCTGTCAGAGGCTGTTTTTTTTAATTCATAATTCATTTTCATATAATTTAATATTAGGCATTGCTTTAGCTTGCAGGAATATTTAAAGTGAATTTGTATTGATTTCCTTACTTCTCTGGAAGACGAGCCTTAATTCGTTTTCAGAATAATAAAAAAGTTCCCATCTTAAAATTGCTTTATTAATTTTTATTTTGGGTTTTCATAGGGGACCAAATAGAAGATATTTGGCCTTCTTCTCCAAGGCCATCCTGCAGACACATATGGTAGCAAACACTCAGCAAAAAGGTATTTCTCAGATTGCTTTTACTTTCTATGTTCCCAAATATCCAGTTTCAAAACTGCAAGGAGAAGAAAATAAACAAACACAGGTTTCTATCTTGAGGTCCTAAAAGCTGCAAATGAGAGCTGTCTTATGAGGAAACAAAAGAGAGACTCATGTCAGTCAGTCATCTTAGAAGCCCTTGTTTGCAGGTGAAAACTGAGCTGGGATTGAAGCCCAGGCTTTAACCCTGGACAGGGTCTGGGAAGACCAAAGAACTACACAGGACACTCTGGGAACATCACTAGCAGAGCCACCAAGGTGTGGGTCAGCAGGAGGGCATGATGTAGGGACAGCCCTGCTTCTACCTGAGCAGTGCATGGTTCCTGCAAACGGAGCCACCAAAAGTCATGCGATCACAGGGGCTTTAGAAGACATCCCCCGTCTGCTCAGCTGGCGAGTCTGAAATGATGACCATTACAACCCCTGACAGGGCTGGCCCAGAGCTGGGGTCTCCAAGGCCCCTATTCACAGTGACCCACAGAACAGAGGGTCCACTATCTAACACTAACCTCACCAGAGCATTACTATGACTGCTTCATAGCAAGTGCCACTGTGACTTGTCATAGTGTGATAGAGAAGAGTTTCCAATAGGAACTTTTGCTAAAAGACATTGAGGGGGATCAGAAGATGCTACCCCAACAAATGCCATGCTGGCCTGAGGATTATTTTGAGCTGATGGCAATTGAGGAATGGCAAAGGCAGGAAAAGCTCTAAAACCCTTTGGTAAACGAAATTCACTTTTACAAAAGATATTTCTATTTGCAAAGGTGCCTTTTCTCTTACCTGAAAGAGAGCAACTCGTATTGCCTGACACAACTCTTATCTGCATAACAAACCTTAATAAACATCCCTTACCTGCATGTCCTCCTCGTCTTCCCATAACTCATCCCCCAGAAGCACCAAACTTCCCTTCCTTCATCTCTCTTCTTCTCCACACTTGATCATCCTTAGTAAAATCTCATCTTGAATTTTAGCTCCCATAATCCCCATGTGTCATGAGAGAGATGAGGTGGGAGGTAATTGAATCAGGGGGTACGTTTTTTCCCATGGTTGTCTTGTGATAGTGGATAAGTCCTACAAGATCTGATGGTTTTATAAAGGGCCATTCCTCTGCACGTGCTCTCTTGCCTGCTGCCATGTAAAACATGCCTTTGCTCCTCCTGCGCCTTCTGCCATGATTGTGAGGCCTCCCAGCCATATGGAACTGTGAGTCCATTAAACCTTTCAGAGTTTCACCACCAAGTATCAGCTTACCTCATTGTCTCATTTAGGTTTTAGGGGCAGAGACTTTGAGCAACATGAGGAGAGAGGAGGGCCCAGGAGAGGGGGTCTGTGCTTCCAGCCTGGGATTGACTGATCACCTGATCACCTTCCAGGGCTGTTGCTGAGAAACCATACCTTGGCTTCCACAGAAACAGCAGCAGAAGCCACTGAGAACAAGTGATTGTAGGAGCCAAAGGAGAACTTCTCCTTCACCATCTGAAGGTTAGCTGAAAAATCAACTCACAAAAGGCAGGTTAATCAGAGAAAAGGCACATAAATTAATGTGTAGACACAGGAGCCTTCAGAATGAAGACCCAAAGACATATGCTTAGGTTCAGTGAGGTATGGACAGCCATATAGAAATGTGATTGCAGTGCCGGGTGTGGCAGGTCACGCCTGTAATCCCAGTACTATGGAAGGCCAAGGTGGGAGGATCACCTGAGATCAGGAGTTCAAGACCAGCCTGGCCAACATAGTGAAACACCATCTCTACTAAAAATACAAAAATTAGCCAGGAGTGGTGGCAGGTGCCTGTAATCTTAGCTACTTGGGAGGCTGAGGCAAGAGAATTGCTAGAACCTGGGAGGTGGAGGTTGCAGTGAGCCAAGATCATGCCACTGCACTCCAGCCTGGGCAAACAGAGCCAGACTCCATCTCAAAAAAAAATATGATTGTACAAAAAGGCCAATCAATGCTCTCCTTCTGACAGACTGACCAGGGAAACCCAGCAAGGACTGTGTGTCAAGATTCTTCTTGGTCTCTCTCTGAACAGGATTTCTTCCTTCTGGGTGTGCAGCAGGACCTTCTCTGGAATGGGGGTCTTAGGAACTTCAGTCAAAGCAGATCAGATAATTTCTTTATCTGGCTACTTTTTACACAGAAAGGCAGGGGGAAAGTTAGAATCATATTTTTAGGTTTTGTGGCTGGCTTTGGGGAAAAGGGGTTCTTGTTTCTAAGAGCCGCCTTTGATGAGAGGGATTCTAATTTCTATGGCCAGCCTTGGGGAGAAAGGGCCTATGATATGGGAAGGCAGGAAGTAGGAGCAAAACTTTTGCTTCTGATGTTTTCATTTTGGGGTATTGTCTTCTGAGCCCCAACATGGTGCAGAATCAGGAGAATCCAGGTTCCTCCCATAACACGTGGGAATTATGAGAACTAGAATTCAAGATCGGATTTGGGTGTGGACATAGTCCAACCATATCAGCTGCTAAGACCTATCAGCTGTATGTTCTCTCTGCTGCTTTCACCTGTTCATGCTAGAAGACAACAGGATGTCTGGTGTCTCCTCCTAGCTTTATAAAGATAATCCATTTCAGTTGCCAAACACTGAACCACTGATAGTGAAGGTCACTGAGTACCTTCAGTTGCTCTTTGGCATCTATAAGTGAAAGAGAATCCAAAAAAGAAAGGAAAATAAAACAATACAGGGATAACCCAGTGCCAGATAATGCAGGGAGACAAAGAAAGAATCTGTAGTTTCTAAGAAGGTAAAAGTTCCGTGCAAAAATAAAACACATCTAGAAAAAGTCAGTAGGTAATTGTTCTTTCCTGCACGGCTGGAAACTGTTCTTTCCTTCATGACTGCCTGCTCAAACGCTTTGTCTGCAGGAACCACAGATCCCCAGTGATGCACCCTGCAGATTCAACCCAAAGATTTCCCCAGTGAGCACTGCGTGGGCCTAGAGATGTTCAGAGTATTTTGTTGTTATGCTTTTTCTCAAAATGATACATTTCCCTGCTCCAAGATGCAAGATGCATCACCAGGAGAGAACGTCAAACACCAGCCCCGCTCCTCTCTTAAAAATGTGGGGAGTAAAATTCATGGAGAGAAGGAATTAAATCAGTCCGCTCGAGCTGGAGGAGATATCAACTAAAGGCATGACTTGCCTGGTGTGTCCGGAATTCGTTTTGAATTTGCTGCACTTGAGTCAGTCGGCATTCCCATTTGCCTTGTGTTCAACACCAAAAAAATCTTTTCAGTACTGGAGTGTCTGAAGTTGAAGCGAGTGCCTCATCTGTTAATTTATTTGTTCATTCACTGATTACTTTTTGACCTCCAAGTGTGTTACAGTGCTGTGAGAGGGCTGGGATCCAATGTGAGCCAAAGTGGGGGCTGAGTCCTCAGGGGGCCCATTCAGAGGTGAAGGATGTGGGTGTGGTTCAGATTGCCATAAACACAGAGGGAGGAGCTCTGTAAAGACAAGGAACCGTTGTCAAAGAACATATTTCAAAAGCTGTCTACTCCACAGAGAGAGGTGTCTGTGGAGAGTGCTTTGGAAAGAAGCTATGCAGGAGTGGATCTGTTAGTGATAGTGGGCTGTGGCCGGTTGGGAAGGGCTGGGTGGAGATCACTCTCCAGACAGGGACACAAACAGGTGCCAGGGCCCTGGGGCAGAGAGTGAGCCTCTGCAAAGACTCTGTCCCCTGTCTCCACAGTGCCTTGGACTCCTCCTCGAGGGACATTCCCCATGGCAGTGGAGGTGATGTTTTTCAAAGGCAAATCTCACCACATCACTCCTCCACTCAAAATCCTTTGATGGTACCCCAGCATATTCAGAATTACAAAGAATAAAATCATTTTCCAACTGGTCTACAAAGTTCAAAAACAGCACTATCCAATAGAAATAGATGGCAAAAAAAAATACATAATTTAGTGTACTAGCAGACACTATATAAAAGTAGACAGAAGGAGGCAAAAATAACTTCAGTAATATATTTTATTTAACCTGATATGTCCATAATATAATTATTTCATTGTGTATTCAAAGTGAAAAATATTAACATATTTTACATTTTATTTTGTACTGAATTCTCTAAATCCAGTGTGCATTTTACAGCTACACGGGGAAGAAAAGGAGGATCATCCTCAGCACTCCACCCAGATTGATTTTTAATTATACATTAGCAGCGCAGAAGGAAGTCATGGGTCGTATTTCTTGAAATAAAATGCTCCAGCACGGCCGGTACTCTGATCATGAAGATGCTGAAGAAGGACGCGCCTGCTCTCACTGCTTACATCACCACTTTCCTTGATTTGCTCACCTCTTTGAATTATAGACATTTTCTAAAAAGAGCTCAATTATGTGTCACAGGGTATGTGCATAATTCTCACTAAAATGTAAAAACCAAAATAAGCTAATGGACATATCCATTACCTCACATGTTGACCTTGTGTGTGTGGGTGTGGTAAGAACATTTCAGATCTATTCTCAGAAAATTCCACTATATAGCATAATATTGTTAGCTATAAGCACTGCGTGTTTGGCTTATATCACTTAACAAAAGTCTTCCAAGTGGATCCATGTTGCCTACCACAAATGGCAGGATTTCCCTCTTTTTTAAGGCTTTATGTCAAATATCATCTCATGGGACGTGTGCATTGTCCATTTTCACCACAAGCAGATTTGAAAAGGAGAAATAAACAGCACTGATTAAAAAGAGTGAAATACATGGATACCTTTTTATTTTTCAGATCAATAGTAATGCAGCTCAGCAGTACAACAGATTCAAGAAGCAATTAGATTAGACTGCTTCCGTATGATTTACGTGCATCATTAAAGGTCTGTAAGAATTCATTAAGAAGTTACACAAATCGCCTTTTTTCCTTACATCTGGGTTTCTTACACATACAGACACATACTTAGGGAAGAAAACGAAGGCATTCCATCACATTTTCTGACTGTAATCAAAATAAGTGGTTAGAAGCCTACTGACATAAAGGTACTCTTTTTCTAGATTAACATGAAAAATTGGCTATTTCTTTTCCGTTCATGCATTACATTTTTGTAATGAATTTATTATGATACCGTAGTTTGATTCTTGAAGAATGAAGTCCCTGCTTACTCACTAGAGGTGGTCAACTCTCACAGCATTTTCTGAAATAATAAATTTGACATTTGAGTGAAAAGATCGGTCATGTCTGTTACTCACTGAGACAAAAGACTCTTGACAGCCACAAAAAAAACTCACCCTCTTTCACTTAACAAAGAAAACCCATAATTGCATCACTCCTGCATTTTGAAATTAACACAAAGAAACAGAGAAATCTAAACTGTTCCCCCACAGTATTTCCACACCCTTTGCTACTTGTGAGTCTGTGTCCAGGCAGATGCCTAAGTGTACGGAGACCTTCTCAACGTGTAGAAAGTGCTTTCCCACAATGTCATTGCTATTTATTATATTTCTCACATTTACTTTTTCTCCATAAACCAATTAATGTCTTGTGTTGCTGGGACATTACTTCAACCCAAGCTTGACCCCTGCAGGTATTCAACATTCCCCTGTGCCTCACTGAACTCAGCACAAAAGTCCTACACCAAGCAGTAAATGTAGTTGCGACAACTTTCACTCTAGGATTTTGCATAAATATATTTTGAAAGTCTCAGGCTACATAGGATGTTCTGTAATTCTAAACTTCCTATCTGAAGGCATTTTTATTTGATGCAGCCAAGTGTACCCGCATGAGATGCAAAAACCTAGTGACTAAAGATGTTAATGCTAGTCTGAAGCAAAGAAGAGAGAACAGAAGAAAATTAAAAAAAAAAAAAATCAGAAATGGAAGAGGAAAGGTAATGCAGATGAGGAGAAAAAAGGAATAGAAAAGAATAAATACCTGTGCATGTGCTTATGTGTGTGTGTACTTGTGCATGTACACAAAACCACAAAAGCCTTGTGATAGCTTCTTATTAGAAAGACAGGGATGCATTTTTATTTAATTCTAATATCTACCATAAAACAAAATGTGAGACATTGCGAACTTCAGCAAGAAAATTAGAATTCAGCCTAATTTTATAAATTAAGGGGTAGA
Source organism: Saguinus oedipus (assembly GCA_031835075.1). Classification (NCBI taxonomy): domain Eukaryota; kingdom Metazoa; phylum Chordata; class Mammalia; order Primates; family Cebidae; genus Saguinus; species Saguinus oedipus. The sequence continues at coordinate 40,867,556 of CM063182.1, forward strand.
GTTTAGTCTTCCTTCCAGCAGCCAGACCACACCAACACAAAGAAGACAGCCTGCTCGGCGCTACTGGCATGACTCTGGCATTGGAAATCCAGATGAAAGATTTCTTGTCACTGACATAATTGCATTATTCAAGCCTTAAGGTAAATCAGGCTTAGGTTAATAACATTAATCTCCCCTTTATTTCCCTGGATCTTATATGTAATTCCTAAGGTGCGTAGATGTGTGAGGATGATAAACAGGGTTCTTAAAGGCACGTGAGCCTCTATGTTTATAGCGCGAAAGCAGTGAAGGGTTGGCCCCACCATATTAAGCCGCATTATACTACTAGGTGGAAGAAGCCCATCTGAAAAGGCTACATACGGTGCAATTCCAACTGTATGACATTTCTGGGAAAGGCAAAACTGTGAAGACAGTAAAAACATGAGGGTTTACTGGAGTTTTGGGGACGAGAAGGATGAACAGGCAGAGCACAGAAGGTTTTTAGGTCCATGAAACCACCCTGTATGATACCGTAGTGGTGGGTACATGTGATTACACATTTGTTCAAACTCCCGGAACCCTACAACCCCGAGTGAACCCCAATGCAAACTGAGGACTTTAGTTACCAAAGGTGTCATGCTGGCTCATCAGTTGTAACAAATGCACCTCACTGGTGCAAGAATTTAACACAGGGAGACCTAGGGGTGGTGTCAGAGGATACAGGGGAGCTCTGTACTTTCTGTTAATTTTTCTGTAAACCTAAGTCTGCTCAACAAAGAAAGCCTATTAATTTCTTAAATGATATGAAACTCTTTTATCTCTTTAAAAGATTTTTTCTCAAATAAGATACTCAGTGTATTTTATAAACTTAAAACCATTACATAAATATTTTAAACTTCTGTGACAGAATTTCTTTTCAAGTAGATACAAAGATCTATTTCCTTTGAGGCACATTTATTTTTTTCTTTGTGAAACCATTATAGTTCAGTAAATCTTAAACACATAAAGTTTAACTCATCTTCAAGTCTATATTTATGAACCTGTGTAGGAAATGACCCTTAGGAAGAATGAGTGGGGTGGAAGGGTTAATGACACATCATGTAACACGTGCGTCTATCATCAAACAGGTGAAAAAGACCCATTCTCCCAGGTGATTGTATACATTTTAAATATATTACAGAAGATTGACTTATGATTGAGAATTTGAAAAGCATGATGTTATCATCAGACTTATAAATCAAATACTAAGTGAGAGAAATCTGCATTGATATTAAATCCATAATGGAAGGCAATTTCACACAAAATATCTCATTGTTTCCCTTTATTTCATTGCCCATTATGCTAATGTCCATATGTGTGGGAGGGTGTTTGAAACTAGACCTTGGAGGAGAATATTGAATGAAGCTTCCGTGTGTGTGTGTGTGTGTGTGTGTATGTGTGTGTTTCAATTCATATGTAAGTCTTACAGAATTCAAAAACTGTAAATGCAAGGTGGAAGGCAGGTTTAAATTCTGCTTATGAAGAAATTCGTTTGGGAATCAGACTTGGCATTTTCTTACTAACTCCTTAGAAATATGCGTGAACTAGGGATTAAAAGTTTCCTTTGCTTTGAAAATGATTATGACATGCATTTTTGATGCAAGCTCGATCCTTGGGCCATGCCTCCTCATTGAATCAACCTCAAATCCAGATAAAATTCAATAGCTTCTTAAACACATCGATGAGCAGACGATTAAATAAGGAATTCTTACTCTCAGCAAGGTGAGGGTAAGAAAAAGCTGCAAGGAGACCACGGAAGTTGTCTTTCCCCCCAAGGTAAGAAGTGAGCATTGGTTCTCACAGTCCCCAGGGTCTGAAACCTGGACCCACTCAGTAGGGAAATCCAGCTGGAGATTTTCTCTGTGACTGCAAATTTGAGCCTCAAAGGGCTGCACCCCAGTCTGGGGTAAATCAGAAATGAACCCATTCACCATTAGTAGCAGTGTCACCAGGAAATGCAACGCCTCCAACTCCAGGGCCAAGAGGGCATGGACAAGAGAATATGAAGCACAGGAAAGTCTCCAACCTGACTCCAGTCAAAAACTTGGAGTCAAGCTCCAGGCACCTGAGAAAAGCAAACCCAGTCCAGCTAAGGAGGAAAACGATAGCTGACAATATAATGCTTGGAAATGTATTTGATGTGGCTATCCAAATTAGTTTTTTTTTTTTTTTTTTTTTTGAGACGGAGTTTCGCTCTTGTTACCCAGGCTGGAGTGCAATGGTGCCATCTCGGCTCACCACAACCTCCGCCTCCTGGGTTCAGGCAATTCTCCTGCCTCAGCCTCCTGAGTAGCTGGGATTACAGGCACGCGCCACCATGCCCAGCTAATTTTTTGTATTTTTAGTAGAGACAGGGTTTCACCGTATTGACCAGGATGGTCTCGATCTCTTGACCTCGTGATCCACCCGCCTCGGCCTCCCAAAGTGCTGAGATTACAGGCTTGAGTCACTGCACCCGGCCCCAAATTAGTTTTAACTCAAGAATGAGTTAATATTTCTTTAGCAAAGATATACTTATTTTACATTTTAAAAACGCATATGATCTGTTGAAGCAGCAATACGGAAGGGCAAGAACAAGCGGCTATGGCTGCAGTGTGGGGAGAACGAGCCACAAGCCGGGCGCTGTGCTGCCAGGGAAAATAGACAAGGACCTGGGAACAGGGTGTGAACAGAGGATGATACCGTATGTGACCTGGGAACAGGGTGTGCATGGAGGGCGATGCCATGTGTGACCTGGGAACTGACTTTTCACAGAGAAAAACATTGTGTGAAACCTGGGAATGGGATGTGCACAGAGGGCAACACACTGTGTGACCTGGGAACAGGGTGTGCAGAGGGTGACACTGTGTGTGACCTGGGAATGGGGTGTGCAGAGGGTGACACTGTGTGTGACCTGGGAACGGGGTGTGCAGAGGGTGACACTGTGTGTGACCTGGGAACCGGGTGTTCACAGAGGGTGAGACTGTGTGTGACCTGGGAATGCAGTGTGCACAAAGAGTGACACTGTGTGTGACCTGGGAACGGGGTGTGCAGAGGGTGACACTGTGTGTGACCTGGGAATGCAGTGTGCACAAAGAGTGACACCGTGTGTGACCTGGGAACGGGGTGTGCAGAGGGTGACACTGTGTGTGACCTGGGAACGGGGTGTGCAGAGGGTGACACTGTGTGTGACCTGGGAACGGGGTGTGCAGAGGGTGACACTGTGTGTGACCTGGGAACGGGGTGTGCACATAGGAAGACACTGTGTGTGACCTGGGAACGGGGTGTGCACAAAGAGTGACACTGTGTGTGACCTGGGAACGGGGTGTGCACAAAGAGTGACACTGTGTGTGACCTGGGAACGGGGTGTGCAGAGGTGACACTGTGTGTGACCTGGGAACGGGGTGTGCACAAAGAGTGACACTGTGTGTGACCTGGGAACGGGGTGTGCACAAAGAGTGACACTGTGTGTGACCTGGGAACGGGGTGTGCAGAGGTGACACTGTGTGTGACCTGGGAACGGGGTGTGCACAAAGAGTGACACTGTGTGTGACCTGGGAACGGGGTGTGCAGAGGGCGACACTGTGTGTGACCTGGGAACAAGGTGTGCAGAGGGTGACACTGTGTGTGACCTGGGAACGGGGTGTGCAGAGGGTGACACTGTGTGTGACCTGGGAACGGGGTGTGCAGAGGGTGACACTGTGTGTGACCTGGGAACGGGGTGTGCAGAGGGTGACACTGTGTGTGACCTGGGAACGGGGTGTGCAGAGGGTGACACTGTGTGTGACCTGGGAACAAGGTGTGCAGAGGGTGACACTGTGTGTGACCTGGGAACGGGGTGTGCAGAGGGCAACACTGTGCATGTGACTATGGCACACATTTACATATGTAACGAACCTGCACATTCTGCATATGTACCCTAGAACTTAAACAAATGTTCATGAAAAAAAAGTCAATTCCAGATCTCCATTTGAAGCTTCCTGTGAATACAGAGAACTTAGATCCCACATTCACACTTCCGGCTGCGGGACATCCTTGGCAAGTTATGGGTGTTCCAATATTTCCATCCCATTGCTTCAGCTCTTGCCCGTCACAGGTAGACGGCCTTTCCCAAACCAGATGGCGTGAACTAATTCTGCAATCGCTCTGGTGGTATCATCTATCGTTGTTCTGTTTATTTCATAATAAACAGAACATAAACCGTTGTGCTTGCCATGAAAACATTTTGTGTATTGTGAGAAAACCATAAGCATTCCATGTTAAAGAAGGCCTTTTAAATATCTGTAGCTTGGTATAAACTACTCACCATATGACAGAATTTTAGAAAAACTACTTTTTAAAAAATGGCCTTGAGTATTTGTAAGCATTTCTGAAGCATATCTGACTTTTATCTATATAAATTAAATTACTTTTAAGAAAACCTAATTTTACCGTTCTAATACTTCCATTCTTTAGGTTGAGTTCATGACATTGATGACTGGTAACCAACACACTGAGGGATTGATTTAAGGTTAAACTAGTTTTATGCCAAAAGTATAGCTTTTTTTCCTCCAACCTGAAAATCTTCCAAAATGAGACCAGAGCATTCAATACTTTATTTGGCAGGAGGCATCACGTTACCTTCAAGATTAAATACCAGATGATGACAAAGCCAATGAGTTGTTACCACAGGGCCAGAGGCCCGGCAGCAACTCTATGCCAAAGTGAGTTTTGCAGAATAGAGGCCACAGAGTGTCACAAAAGAGTTCATAATAATCCTGGGACTTATTATAAACGAGGTGGGGAAATACTGACTGAAGGAGACAAAGGAAGACCAATTTGCTTAAGTTCCCTGTAAATTCTGGATATTAGACCTTTGTCAGATGCATAGTTTTCCAATATTTTCTCCTTTTCTGTGGGTTGCCTATGTGCTCTGTTGATAGTTTCTTTTGCTGTCCAGAAGCTCTTTAATTTAAGGAAATGGTCACTAAACATTGAGTGTGGGAGTACAGAAAGAGGGAGACAAGAAACACTGGAGCCTACCCGAGGCTGTGGGAGGAGGAAGGGTGGAAAAGTCACCGATCAGTTGCCGAGCTCATTACCTGAGGGATGGAATACTCTGTATAACAAACCCCAATGACACATGTACCCCTGAAACTAAAATAAAACTTAAATGAGTAAATAAGTAAATATTAAATCTGACCGAGTTAATGATGAGAGATTAGTGAACTAGAAAAAAAAAGATGCTTGGAAATCATCAGTACATATAAACTATGTAGTCTGACATTTCACAGAATAAAAATTTGGTGAAAAATTAAAACAACAGTGAGGTCGGGTGCAGTAGCTCAATCCTGTCATCCCAGCACTTTGGGAGGACAAGATGGGCAGATCACGAGGTCAGGAGTTAGAAACCAGCCTGGGCCGGGCGCGGTGGCTCAATCCTGTCATCCCAGCACTTTGGGAGGACAAGATGGGCAGATCACAAGGTCAGGAGTTAGAAACCAGCCTGGCCAACATACTGAAACCTCGTCTCTACTAAAAATGCAAAACATTAGCCTGGCATGGTGGCAGGTGCCTGTAATCCCAGATACTCTGAAGGCTGAGGCAGAAGAAATGCTTAAACCTGGGAGACGGAGGTTGCAGTGAGCTGAGATGGCACCACTGTACTCCAGGCTGAGTGACAATGTGAGACTCCATCTCAAAAATATAAAATAAAATGAGATGCCCCTACTTGACTATTAAAATGGCGAAAGCCTCAGAACATGCCTGCTGGATGTGCCCAAAGGAGTTTAAAACGTATGCCCACATGAAAGGCTGCTGCACACAGAGGCTTACAGCAGCTTCATTCATCATCTTATTTTCTCTTCCCAAACTCCCAGATTCGCCTTTGGCATTCCTCATCTCAGTAGGAAAAAAACTGTTTGTTTTTCCCTGTAGGGACAAATACATAAAGCATCTAATAAAAATACATCTCTCTTTCCATTTTGTAAGGACCTACATGGTGGCAAAAAGATGTTTGAAACTATTCTTCTGGGAAGTGTCTGTTTATGTCCTTAACACACTGTAAATACAGCATTTTCCAACTCGATGACCCTCCATCCTGACCTCTGCTTCTCTCATTGTCGTAGGAGACCTGCCCATCTTCCCGGCAAAGGCAAGGCCCTCCGTTGGGCTCTCCCCAAATCCCCATCCTTTCTCACACTTTTCTCCCCATTTCTCTAGCAACACTTTTCATCACTACGTCATTTCCGTGTGCATCAAAAGATACTGCCAATATCTTTTTGTAAAATAAAGAAACTTGATGCCATGACTTCAGCCACAGCTCAGTCTCCCTGATGCCTTCATAAGAAAACCACTTCAAAAGGGGTCATGTCTTTGGCTCCAACTTCTCTCCTTCCCTTTGCTGTTGAATAATCCTTCATCAGCCTTTCTTCCTGAAACACTCTGGGATGTCACAATTACCCCCACATGGCTGCATCCGATGAAAACATCAGTTCCTAAGCTGCTTGCCCTGTCAGCTGCACTGGGATGAGTTCACAACTCTCCACAGAAGCCCCATCTTCTTACCCTATCAGCTGCACAGGGACACATTCACAGTTCTTCCTTGAAGCCCTGTCATCATCGGACTCCTGTGGCATCATCCTCTCCTGGTTTTCCTGCCGCTGACTTTGCCCTCAACCTTTTCACAACTGCCATTCAGACCCCCTTTGTGTAGCTCAGGCAAAAAGCATGGAAAACGTTCTGAATCTTATCTTTATCTCACGTTCTACTTTCAATTTAACTAGCAATCCCTTTGGCTCAGTCTTTAAAGTGAATCCAGAATCTGACTGTTCTTCACCCGTCCGCTGTTTCCACTGTGAACCTCCCGTTGGTTTACTGCGATTTCCCACAGGCTCCCTGGGTGCCCCTCCTCCCACTCTCTGTCCTCATGACCTGTGCTAAGTCATGGCCCCCTCTGCTCAAAGCCTCCAATGGCATCCATGTATCCAAATAAAGCTGCTAGAGTGGTCTGTCTACAAGGGTTGCAGGCTCCGTCACTCCACGTGCCCTGCTATGACCATACCCACTACCACTCCCTCACCATTGTGAGCACCCACTCCTTCCTCCATCAGGTCCATGCACAGGACAGGCCCCTCCTGCCTCTGGGCATCACAGCCATCTTTACCTCTACCTCCCAACCTTGGTCTTCAAGGTTGTTGTGAAAAGGTTGAGGGCAAAGTCAGCGGCAGGAAAACCAGGAGAGGATGATGCCACAGGAGTCTGATGATGACAGGGCTTCAAGGAAGAACTGTGAATGTGTCCCTGCGCAGCTGATAGGGTAAGAAGATGGGGCTTCTGTGGAGAGTTGTGAACTCGTCCCAGTTGCTCATCTCTGTTAATGAGAAGGGGATTTTCAGGAGAGCAGGCAGGGTATTACTGTTTGGATTTTTGTGGCTCTGTTTTGTTTTTTCCCCCATTACGATAGCTGG